>BJKM01000114.1:385000-985000 GCA_015082035.1 Chaenogobius annularis
ATCGAACTTTTATAATGCGGGCCTTTTAGACATCACAATCAATCCCCCGTGCAGTGCCCCCATGTCCTTCTGGTTAAGGGCCGACGTGCGGGGCAGGACACTGACCGCGGTCAGAGCCACAGCCGCAGGTGAGGGAGTCTAGGACAATTTTTGCCAATAATCTGCTTCCTTGACTTTGGGCCGCTTCACCCTTATTAACTTTGTATAAAGTCACCGTTCATATGAGTCATTTGTGTGCATAGGTTTTACAACACAGCACACAAATAACTTGTGGAGCCGTGCGCACTGCGCCAGGGGCCAGAGCTCCAGACCCTGTAACGCGTGCCTGGGGCCGGAGCTCCAGACCCTGTACCGCGGGCCTGGGGCCGGAGCTCCAGACCCTGACAAATTTAAGCCGCCTCACAGTTGGGATGTGTGTATTATGACGTACTCCGGTGTTGGGGGGTTGTTGGAGCTGCACTTATGCATGGCCATGAGCACTATGTCTTTATTAGCTATAGTATCCCCTCATTGTAGTTATCAGCCTGGGCTACATGGGTGTGTTAAGCTGTGGTTGTGTTACTCGGCTGTAAGAGGAATGGCCTGTATGGATGATGTCGTGTGCGTAAAACATCGCAAACAACCATGAACACAATTGGTGCCCTCCATCTTCTTCCACTAGACAATTGGCGCATGCCCCAAAAAATTATCACCGCCAACCACCACTATGCTGTCCAGTGTGGGCTGGTGTTTTCCCCAGTTTGTCCACGGGATGCCAAAAAGGTTAGAATCGGTGTGAAAAACCGAGGCTTCCCAGTGCGCTACAGGGGCTGTAGTGAAATCCACAATGAGCGCGTAAGAACAGTGATTGTGCACAAAGTCCCACGTAGAGAAACAAAGCAATAGCGGGGCAGACCATGTGTGAATATAACACTGAGGCGCCTCCACCTGTCTGCCAGTGGCTGTGGCACGGCGCACGGCTACGCCATGGAGAAAGTAAAGGGTTGATCCAACAGTTTGTGAATGATGCGTAACAGGAATGGTGCTGCTAAACTGCAGTGGCGATCTGTCTTGCTTTTTATGTAGTTCTAAGATGTTTACTCTTCCAAGCCCATTCATTTGTGTCCTGGCCATGCGTGCCAATGTGAATTGCCCACGTCACTTTGAATCGGAACACTGACACCCCTAAATGTTTAAATGTCAACTTTATTTTGACTACGACTTTATTCTCATAAATATGACTTTATTCTTCGTTCTCGTTCATTTACGAGTTTATTCTCGTTAATTTACGAGTTTATTCTCGTTAAATTACGAGTTTATTCTCATCTTGCCCCGCACATTTTTAAATTTGGGTTGTACAAAAGAGAAAATAATTTAACACAAAAATAAAATTCTTAATCAGTTAGTAGTGACTGAAACTCTGAAAAGCTGAATAAATGTGTTTTATTCTTTATTTAATAGTTTGTTTGAGCCTTTTGGGCATCACTGTTTTATATGCAGGTTTACAGAGCTCAAAAAAGGGATGATGAAAAAAAAAAAAAAAAAAAAATAGTTGGGGACAGTGTGGTTCTTCTACTTAATTTGATAGGGACTGGGAATAATAGGGACAAACCATGTTGCTCTCGGAACTGTTGTGTGAAAACGCCTAGTTTTGACCAAGTTTAGTCTGGATTTAACCTTGTCAAGTCTGGATTAAAGAAGTATTTGGGGTGGCATGTTTAAGATATACACAGATGAACATTAAAAACGTACTTGGAGAAGTGGAGAAAGGGGGTGTGCGCTGCAGTGGAGGAGAGCGGGCCGTTAGGAGCAGGCTGAAGGTCATAAATGGAAGAGGAGCCTTCTTCATTGTCTTCATCGCTGAA
The DNA here is from genome assembly GCA_015082035.1 of Chaenogobius annularis. Classification (NCBI taxonomy): domain Eukaryota; kingdom Metazoa; phylum Chordata; class Actinopteri; order Gobiiformes; family Gobiidae; genus Chaenogobius; species Chaenogobius annularis. The sequence continues at coordinate 386,845 of BJKM01000114.1, forward strand.
CAAGTCTTCTTCAAGCAGATGATTGTCACCGCCTGGAAGAAAAGGACACAACAGATCTCAGCTTATATGTACAATTAGAAAGCCAACAGTGAATAAAATAAAATAAACAGGTTTTTTTTTAATTGGTTATCGAGCAAGGTATAAATGACAGCAGAACATTATTATTTTGGCTCATCAGTGATTGTATGTACTATTAATTACGCCAACTAACAAGCTTCAGAGGGTCAAACAATGATAGATATACACACACACACAAAAACTGTAAGTGTGCCATTTATTTACCGTATTTTCCGCACTATAAGGCGCACTTAAAAACCTTTACTTTTCTCAAAAATGACTGCGCCTTATAACCAGAGCGCCTTATATACGGATTTAATTCTGGTTGTGCTTACTGACCTCGAACCGATTTTATGTGGTACACAGCGCGCAAAAGATCCGTCAAAATGTTTTATCACAACTTTGGTAAACTACAAAGCCGCACCGCTTGCAGCATTACGGCTACCGTAGCCAGGAGCGTCACGGAGTAATACTGTGCTTCACCATAATATTACAGTGTGTGTATAAGGAATTTGAAGGATTTGTGGACGAGGAATAAACTGAAAAAGTGAGTGCATTGTGTTTTATTTTACGTGTTATAGTGTTAACTGAACAATTTTGAGTTATTGTGAATACGCTCACGTTTGATTTAGCGGTATCTGACTGTTTTGTTTTTTTTACGTGTTGTACCTGAGCCATTTTGAGTTACTGTGAATACGCTCACGTTTGATTTAGCGTATCAGACTGTGTCAGAACGTGTTTCCATTGAACAAGGTTGGGACTGTTTTGTTTAACTTAATGCGCCTTATCGTCCGGTGCGCCTTATATATGAAAAAAGTTCAAAAGTAGACCATTCATTGACAGTGCGCTTTATAATCCAGTGCGCTTTATAGTGCAGAAAATACGGTAATATATTTATCAATCTGGCTTTAGGATTTTTGTGAAAAAGGCATTCAATTTGTATTGATTATCACTTAGGGTGGGACAATTTTGAAAAAAATAAATATAGATTTCTGTATTGCGATTAGATTAAGGGTGCGACGAGCTGGCAGTACTCCGCCTAAGGCCTAAAGTCACCAAGACAGGCTTGTGGTGAAGACTGAAATGTTCTGAACATGTTTCAGAACATGTTTGTTTAATGGTCTCATTTTAACTACAGGTGCAAGAGTTTTCTATAAAAAACAGGACATTTTTGCAGAGAACATTCTACTAAATAATTGCAGCCAACTCAAATTGGGATTTGGATTGGTTTATAGTATACTGTGCAGCCGTATTATCACTGTATTTTCTGTAAAAGTATTACACTTCAAAAGGTTATTATAAAAGTGTTGTCTCTGTACCATGTGTGGGGTCCCTGTCAGGACCCTGAGCGTGGGGGAAGACTCGGAGCAGAGCTTTGAGCACCAAAGAGAAGGAGTTGGCCAGCAGGGGGCGCAGGGCTGGAGACAGGGCTCGTCCTGCAGGAGCCAGAGCCCTCTGAGAGGCCGGGACGATGTTCTTCATGGCTCTGCCGAAGTCGCCGGGGGCCAGGATGATGGTGGAGACGTCCAGCTGCAGTTTGACGCTGCTGCCATAGATCTGTGGGTAACGGCGGCGTAGAGCCACCAGGGCGGCCTCAGTGCAAAGTGCTTTGATGTCTGCGCCACAGTAGCCTGGAAACAGCCACAGTGCTTTATTCAGATGAAGGCTTTACTTTTTACACAGACACACAAAAGTTCGAGGGGGACATCACAAAATGTTTAATCGAGTGTCAATGATGAGTAATGAAATTGCAACAGTGTGATAACAACTATATATGTATACCAAGACTCTTAGTATTAATATTAATAAACAAAAAGTAAACAGTAGTAGAAAAACAGATAAACAACACACAGCAAGCTACGCTCACGTTCATCACTGATACAGACTTTGGGGTCACATACAGTTGAACATGACCTTTGAGTCTGTGTGTCGAGGCAATTCATTTTTCTAGGGTGAGTCTATCTACCATTAGTTAACAAACAGGCTAAGCTCTAAGTCATAGAAACATAGAAACTACAGTCTTTAAATGAAGGTAAAAAACAAAAAACCAACGACACACATTTGATCACTGATGTGCATGATCTTACCGACACATTTTTCAGCAAGCAAGTTCATCTACAAATGGCTCAGACAATTTGGGATTCCAGTCCCTCGTGTGGATCTGCAAAATGTGCTTTCGGGCCTAAAGGGTGACAAAGAAAACATCATAAACAAGAGAAGGCAGGCAGATGCTACCAGCAAACAAACATTTTAGGATGACATTTACAAATAAGTGGGAATGAGAGCCAATAAATATGATAATAAACATGGACAGATCTAAACTGCAAAAACTATCAACAGCATAGAGAGAGCTCATATTTAAAAGCCCTGCTCGCATTTCCATTCATTTCACAATCACTGCAGGACTCCACTTTGAATGGACCACAAAATAAGTTCCATCTTTGTATCCTCTCCATCTCCTCCTACTCCTCCTCCTCCTCCTCCTCCTCCTCCTCCTCCTCCTCTCTCTACGACCACCAGAGCACATTTTCATATCTGACGCTCGCACACGGCCAACACGCGGTAAATGTGTAGCAGCCAGTTTATTAGTCAGAGTTCACAGCTGGGGATCGGGGGCCGGCAGTTGTGTACTGATTAGACTTTCATTACCCGAGTTCCTACTGAGTGAACAAACGACGAAGAGAAAGCGAGGCAACCGACTGAAGCGCTGAGTCGAAGGAGCCGCTGAGAAGGAGCTCGACAGACATTTACTCCCACGATGAACGCAAAGCAAGCAAACGACTTATCATTGTATGCAGTTTATACATTAACTTCCTTTTACCCAGAAAGTATCTTCTTCTAGTGGTGGTTTGACATAGGGCTGGGCGATGAGGCAAAAACATGTTTAAAAAGTATGATTCTGTTATGATTGTTTATTGTAAACAACTCCTATTATCTTAAAAAGTGCAGGCTTTGCCACTCAAACGGCGATTTAGTTTCAATAGCGATGTATTGTGCAACTTCGTGTTTAATACCTTCTCTGGTCAGTGTAACAAATTCTTCGGATTGTATGCAGTTTTATGTAAAATATAGGCAATTTAATTCATTATTTAATACAGTTAATGTCATCTCTATTAAAGGACACAAGTGCAGACACATGTTCCAGAGCTAAGACAATTAGAAAGAGTAACAAATGTTATCAAAAACTTGCGGGGGGCGGATGAAAGCAGGCCACATGCTTTTAATGTCACTAACGGTCTGCCTTTGGAAACAGCTCCACTGTCTATCTCGCGTCCGCCTGTCCGTCCGAGGAAGTCGGATCTCTCCTTCACTGTGGGACTTCTCGAGGTTTCTACTTTTCCCAAAGAGGCTTCGCGGTTTTTCCTAACCGAGAAGGAGGGTCTAAGGACAGGGGATGCTGGGACATTGCCAAGTCCCTACGAACATTGTTTAACCTCTTTTTCACTGTCACTCCTCGAGGCAACTGTTGTTGTGATTTTGCTGCGTTACAAAAATTAATTGAATTGAGTTGAACTAGATGGTTTGTAGATTTCTCGATTGAAATACCCCAAGCTGATCACTGACGACTTGATGCGATTGGATCTTGGTTCAATTCAAACTTGATTATTGGCCTCTCAAAGAGGAATGCAGATATTCATCTTAAGTGCACTGAATCTTTCCTCATTGTTCCTGTGCTTTTAGTTATAAAAGGTAGTCGACTCTTCTATAGCGATCAAGAAGCAAGACTAAAAGAGCCAAAGCACTGCTGCAGACACTGGTATTGTACGGCCTTTTCATCTTTATAGTCTTGACAATGTGGCTAAGGGATTTCATTGAGGTATTCAACGCAGCAAATTTGTTGTTGTCTAGCTATTGAAGTGTCACGCTACATTTTTCTATTTTCAATTATTAATGAAATGCCGTAAAAACCCACCTAAAATTCAGTTCATTGTTTACACAGCCCAGTAGCACGGCAGCAGTCGCATGTTGCGTTGTTAGGTACAGTTGCAGGAGAACTTAAGAGTTTACCATGTGTGCGTTCACTGATCAGTTTCTTAAATATTCTTGAATATCACATTGGAGCAAAAATACTGGCTCCTAACAGTATCTAGGAAAACTAGATATTCATTTGAACAATACGTAGAAACTGAAAACAAAACCTGACCTTTCTTGAATAGTTTTAGTTGAGTTTTGGAACGTTCTGGAAGTTTGTATTGCGACAAAACACACGTGCATATTTGTTGTGCCGTTACCTTAGTATCGTGCAAAACAAGTGTGCATATTTGTGCCGTTACCCTAGTATCGCTACAAAACGAGCTACAAAACGAGCGTGTGTATCTGTACCGTTACCTTAGTATCGCAAAACAAAATCGACGCGCATATTTATGCCGTTACCTTGGTATCGCGACACAAAACGAGCGTGCATTTGTGCCGTTATGTATCTTAGTATCGCTTACAAAACGAGCGTGCATATCTGTCCCGTTACCTTAGTATCGCGTCAAAACGAGCGTGCATATCTGTCCCGTTACCTTAGTATCGCGTCAAAACGAGCGTGCATATCTGTCCCGTTACCTTAGTATCGCGTAAACGTCATATCTGTCCCGTTACCTTAGTATCGCGTCAAAACAGGCGTGCATATCTGTCCCGTTACCTTAGTATCGCGTCAAAACGAGCGTGCATATCTGTCCTGTTATCTTAGTATCATGACAAAACAAGCGTGCATATTTGTGCCGTTACCCTAGTATCGCTACAAAACGAGCGTGTGTATCTGTACCGTTACATTAGTATCACAAAACAAAACCAACGCGCATATTTATGCCGTTACCTTGGTATCGCGACAAAACGATTTTGCATATTTGTGCTGTTACCTTAGTATCGCGACAAAAACGATTTTGCATATTTATGCTGTTACCTTGGTATCGCGACAAAACGATTTTGCATATTTGTGCTGTTACCTTAGTATCGCAACAAAACAGGCGTGCATATCTGTCCCGTTACCTTAGTATCGCGTGACAAAACGAGCGTGCATATTTGTGCCGTTACCTTGATATCGCCACAAAACAAGCGAGCATTTTGTGCCGTTACCTTGATATCGCCACAAAACAAGCGTGCATATGTGTCCCGTTACCTTCTTGTCGGGCAGGTTGAAGAGAAACTCGCGGTCGAAGCGTCCCGGCCTCCTGAGCGCAGGGTCGATAGAGTCGAGTCTGTTTGTAGCACCGATGACGACTATCTCCCCTCGACTGTCCAGGCCGTCCATCAAAGCTAGCAGCGTGGACACTATGGAACTGAGCAGACACAGAGAAACAAGCCGATAATCACAAGCCAATTTACGATTGTGGGGAGAAGAAACTTCACGATTAGACACCAAATGACAACGAAATTCTTCATTTTCTTTGTCTAATTGTTTAAATTTGTTGTCTGATATATTGCCACTCCTCTAGTATATGGAAGAGCTCAAACAAGAGGAATAATTTACTTTAGCTTTACCGTTTTGAGTGTGACTGAAATTCTGCTTCCAAAATTCTCCTAAATATTGTTTTTTTTTAGTTCTAACAATAATACTGTAACCCAAATAGGGTAGAAACAATTAATCGACTAATCGTAACTAGTCAATATTAAAAAACACCTACGAAATTACCCTTTTCAAACAAATACAGATGCCTTAATAAATCAAATTGTCAAATATTCATATTTTCCTGATTTTTCCTCCATAACACATTTCCTTGTTTATCTAGATGCATTCAGTTGCCATTTCAACCTTTTTTTTGGTTGGTAAATGAATCGCAAACTAGTCCATTACTAAAATATTCACTAGTGAACCCGAAAATCACGATTGATTAACTGAATCATCTCAACCTCCCTACTGATTACAAACACGGTCAAACTATTGTTAAAAAACCTTTGAAAAACACACAAATTGATAATACAATTGGGATCAACCATTTTAATGCATTTTATATTAATAAACTAATGAGAAGTGCAACAGAACTTTCTGTCTCGACATTAAAAAACGAATTCTAACCTTAAGCTTAAACTGAATAATGCATTTGTCTTGATGAGTTCCAAAAGGATAAGCACTCGTAGCTGATGAATATATAAATATCAATGTGCTGTATATGCAAAGCAATCATACAAACTGTGCCATTTCAGACACTAGTGAAGCAGCCCCCCCCAGTGGCCAGAAAACCGATCACAACTTACACTTCACTAACTTGACTTGACTGATATATAAAAGGATTTTAGAGGGCAAGTAAAGTTGTGGCTAGTACGGAAATTCGATGTATGGGGCGTAAAAAGTAAAATAATTGCCACGATAACATATTTTTAAAGTTGCTACAGAATATATCACTGTAAAAGATCATATTGGAACTATTTTATGCCACAATAAAGAAAAGAAAAGCAGGAGAATCCCAGTGCACCCTTTTCTAAATGTACAATATTGTTAAAAACATGAGTTGCAACATAAAAAAAAGTTGAATATAATTAGTCATATTCGAACCTCAACAGCTGAAATGTGATCATACTCCAATTAATTAAAAAATAAATCTCTACTAGAGTAAAGAAACGATAAATATTGGGCCCCAAAAACATTGTTCGGTCTTTAAATTATTGAACGATAAGTCGATATAGTAATTACTGTGACAGACTTAAGAGAGAAAGTCACCAATAGTGAAATGTAAATGTTTTTGTTCAGCCGCTGAGTCATAGTTTGCCACATTGAAACAGTTGAATGGCACATGTTACTTATACTTTGCTGGTCTGTCTGTCACATTCAGCTTCATCTTTTGATTGGAGTGAACATGAGGAGGTGAATACTTAACCCACTACACCACTGCTGATCTCTCTCTTACCTGTGTATCTGGTCTTGTCTGCTCGAACGCACCGGAGCCAAACCGTCAATTTCATCAAAAAAGATAATTGACGGCCTCATCAGATAAGCCTGTTCACATAAAGACAGACCAGGAGTGAAATAAACATGTGCGTGGCTCTTAAACGGTCGAGAGGCAATATAAGGCAATATAGGGCAGTCAGAGGATGCAAGAACAGATTAGAGGGAAAGAAATGCGGAAGAGTTGGATCATCATTAAACCGAGAGCGGAACAAAACCAGGAAGCGAGCAGGAAGTGAGCAGGAAGTGAGTCACGCTGAAACACGTGAGGCTCAGGATCGAAACAAACTCCTGTGTGAGATCGACAACAGAACAAATGACACGCAGAAAGACGAGAAAGGAGCAGGAGCAGGTCAAAGTGGGGCAGGTTGCGCACATGTGAGGCAGGTTGCGCACATGTGGGGCAGGCTGCGCACATGTGGGGCAGGTTGCGCACGCATGTTTGTTTATGTGACACGGATCAGGCAGAGCTCAGGGTCTCTTCCTCATGTTTCCCTTTCATTTTTTGGCTGATATTGTACACCGCGCCTCTACAGGTTCCCTTATCTCTTACAGGCGAGGGGGTGGAGGCGCCTTTCTGGACATGTGGTTCGATTGATAAAAGTGCATTGTGAAATGTGAACCGGACCAGGTCAGAGAAAAAAAAAACTTTGCCCCCAATCAAACAGAGTCCGCTTCAATTTGTGTTGTGAATGCGACCTAAGACTAAATCAATGGACATTTAGACTCAATTCATTAATAAAATCAGCCGTTTTCAAAAATGTTAAAACAATACATTTGTGACAAAGGGAGAACCTTGGTGTTCTTCCAATATATTTAGCTTGTTGCGTTATTGATTATTGCGACAGTGATACTTTGCAATATATGGTACAACAGTTACTGAAAGAATGTTAAAAACTATCACAACTACCGTAGATGCCAGTAGAGATGCATTTTTGAGAGTTTAAGAGTCTGATTACATAGAAAAGATTACACAACCAATACAAAACAAGACCAGACACAACATAAGTTCAAAAAGGGATATTTAAGCAATTTTGCATAATCTAGGTCCTTTACATGGAAATGTTTTGTGGCGTCGCCAAATGTGCTTACCTGATCGAACAGTAACCGTAGCTGGCGTTCAGATTCGCCAACCCACTTGCTGAGACAGTCTGCTCCTTTCCTCATGAAAAAAGAAACCTTCCTGTCACCCTGGCTGCACTCGTTGGCAAGAGCTCGAGCGACAAGGGTTTTTCCTGTGCCTGGAGGGCCGTAGAACAAACAGCCTCTGAAAAGAGAAGGCAAACGTGTATGTCTCATTCGTCAATGTATTCAGGGCTGCAGTTCTTATCCTTTATTGCCATTTACAAACTACATACAGCAACAGCAACGTTAGTCAATTGTCAGTTATTGCAACGTTAAAGTGCCTTTGACAGGTTGGACGACGCGTTGAACTCATTTTATTTCCGAATAGCAATTTTTTTTAGGTTTATATTTGTACTTCCTGGTTGGACGTGGGCAGCAAATATGACATAGTTTGAGGTAATTCCACAACCGCTACCTAGCAACCATACTGTAAACAAGACCCAAAATCCATACACCGTATCATGGGTTGTCAAATCATAAATATGTATAACACCTTTATTTTGTTGCATTATCATTTAAACTGTCAGAAAAGAGTATCAGTTAAGTGTAAATTGTCTGTGTTTTCAATGGCACGTCGCAAATTGATGACAGGGGATTCTGTTTAGGAACTCAAAACTTCATGTAATTTGAAACTCTTATTTTTTCCAAATTTCTTCACAAACTGCAACTTAATGGAAGTTTTTAAACTATGATACATATTTACCACAGGTTCTACGTCACCAAACTAAGTCAGGAGAATGTGTCATATAGACTTGAATATACAACAACACATCCATTCAGCGACAAAGACTCTTTGACCCACTCCAAACATAGCTAGGACAACGCCGGTCTCACCTGGGCGGCTGAATCTTGAACTTCTCAAAAACCTCTGGATAAAGCAGCGGGAACACCACCATCTCCTTTAGCGACTGAATATGATCCCTGAGACCACCAATGCTGTCAAACTTCACCTGAAAACAAAAACAAAAACCCGTCGATCTGATGAAGCATTTCCAAAAGCCTCACAAATGTATGAAGCATTTGAATAACTAAAGAGTGTAACATCAAGGGTTATTTTGCATTATAGTGCATGCAAAAACTTTAGAGCAAAGGCCTGTATGGTTATTATTTTGTTTACTTTTAAGTTTACTATCTAGCTAACAGAAAATTCAATGCAGAGTAGGCGAGTCTTGATATATATCCTTCAGTTTGAAAACATTGATGCCACATGAGATGCCACATGAGATGCCACATGAGGCCACCACAAGGGAAAAGTTATAGACTGTGATGAAGTTCCACGGACATAGGTAGCGCAGGTGCAGAGCAGGTGCGCAGGGGTGAACACACGGTAACAATAAAGACTGTAGCAGAGGGCATTAAGTTCATATTGTGGGTCTGTGGTGGTGAGGTCAGTCGACAGTGATGGACCTTATAACAAGGGGAAAATGAGAATAACAATGAAGCTTCCAGTGGGGTGACCAACACGTGCCCATATCTAAAGGAGACTATAGAATAGGTTATCTTAAGAGAGGGGTGTCTTGGTTCATATTCATGAACCAAGGGGGAACATAATGGCGTGTAACTATCAGAGCAGCGGCTTTTTCTGCAGAAACTGTCCGGGTCTTGTTGGTGTTCTGTAATCTTGTGTGGCTCATGAATAAAGACTCTATTTTGCATTGAAACTTCTCAAGTCTGGAGTTCGGTTATTCTTCACAAGAGTTTGATTCAACAGATCCAGCCAACCGGACGGTAAAACGACAGTATAGAACCTTCTGAAACGCGCTCGTCTTTACCGTGGTGTCAAGGTTCATGGGGTCCACGTCCGCCAAACTCGACCCGACCTTGGCCCGATCTCGCAGCACACCACAGGCCAAATCTTCAGCGGTCAAGTTCATGGGCAAACACCTGTGGAACAAGCAATTCGCTGATGAAATGTGTAGTTTTCTTTTGACGTTACAAAGTTGTCCTAGAACTGAATACAAGAGACAGGAAAAACTCAACACATTTTGGTCGTTTTAAGTTGGCCCGTGCTGTCATTGTAGGGCGTTTTATAACTAGAGTTTTAGCAGGACGTAGATTGAAGTTATCCACAAAGAGATGGAGACACGGACAGAGCTGGAGGTGTCCTTGGTGAAGTCCTTGGTAAAGCAACATTAAACTTTTTGAAATAAGACATAGATCATTGCACTAAAGTTAGGGCATTTGTAGAGAATGAGCACCATTTCAACGTTTCCGTTCAGTGTGAAGAGAGAATGAATAGTACATGGAATTGTAAAGCAATTTATAGCTTTTATAATGTAATTTAGGTCTCTACGGTTTAAAAATTGAGCTGGAAGACCGGTCAGAATGTAATGGTAGAATGTACTGTTAGATTGCAGATTTGTTGACCTGGTTTATGGTTCAAATCTCTGTAATAGGGATGTCACGATATAAAATTTTAGTGTTATGATTATTGTGAGAAAAAGCATAAGGATTGTGACCAAAAAACAGTGAAATCTAAAATTTTTAAAATTAAAATAAATGTAACAAAAACAGCCAGATTAAATATGATATACATTTATATCTATTTTTGGGCTGTAATTGAAATTATAATTGTCACAATTATTATTTTTGGGTTCTTACAACAATATTGTGCCCTGAATAATCACGATTATCGATTAACCCAATAATCATGACATCCCTACCCTGTGTAATCACATGAAACGGAAAGTCCAGTGTCTTCAGAAAGTGACGTTAAACGTTCAACACCATAGACGTGATTGTTGTCCGTTTAAAAGGACTTTTAGACTTATGATTCATGAGTTGACACGTTTGTGAAGCCAATCCCCAACAATTAAATAATGATACGTTTGGTTATTACCAAAAAAAAACATTTCCCATAGTGTTACATAGACAACTGCCCTTTTGTGAATTTGATATTGAATTCTAGTTAACTACAGTCACATTGCCCCGCAACAAAGTGAAAAGAAAGAAAAGAGAGCCCCGCCGTCACCTGTTTCTGGCTCGAGTCATGCTCTTGCTCTTCCTCCTCTCGAAGCGCTCCTCGTCGGATGAGGACGTGGTGTCACTACTGTGAATGGCGTGTTTCTTCACTCTGCGGAAGGTGTGACAAACAGACGCAGTGGGACAGCGGCACGACACAGACACGACGCTCGGCCGCTGTTAGCGCGGCGAAACGTGGAATAACCCCACATGACCCTCTCTTATTAGAACACTGCAAAATCTGACAGTAGAATCTGACGGAACTGAAAGGTTTATCATTTATGCTCACAATATAATAAGTGGCTTAAAAATTGGCATAACAACAATAGAAACTTCCAGGATTTTGTTGCGCACACTTTTGCGCATCTGGTTACAACAATATAAACGTTCTATCCCATTCAGGCAGTAAAACACAAATATTAATGTTGTCGTTTGTAGATGGGTAACATCCATCTCCAGCTCCAATGTATGCAGTATTCGTTGTGCCCGATCGACGGAAACAAAAACGTCATTGCCTGCTGTATTCTTGGTGCGATTAGTAGCGTGCTTGATTGGTGGAAATTCGTGGTAATGTTTTCAAACGAGGCTGTGGTGCGACCCGCGTGTGGTCGAGTTTTCATAGTTTCATGTTTAGTGGCTGACTCTCGAGTTGGAACTGCGTTAGAGCTCAGTCGTTGAAAGGTACTGGGCTTCAGGAGGCAGGCAGGCGTTCTGTTTACAAACTCCGGAAGGGTCTAGCACGTTCTACTGCTCCCCGTCTCGAATCAAAACACAGCGAGCCAATTGGACGTCATCAAACTAACCTTATATGGCTTATTCTTGCTGGAGATCGGTGAGTATCAAAAAGGGAGGGATTGCTTTGTTTGCGGTTGGCAGGCACTGTGGAAACAAAAGGCAAAATTTGATCATACTATATACTCTAGCCTTAGCATTAGCATTTACTGGTCCAATTTCGCATAACACCTGTAAATGTTCTCACCAGGAACCATTTTCGATCGCTTTTGGGACTAGACCAAACAAATCCAGCCTAACCTTTACCAAAACAGTACTAAAACATGCAGAGCGCTGACTTTATTACAATGGTTTATTGCGGAGAAAACATGATTTAAGTTTACGATAAAAAAGCATTTCAATTGTGGGCAAAACGTTGTATTGTCATGAGTGAGGCTTCTTACCAATGGGCGGCGCCTGATATCTCTGCACAGTCTTGCGCTGCCTTAAATTGTACGGCCGGTCGTTCTCTTCTCCGGCTTCCTCCGCTTCGTCTCCTTCGTCGTCTTCGTCGTCGTCCTCTGCGTCTTCCTCCTCTTCTTCTTGAGATTCTAAAAAGCCGGAAGCGCAAGTCTTATTGTACTGGATGTACAACCGTCCAAAACAAAATGTCAACTTTTGTTTAATATTACTGCGTCTTATGAGGAATTAAGGAGGAACTTCATTAAATTCTATGGTGATCTTTTTATTCATTTACATTTCTAATCGTAAATGAAGGGTCTCCTGTCAGTAAAAGTGTGTTTTGGAGCTAAATTCAGACTTTGGTAGAAGAACTACGACTATATTTGAGTATATTTGTGTTTGTGTAAGGTCTCGTTAAACTCTGTATAGTTTATGTTCTGGAAATTAACATTGTAAGCCAAAAGAACGTTTAATAAAAAATCGTAATTGATCAACAGCAGGAAAGAAAACTGTGATAGATTTGTTTGTCTTTACACGCAGTTCTAAATGGACGTTTCTGTTGTACGTAGTCAATCTACCTTCAGTACCATCGTCGTCGTCGTCATCGTCGTCGTCGTCCTCTTCTTGATTTGCCTTGCTCATAGATTTGTGATGGGCCGGCACGTACGTATTCCGGCGCAGTGACTTCCGGCGTTTCACCCGCGAATACATGTCCATGTTTTCCTGAGAATGAAGATTAGTGAGTTAAAACCGTTGCTTTTTTAGTTGCAAATCAAGGGCTGAGAATTGGGTCATTTGAATGATAAAGCAGATACGAGCACTTTAACTCCTTTCACTATGTGTTTTATAGATTATATAATACCAATTAATTACTTTAAATTGTCAGAGAATTTGTTATATTTAAGCAGGTTGTCAATAATATTACTTGGACTCTTTTAATTGAATTTTGTCCCCACCGTTTGGTGTTCGGGAGGTGTGAAACTCACTTCCTCCGTGTCTCCGTTCCACATGCGAAGTTGTTCTACCTCACGACTCTGTCGAATGCTGCTGATGTTGTCCATTTCCTGGAGGACAGCTTCAGCAGTGCTAAAAATATAAACATGGACATTACAGCGGGACAGTCAGCACAGTGAAGAATGGCTAGGTTGCACTGCTAGTTAAAACATGCATTTGTACGGTCTGTGATTAATGTAGCAGAAAACAGATAATGAAGAGCTTTTATAATAATTTCTTACTAATAAACTGTAAACTGACACACCGACGTGTGCAATATGGCAACATGCACTCATTGTGGCTCAACCCTGCTGTGACAATCTGCCAACCTGAAAGGTCTGTTATATTGTAATCCAGCGCTTTTCCATTTACTCTAATGTAACTGCTCAAAAGCACAAAGGCAATCTAAGTTTTTCCACCTCAGCGAACTAGGCTCTACAGAAATGGTAATAGGATTTTTTTTGGCATACAATCATTTAAAAAAAAAGAATTCAGCCCGAGTCTTCCAAATCACACTAGTCCAAACACATTTAATTTGTGTCATCCGTTCTGAATTTCTCTGCCGGCCGTGTAGAGGCGTTACCTGTTTACCAGCTGGTCAAACAGCAGGCTCTGGTTGAGATGTTCAAACTGGCTCTTCCGCACTCGGCAGCTCCTCTTCAGCTCCACATGGCCGTTCATGTGCGAGTGCTCTCCCTTCACACCGTCACTGCTGCGGAGGCTCATGTAGGCTGAGGAGAAAGGACAAAATACAGTCACTTGTCTACAATATTTAACAAAACTCTACTCATAGAATACCACCTATGTTTGATTTTCATTTATTGTTGGTTATTTAATTCAGCATTTCTGTCTTGTATTGTTTTAGGTAGCTCAGGTGAGTTGTTGTTTGATGGAACTCTTAAGTACTTTGGATAGTTTGTAAGAAAAGTATACTATAATACATTAGATTATATTAGTATTTCTCTGACTTGAATAGAATGGAAGTGACAAAAATCGTGACAAAAATCCTTACCGTGTCCATTTTGCACTCCACGAGGGGACATCCTGTAAATGAAAAGAACAAAACTTAGTAACATGAATCTACTTAAAAGGAATATACTTTAAAAACATTTGACAATACAACTATACTATATTGTTAATCAGCTTTTTGTTGCATTTTTTACTATAAACCATATAGTCGATATTCAAATTTTGCACATCTTCAAAACAAGATTCACAATATCACCACTCTACTTTAAAGTAAGTACATTTGTTTTGTTACTTGCGGACTCACCTGGTTCTGTACGTGGGGATGCTCCAGCTCACTCTCTGGCCCTTGGACTGGGGCGGCGGAGACGTGTCACTTGAACTGGGCTCTGAAGCAGTCTGCCGCCGCGTCTTTTTCGACGGAGGAGAGCGAGGGCTGCTGGGATTGCTCATGTCACTACTGGGTTCTTTCTATAAACATTTAAAAAGACTCAATCAACATTCAGAAAACAATCCTGCAGGGTTCAAATGACACCAATGACTCTGTGGCCCTTATTTACACTCCCATAATAGCAACATTGACTAAAATTAACAGAAAAATTGAAATAAGGCATTGGACAAGGATCACCAGAATGCTACAGTCTCAACAACAAATGTTAGTGTTACAATTATTCTGAGAAAAACATAATGATTATTCATGATTATTGAGACTGTAACCAAACAGCGACAAACAACAGTGAAATCTTAAATTTTCTTTCATTCCCGTGGTCTATCATGTTACTGTTCCTCAAGTTTGTACCAGTTTTATGAAACTGAACTGAAAACAAAAATAAAGTAAAATTTGTCAAAAATAGCTAGACAAACAAAAAATATTTACATTTAGAGTTATTTTTTGGACAGTAGGTTGAACTAAAAATACTTAATTTTGCTTCTAAAATTGTAACTATTATTTTTGTTTTGGTTCTTACGATTATATTGTGACTTGAATAATCACGAATATTGACAAACTAAATAATCTTGACAGCCCTAGTCTCAACATACTAAATTCTTGAGAAACACAGGAGACTTTTCCTGTTTTTTATTGAATGTGTGTTCAGCAAAACTGTACATAAATGTAAGACACAAGTTGTTATTATTATCAGTTATTTTTTCATGTTACAAATAAGGCATTTTATTTGTTTAAAAAAAAATAAAAAATTTGGGACATATAAATCTAAAACATAGTAGTACATATATACATATACATTTTTAGTAGGGAATTTAGGATAATTTATACTGAAAATCAGGGCTTCAATTAACGATTATTTTAGTTATCAATAGGTCAGTAATTATTTTTTGACTCGTCAAACAATTATATCTATTGTACTTTGAGACTTTTTAAATATGATCTACCATCAAAGGCTGAAATATGTTGACTCAAAAAAGGTGACTCAAAGCTTCTAGATAGAGAATATTTACAAATTAAGTATATTACTGACGAAGTGATTAAACTGTTTATTCCTTTGTAATAATTTGATTTAATAGTGCTGCCGTCATCGTTATAAAAATGCATTTCGTATGCGTTTTACAGTCTGTATAGGATTACAATTATCAACATATTCTTAAATTTTACAGGTAGCTTCTCACCTTAAGTATCATTGTACAAAATATTGAAGTTTTCTCATCTTAAGTATCATTGTACAAAATATTGAAGTTTTACCCAGACTTATCAAGTAGCCCTCAAAGGCGGCACTAGAGCTGAGGAACAATCAATAGCTACAGAGACCTTGAGGAGAGATCTAAAATTTCAGCAGCGAGAAAGAAGGCGCAGCGAGGAGACAGCTTGTGCCCAGCTCCTCCGTGTGTTCTGTGAATCATAACAGAACAGCGTCCAGACATCTGCCCTTGGTGCTCACACCCTTTGCAACTAAACTTTACTCTGATAAAGAAACATCTACTGTTGTCACGCGCAACTGTCAGTGTGTGCAGAGGGGGTTGTCGAGGGTCTGACTGACAGGATTGTTCAATTACATTATTATGCATGCATTGCGCCGCACCAGCCAGTCTAGACAAGAGGCATGTCCAGGGTAAATTAACATTAGACATTCATACAAAATATACTAAGAACTAGGGGTGGACGATATGGAAACAATTATATAATAAAAACATTTTCTTTTGCCTTTAAGAGGTAAAAAAAAAAGTTCTCTCCTTCTTCTGAAAGTTCACACAGCTCTACGATTGGTTAAATCCAACCGTCACTCACTCTCCACTCAAAATATACAGCTATATATAGTGATGGACACGTTAGGGCTGTAGTCAGGTAATGACCTGCCTTGTGCACCAATGAATCGACTTAAAAAAGGGGGACGTGGCACTGACAAAAGCTCACAAAAAGTACTATGTACAAAGAAGTTCTAGTAGACAGCATTGTGATGAGTGGAAAGGCAGTTTAAATTGTGCAGTTTACTCTAAACACTACAGCGAACTCACTCCATGTCTACTCTTTTCTGAGGTGGTCCTTATAAATCCTTTAAATCCTAATAAAATAATTGGTCGATGCCATCGACAGACAAAACAACATTTTTTTATTCAGCATGAGGAGAACATCAATAAGTAAACTTTTAAGCCCCTTTTCAGGGGTATGCTTGTATTGTGGACCCTTTATCAGGATATGTATTGCATCATGAAGTTCTTAACTCTAATGCAATGAAGAATGAGCAGATCATGATTCGATTTATATCAGAAAATTTGTTTAAATGAAAACCCCATTGCAAGGACAAAATGTAATCAATCAAAACAGGTCTGCAAAAATCTATTGTCATTTGCCAATACAGTCCAACATTTGTACATTTTGTTCCGTTTAAGAGGGCTGAAAAACCCAAGGCACATCTCCAAAGCACAAAGCGCTCGGCCTCACGTAACCCCAGTGTTTACATTTACAGACAAAGCGTGTCACAGAGTTTATAGGTCAGTCTGTGCGACAAAACAAACCTCAGAAGAGAAAGTCACACGGCCAAACGGCACCTTTAAACGGGAAATTAAACGACAAGAGTGCCAAATGTGAGGCTATTTTGAGCAGTTTCGGCTTTTTTGGAATTTGCTGCTGAAAGTTCACCAAGTTCAGACGCGTAAAACATGGGACACGAGCCAAACAACTGTTGTGAACCTGGCTCTCCCTTCCCCCACTGGAACTAGCAGCGGAGTTAGCATCCCGTAGAAACGCTAGCCCAAACTAAGCCTTAATCGCAACAGTTTTAACACAATACCGCAGTGTATTTGTAATTACCATGAGGAAGACTGAACCGACTGTCATTTACCCCCTTAAAAATTCTTGTTGTCCTACCATGGAAAGCGCATTAGTCGAGACAATAGCAAAACAAGTCAGTCAAACACAAAGGGAACTTGTGCTAGCAGGAGGAGCTAGCCGCGGCGCTAGCTCGTGATTTGACAGCTGCTTTGAATCGTGTTTGACGGAAGTGACAGCGGCGCCGATCACTAATTTGAACGGCTTTAATGTATGTTCATGAGGTCGTGCGGGTGTCAGCACGAAGCGACGCGTTTATTCGTGTGATAGTTGCACTGTTTTGAGCCCGATCGAGGCGCTAGCTAGAGCTACTTAGCCCCAACTCGCGCTAGCTCACCGGTAAAAAGAAAAGAGACCGGCTTCTTACATGATCATCTTTCCTTCTGGACGACGAGCGAGTCCTGGAGGAGATGAAGGGGTCGCTCCTCGGCTGCGAGCTCCGTGTGTTCACCATGTTTTGATTCGATTCGCCGTTAGTCCGCGTGAAATCTCCCAAACCGGCTCCAAACGCTGGTTCAGAGAGCGCAGTAGCCGCAGCATCGAGGCGCCATTTCTGTGTCTGTGGCCGCCTGTGTGAGTCTGTGCGTCCCACTGCCCCTGCGCCCTCCCTCCGCTCTCTGCTTCTGCTGCTGCTGCTTCTGCTGGAAGTGTCTCTGTGCTCTGGAGACGTGTAAACATTTCTCTGCTGACTTTAGATCAGAAGAACTACTAACCCACTTCCCACGCGGAGAAACACAGTGTACTGCTGTTTGTTTGTAATTCTTTCTTCTTCTTCTTTGGTGGTGTTTCATGGCGGTTGGGATCCATAGTGTTACATTACCGCCATTCTTTAGACTTTATTCTTCAAGATTCCATTCTTTAAACTTCATCCTTTAGACTTCATCCTTTAGACTTTACTCTTTAGTCTTCAAAGTTTATTCTTTAAGAATGAATTCTTTAGACATTAGAACCACCAGAACAAAGAATGAAGTCTGAAATATAAAGTCGAAAGAATAAAGTCGAAAGACTGGTGTTAATGTAACACTATGGATACCAACCGCCATAAAACTCAAGGTTACTTAACGTAACCCCGGGTCTTTGATAACAGTGCGGCGTTTCACGGAACCCTTGGGCGTGACCAACCACGGAAGCTCCAATGGCACGTCTGTTCCTAACAGACAGGATGACTGTATCTAGGGCTCCGCCCCCTCCTATCATACAGTCGTCCCCTTAATACCCTATCATTCTAAAGCGATTTCTTCACCGCTTTGCAAGAAGGGCAATGAAGATGAAACACCTCACTCTGTTATCAAAGAACCGGGGTGACGTTAAGTAACCTTGAGTTATTTTTCTAACGTCATACAGTGTTTCACTATGGGAGATATGGCCCACTCAAGGATTGCAAATCAAGCTCCTGAAGCACAAGGTCATCTTGTGCCAGACCGCGACTTCAAACAGAGCCAGATGCCTTCGGTTCCAGGACCACTTGAGCCAACAATGGGCCAGAAACATCCAGTCTAGAGAACCGTACAAAGGTATGCAGCAAAGCCCAACTGGCCGCAGCACATATGTCCTGTACAGAAATACTCCTAAACAGGGCCCAGGAAGTAGCTACACCCCTGGTGGAGTGTGCCCTTAATCCCTGCGGAGGTCCCATCCCCCTGCAGGCATTAAATGGGGATATGGCCAACAATCCAGTGAGAAAGTCTCTGACTGGACACTGGCTTGCCCATATGGGAAGAAGCCCAGGACACAAACAACTGGTCAGCCTTTCTAAGGCTAGCTGACCTGTCAACGTGTACTCGTAATGCCCGAACAGTACATAAGGAGTGAAGCTGTTGTTCATCAGAGGGGATGAAAGGAGGGGGATGAAAAGCTGCAAGCTCTAAGGCGGTGCAACTATAAGCCTATCCACCTTTGGCATGAAGGCTGGGTTGGGGCGCAAACGCACCTTAGACAATACAGGAGCAAACTGCATACATGCCGGGTTCACAGATAAGGCCTGTAATTCACTCACACGTATTGCTGATGCCAAAGCAAGGAGCAAAACTGTTTTCAAAGAAGCATATTTCAAGGTAAAAGCCTCCAAAGGCTCAAAAGGATGATGGCAAAGAGCCTTCAGCACAATCGACAAATCCCACAGGGGGACCAAGGGTTTGACCACTGGAAGTTTACAACGTGCACCCTTCATGAAATGACAGATTAGAGGGTGCTGACCCACTGTTTTGTCTCCAAAACCCACATGGCAGGCCGAAATGGCAGCCAAATACACCTTGACAATAGAGAAAGCTTTATGCTAGACTACCAATTGTTCATTATAATTGCAAAAAGCACAAGATGTCAGTCACAGAACATTGAAAAGAAATGATCTGTTTGGCCTCACACCACTCCTCAAATACACGCCACTTACAATTGTATAAAGAGCGAGTGGAAGTAACCCTAGCACATTGAATAGTATCCATAACATGTGCAGGGAGACCAGCAGCATTCAAATTCCACCTCTCACGGGCCAGGCCCAAAGTGCCCCTCGGTCCGGGTGGGGTGGTAAATCTCAGCCAGCGCAGAGCGATCAAAAGGAGCGATAGTTCCTGCTCCCTCACCCGAGCTAGAGTGGGTGAGATTAGCCTGATTGGTGGAAACGCATAGAGCAGGACGTCTGGCCACGGGTGAGCGAGTGCGTCCAAGGAGAAGAACAGCAGACACTTTGCGTTTTCCTGCGAGGCGAAGAGATCTGCGGTCGCTTGATCGTATCTCTGCCACAGCAGCTCCACCACTTGTGGATTAAGAACCCACTTTCCATATAGAGGGTTCCCCCACAACAGTAGATTGGCTCCTCTGTTGAGGACCCCTGGAACATGAGTTGCCCGAAGAGACAAAAGTCTGGTACTGCTCCACAAAATTATCTTCTGAGCTAATTTGTGCAGTTTCAGAGAACATGTGCCCCCCTGGTGATTGATGTATGCAACAACAGTCACATTGTCTGTTTTTACAAGAACATGTTGGCCCTGGAGAAACTGCAGAAAGTGTTTCAGGGCAAGAAACACTGCCCAAAATTCCAGCACATTGATGTGCATTTGGGCTAATTGTGGGCCCCATGTACCGTTCACTGTCAGGCCGGACAGGGTGGCTCCCCACCCCGACAATGAGGCATCTGTTGTCAGTGTCACTCTCTGACACCGCACCCAGTGGGACCCCCGCAGCCAAGGTGCTGGTATTGCGCCACTGGTGGAGCACTAGGACACACTGAATCCACCTTCACCTTGCGGTGGAGGTGTCATTTGTGGCACAAGTGCAACGCTGCAATCCAGCGTTGAAAATCTCTCATCATAAACAGACCCAGATGAACGACAGAGATTATTGACACCATGAGACACGCGCAGCAAAGGCACGTCTTGAACGTCACCATTGCCCCTTAATAGAATGGAGCGAGGCACTGGGCGAGAGAGCGCAACCTCTCTGTTGTCAGAATCACGCGGTGTGAGATGGAGTTTATGCAAACTCCAAGATACTCTGTGTTTTGTATGGGCTTCAACCGGCTCTTTGCACAGTTTATTCTGAAACCCAGAGCTGTGAGATGTTTGAGCACTGTCAAAGAGTCCCTCACTGCACGTTCCCGTGAGTCAGAACACACCAGGTAATTGTCTATGTAAGAGAATAGTCTTATCTCGCTGGCTCGCAGCGGAGCCAGTGCTGCCTCCACGCATTTGCTGAACACTCAGGGTGTCAGAAACAGGCCGAATGGAATGACCTGGTACTCGTACACGGTCCCCCGTATGTGCTTGGTGCACGGAAATGTGGAAATACGCATCAGAGAGATCGATTGTGGTGAACCAATCCTTTGCGTATTGAGCGACAGAGCACCTTGTGTGTCAACATTCTGAATTTGTATTTCCTCAAATGTCTGTTTAAAACACGGAGGTCCAGAATAGGACGCAGTGCCGTAGAGCCCTTCTTCGGAACCAGGAAATAGCGGGCGTAGAAACCTCGCTGACAATCGCTGTTTGGAACAACGCATATAGCTTGTTTGTTCAGGAGAGATGGCCACAGAGGTCAACACCCCATTGAAAGTATGTGGTTTGATTGCGAACTGTAGTCTGTAACCCTGTTGAATAGTGAAGAGAATCCATGGGTCCACTGCACATGCGCGCCACTGCTCAGTTCGGGCAGCGAGTGGGCCCGCAGACGTCCCAGGTGACGTCACGGAGTTGCGGCGTTTGCCAAAGACGGAGCTTGGGCTCCCTCTTGTGGAAAGAGCCGGAGAGGATTCAAACTTAATTGAATGTTTTCTTTTTTGTGCAATAAACTCGCCCTTAGCCCGAGGCCTGGATGCGAGTGTGAAAACTTTATTTTGGAACAAAGTGCTTTGTGGCTCATCCCCTGCACCAAGGGGAAAGAGAACGAGAGAGAACACCTGTCAAAGTGACCAGGGGTTCTGAACTGGGTCCGGGGCTCAACTCCATTTTCCCCTTTTTGGATGGAGGGAGGCAGTGAAAAGACAGGACAGCTAGGTCGTGCACTTCTTCTTCCCCTCCCCAGGGTGTGATGAGCGATTTTTTGCCGCTGCTGCAGCATGAGTGTTTGCCCCATGGTTTGGGATAGCCTGACTGCTGTTGCTGCTGTTGGCCAGCCTGCTGACCAGCCTGCTGACCAGCTGTCTTCTGTGGCCCGGTGCCTGTCCTGAACACCCTGGCCCCAGTATGTCCAGTGGGAGTGCCTCTGTGGGCTTCAACTGGACAAGAAGGCTGTTTACGAGGTAGGCATAAATTGAAGGCTTCACCCTCTTGTTTACGGAGGGTGCTATTTTCCTTAATTTTTTCTAAAGCTGGCCCAAACAGACCTTTGGTGGGGTCATAAGCCGTATCCATGACCTCTGCCTTCTGTGTTTCGGTCAGACCTGAGTGGTTAAGCCACAGACCCCTCTCGCCTGCAACCGTGAGTCCCATCACTTGGCCGCAGCCTTGGACGGCTCCAAGGAGCGTAGGAGGAGGTCATTCACCACACAGATTTCATCCCAGAGGACCGGATTTGGTGTGCCCGTGTCCAGTTTTTGGCCCATTTCCTCAAGTATCTCCCCCTGGTAAGCGGACAACAAAGTCACAGTATTCAGCACAAATGCAGACTGTACCGCATACTTGTAAGTGCGTTGAAAAATGGAGGATGTGACCCTCTCCATTTTACTGGGAAGGGGAACGTTACTTGAGGCTGAGACGGCACAGCGGTTAGGGTGGAGGTGATATGCCTTGAACTGGGAGCTTGCTCTTGAGCGGGTTAGCCCAGAACCGCCTCATCTCCTTCATGCACGCAGGAACAGCAGGAAGTAGCTGCTTGTGAGGTGGTTGAGCAGATGGGAGCCGTTTGCCATCATATATGTCCCTCTCCCCCACGTCTGTGTCCGCAGCTGCAGTCCAGTTTACATTAAGCCTGGCGGCAGCACGTTTACCCACTTCATAGAGGTTACTGTCCACAGGGGACTTAGCCTCGGACGCACTGGGGAGTCTGGACTGGGTCAATGGGAATGTGAAGTCTTCCTCCACATCCTCCATATCCACAGCCTCGAGGAAATCGGAATCGGCGTCGTCACCGTCCACGTCCTCTTCACCTGGCTCCATGTCGAGGAGGTCCTCGAACAGTGGAGGCATTTTAGTGGACTCATGATCCATGTTGTTTGCCCAGCTCGTGCCAGGCAGCGCCTGGTGTGCGCTGGCTGTGGATTTATCGGTTGGCCTCTGTGAGACTTGGTCCCGGGAGTCCGCCACCACAACTCTGAGTCTCCTCTCTAATATTTTCTCGGGCATTGATGAATCAGGCCGGATTGAGCGTGTTTAGCGCCCATACATGAAATCCACATCGGATGAGGGTCTTTGCCCGAAATGGCGGTTCCGCACGACGCGGGACAAGCTCGGGACGAACCCTCTTTGGACTTCAGATCAGATCCTTTGGTGGGTACGGGAGCTGACATTATGCCTGAGAGAAGAGAAGAACCACTCTAAATGTAGTGCTAGTCATTAGACTGTATGAACCAACGCTCGGAGTTTAAGCCGAACTGGTCGGTTCTGGCGGAGGCTGCTCGTTGTAACACGTTAGCAGAACCACACACTGCGTCTGACCCGTCAACAAATGAATGCTAACCGATCAGAAAACGGGGCACCTTGACGCGATAACCCTGGTAAAACACTGATTAGCAACTTAATGCTAAAAACAAAAGCTAGTTTGAGTAGTTTATCAAGTGCTATTTGACGGGAAAACGACACTAAAGTCGACTGAACCCGGTGAAAAAACCCACTGCGAAAAGAACAACTCGCCTTGACAGGGTAGTTTGTCCTAATAGCAGTGTAATAAGTTCGTAAGAACTTACCCAGAGTGAGAACCAAGATGGCAACTGCGCTCGTCAGCGATATCCTTTACGTTTCGTCTATGAACAGTTTAACAGAAGCTAGCTGTCTGGCCCAAAACGCTGAAGGAGTTTCAATGTTGTGGTCTTCACGGGGAAGAAAGCGAGAATGATAGGGTATTATGGGGACAACTGTATGATAGGAGGGGGCGGAGCCCTAGATACAGTCATCCTGTCTGTTAGGAACAGACGTAGCGCCATTGGAGCTGCCGTGGTTGGTCACGCCCAAGGCGATTCCCATAGTGAAACACCGAACGACGTTAGAAAAAGAACCCCACCAAAGGCGATTTGGAGAGCGAGGATGGGAAACTTTTACTCCTGTTAACTTACACACACCTTACCACACCTTTGCTTCCCTTTTCAAACTGCTGCTACATGACCAAAATGGCACATTGCTGAAAAGCAGACCGGGTCGTTTTTACTCGCCTGTCATCCTCAACCTTAGCTCCAGTTAAAATGTTTATTTCATCCACAGTCACCATCGTAGGGACTCCTGTGATAACTCCTCTGACCATGTTTCTTTCAGCATCTGAAACAATAACCCTTTTTCCATCCAGCTTTTGAATCCTTATTGCCTTCATTTGCTGAACCGCGTCTTTACACACAACCAGCCATTCCCAAGAACTGTCGCACGTTTGATTCCACCCAACGCCTTCTCTAGATCCAACGTTAATGTTAAAGGATTCCACTCCTTAACAATAGGACTACCAGGATTTTAGAACTGCTAGAACTCCCAAGCCGTCAATTTGAAGGTTGCGCTCTGGCGATGACGTAATCAAAAGAATGATTCTTCTAACATGCTAAAAATTGGTCTAGCCTCACCACTGTGAATTATACTCTAAAGTAGAATGGCAATCATTGGATGCACGAAGAGAACAGAACTGCCTTTTGTTTGTGTATAAGGCTCTAGTTTGCATTTTGCCTGATTGTTTATAAAGTTTATTGCACATCAGTTCAGGTATTCACCATTTGAAGTCTCAGGACATTTTTATTTTATAAATCCATCGTATCAACACAGAGGCAGGAAAAAAGGCTTTCAACAACTTTACTCCCTCCCTGTGGAACAAAACACAGACTTTTTAAATTAAATCATTTTATGCCTTTTAATGAATTTGAAGAACTGGTCAATGAGATGGATGAGAATGAGGATGTGGGTTGTTTGCAATCGCGAAGGAAGATGGGTCCAGATCAATTAATGAATATGCATATATTGAAAATGGACCCATCTTCCTTAAAAAAAAAAGCCAACCTTGAATATTGTCACCGTTGCCAAGAACGTGCCGTTCACCTGGCGATGTTACTGGAACAGCTGACGCAACAGGCGCTTAGTTTATTGATCTCGACAGCCTAAAATCCCATAACTATATAATAAAGTTTGTCATAAATACCTTGAACATTTATAATAGGCCGACTGCCAGAGAGATTTTGCCGGCTTCTTTTTGCGTCCTCCGCAGTCCTCCAACTCGCTGTCTGATTCGGCTGAGCTGCCCAAAAGTCCTCGAGTCTGATCGCCTTCACTTCCCGAATCAACCTCATCAATGTTTTGAAGCATTGCCAGGGCCTCTCGTACGGAAAATCGCTTCAAATCCATTTTACAATTAGCTTTACTGTGAGGGACACTAAAGGTGACGCAACACTCGCGCGGCACTGTCATCCGAAAATTTACAATGTTATTAATAGAGCCGTCAAATTGACGGGTGTGGGAGTTAGAGGAAGAATTACTCAGAACTCTTTTTAATGTTTTTATTTAAGTTGAATGGCAATATGGGGATGATATACACAAAGGTAAAGAAAAAGTTAAGAGCCCATGAATCTGAAAAAGCAACGTTTTCAGAGTAATCAGACGTACAATTCTGAAAACCGTCAAAATTACGGTCTTGGGAGTTCTATTGTTAAAGGACGCATTTTCTTGCGCAAGTTTTATGATCACCTTACATTCTGTACTCTCATTCCTGACATTAGACATTTCTTCCTGCTTCTCATTACCAGAACCTTCCAATTCGGATCGGTGTGCGACTATTTTATGTTTTCGACTACTACCTTTAGATTATGAATTGTGCTCTACAAATAAACTTGCCTTGCCTAGATTCAACTTCCATCCTCAACGCTCTCTAATTCGTCATTGACTATCGATTAGTCACTTCCCCCCGCCATGTCTTCTTCTTCTTCTTGTTCGGCTCCCACTCTCTGGATCTTTAATCCTTTAGACTTTCTGCCCATGACTGCTTTCTTCACACAGACTGCTTTCTCCCGTTAATCCTGTGTTATGATCCCTCTTTTCTTGATACTCCTCTACAATTGCGCAGACCGTGGTGAAGTTGGTTGGATATTGGACTTTCGGCAGATTTTAAGATATATAATATTCGTTCTGTGAGTCAAATGCCCTGTATGCAATTGACGAAACCCCCGCTAAAGAGTTTTAAACCCAAATATAAAGATTTGTGTCTGTGAAGTTGTATTTTGTCTATTTTTTTCGTTTGACTTTTATATTTCTTTAAAATAATTGAAATTACTGTGTCCAATATTGCAATAATATGTATATCGCGGTGTAGACCTAATCTGGGCCAACAAAAATTGGTCTGAGGGCCACATTTAGCCCCCGGGCCAAAGTTTCGACACTCATATCTTAATCAATTGTATACACACATAAGCTATCACTACCTGCTTTAGTTTCTGTTTGGCTGCAATTTGTATTTAAAAATGTAAAATGCATTATTTTGATCATTGATGCATTCATTATTATATATCATCAAATGTATACACACATCATTTACTATTAAATAGACTGCAAAATTCAGCAACATTTTTTCCCCCCTGTGCACGGTTTGGTCTCCCCCATAGTCTAAACATCTCCCCCATGATATAGAAATAACCTGGACTAATACATTGGTATAACAAAATTAGACTTTATTGCTTATTGTAATATAATAAACAAATAAACTTGACTACACCGACTCAAATTGACTGCCCAAAGAAATAAAGGCAGTAAGTAGGGCTGTACAATTAGAAATTGAGTCACCTCTTCTTATCAATGATCAGCTTAGGTATTTACTATTGAGAAATCTGCAATCAAACCTTAATCTGTCAGTTAAAACATGATAACTGAGCCAGTGCAAAGAAAAATACACGCTAAGTTTACTGGACTAATATTTGCACTACTTGGTACAGTAGGTGTGGGCATGAAGTCAAGTGCTGAGCTCAGCAGTGTGGGGGCTTTACGACAGAGGGAGTCAGAGTACGGTGCTCACGTCACTCTTGCTCAGCAGCAGTATTGTGTATAAGAAAACTAGAGGAGTTCTTGCCATGGTAACCGATAGTAACCAAGAGCCAGTTCCAGCAGCCATGTTCTGACTCCTCAAGAACTCATGCAAACTGATTAATGTGTTTCAGTCATGTGACTTATTTGTTGTCACTGCCATTCTGAGGACGCCACTGTATGCTGTCACTGGTCTGTACGTGGTCTGTGCGTGCACCCCTAGAGGCCTTTAGCCCTCAAATCCAATAAATTAGCTGCATCGTTGTATAGGCCGCAGGGTTCAAAGTGCGTGGAAAAAAGTAGCCATTTGTACTCCGAATTTTACGGTAATCAGAATATAAACAGCACTTGATTCGAACCCACAACCTTGTAATTGAATGTCTGTTGCTTATCCTCCTGAGCTAATCGCCACTGTACATGGCAGGTGAATCATAGATCAATTATAACATGATTGAATGCATAGTTTGTTTGAATTACGTATTAAAATAAAAATCGAATGCTAATTCAATTTGAGAAATGAGACATCAAGAAACACATTTGAAATTAACAACAAACCACGAAAATCAGTCAACAGACCTCCAGAAGAGGAATCCTTTGTTTTTAGACTATTTCTTGAAACAGCCCACAGCATGCTGCTTTCATCCTCAAGATGGTAGTAGCCATGAGTGTGTGACATCACCCATTCAGACCCATGGATAGAGATAGAGATAGAGATAGAGACAGATTTGACCTGCTCTTGACTTGCTTGTCTCCTTGGAGACAGAAAGGATAAGTGCCATGCTCCTGTGGAACATTTCAGACAAGGCCTTACAAAGGTGGCAGACCATAGACTGTATATACAGAATCAGGTCTGATACATGCAGTTGATGTGTCATCCCAACCTCCACCAAAACAGGCGCATTGTTAACCTGTTTACTTTTATCAAGCCCTGTTTCTATAGTTTTGACATGTAGAATAACGTTAGCTGTGCACCCAACCTGGTATTGATAAAAGTCATGTCCCATTTATTTAATGATGAAATAAACATTGATATTGACTCTTGTTACTGTTATTTAATTTCATTTAATTATTAACATCATATGTGTCTTACTTTGACAACAACAAGAACATATTTAACTTATGGCTCCTGCCATGGTCTCTGGAGCCCAAAAGTGATGCTTCCTCTCCCTCCTTTGGCAATCCTAGGACACCTGCCGGAGATAACACACACACCGAAACCTACCTTCAGATTTTTGTGGTCCTCTACTTCGCCCTCTCCTACTATCGGGCTCTCACTGACTCTCCGCTTGTCTCTCTCTCTGTCTGGCTGTCCATTCTCACCATGTATCTATTATTTTATATTCTCACTCACCGACAAATATTAAAACATTAAATTACTTTTAAAATGTATTCACACATAGTCTCAACATAAGCAAAACTATTTGCAACAGGATATTCACACAAAAAAACACTGGATGTTGTATTGCACATTAATGTGCTCAGTTTTATCAAATAAAATCTTTTAGTGACTATTTTTACCAATTTGGAGATCTTATTTCTGTCATTTCTTTGCAAGTTTTTCATCAAATGTATTTATTTATTCCTAAATTCCTAAATAACAATGTGACGTATTGTACACCAGGGGACAAGCAAAAGCCCCGCCCCGACATTGTTCACTTCAAATCCGCAAGGCAAAATCGCACATTAAAACCATCAACAAGCATTTTAATCTGAGTAAATTCGTTTTTTCAAGCGTCTCCTCCCTGTAATTTTGTTCCGAGCAAATCTTAACAACAAATGAACATCATTTGGATCAACTTCGGTAAATTAAATGCAAAATAAAACAACAAAATCACAGTTTAACTGTCAAAGTGCTACATGTTTGTGCATTAGTTTCCAGTATAATGTTAGTTTTAAGAAATGTAGTAGTTAGCGTTATGCTCATTTTGGCGCTAATAAACACTTTGTTGAAGTTTTATAAGAAGGTTCTGGTGTTACTCACGTGGTCGAGTGGCGACCTGTCACAATAGTTCATAGTTGGTGATGTTTGGGGGCTAATGCTAAGGTATGAAACGGTCCCAGCCATAATCTGATTAAAACATCGCTTTATTAAAAAAAATGTGCCGCTCTTACAATCACAAGATGGCTGCCGCAATTGCCACGGCAACAGAATGAGAAACTACTCTAGCTTTTTTATTACAGCTCAATGGGCTGCAGCGGCTCCGGAGAAACTCACGAGCGGCTGCAGATGCGTGGCCCGGGATTAACCGAGAAAACACGGACTGGTAAATCTGTCTTTGACCTTAACCTCACCAGACGCGTGTAAATGAAGAGGCCGTGTGATTGCGTGTGTGTGTCATGTCCGTGGGGTGTGCGTGTGTCACGGCTCGTAGCTGTGGTGTAGTGCGTGTTTATGGCCACGCCGCCCACTTACATAATTTAAGAGAACAACAAGCTGCTCACTTGTTTATATCGACAACATACAGCATATTGTACTGAAATGTATTTATACCATGTTAGACACAGTAATAATACATTGATCAAACAGACCATGAGCACTCCATGTAGCTTAATATTCATTTTTTCCTCTATATGTGCTTTTTTCCCCCCTGCAGATGGGAAAAACAAAACGTCATGAAAGATTGTGACACTGAGGGGGATGAAAAGGAAGAAATCTGGTGAGTCAACACAAACAAAGCAATCATTGTAGAGATATAACACATTAATAAACACAATGTAATGATAATAACTAAATAAAGCATGTGTATTGTGTTTGATAAATGGAGAAAAACGTTGCAGCCCCTATCTAAAAATGACTGAACGTGCTCGTCTTCATTCACATTTTTTAAAGGAAATCTTTGATATTTCATTGAATTATTAATTTAATGAAACATGTGCGTGTAAATTACGCCTATGCAAGTCTGTGCTGTTTATTTCATTGATTTATTTTCCCTTTACACATACTTTTGTGTCGGCTGTAACCTCTTGCTGTTACATGTACAGCTAATGTGCATATGCAAAATAAATACATGAATAAAAAAATACTCTTGTTATCAAATATGAAAACTGAATTCCTTACAAATTAAAGGACAAGTGACAAATTTAACATTAAAAATATGTACGACACTCACCTGATACACGTGTAATTGTAAATAATAACCTAACCCTGAAATATTGCAAAGAATATGAAGTTATTAAGTGCAGTGAAGGAAACGGCTGCAGTGGTTACATCTATTGAAACGGCATTATTGATTGAGGCCTAATTGTTCTGTTGCTTAGTGATGAAAACGAGGAGGAGGCGGCTCCGATGAGGCGAAGTTTCTCGGTTGAAGACCTGCTCGACGAGGTGGAGAAGATCTGTTACGATGCCTCAGGGACGTCTAAGGTCAGGAAACTTGTAATACGATGTGTGACTTGTGCAGTCAGTAAATATTTGTTGGATTTGGTGACTGGTCAAATGCATATTTCTATTGCACATCTAGACTTTATCATCTTATTATCAACCAAATAAAGGTTAAAATATGCTAATTGATGACTTCTAGATAGAGAATATTTACGGATAAAGTGTATTATTGATGAAAACCAGAAATTGTGGCTCAAGATGTCGCGCAGCGTGCCATGGAGTCTCTCAGAGCTGAGTTGTTAGCTACCATAGCTCCGTCTGTGTCTGATGCAGTGTCCGCTAAACTGAATGCAGAGGGAGTAACCGGAGCACGCATGGAGGAAGTCGAGCTGCATGTTTCAGACAATACGGATGATCTACAAACAGTAAGGGCCGAGATGGAGGTGCCAGAGTGGAGAACAATAACATGAAAAATAAGCTCCTGGATTTGGAGTCCAGATCCCGTCATCCCAATTTGAGGCTTGTGGGTGCAGAAGAAGTTTCTTGGAGATGATCATTCGTGAGCTCCTTGTTCGCTGTGGAGTTGAAGTCACATCACTATCGAAAGAGCACATCGCCTGGGCAAACCAAGACCAGCAGCTGATAAACAACGAGGCCTGATGATGAGGTTTCTTAACGATCGTGTGAAGGAGCGGGTCTTGAAGGTTGCAAGGGTTAAAGGAGACCTCCAGTACAAAGGCAAGCGTGTCTTCTTTGCGTCAGATATTCCATACAAGGTTTGTCATCAACGGCAAAAGTTCCACGACATCTGTGAGGAGCTCAGGAAGAGAAAACTGAGACATGTATTCTCTTCTGATGACTTTTGAAGGTAAAAAACACGTGCTCAGAACACAAGGAGAAGCAGACGTGCTCCTATGGAAGATACAAAACACAGAGAAATGAACAGTACAGCGGATGGAGCCACCAGCGTGGGGCATGTGAGTTTGGGTCGTGGTCACATGATGATACATTTCTTTTATGTTAACATCAGACTTTATGCCCAATGCTGGCTGTCTGCTTTTGTACATAAACTCTGTAACTAAATACATCTACTCATCGATGTGCCAAATGTGAGAGATTGGATTTGTGGGAAATTGAAAATACATGCAGAATGCAGCAGGGGACCGTGGTGAGCCAGGGAGGTATATATCCAGTTGTTTCCGAGGATTGGTGTCAGGAGTGCCTGGGGAGTTTTTTTGGGGGCCCCTTCATTAGGATTGGATTTCCCTCCCTTTTACGATCTTTTTTAATCAGAGTTTGGGTTTGACGTCCGTTTCCAGCATGAACCCTTATGTTTTCTTTTTGACCCTTTCAGCTGTTCTGTGTTCCTATAGTGCTTGTGTATGTTTGTAGTTTTTGACCAGAGAGATTACAAATATTTTAAAGTTATCCACTGGAAAGGGACTCTGGATGGGATGGAACATAAAATTACCTGCTGTGCAGATGATGTTCCATTGTATTTGACCAAACCAATGCATTCTTTCTTCAAGAAGTTGGTCCAATGTCTGGATACAAATAAAATGTACAAAAAAACTGAAATTCTCTCTTACTGGCAACCCCCTCTGACCTTTAAAAAGACGGAATCTCTTAGATATTTAGGTGTAGTACTCCATAGAGACATTATATCCCTCTTTTTAAGGCCATAAAAAAAGATCTTGAAAAATGGAATCTTATCCCATGCTTCAGTCTAAGTCAAAGGATTGAAACTATAAAAATGAATGTTTTGCTCAGTTTACTCTACCTGTTCCAGACTCGTCCAGTTTCCATCCCCAGTCGGCTGTTTGATGAGTGGAATAAAGCAATCTCAAGATTTATATGGAAACGGATTTTTTTAAAATCCGATTTAAAACTTCATTATAAAAAGAAAAATGAGGCTGGGGTTTGCCTTGTTTGAAAAATCGCTTTATCTCAGCTCAGAGCCTTGCTGTGCTGGTTTGACCCAGAATATGAAGCTCAATGGAAGAATATCGAGATTGGTGTTGTGCCAGGGGTTCCTGTGCAGGCCTTGCTGGCGGATGACAGACGGTGGAGTCATTTGGGGGAGGTTGAGAACCCCTGGGGGAAGTCTGTTGAGCTGATCAGAACATACAGACTAAACAAAGATATTAAAATCTTAAATTGGTTGATTTACGATCATAATGTCACACCTAACATCACAGACTCAAGAAAGTCTGGACAACAAAAGGTATAATGGTCTTTTACCAGATTGTTAAGGAGAATCATTTGAAGAGCTTTGATGATCTGAATGAATCCTTTGGTTTAGAGAAACTGGACTTTTATAGGTTTCTACAAATAAGGAGTTATTATAACCAAGAAATTAAACAAAGTAATGACATTGTAGCCCTTTGGCTGAGATGTATCAAGGCTTATAAATCAGAACTTTCTGGGAATTATATCTAAATTATATAAATTAATTTCTAATCTGGACAGCTACTCTACTAAATATATTAAAAATAAATGGGAAGGAGAGAGTGGTCTTGTTTTGACGGACAAAGAGTGGGTGATGTTTGTACATCCCTGTGGAGGACTGCAAAGTCACATGTTTTGAGAGAGTTTTGTTGGAAGAACATGTGATGTTTTTTCATAAACACAGTGAAATAGAGACTGTTGGAGAAATTGTGGCAGCAAGGGGGCAAATCACTATCACATATTCTGGGACTGTCCGGTTCTTCAGAAGTTTTGGACAAATTAAGAGTACACTACAAACAGTTTTTGACATTGCCATTCCACTCGATTTTGGAAATATGTGCAAGAAACGGTTACCTCTAAAAATGGATGACACTTATTGCATCGACAATCAAGGACTGGACAGACATTATTTTGGACATTCTGAGAGTCGGGCCGTGGTTCTGACGGTCAGAGTCATGGTTCTGACAGTCGGGTTGTCGTTCACAGGTGGAGATGGTGGTGCGACTGTGGAAAGACGGCTTCACTGTGAACGATGGAGAGTTTCGCAGCTACTCCATCCCAGAAAACCAGGACTTTTTGGATGCCATCAAAAGAGGGTACATTCCAAACAGGCTGAATCCAAATCCTTTTATTTTGGATTGTCATTTTCTTATAATAACCCTTAACAATACTTTATAGTTGGCGAAGGTGAGTACCTACATCAGCGGCATTATGAAACGTTCACGTGCATATTTGGGCCGTAATAATTAATGAGAATAATCACGACCACAGCTGTTAAAATATGGTGTTATAATCGTAATCATTAACTACTGTACAAACTCTAAGACACGTGCCACAAGACATTTTATCCACAAAGACAGTGGCATTATTAAAAAACAGAATAAAAAACTGAATAAATAAGAAGAATTATATTTTTAATTTAAAAAATACACTAATCCTTCTGTCACAATTTTAGCATTTATTTTTGTTTGTTTTGTTAATCTCAACGTACAAATAAAATCACTGTTTGACTACTAATATGATTATTACTTGCAGCCTTGATAAATTTGAATCAATACTTTAATTTATGACAGCAACGATGAATTAACCAACTCATGACTAGTCGGCTGTAAAAAATATAAAAAAATAACTGAAGTCGTATTTTGATAATTGTAATTGTTATTTGGACAACACAGAACACAAAACATGGGCCAAATTTGTTTTGTTTTTTTAACAAACACAGTGGCAATATTTAAACTAAATGTCAAAATAGAATGATGAAAGAGATTTTCATCAATAATACACTTTATTTGTACATATAATCTATCTAGAAGCCTTCAGTCACCACATTCACACTTTTATTTTGTGTATTTGTACTTGAAAAGTCTAATCGACAAATGTATTGCTGACGACTATTGACTACTAAGTTAGTCATTAGTTGCCGCCCTAATACAAAATAGTCATACTATTATTCATGTCGGTATCAAGAATATACAATAGAAATGCAAATTAAAGCATCTGTAATTGGTGTTTATTAACAGCTACATAAAGTACCACTACCTCTGGCAAAATAGTGAAAATATATGCATGTATTTCAGAAAATCCATCTGTGTTTCCATGTTATATTTTTACACCAACGACAAATGTTCTTAGATGACATGCAAAGGAGAATTGCTTTATTTTATTCCCAAAGTCAAACTCAGCTTTAACGATGTCCTCCGACGCCACCCCAAACGTGACCTCTGATCATTTTCCCGCCCCAGGGAGCTGCCGCCCGAGTGGGAGAGCCGAGCCGAGGAAGAGGAGCTCGAAATCAGCGTGGAAGATTTCACCGAAGAAACGTACGTGCCCAGGAAGAAGGCGTTCCACCCGTTCAGCGGGCGCGGATACCGACTGGGCAGGTGTGTTTTCGGCTTGTTTCTCCTTGCACAGAGTGTGATTTAACATTGGAATAAAAATAGCAGCCACGCCTCAAGTGGTGGAGCTAATTTTAGAACAATGCAGCGCACTTCGAAGCCACTAGGTGTCCCTGTACATACACTGGTTTATTTTCATCCAGCCGGTCACATACTCGCACAGCTCTTTTGTGCGGTATTTGCCGTTGCCGTTTTTGCATCTGACTCCTAAATTCTCTTCAGTATAATTTATGACTTTTATAGACCCTTGAAAGTGCTGCTACGTCATCAGAAAGTTCAGAATTCAGGGAAAATATGAAGTAGATATGACACAAGATCGAATTAGTAATGATTTTTTGTGATCAAAAGTAAGCAACATATTTACATTTTCAGGGTGGAAATGTGAGTTAGCTTGCTTCTCTTTTACTAAGGATGGAGAATATGACATTTTTTATTGCATAATATGTAATAAAGTATGTAATATAGCTGTAGATAAAATGAACGACTGTGGGTGTCAACATTTCTATAAAATATTGGTCCAATAAAAGCTAAAAATCAAGATTTTGCCTTCATGAAAAATCATAATCTCCTCTTAAATAAACGAATAATGTAAAATACAATAGGTAAATGTCTTTAAACCAGGCTCCATCACTCACATGTGTCTGAGTGGTTTCCCTTTGCCAAAACTACCGTGTCATATTTTGTGATATTCTGACGCTGATCCGAGTTCCTTTGTTGAAACCGCACCACGTTCCACTTCTCTTTTGCCCCCGTTCCCGTGTTCTGCTGCGTGCTGTGCTGTCTCGGGCTGATCTTTTTCTTTTGTGCTGTTGTGTCCGTCCGTTGGCAGCGTCGCGCCCAGAGTCGTGGCCAGGTCGCCATCTGTGCACGAGGACGGAGAATCTGCTCCTATTCCCATGGTAACACTAGACCACGCCCTGCCCGTTACCTCGCTGCAGATCTGGTTGGCTGACGGCAGACGGCTGATACAAAGGTTTAACTTGTCGCACCGGTAGGTATAGGTTCTCACGTCTGTTCCCGAGTGTCGGCCGGCGTGTGTCTGTGGCGAAGTCGTGGTGAATTTGTGGTGAATTTGTGATATTTTTTAAAATTTTACTTGCAAAACTGGAAGCATTTTCACACTGTTCCTGGCGTTCCTTTTCTAGATGATGTCTTGCTCTCAGACAGCGGGAAAGAGACTTTTTTTTTTCTATACGTTGTAGTTTAGAGGAATATCCCAAAAAATAATTCGCAAATGTTGAACCTGATCATTTCTGTTGAATTTGCAAAATACCACATTTTTTGAGAGGACTAAAAAGTTTTAAACCATCTGCAATGGCTTAGGAGTTATTTTTAGCACGTTGATAGTTTTAGTTGAAGTCCCAACTAATCTGTCTGAAATCTGAAATCACATTTATATATCAGATTTTACTAAACATTTGGTCTATTTGTCCCCAGTTTATAATTGTTCTTGCTGGTTGGACATGGGCAGCAAATGTACAGGTAATTCTACAACTGTTATCTAGTAAACAAGGGCCAAAATCCATCTAAACTACACAATATGTATGGATTGACAAACAATAACACCATAATAACACCTTTATTTTGTTGAATGATTGATTAAACTGTCAGAAAAGTGTGTCGGTTAAGTGTAAACTGTCTCTGTGTTTTCAATGGCACGTCGCCTTTTGATGACATCACAGAGGGATTCAGTTTAAGAACTCAGCACTACCTTTTTTAAACTAAATTTCTTCAAATACCGCAACTTAACTGAGTAAAACTATGATAAATATCCACCAATCTAGGTCATAATTGGAAAAACAGGAGAACTTGTAAATGTAAATGTTTTCATTTATTGGAGTAAATGTTTGCTCCTGTATCTTTTACTTCAGTAACAACATTGAGTACTTCTTCCACCACTATCTGAAACCTAGTCATTTATCAAACCATGCCACAAATCCACACAGTAATATAAATGTTATATTTGGATGATTTTGTCCATCACTAATCTGCTGCTCTGTCCATTTCAGAATGACGAGAAATTAGGACCGTTGCCATAGAGATTAACAGTTTAAAACTAAACATTTTATCTTTTCAATGGGGCAAAAGTCCTCAAAATGATGCCTTAACATGAAGCCGAAACCCTGAATAAATCCTTTAAAAGTATGTAAATAAAAACAAGTACATTCATTATACATTTAATTATCAAACAAATGTGAAATGAATCACAAAAATGCAGAAATATCACCTTTTTCAGTTTTATTTACATTTGTATTTATTTATTTACATTTTTTATCTTATTGTACATTAAACACAGAACAGAACATGACCAGAGCAAAATCTAAAAAAAACACAAGTAAAGAGAACATCACAAAACAAATTGAAATCACCGTGTATTTGAATGATAATAAGAGTCCCATCTGTCCTTTCAGTTTTATTTTTACTAAGCAGTTATTTTTGTTGCATCGTCAAAACAACAATCACGATATTATCGACATTTCAGCAAATTGCCCAAAACCTTGACAATATTACTTTGTTTTAAATTGTTAATTGTTCATGGATAGATGCATAATAATTGCTGTTTGGCCTATTTGTAAAGAGCAGGACACAGGATTACACTTTTTGTGCTGTTCAATTCCAAGTCTTAAGCGCCAAAGAAGCTTTCTGCGTCTCTCTTTTAAGATTGCCGTAGCTTGTTTTTGGATTACACAATGCTTTGTTCTGGATTGGACGCCACCGTGCACGTCGTCTCCCTTACCGTCGTGGTGAACTGGGCTGCACAAAACATAATCTGAGATGTAGCAAAGGAGTGGAGGATCTATAAAATCCCCAGAGAGGCGTTGCGTAACTCCGATGCCGCACTTACGTAACCGGGTTAGCAGCTAAAGCACACGGCGTTGAAGCCCTCCCAAACCCCCCGGTTATAGCGTTTGGCCCGGCGCCGGACTGCTCAAATGGGGAGGGTCGTCATCAATAATAAATGCTTTTACTAGTATGAGGCTTTGAAGTGGAGTCGGTGCAAGTATTAGGCCAGAAATGCTTTGCAACTTAGTGTAAAAGCTCCACTGGGGGTCTTTGTTGTTATGCCAGGAAGCGCTGAACAAATAAGAACATATCTGATTGCTCTTTTTCAGACAGATATTGTGATTAATTCAAACATACGGCCGACTTTAGAGAAGAGGGAAATATTAATTGCTCAACTAACAGTTTTGTGACCTACAGGACATGCATTTGGCGACTTAATATCTTCTAAATAACGCTGTCAAATTGATCAAGATTTATTTTCCTCATTTTGATCCATCTAAATTTTTGATTACATTTTTATCTTGTCTTATTGAATTAAATGTATTTCATTGTCAGATTTCTTTCTCCAAACACTGAACTCCAAATCACATGCGTTTGGCTGTGGACTTCTGCATGAAAGATTAAAGACCTGATCATTGACTGTTAGCAATGACTGAAATCTCAGTGTTTTTTTTGGTTTTTTTATTCTAATTTAAATGTATTTAATTTAAAAAAAATTTTTTACAAATTAAAAATGTTCTTATTTTCTTTTATTTGTTTCATTTTTCAAAAGCCAAAAACATAAAACAACAAAAAGAAACAAGACAAGACCAGAGAGAATCAAATCAGGTAACGTTGAAAATAAGGATTTCGAAAGATGGGGCAGCCAACAAAAATGAAAGTTAAGGAACACAAGGTCCTGAATTACAGTCCCATTTAGTCCAATGTCTGTCAGATTTGTTCATTTTCAAGTTAAATCCATGTGAGATTTTTTTTCCGCGGATTGACCTCTGCCAGAAATGACTGAATCTCAATCTCGATTAAAGTCTGATAAATTGCACATCCCTATATAACTGCCTTTGCTGTTTGTGAATTCGATCCTTTATTAATCTGACTTTGATTTTACTGTTCTGCCCAAACAATTCTGTACTAAGAAAAAGGCTTGATACTTAATGCTAATTTAGATGCCACAGTGTTGAATAGAAAAGTAAAACACACTCACAATAAAATGTATCGCTTCAGAACTTGTAGTGAATCAAACCAGAATCAGAAGAGCGCTGTATTTCCATTGTCATGGAACAAATTCATTTACAAACTAAGAATGATGCAACATAAAACAATGACATTTTATTTCTTATTTCCTTTTGATTTAACTTTTCTCTCTTTCTGGTCTTGTTCTGTTTTTTTTTTCGTTCTGTTTTGTTTATGTTAAAAAATCGAAATAAAACAATAAAACAATTAATAATTATCGTGAAATATAAACTATGATAGAATAAATGGCATGAAAAAAATAAGGTGGAGGAATTAAATTAGACTTTGACTTTGAAATCTGAAATCACACTATCAGCAATTGCAGTGAATCCCTCCCGACTGGCACCACGAGAACCGATTCCCGTCTGTTTTCAGGATCACGGACGTCCAGGATTTCGTGTCGCGCTGCCAGAGGAGCAGCCCGCCATTCGTCCTGACCACGTCCGTACCGTGTCGAGAGCTGAGCGACCGGGAGCTGAGCCTGGAGGAAGCGGACCTGGCCAACGCCGTGATCGTGCAGCGGCCGCTCGACACTCAGGCAGCCTTCGGACACTCCTCCTGACCCGGCTCGAACCTCCGTAACTCACAAACGTCGCCGTCCTTCCACATTCGCGCCGATTGGAAGCTCAAGGCCACGCGTAACTCACTGCCCATCATCGACTCGGCGACGTCTCCTTCGACCTCATGCTAAGACGCACGTGCATTATGTCCGCTCGGAGTGACAAATTCATTAATACTGTCCTTTTTTTTATTATTCATTTTAACATTTTCATGGTTATTATTGATACTATGAACAACACAGAAGAGTTAATTTGCAAAAATGGAAACAGTAAAGTGTCCGTCAGTGTTTTCAAAGGCCAAATCTAGTTTAGTGCAATAAAAATATCAAAAAGTGAAACAAAATTGTGACAAATGTTCTTTTTTATTATGATTTAAGCACATAAATCACAGAACATGGAACATGACACAGAAAAAGAGCGCAAACAATGAATAAAAAATACATGTAACACAAAACATCCAGGGAAATAAAATGAAATAAAGCTAAGGCACATCTTCTGTAGCAGCGTTTAAGTCCTTTTTAGTCTAAAATTCTTTCAAAACCAAGATCTCTGTTTTTGCAAATTAACTCTTAGAAGAAGCTGTTTTACAATTAGCTTTTCTGTTTCTTTAATAGAGCAATGACTGGAAAACTTAAGCATTAACACAACAGACAATAACACTTTGTTATATGAATACATTAAATTACAAAATAATACAAATGACATGATTACTGACACCATGAAAAAAAAAAAAGTTTATATTTTGTGTTCAGTTCTATAATATAATATTTTAATTACCTTTTTGAATATATCATTGTTATTATTATCATTATCATTATAATTATCATTATTATTATTATTATTATTATTATTATTATTATTATTATTATTATTATTATTATTACTTAACAGGTTAGTATTTTTGGATTATAGATTACACATTATAATTGTTCTTAATTTAAATTTAAATTAACTGTGACATCCCTACAAGCACCACCTTCTTCACAACACCAACAAGGAAAATTAGCACATTTCTTTTTCAGTATATTGTACACTGCGAATGCAAGATACAACATAATTTTACACAGAAATACACCAGCACTTCTTAAGTCTTCCCAAAAACTGCTTTCACCAGATGTGTGCGCTGAAATGAACGGGGCTAGTGCAAAACTGCATCTTGTGACTCTGTATTAAGGATAAGCTGTATTTATTACCGAGCATGCTCTTTTGTTTACATTCTACCAGGAGGAAAAATGTCATATTTGAAATGGCCAGACTGTTGAGTGTCACGTCACGCTTGTATTTAACGGATCGCCTTTTATTTGGTGTTGAATGTACCTCAGTATATTTTATTTTGGGACGAGTAAGCTATAATAAAAGTGCTTAACTTTATGCACCATGTTCTGGACTGATTCTTTACTTGATTCTTGACGTTGGTAAATGTTCTGGTGATTTTTGCCGATTGCGATTGAAATTAAACTCACAATTCAGGTTTACAGTGCACAATTTATGTTATTTATTATGAGAGAACACAGAAATATGAACCGACAAACGCTGCAAAGTATTTTAGAACATGTATAAAGGTACAGACTGTAGCGTTGAGTTGTTTTTGTACATACAAAGACCCAATTGAGACACATAGCTCAGTATCAGAATCAGAAGGCGTTAATTGCCATTGTCAACGAACAAAAATTCACAAACATAGGAACTTGTCTCAGCCTTAAGGTGCAACATAAAACACTGAGCAATAATAAAACAACATATATTCAATACAAAGGGAATGCATTAAGAGACCATTTAAAATTACTATAGCATAAAATAAAAATAAAAATAGGCATTACTATGTACACTATGTACATTTACAGTTGTAGTGCAGAAAGTGACAGGTGTTTAAGAAGTGTTCATGAGTCCAACGGCAGAGGGAAAGAAACTGTTCTTGTGGCGGGAGGTTCTGGTCTGGATGGACCGTAGCCTCCTGCCTGAGGGGAGTGGTTCAAACAGACCATGTCCAGGGTGAGAAGGGTCAGCTGTGATCCGACCTGCTCGTCCCAGAGCCCTGGAGACGTACAGGTCCTGCAGAGATGGAAGTCTGCAGCCGATCACCTTCTCAGCAGAACGCACAATGCGCTGTAGTCTCTGTTTGTCCCCGGCTGTGGCTCCAGCTTGGCTTTCCTCAGCTGCCGCAGGAAGTACATCCTCTGCTGGGCCTTCTTGATGAGGGAGGTGATGGTGGGCTCCCACTTGAGGTCCTGGGTGATGGTGGTGATGGGGGAGTCTGTCATGATGTGGGTGGGCTGGGGGGCTGTGACTTTCCTGAAGTCCATGATCATCTCCACTGTCTTCTGGGCGTTGAACTCCAGGTTGTTACCCACCCTGTAGTTTACACCTCCTTCTGTGAGATTAGCAGTTTATATTTTAGTCTGTTATCAAATGTAAATGCTCCTGGACGTGTTTGAAATGTGAACTTTTAAACAGAATCCTCCTATTGAAACATACATTGCAATGCTTGTCAGAAAACGTACTAAAAACTTATATTAATACTCGTTATCAGGACTGTACAGACTCTAAAACACATGCAAAAAATATCTTTTATAACTGTATATAAAACTGTGGGATTATTACATCAAAATGTCAAAAAAGAACAAACTATTTAAGATTTGTACTTTTTCCTTTTGAAATATTCTCTATTCTTCAGTCACAACATTTCAACCTTTATTTGTATTTTAAAAGTCTCAATGTTCAATAGAAATAATAGTATGACTAATCCACTAATAACACATAATAACAGCCCAAGTCAATTACGACCGTTCTTATTGCAGTTTTAACATCATTGAGGCCGGTGTTGCTGTCCTAGCTTTGCTTTTTCGGGTTGCCCAGGTGCAGGGGGCGAAAACGCTGATGCCAGCACGGACATTGAAATAACACGAGAGCAAATTGGTCTTAATGAATGGGGCGTTTGCGGGAGGACACTGAG
The DNA here is from genome assembly GCA_015082035.1 of Chaenogobius annularis. Lineage (NCBI taxonomy): Eukaryota > Metazoa > Chordata > Actinopteri > Gobiiformes > Gobiidae > Chaenogobius > Chaenogobius annularis. The sequence goes on from BJKM01000114.1 coordinate 429,092, forward strand.
CAGCCTGGTTCCACCACAGAAACAGTGTAGCACAACATCTGCCGTCATTAGGGATTTGAAGAGCGCCGAAAGTGGATTAATGATCGCTTATGTGATTAGTTTAGTATCATTTGGACCTGGCAGTTCAGTCATAGTTCAAAGTCTTATATGGAAGGTTCAAAGTTTGTAGGTTTAGGGGCTTTTACACACGTTGTTTACACAGGCTTATTTTTTGGATAACGGTCAGATTATTCATTTTGGTAATACGGTACACTTTTTTGAGTATTTGTGAGTTGAAATAGTTTCTGATTTATTTTCAACAAAAATAGATTTAAGTGATTATGCTCCTATTTACGTCACTGTGGATCTGGAACAGAAAAAAACACACGTTGGAGATTTAATGCAAGTCTACTCAATGACCCATAATTTGTAAAAATGATGACAAAAAACATAGAGACATACGTAGAGGAAAATTACAATGGTGAAGTTTCTCCACCCATTCTTCTAAGGCAGTTTTGAGGGGCAGGGTAATTGCTGTCGCCTCGGCCAAAAAGAAACAGAGGTAGAAAAAAATGAAACGATTTACAGAACAAACTAAAGCTGTTGGAAGCTAAAAATGCTGAAAACAAGGATCCTCAAATGCTACAGGAAATTAAAAAGACAAGGGGGGAGATTAATGATCTGGCCTCACAGGATATAACACTCATATTATCTTGATTTGAGATGATTTGACGTCCTAAAGTAAAAGTATTTACCACAGAAACAAGATATCATTTTCTAATTCACGTGACTAAAATGAGTACATCTTCTATTATGTATGTTTCGTTTCTTGATTTAAGTATGAAAAGTCATGATCCATTATTGAAAAGTTTGAAAGTCAAATCAATTAAAATTAAGTTGACGTTTTTAATTCAAGAAATTCCAATACTACATATCACTTTTTTAGCTGCGCTTAAATGGATCATCAGTATTTTGTAGTAGTCTTTCTTTCCCATTCTAACACCTGGTTTGGATTTCATACAGTGTTCATTGCTTTTGTGTAATTTTATTAAATAGGCAAAATGGGCAATATTGACTCAAATTAATATCTTGATATATATATTTTTTGCATTCTCAAATACAATATTCAGTATTGTAGTATTGAGTATTTCCACAATGCATCAGAAACGTGTCTGTAAATGTCTTGACGATTACACTGGACATTTCCGTCTCTTTTTTTAGGTCATTTTTCATAATTTTAATTCTATACGATACACTTGATATTCTAATTTTGTATGTTATCCATCTTTTACATATTTATTTTTCTGAAAACGTTTTAGGCTTGAACCTGCATTAATATCGCCAGTGTTTTTTGTGGGTCATTACACAGGCCTATCGCTGAAGATTTAATACACTTTTAATTCCTTTTAATTAAAACTCCAAAACATAATTGAATTGTTACAGTCTTTATTTTCATAGTCTGTTTGGCATTATGTTAGCGACATGTATGTGCCTGTACAAGAATGTTTGTGCTCTGTCTTACTGGCAGAGCCTTGCCTCGGGAAGAAGGCGAACACCATTATCCATCTTCAATATTTAAAGCCGTTGGGAGCTGCTGCTGCTGCTGCTGCTGCTGCTGCTGTGGGGTTGGGTTTGGGGTCGGAGTGAAGTAGAGGAGCAGGAGGAGGTATTTGAATTAGCAGAAGAGAAGAGATGACAGCCCCAGGACAGCCGAGGTCAAGGACAAACAGGTTCACTAAATATAGCAATCCCAAATCTCTTCTGCCATAGCATGAGGTTGTGTTCATGACATTAGCTAGAATTTGAAAGCGTTACTGCAAAGGGCCTGTACAATTCACTGTTAAGAAGAATAAATGTGCTATAAGGAATTCGGTTCACAAACTATCCTGTAATCTTGTAGTCCATAAATATTTGACAGAGATTAATGAAGCAGACATTGGCATTGGCCTTGACTTCAGAATCTGAATGTATGTACAGTGTTTGGGCCTCAAAACTCCTACCATGGATGCAAGTGATGGATACCTTTGGAACATACTATTGGCTGCAGGAAAAAAAGTCACAAAAAAGACTGGATTTAACGGAAATTATAACTGACAATTATGGACGCACAATATCATATTTTACTGTTATGATTATTGTGAGAAAAAAAAATCACAATTTTAACGATTATTCACGATTATTGAGACTGCGAAATCTTGATTTTTTTTTAATTCACGTTGTCTAACATGTTACTGTTCCACAAGTTTGGGACAGGCTTTGCAAAAGTGTACGTTCTGAAAAACACAGATACATTTTTTTATTTACATGGAAGAAAAATATTTAAATTGTCACGTTTATTATTTTTTGGTTCCCACGAATATATTGTGACCTGAATAATCACAATTATCGATTAACCTAATAATCTAGACATCCCCACTGACAATCGCAAAACTTGATATGAAAATGAACGTTTTGGAAGACTTTGGACAAAACGTGCTTTAATTTCATTTGATATCTTGTGTTACTTGAAATAATAATAGTAATAATATTATTATTATTATTATTAATAATAATAATAATAATACTACTCATAATAATAATAATAATAATGAGGATGAATTGACAAAAATCGTGCCTAATTGTTACTTTCACCTTATTTGCGTGGACTGAAAAATGTGATACTAGTTTTTGCTTTGTATGTCCAATATTACACGTAAATCCTGTCTAAATCATGACTTTGCAATCTAAAACAATATGAAAATGAATTCTACCGTACTATTTTGACCTCCAGCACACTTTTAAAGGTGCACTATCCGCCACCTGCTTGTCTCATAAATACACTATTGCGTTGTCTTGACACACAGAGACAATTAAATCGGTTTAGTGAATTGTCAATTATTCCTCTATATTGATTCCTTGATATTGACGATGTCCCTAATTCTCTGAAACGTTGTAGGATGTCAAATTCACTACCAAAGAAAAGGTTTTGTCGCATATTGATGTAATCCCTCATTCATAGTAAAAAAGGTCGTCGTCTGGACATTGTTTTTAGAAATCAAGGCCTATTGAGGTCCGGTCACCTCTCCCAAATTAGAGATTATCATGGGATAGGGCCTGTGATAGCTCTTTATTATAGTTTTACATCAGTGACGTTGCAGTTTCTGAAGATAAATGTTAAAAATTAAAGTTACGGGTAGTAGAGATGACTTCTAAAGCTGTATACCTCCGTCTATGTCATCAGTAAGCGACATTCCATCGAAAACGCAGGGGCAATTTACTCACAGCTGACACCGTTTTCTGACAGTTTAAACAATCATTTCACAAAATAAAGGTGCTATATGTCAAATCATAACTATTGTGTAATTTATATGGATTATTGTTGGCCCTTGTTTACAGTAAGGTTGCTAGGGAACAGTTGTGGATTTACCTCTGCCTATCACATCTGCTGCTCACGTCCAAACAGGAAGTACAATTATAAACTTCACCAACATAGTCAAACTAGTGAGAAATAGGCTTTTTTTTTGTTGGAAAATTGCGAATATTTATATGTGCGTGACAAATGTGTAGTCCAACCTGCTGTCCCACGCATTTAAAGTTTCACCTTCTTTTAAAATCCGAAACCATCCAAAGTACCAAAGTCGTGTTGCAATAAGTCTGCGTTAGGTATGTCAAGATTATTAGGTCACTCGATAATTGTGATTATACAGGTCACAATATAATCGTGAGAACCAAAATATAATAATCGTGACAATTTTCGAAGCTAAATTAAGTATTTTTCGTTCAATCTATTCTCTAAAAAATATTTAACATTTAACTTTATTTTGTCTTTCAGAAAGTACCATTTGGTAAAGCTGGTCACAAACTTGAGGAATAATAACATGTTAGACAATGAAAATGTGTTAAGTCACAGTCTAAATAATTGCCACTAATCGTTCAATTGCGATTTTTTTTCTCACAATAATCGCAACACTAAAATGTTATATTGTGCATCCTAATTGTCAGTTCTAATTTTGGTTTAGTCCTTGATTGTTGGTTCTGTTTGTGTCATAAATTTTTTTGTGACTACCTTCTTTCCTGTTGCCAAAAGTATGTTCCAAAGGTATCCATTTATTGTGTCCATGGCAGGAGTTTTGAGGCCCAAATACTGTACCTACATTCAGATTCTGAAATCAAGCAACTGCAAAAAATAATCTGCAGTGCTTCATTCATCTCTGTCCAATATTTATGAACAATAAGACATGATAATGGTGGGCCACAGTCTCAATGATCGTGAATAATCATTAAATTGTGATGTTTTTTCCCCACAAAATTCATAACACTAAAATCTGACATCGTGACATCCATAGTCTGTGTTTTTATTACAAAAATGAACGATAAAAAACTACAGGCAGTGTCACTTGCTTGTCTCCTCAGTGCGCCTTTGATTTCCAAACTATGGCGACGCAATGATGTCAAGTGAAGCCGACCTTTTCTGCAAGTCTTGTCCTTGGTTCAGCAGCAGCCTCTGTAGAAGAGACTGCATTTCCTCTGCACTACATATTTAATAAGCCTGAGCATGCAGTGAATTACACTGCCTTTCACTCGCCACATTTCCTTTCAAAAACGCCCCGTTCACGTGCAACGGGGCCATTTTTCATTTTCGGCATTCTTCTTCACGCAATATCGAAAACATACCCGGGTTTAACGCGGGTCATATGTTTAGCGGAGGGGAGCCTTTTCTGATCTTAATAAAGCGGTTTGGGGGGAAAGGATTGGTTTTGCATACTTGGAATGCTCCACACGGGTCTGAAAGGTCAATAGGGCACGTCTCCAAGTCTAAAACATGTTTGTACTGTCTGCAAAGGAATACACCTGGAAAATATATCATTCAAGGAGCTGTATAATACAAAGGTTTATGGAAAAAGGATTCAATATATTATATGCCAAAGGGAGATATAAAATGAAAGTACAATGCGTAGACCAGGGCTATTAAACTTAATTTTCCTGTGGGCCAGATTTCTCGGGGTAGCCGGGGCCTCTGGGCTACAAACCAGGTCGGAGCCAAGACTAACTCAGAATAAAACCAGGTCTAAACCAGGTCCAAACCAGATCTAAAGCAGAATTAAATAAGGACTAATCCAGAAAAACCAGCAAACCAGGTTTAAACTTGTACGAACCTAGAAATAAACCAGAAAAAATTAAAAATAAATCATATTTGGAAGATGGGTCACGGGCCGGATCAGATCGTTTGGCAGGCCTGATCTGGCCCTTAGTGCTAGTAAAAGTACAAAGTACTAAAGTAAATGTAAATTTTTTAGGTTTCTGTACGCAAGTAATTTATTCATTTATTTATTTTACACTGGATACTTTTTACTTCAGTACATTTGAGAGCAGATATCTGTACATTCTACTTTTGTTTGAGGAGTTGTTTTTTTCAGTGTGCATTTTCAGTGACGTTCTAGATGAAGGTTTTTAGTTTTAAGTCCCAGGTTTGAGCAGACAAAAATATACATTCAATTCAATAGAAATGTATTGCTACTGTTGAGCAAAAATCTGCACAATTCTTCACCAAAATTGCCTTGTTTAACGCTTTAACAGTTCTCCAAATGTGTGAAATACTGTTCAAGTGCATTTTTAGTACTTCAAAACTATACTTTGGTATGTGTGTGTGTTTTTCCCCCCCTGTATCTTTTGTTATTTTTACTCAAGCAACAAAATGTACTACTTCTTCCTCTGAATATATAGCAATTCAAGTATACTGTATATTGTTCTCCAACCAAACGTGAAACTAACATCAGGGAACGTTAAACAATAAGAATTTACGCAGCCGGAAGGGGTTTAGTTTATGGTTATGATTATGAGTTATTCATTTTGACAGTGATGCACTCTGGGAAATAGACAGATGCCGCACACATGCTCTGGCAGGTGAAAAACCGACAGGTAACGTCCCAGTAGTTCAAAGGAAAAAGTTCTCTGCGAACATTCCATTTGGCTCGTGCAATGAGGAAAGAGACTATTGTATTACTCGACGGAAACAATAACGTGTCTCTTGTAATGGGAAACTGGGAGTCAGTATCTCACATAAGGACAAGGCAAAGTTAAAGCACTGTTAAAGTTTAAAGCTGCACTGTGTCATTAGTTTCTTTGCCTGGAATGTTCCACAGTATGGCATTAAACCTCTTTTATGCGCATGGAGACATGCTGGCAAGTTACAGGTCAGAGCTGTGGAGAGACGACCTCACTCACAGTAAGATTGCATGTTTCCTTAGGTACTTTTCTTTGAACAATGAAAAAAGAACAGGACCAGAGATAAGCAGCCAGCCGAATGTGAGTTTTTCAAAAATTTTTATGCCCAAAATAATGTCCGTCCAGTCCTTGATTGTTGGTGCATTTTTTTTGTGATGGCCTTTTTCGCTGCTGCCAAGAGTATTTTCCAGAGGTTTCTTGTGTTCATGGCAGGAATCCTCAGGCCCAAGTACATTTTTCCAAAATTAAGTGGAATGGCAATGTCAAAAACTGTTTGTAGTGCATCCTTAATTTCAGTCCAAAACTTCTGACCAACAGGACAGTCCCAGAATATGTGATAGGGATTTGCCTCCTTGCTGCCACAATTTCTCCAACAGTATTTGCCTGTGAATAATGGGCACTTTGACATGGTGTTATGAGAAAAGTGACATGTTCTTCCAAACAAAACTCTCTCAAAACATGTGACTTTGTAGTTCTCCACAGGGATGTACAAACATCTTCCCACTCTTTGTCCGTCAAAACAAGACCACTCTCTCCCTCCCACATATTTTTAATATATTTTGTAGAGTCGCTTTCCAGATTAGAAATGCATTGATATAATTTAGATATAATTCCCTTTGAAAGTTTATAAACCTTGATAAACATCTCAGTCAGAGGGCTACAATGGTCATTACCTCGTTTGATTTCTTGATGATAATAACTCCTTATTTGTAAATACCTAAAAAAAAGTCCTGCTTCTCTAAACCAAAGGATTCCTTCAACCCATCAAAGCTCTTCAAATGATTCTCCTTTACAATCTGGTAAAAAAAACAACTTTTGTTGTCCAGACTTTAAATCTTGAGTCTATGCTGTTAGGTGTGAAATTTTGATCATAAGCCAACCAATTCAAGATTATTATATCTTTGTTTAGTTTGTATGTTTTGATCAGCTCCCTCCATGTTGCAAGAACAGACTTCACCCAAGGGTTCTCCACCTCCTCCAAATGACCGTCTGTCATCCAGGTCAGAGGGGGATGGCAGTAAGAGAGAATTTCAGCTTTTGGTAAATTTGATTTTTTTATCCAGGCATTGGACCAACGTCTTGAAGAAAACACATCAGGTATGGATATGTCTGGTTTGGTCGAATAATATAGAACATCATCTGCACAGCAGGCAATTTTATGTTCCGTCCCATCAATTGTATCACCGTTTTTGATTGTCTAATAAATTGGGCCTATGGTTCCAAAAACAGATGTAAACAGGAGGGGAGACCAGGCGCAGCCCTGCCTCATCCCCCTTTCCAGAGTCAGTGGATCTGTCAGATGACCATCGATTTTAATTCTTGATGTTGGACGATCGTAAAGAGCCCCAGTATTGAGGTATAGATACGATAGTCACATTCAGAATAGAAATGGGTCTGTATGAGACACATTACGGTCGGTCCTCCCCCCCGTCTTTCCTCCAAGTTTACAGAAGTATAGATAGGGGTATATTCACTTATCATCAGTCTCTTCTAATTAAACAGAAATGTATCACCATGTGACCACTACCCGAACTCACATGCCCCACGTTGGTGGCTCCATCTCTCGTTTTGTTTAGGTCTCTGTGTTTTGTATCTTCCTCAGGAGCACCTCTGCTTCTCCTGGCGTTCTGAGCATATGTCACCAGAAGAGTTGCCGGGAAAGAGAACCCGTGTCTCAGTTTTCTCCTCCTGAGCTCCTCACAGATGTGGTGGAACTTTTGCTGTTGATGACAAACCTTGTATGGAATATCTGAAGCAAAGAAGACGCGCATGCCTTTGTACTGGAGGTCTCCTTTAACCCATGCAGCCTTCAAGACCCGCTCCTTCACACGATCGTTAAGAAACCTCATTATCAGGCCTCATGGTTTATCAGCTGCTGGTCTTGGTTTGCCCAGGCGATGTGCTCTTTCGATTGTGATGGGAGGGACTTCAACTCCTGAGCCATCAAGGAAAAGCTTTTTGTGTCCTTTACTTCCTCTCCTTCTTCTGCACCCACAAGCCTCAAGTTAGGACGACGTGATGTGGACTCCAAATCCAGGATCTTATTTTTCATATTGTTGTTCTCCGACTCCAGCGTCGTCACCCTGACCCACAGCACCTCCATCTCGGCCCTTTCTGTCTTCTTGCCTTTCTTCATGCATGCTCCGGTTACTCCCTCTGCTCTCAGCTGAGTGGCCACTGCATCAGACAAGACCGGGGCTATGGCAGCTAACAACTCGGCTCTAAGAGAGTTTATGTCACGCTGCATTTCGGACATACTGAGCCATATCTGACAACCAGTTATATTCTTTCCCTCATCCGATGCAATGAGGTCGTGAGAATCTTCATCTGGGGTGGCGGGAAGGGACCACCATGCTAGCCATGTTAGCCTCGTTAGCTTGTCATGCAGGCTGTTTTCCAATGGGACCGTGGGCCGTCAGCTTTGTTTGTTTTGGTCATGAAAGTGTTACCAGACTTGCGCCTTCCTTGTTTACGCATCCCTTATTCTTCTTCTTTGGGATTAGGTGGGTCAAACGATGATTTTAAAGCCAAGTTTTGCAACAGAGGTGTGGGTGCATCAGCTCAAAGCACCGCCATTACCGGAAGTCCCTGTTTTAGATGCTTTTCATCCATAAAAACAACAAATATTGATTTGTTTAATGCTGTATTGTGGGACATTTCCATGGATACAGCCGGCATCTGAGGGAACGCTGACCTCCGTGGGGGGAAAAGATGCACAGTTTAATGTTGAACGGCAGCTCTGCCTTGCACTGTTCAACAGCAACAAGAGCAAATGCCAACTTTAGAAGTTTTATTGTTCCAAATACAAACAAAAAGACATGAAGAAATTTGCCCAAATTTGAATAGTTATTCAATTATGCTATCGGTAGCTGCGGGCTAAATGCTACGGCGATGCTAGGACTTCAGAACAATCCGTAGTGCCTGGTCAACAATATTCATCAAGACTCGATTGTGAATTAATTTGAATTAATTGTGCTTAAAAAACACATAATTAGCCAGAAAATGAATTAGAAGAGTGAAAAGGTTCCATTTCCCCCACGGCAGAAACTATATTGATCATAAGTAGTACATTTAAAACAGCCAAAGCGTTAAACTTGCACTATGTAACTTTTCTGTGAAGAAAGAAGGTGACCAACCAGCTAAGTCACAGGTCAGATCTGTGGAGAGGTGTCCCCTAAACTCACAGTATAATTGCATGTTTTTCAGTGCCGATTTTCTTTAGTGTTAAAACCTGTAATTGTATAAAAATCTTGTTATTTCTATCAGGTGTAACAAATGGTTCAGAATATTATATATTCTGTTTTGGGAGTTGTACATTCACTATCTTTTATCGTTAATCCATTAATTATACACAAAGTATTTTAGTTTTCTATACACCAGTAAAAGTTTGATTGCTCCATAAACAACCGGGAGCCTCATACAGCTCACTTTTGTTCAATATTTCGGAGGTTAAACCTCTTGCGCTCTAGCCTCAATCTGAGCTAGCCTAGCCTAGCCAGTTTCTTGGCTGAATATTTCCCGCCTTCACCTGCTCATGCTGTAATATGTCGAGTCAGAACCTTATATCAGGTTTACTGGGCCGTGCCACAGATAGCAATGTTAGCGTTAGCAGTGCTAGAAAGTCTAGAAAAGTCTAGAAAGATTAGAACCCTAAGCGCCTTTCGTGCAGCCGGTACTAGACCAGAAACAAAATATGGACCAATTTGTGACAGTTCGGAGGGATTGACGCGCATAACGCCAGCCTGTATTGCCCCCCCGAGCTTCCTGTCTACAATAGGTTTGCTCCCCTTAGCGACTACACACACGCTGAATGGAGCCATGACACTCTGGTAATTGCAAGTTCTATAGCTCTATAGTCAGAAGAGATGTGAAGCTGCCACCTTAGGCTTTTAAAACAGAGTAGACAGAGGTTCCGCCAAATTGTGATACATGTAGGCCGTAACGACGCCTGGTGGAGACAATCAGAGGAGCTCAAATTAAAAGTAGGTGCGGTGTGATTGTATTGGCAATGTCAGAGACTATAATATTTTCTGGACCCCTGCCCATTCAGATCAATGCTGAACTGTACAGCCGCTTTTTAGCATTCAACTGCTTGTTATCTAGTTGGTGCTCTCAAAACAATGTAGTTATTCTGATTCTGATTCTTTGTTGAAAACTGGAGTGCGGGGTAAAGCCCGAGCTCATACGCAGGGATGGCATCCATCCGACTTCGGAGGGTACATACCTTTTAATTCGGACTTTGACTGAGAATTTGGAGAAACCAAAAAGGAGTTTTATTCATCGTTATCTACCGACCTCCTGGTCCCTATTCAGAGTTTTTAACAGAGTTCTCTTACTTTATATCAAACTTATAGTTCGACTGGGATAAAATAGTGAATGTGAGTGACAGCTGTCTTGGTAATGCCTTCAGCTCTCTATTAGATAGCATTGGTTTCACTCAGAATATAAATAAACCAACCCACAGTCACAAGCACCCTGGATCTTGTCCTAACATATGAAATAGATATTAGTGAACTCATTGTACTCCCACATTACCCTATCTTGACAGATCATTTCTTAATTACCTTTCAGTTTATTCTTAAAGATTTTCCAGCCCCACAGAATACAACTATAATGAAAAGGACAAGATCGGAAAAATCTATCTCAAAGTTCAAAGAAATAATAGAGCCAATATTCAGCGACATGTCATGTGATCCTGCTGAGAACAGCATTAGTCCCAGTGTAAGTGATCAATTTGTCGACTCGACCATGAATTCTCTGAAGTCGGCTCTTGATGTTGCAGTTCCATTAAAACTGACGGTCATTAGGCCAAAACGAGCCTCCCCATGGTACGATGAAGAGCTGCGTTCACATAAACAGTAGAATGGATGCTGGGACATTCCTATGAACATTGTTTAATCTGCTTTCACTGTTGCCCTTCGAAGAAATTTCTGTTGTGATTTCGGGCGCTACAAAAACAAAATTGAATTGAATTGAAATATTTTGGTAACCCCGCTCCATTTTATAAATTCAGCTGGTCATTAAAATCAAGGTTGAGCTAGATTTTTTTTTTGGGTGGGATTATTTGTCCTTTATTTGAGGAGTCATTTGCAGTTTACAGACTTAGACTTCATATTGATTGTATGATTTATTTGAACGGATTGTTATGGAAATGAGTTATATAATAATATCCAACATAATTAAAAGTGTGGCCGCGGATTTAGCAATACTATCTTATAACCCTTTTGGTGTTGCTCCCATTTGCTTTTCTAAACTTGTGTGCAGACATAAGTCTATTTTGTAAAATTGTTATTGTTATTGCAATCCAACTGTGTCTAATCTTCCACGCTAACCTTCCACTGCTGAAGAATCCCTTTAAAAACACCCCATGTAAAGTAATGTCGGGTTATGAAATCTTTGCGCTCAAGGTCAAAAAAGCTCTTCTCTTCCAGGTCCTAATATGTGATAATACAGTGTTTTGTTGCATCTACATTGCTGGTCACAAATGATAATCCCCCCACAGATGTGGCTTACACTGCAAAAATAACATACATTTCACAATAATGATTTGTTTAAGTATTTGGAACATTTTAGATTTTATTTGCTTATTGGGTATAGATTGTTTGGCCTTTTTAAGGTGTTAATGTGGTGTAAATAACATATAGATACACACGGGGGGAGGATGAGATATTGTGAAATGACTTATTTCTACTCTACAATATTTATAAGTGTATGAATATGATTGTAGGTATCAATATGTATGTGTATATATGCATGTAGGTGTATTCATATCTATGTATGTGTATTGTTGTGTTCGTATATCTGTAATATGCGTTATATCATTTATTTCTTTTATCATTATGAAGTAGTACTGTAATGTATTTCTCATCCCTGTGATTATTATTTGAAAACATCAATAAATACTTGGTCACAAATATGAAAATAGATACATTCTAAAACAAAAAAGTGTAGCAGGTGGAAAACATTTAAACATATTTGTCACATTTGTAACAATAAATAGCATTTTTTTTCCATTTTATAACTAGGCTACATTATTACACCTGAATGACAAAACTCCACACATCTTTTACTCATGCAGATTTTATTTAGATGTTTTTATTTATGTATAGATATTTTGCAGTGCATTTACCACCGTGCCCCTCACTCCTGCAATACCCCGTCACAACCGCTACGAGTCGCGCGTTGACGCAGTTCCTCCCCAAAAATCAAGTGAGCGGAGACGCGCAGAGACGCACAGAGACGCGCAGGGACGCACTGGGCAGGCTGCAACTCACCGGAGGAGTCTCCGCAGTCTCCCTCCTCTCATCCCGCCGCTCTGGCACATTTCATCTCCAAAACCGAGCACAACTATTGCACGGAGGACGAGAGAAGCAGAGGATCTCCAGCGTTCAGAAGGTAAAGGATACGTTCCGTGATGCGGCTTTAAGATTGTGCAGGGCGCGTGGTGATGGATGCACACCGTCTTTTACGCGAGCACAGGCAGTTGTGCGCGGGACAGCGTCGTGTGAGATGCTGCAAATCTCTCATATGGTGGAATCGTAACAAAAAACATACGTGCAGGAGAAATATGCAAATTTTAGTGGCGTTTTATTTTTTCTCTGGACGTTGCCGTGTGGATATGATTTTGCACAAGCCACCTAATATTTTATGTATTTATTACGATGCCCTGCCATGTTTTTGAGTTAAAATTTGGCTTTTGGGGGGGATTTGTCTGGGGTGTGTTCACATTTGCATCCAAACCACATCAAAATTGGCACCAAATAGAGACAAAAAGGGTGCGTTTGCTGTAAGTAGTGTTGGGTCCTGGTTATGGGCCAGTTTAGTCCTGATGTAGACTTGGTTTGGTCCGGTTCCAGTCCTGATTTAGTCCTGTTCTAGTCCGAGATTAGTTCAGAATGTAGTCCCAGTTTAATCCTGATTTTGATGTGCTTCATGTGAAATTTAACTTGGACTAAAACAGGACTAAACCTAAACCAGGACTAGAACAGGACTAAACCTAAACCAGGACAAGAACCAGGATCTAAAACTAAACCAGGACTAAACCTAAGGACTAAAACCAGGACTAGAACAGGTCCAAGCCAAGTCTACATCAGGACTAAACTGGGCTGAAATCAGGACCAAAGCAAGATTTATGATGACCGTATTGAGATGAATTGTGTGTGGTCACAAAATGAATGTTGTGCATTTCAACCCTGTGCCATTAAAAACCTATAACTGAAGCTATTAAGGTGCTTTTTGTGCTGCTAAGCGTTTTACTGACCGTCCCTTGTGCAGACCTGCTTCTTATGCAGCGTCCACGATGACATCATGGTCACAGCTCCAACAACACGACTCCTGTTGGTACGACATGGTTTCATTTGCTTAACTTTACCGTCTTTTTGTCTCACTAAGTATAGTCTAAATATAGTCTAATTGTAGTCTCAGTGATGTGACACACGACTTGCTCCCCGGTCAGGTGGTCAGGTGGTCAGGTGGTCAGGTGAATGAAGTCTAGACAGTGTTTCCTGACTATTGATTATGGCTAGTACTAGTATCACGCTCATGGATTACAATATAGCCATTAGGACTGCTTGTTGTGTTTTCATTCTTTTATGAGCTGTGATCTAGTTCTAGGTTTCAGTGTTTCCACATAGCTTCTCCTGGGACTCGGGTGGCACAAAGGATTTCTATCAGAATCATTTCATTTCAGGCAATTTGGTGGATCATAAACTTGTTGTTTAGCAGTCGTCTGAGCAGTGCAGTCTTATAAATGTATGTTTATACAATGAGCAACAAAGTCTAATTTCATTATGTCAATGTTATGTCCTTGTTATTTTTAGTCTGGGGGGCACCACGTGTCTCCTATATTAATGAAAACACTTGACCAGCTGGTTCAGCCAAGGTTTAGTGCTGGTTTATTAGTGTTTGGATCTGGTTTAGCCTGGTTTAGTCTGTTTAGTCTGTTTTGTCTGTTTTAGTCCTGGTTTAGTCCTGCTTTAGTCCTGTTTTTGTCCTGTTTAAGTCCTGGTTTAGTGCTGGTTTAGTCCTGATTTAATCCTGGTTTAGTCCTGGTTTAGTCCTGTTTTAAGTCCTGGTTTAGTCTGGTTTAGTCCTGGTTTAGTGCCGGTTTAGTTCTGGTTTAGTTCCTGGTTTAGTACTGGTTTTAAGTTTGGTTTAAGTCCTGGGTTAGTCCTGGTTTAGTCCTGGTTTAGTTCTGGTTTAGTTCTGGTTTAGTGCTGGTTTAGTCCTGGTTTAGTCCTGTTTAGTCCTGATTTCATACCATGCTTACTTTTGCCTAAGCACTATTATTTGTCAGGTTTCGCTTGTTTAAAGCTTTTCTTTTCTGGTGCGAGTCTCTACAGGAAATGCATTGTTTTGCCTGGAATGTTTCACAGTGTGGCATTCAATTATTCAAAGTTTCATTTATCGATTCAGATGTTGGTGCTCAAAAATACCTTGAAAAACTCTCATTTTTACAGTGAGTGCACTCGGCTCTCCGCAGATCTGACCTGTACCCTTTGCACTTGCTGCCCTGTCACCATGGAGACAGATACGTTTAATGCCGTACTAGTGTCGTCACAATACTGAAATCACAAATTCCGATAAACTTGATTCTTGACACCGATTTTGATTCTATTTTTGTTACACACTACTTCTGATGAATTATTATTGTTATTATTATAGTTATGATAGATTATGATTCAAAAACTGTGCAGTTCAGTTCAATTTTGTCCTGTTATGATTTTTTTCAATATTAATAAATGATCTAGATTTGATTTTACGTAGTATTTTGGAATTTTGGTGCCAAACTGTGGAGCAAAAACAAAGCAGTATCATAAAACAAATAAACACTGCTCCCTCTAAGTACTCTTACTCTAAACATCTGCTGCTTCAAAATACAGTACAATGTTTACAGTGGATACTTGTTACTGTTACTTCACTACATTTATGAGCAGGTATCAGTACTTACGCTACATCTTGAACTGGACTGAAGTGAGAAAGTACTTTTCTTTTCTGTTTGAGGTTTTTAACATGTTCATAGTCTGAGTTAACGTCCACATTTTGACAAAACAAAAATGTACAAAAAACAACAGCACGAGAAATCATGAAATCAGTTCTGTTGTTTCTGTGGAACAAAAATCCGCTCAATTTGTGTATCCAGATCAGTATTTGAATGCGCTTTAATACTTCTCAAAATCAGTTTGAAATACATTTACTGTAAAAGTACATTTTTAAAAAGGTACTGCAATACTTTGACTTAAGTCGAATTTTTCTGTTATTCTTTTACTTTTACTTGAGTCATTTCTTTTCTTTTGTATCTATACTTTGACTTGACGTAATACGAGTTCCACCTCTGACACAATCATAGCATATTCCCATAAATGCACTTTTAGACTATTGTGTTACAGTAGTCCTCACGCCTCTCTCGCTCTCTCTCGCTCTCTGTCTCTCTCTGTCTCTCTGTCTCTCTGTCTCTCTCTTTCTCTCTCTCTCTCTCTCTCTCTCTCTGGCCTCACTCCAGAGCACAATGGCGTTGTCAAACGGCCGTGTTGTGACAGAGGAGGAGCAGCGCGGCCACCTCCAGTTTTACCCCGTCGCACGGCACAACGGCTCCGTCCAGAGCGGCAGCAGCTCCAGCGGCAGCAGCGCCAGCAGCAGCAGCACCCAGTGGCCGCCTCCCTCCCATCAGCGGGCCCCGTCCCAAAGCAGAAGCTACAGCCACGCTCACTTCAGCGCGCACACTCAAGCGCAGAAGTACAGCTGTCAGCTCTCCAGCAGCCAGCGCTCCAGCAGCCAGCTCTCCAGCAGCCTCTCAACCATGACCAAAACAGAACGAGTCGGAGTCCAGGTGCCAGGAGCCAAGTTTGTGAAGCACACGGAGCCGCTGTATCCCAAGGCGCCACATCAGGTAAGAATATATATGTTTCATCTTGTTTATGTGCTATCAAGAGACTGAAGTTTTTAGCTATGATTTTCACATGCCGTGATTTTGTTTTTGAATAGGCAAGTATATCGTCATAAAGAGTAGATTCAAAATAAAATGTGAAAGCATGGATGTTGTAAACTTCCAAACAAGGTTATGAGGTGATATTTGTCTGCCCTTTTGTGATTAGTTTGACAGACATTCCACAATTTGTCTGATGCACGAACCCGCAACTAATGTACTTAAAGACGTTTTGACACATTTCTGTTGGATTGACATAATATCGTCTGGAATATACTCCAAGAGAAAACTATCAGGATATTCATTTTTGTCAATATTGCACATCCTCCATGTGACAAAAGGTTCTCTGAAAGATGCTCAGATGCATTTAAAGCACATTTATGTGAATTTCGCTCTCTAAAATGATTAATATTATATAATTATAGATATGATCGAATATTGATGTTTGGCATGATATTTAAAACTTTTCATACTTTTTATTAACATCATCTTCACCATAGATTTGTCTCGGACGTTTGTCAGTCAGTTCAAAAATCTTTAAAACAAACAAAAGTCCAGCTGTCGACTGTTTTTTTTAGCCTTTTTGTCATCACTTTGTCCAGATTAAACTGTTTAAACTCAGTCTGGTCCAGTCACAAAGTGGTTTCCTGTGGATTAGATGAGGAGACAAGACAGGCCAAAGAAAACAAGTTCAAACTGTGACTAGATCAATATTAAAGTCACATTAAATACTTTACAGGATAGATAAACGCAAAAGTAACTAATAATCTAAAATTGCATTATATATCTGTAAAAATACAGCTTTACTGATTGGTCAAAGTTGAAATTTTTTCTATTTAAAGAAGACATTTTATGCTTTTTTCCAGGTATGTAGCATGAACCTACAGCATAGATACATCATACAAAGATCATTATTTTACATTTTGTTCTTTGTAAATGGCAACATTGATCTAAAATGGCTGAACAATAGAAACTGGACCATTGATTCAAAACTGCAAAGCTGTCGCAAGCAAAGCCGACTGGCATTTGGGACGTTTTTAACCTTACTTTTTTGTTTTATTTTTTTACTTACACGTACGACCCGGAGTGGCAAGTGAGTGCAGTGCAGTGGGCGGAGCCACAGGGGGTAGGTGAAAACAGGCATTTTCTGAGCATTAGTGAACCTATTAAAGAGGGAGCACAGTTATAACATTGCCCCTGAAGGTTAATTTAGCGTATGTCCCCTTATGTTCTAAACCATTTAAAGGCCATCAAGAAAAAATTGATGACTCAAACGCTCCGACGATTAAGGACTGGACTAATATCATGACCAACGTATGAACCTCTGGACTCAACATGAAAATAGGCCGTTTCAACAGGGTTCAACGGACAAAATGGGACAGCGACATGCTTTATTCCTTCTTTTTTTTTGTTGGATACCACCTCTTTATTTTCTAACTTTACCTCCTTACTTATCTTGTGTTCTCTCTGGTCCTGCCCAATTTTATTTATTTTATTTTATTTTATTTCTTTATTTTATTTATGTTTTTTTTTTTTTTTACCTCTCTTTTGCTTTGTTGTTTTTGTTGTTTTATGTAAAAAAATTATAATAAAAAAAAATAAAAAATATATATATATATATATATATATATATATATATATATATATATGTACGTATGTATGTATGTATTAAAAAAAAATGTTTAAAGTCATGCTTCTCTATTTAAACGTGGCACGACGACTCGATAGAAGAGAGCAAAATATGTTCTTATATTCATCTGGTCCAACTATATTCTTATATGGTCCAACTTTGACAAGGAATCCTTTGCTCTTCACCTTCCCTGTTTAACACTATCTACATTTATCAGAGTTTGGGCCTGGCTTGCTTTCCTTTCCTTTTTGTCTCGATTCACAGATCCATCAGCCTCTTCTTTCTCTTACTTGACCTGCTCTGTCATTTTACCGGCTAAATCATTTCTTACGTCACCCCTGCTTCACAAGTGACATCCTCTGCTTTTGAATTGTACTGATTAATCACCCGTAATCAGCGTTGAACGGGCGGTTTTAGTAGTGGTGAGATCATTTACTTCAGTATCAGTCGACTTTCGTTGCGATCTGAGTCATTAAAGGAAGAAGAACGACAGCGGACACAAAAACAGAGCGCTCGCGTCGCGCTTATCTGATTTCTCGGCTAATTTGGCTTTGCTGATGATTGGCTTTTGACTCAGTTGTGTTTGGGTGACACTTGAAGCTGGGTCGGTCAGACTAATTGCCCCTCGTAACGGGATAGCAATGACACACTGCAAAAATGTATTTCCACACTATAGATTTCTACAAATAGATCTAGTTTACCGGTAGTCCTGGTTTACTCTTGGTCTAGTCCTGATTTATTCCTTGATATGTTCCTGGTTTAAAGTTTAGCACTAATTTCAGGATGGCAACAGTTGATCAACTAATAATAGTATAATAATATTCTCTGTAGAGGACAATTCGTACACAAAGCAATTCAAAGAGCTTCACACAACAGGGAAAATGCATTAAAATCACAAAGACAATCACATCACATTTGTTTGTATTATATTCTTTACAAAACGATTAAAAATGTATAAAAATCACAAAACAAACAAATTAAAGCATAAAAAAAATCTCAATAAAGCTCATTTTTAAAGAATAAAGACATGTTTTTTTAGCTGTACTAGTCTAGGTCTAGTCCTGATTTATTACATTACATTACTATATATTATGTTCCTGATTAAGTTCTAGTTTATTCTGGCTTAGTTATGATTTAGTCCTGGTTTTTAGCCATACTTTAGTCCTGGTCTTGTAATATTTTAGTGTGGACTTACTACATTTGAAAAATAAAAAAATCTATTTACATTTAAATAGCTTTATTTCATAATCTGTTTCACTAACTGCATTTAATTTACTTACTGATTATTGTATTAGTTTTGATCGGATTTTAATCTTTTTCATTTAAAAAAATCGGAAGTCAGTATAATTTATAAATAATATATGTAGTGTTTATAGTATGAGCTAAACAACACCACACAGGATTTTACTTCTACAGGACAAATTTCACCCAGAGTAGATTTTGTTTTTTGCAGTGTATTGATGCTAAATCGTAAAGTTTGTTGATGACAGAAAACCTCTTGCTCTTACTCATTGTCTGTTTGGTTAAGGCCGTAAAAGCCGCATGACGTCACGCGACCCAACCTGTTCTGCCACTGTCTCATTTCGCTCCCATCACGCCGCTGTTTTGTTCACCCAGACTCCGAGAAAGTCGAGATGCCGTCTTCCAAAACGATCTCGCGTTCGCCTCCCGTGCACAGCAGACATGTCAAACTAGACAGCCAATATTTAAGATGTTCGCTGTTTGCATAGTTAAGCGTAATATAACCCCAGAAGAAGACGTTTTGAGTTGAATTACTATGACAAAAAAGGAAGTTCATTTGACTTGAATTGAGAATATTCCTCTGGATCCATGTGTTTATTTGCTTTATTTATAACATAAACATAAATCAAAATAGATGCTGTTTATTATAAATCATGTTTTTAAGCAACTTAAAATGGTCGCATTAAATAGTACATTAAAATACATGAAAACAACTCAAATGTAATATTTTCCAACACCAATCTATTCAAATCCATCACGTGATATTCTGCCATATAGCACTATGTTCAAGAACCAAATATATTTTAACAACAGTAAATTGTACAGCGCTTTTCCACCAAGTCACTACCACTGCCAACAACAGTTTGAAATACACCACTTTTAATCACCCAAACAGGGAATTTGTCAAAAAATATTGCTTTTTCTTTCAACATTGCAGCACTGTCATGAAATAATTTCCGAAAATATACCAAAACACAGTCACAGCAGCCCACAAAATAGACACATTATATAGTATTTTTTTTTATATTTTAGCGCACCACCAACATATATTACTTGGTCTTCCAATATCTGTTTCTTTTTGTGGTAAATGAAAGCCACTTTTAATCAACATTTCACTGAAAACATCACAAATAAAAACGGATATTGGAAAACTAATACTAATATATGTTGATTGGTGTGCTAAACTATCAAAATACTACGTAAAGTGTCTATTTTGTGGGCTGCCATGACTGTGTTTTGGTATATTTTCCTACATTATCTCATGACAGCGCTGCAATGTTGAAAGAAAACTTGTTACTTCTGAAAACATCACAAATAAAACCCTTATCGTCACCGAAATAGAACTGTATTTGGCCAGTTCAGATTTGCTGATTTGGCCCGACTGCAGCTCTTCTGCGTCGTGTCCAACAATAACAAACGTCCATATTTATAATCCATAATCCGGAGAGCGCATGTCGCCGAGGACCCAAGTGACCGATACATAGAATAGTGTGTAAATCCTTCCCAGAATAGACACAGCGATGACGTAGTGTTTCAGGATGAAAGACGGAGCTCCAGATGATATTTTCTTGTCTTTTTCTCTTTATTTCCTTGAATGTTTTTAGCAACAGCAAACCTACAAAGTGCGTTCAACTGCACAATCGGTTTAGATTCTTTAAATTTAAGCGATTGGTTGGAGTGAAATGTCCTCTAATCACATGGTCAGAGTGGTTTTGTCATGACCTTTTTTATTTAATTTAAAAAATAAAATATATATTTATTATTATTATTCTTACTTCTACTATTATTATTATTATTATTATTATTATTATTATTATTATTATTATTATTATTATCATCATCATCATCATTTATTATTATTATTATTATTATCATCATTACTATCATTATTATTATTATTATTATTATTATTATTATTATTATTATTATCACCACGACTACTATTATTATTATTATTGCTATTATTATTATTGTCATCATTATTATTATTATTTTCAATTTTTTGGGAGAACAATGAGACAATAATAAATAAACAAAACAAGACCAGAGAGACGGCAACAACAGCAACAGCAGCAGCAACAACAACAACAACAACAACAACAACAACAACAACAACAACAACAACAACAACAACAGACAACAGACATAAATCAAAAGACATCCAACAAAACAAAAGAAACTAAAGCACATGTAAACACAAACAACTGTCCCACTTTGCCCACAGTCTGTTGTCATGACCTTTTTAATCATGGGTTTGCATCATATTTGGAGTTTGAAATGAAAAAATGAAAATGCCGTGCAAACAAACCCGGCCGCCTGTGCGGACCGCGCTGTGCAGAGTATCATGAATAAAACATGATTTGCTGCACAAACATGCGATCTGTTTTGTTTTGGTGAAGTCCACGTTGCTGCAGAATTGGATCATCTCGAAAGAAAGAAAGAAACGTGATCGTGAATGTTGCTTTGAAGATATGCAAAATCAGAATATTAAGTACGTCGCTTATAGTGGGGAAAAAGGCTGGGAAAAATGAAAAAATGTGACGTTGTTGATTATGACATGAATGTTGATTTCATTTTGTTTTTGTCTAGTTGATTTCTATTCGTATTTTTATTCTAGTTTGGTCGTGGGGTTTGTTTCTGTTCCATGTTTTGTATTTTATATGACAAAAGCTTTAAAAATAAATAAACAAACACATAAATAAATAAGAATAATTTGGTGCACTAACATGGTGGGGAGTTCGCTGAGCACCTGCTTGTTTTGTTTATCCTGAAATATATCCATCTTGCATTTGCATTTTCTTTTCCTCTTTTTACAAGTCTTGTGAGGATTTTAAAATGTAATGTTAAATCTATTACACTTGAATCGCTCTTTTAATCTAAAACAGTTTTTTGGAGTCAGATAAACACAATAATCTACCGAAATAAAAACAATTAAACCTCAAAAAAAAGAAAAGTAGTAACGATAGTAGTAACTTTCAAATAAGGACATGAGATGATGCTTTTGTGATTCATTTTACAGATATTTCACATTTAAAGACACGTTTAACACATTTCCATTGGATCGACATAATATCGGTCGGATATCGTTAACAAGATTCTAATCACCTAAAAAAACAAACTAAAACGAGATATTCATTGTTGTCAATACCGCCTGCCTTTAATACTTGCTTTATTTTCCCCACAATCGTATATAAAACAGTTGTGTGACATTTTGGATTAGCCGTGTGAATTTAGTTAGGTTAACTTTACATTTACAACCCTTTTGTTTGTTTGTTTGTTTGTTTAAGGATATTGATTGTGTTATGAACGATTGTCTGCGGGTTTGAGTCCAACTATTGGCAGTTTATTTAACCTTTAATTCAACCCTAAAGATCCAGAAATCGAACTTCCTTCTCACATACCTCCAAACCCTCCTCGTCCCAAACTCTCCTCGTCCCGAACCCTCCTCGTCCCAAACTCTCCTCGTCCCGAACCCTCCTCGTTCCAAAACCGCTCCTCGTCCCAAACCCCCCCCCGACGCCGGCGTCCAAACCCTCCTCGTCCCAAACCCTCCTCGTCCCAAACCCCCCCCGGTCCGCAACCCTCCTCGTCCCCCTCCTCGTCCCAAACCCCCCGTCCAAACCCTCCTCGTCCCAAACCCTCCTCGTCCCGGTCCCAAACCCTCCTCGTCCCGAACCCTACGTCCCAAAAACTCTTCCTCGTCCCGAACCCTCCCTCATCCCAAACCCTCCTCGTCCCAAACTCCCTCGTCCCGAACCCCCCTGTCCAAACCTCCTCGCTCTCGGGTCCCAAACCCTCCTCGTCCCGAACCCTCCTCGTCACGCCCTCGTCCCAAACCCCTCCTTCTTCCCAAACCCTCCTCGTCCCAAACCCTCCTTCTCCCGAACCCTCCCTCGTCCCCAAACCCTCCTCGTCCCCAAACCCCCCCCGCGTCCCAAACACCTCCTCGTCCCGAACCCTTCCTCGTCCGAACCCTCCCTCGTCCCAAACCCTCCTCGTCCCAAACCCTCCTCGTCCCAACCCTCCTCGTCCAAACCCTCCTCGTCCCAAACCCTCCTCGTCCCAAACCCTCCTCGTCTTGAACTCTTCGTCCCCCCTCCTCGTCTTGATCCGTCCCGACCACTTTCGACTCTCATGTCCTGTTTATGTTGCCGGTGTTTTTTCTGGTTCCTCATCCTCAGACCGACTCTTTATTCTCACTCCTCGTTTATAATTACTGCACCCTCTTTAAATGGCTTCCCCCTCCTAAGCACTCATTAACTTTGGAGATTAATCTTATCTGTCCTTGCCCCCTCGCCTCTTTCCCTAACTCATTCTTTCTGGATTAGGCCCATTTCCCCCCCGTTCTGTCAACACGAGCGTCTCACGGAAGTCCGTTTTTTCCCCCTCTCCAGATAAGAACTGAAACTGCGCTTGTTGTTGTTGTTGTTGTTGTTGTTGTTGTCGTTTGGTCTGAACAGTTAATGAAAAGGGTCTTTTAGCTTCAAATGTGGCTCGTTCTGTCGTTCTAAAAGGTATTTTTTGCAGTTAGATCAGCTGTTACTCTGCTATGTCAATGTTTAACCCAGAGTTTGACGGTTAAATTCCCGTTCCCCTTGAGCAAGACACTTTCCCAGCCTCCAGTGTCTGTGAGAATGGATGAATTGAATTGAATTGAACAGAAAAGCATGATCCTTTGGACGAGGAGATAATCACAAATAAAAATAGATACAAAATAATAATAATGATAATGATTATATATATATGAATATAAATATATATATATATGGAATCTATATGGAATCTATATGGAATCTATATGGAATCTATATGGAATCTATATGGAATCTTGTGGCTTGGGCAGGGAGATAATCACAAAAATCAATATATATAGGTATTTTGGGGGGGTTTTCCCAATGACAATGTGCTAAAACGTGTCTTTGTGTTGGTCCTGGTTCATGTAATGCACAGGAAGTGAATGCGTGAACACAAAATGCTTACAAATATAAATAAAACTTTTTGATCAAATTTATTTGTCAGCATTGTAACTAACAATTATTTTTATTAGTCGACTATTCAAACGATTATTTGTATTGTACATAGAGACTTTTAAAAACATTGTTAAAGGTTGAAATTAAAGCTTTTAGATAGAGAGAATTACAAGTTAAGTGTATTATTAATGAATTTTGACATTTTGATTTAATAGCATAAATTAACAATAAACAAAACAAGATCAGAGAGATGAATTAAAAGACATCCAACAAAACAATAGAAACTAAAACACATGTGAACCCAGAAAACGGTCCCACTTTTCCCGCAGGATGTCAAATTTGCCCATTTTCAAATTTAGTCCAAATGTGATTTTCCCCCCATTTTTCTGATGTCCTATATGTCTGTCTGTCTATCCAATCCCTGGTCTTTTTTTTCTTTTCAAATGTGTTTTCGAGTCTGTACAGTCACGATTACAACGATCACGACTGTTATTTGGGACTGCGTAGCCTTTACTTACTTCCCGTGCCGTGTGTCTCTTGATTGAATAATAACACGCTTCCCTCCTGGTAATTGTCATTCTCAAAGACCTTTGCGTGTTTTTTGATGGGGCCGAGAAAAGAAGGGGGAAAAAACGCGCGCCGGATAATCACGGTTCTGTGGCCCGTGGTCGCTTTGGAACTTTCACGGAGTGAATGGGAGTTGAGTCTCAGATGTGGAGCGACGCTGGGGTGACGCTTGAGGCCGCGCAACACTAAAAAAAAGTTGGAAGTCGGTTGTTTGATATGCTCGCGGGGCTCCGTCGGAGACAGTCGCAAATAGCAGGTTTCCCCCCAGACTGCGGTCTTTCCGAATGTGAACTGTGAAGGATGAAAGCCGGGGTCTGTTCAAACGTGGCGCGCTTTGGTGGGGTTTTTGTGTGCAGATACACCGCAATACAAACAGGCAGGGGGTCCGCGTCGGGCTGTGATCTGAGAGGCTGTCGCTGAAATGGGAAATGTGCCGTGAAAAATAGGCTAATCTGGAGAGACGCTTGAGGGACTGTACAGGCTTTTTGACTGAAGTTGGCATTGTTTTTTGAAAGTGAACTATTTAACTTTCTGATAGAGCGCCTGGAATGTGCCAATGTTGCTGTTGGTTGTTGTTGTAGTTGTTGTTGTTGTTGTTGTTGTTGTTGTTGTTGACCCATTTTGTTCTCTTCACTTTTTTGTTTTTACTTTATCTCTGCGGTTTTGTTGCCTGACCAGCCAAGACGCTTTGAAAATACATTTTGGTCCGGAATCAAATCCGACCGCTTCGATTTCCAAAGGGCGTGATTGACAGGTGAATTAACCAATCAGAGAAGCGCACGGTCCGTTCGTATCCAAACAAACATGGCGAGTTTACGAGGAAAAAATGAAATGAAGGATGTTGAAACGGGTCAACAAGCAACGCACTAAACTCTGTAAATCTATAAATTGAGGTAAATTATGCTATATATTTTGTTCTGAATGTTCTGAAAATATTTGAGAGGAGATGTCTTCGGCATTTGAGAGACACGTGACAAAAATTAGCGCGATGGTTGGGCCGGAGAGACCCTTCTGCATTTGAACATAATGTAGGCGGGACTGGCTGGTGCTTTGCTGGTTGGTCATTTGATTGTTGTTTTGTTGTGGCTGTTTTGCATTCGAGTTTTCTCAAAGAAAGAAGTATAATAATATAACAAATATTTTAAAAAGAGATCAAATGGCGATATCTGGGTGACAGGTAACAGGTCAGATCTGTGGAGAGATGAGCCACAGTAAGACGGTTTTTAAAGGTATTTTTGAGTAATACAAACACTTGCCAGATAGATAGGTTTTATGCCCCACTGTGGAACCTTCCAGACAAAACGACAACGCCTCAGTGGATGATTTAGGGATGGAACAGTAACAGAAATATTGTTCATTTCCAAGCTCCTTTGCTTAAACGCATTGTTTTGTTGAAGGAACAGCAAAAGAAACAGAGAGAACTACATAGACCATGATCCTTTGCTCCATTCCAGTGCAGAAGACATAAAGACATAACTGTTATTTAGCTCTTTTAGATTGTATCTTTAAAGGCAAAAGTAATAGACCTCCCAAATGTCACCATTCAAACCCACACTCCTCAGAGTTCATTGTAAATCTTTTGAGAAGAGTCTTCCTAAAACATCTACAGCCGAGTAATTCTCCCAGTGAGATTTCAAACTCGATTTATGCAGAAACTTCGGAATAGGCTTGACACTCGATACTGATTTCGATACCACTTACCAAACAGACTTAAATAATAGTACTTTCTTTATGTTACCATGTGGTCTCATACAAGATCTGATAACGCTCTCGTTCATTCTAAAACGGTTCAGGAAAGGTCCAATTTTGTCCTGTTTATTTTATTTTTTGTGTGTATTTTTTGTTACATGATCAAACTAGTTTTGATTCAATTCTATTTGATTAATTTGACTCGCCCAAGAACACATTTTTTATACAAATCTAAAGCCAAATGTAACAGAATTAAAATCTAATACTGCTGATGTCTACCCCCCACATGATACATAATCCACACTACACTTTATATATATTTATACATCAGCTCTTTACTGCCTCACGAGAGCGCGCATCTCTCCAGAACTAAGCTTGTCACGTCAACACAATGTTACATCCCTAATATATATTTGAAGGCACATGTGAGCGTGTGCAGAATCTCTCAGTAACAGAAGTTAGAGACCCACACAGAGATATCGAATGCAATATTAATGCAAATTAAATGTTTAATGGAACATTCTAGACAAAACCAAATCATCTCCATGGCGACTAGTTGGTAGCGGACTCCCCCCAGAAAAGCACCATAGTACAGCTAAATGTAAAAGAAAGGAAGTGAAGTTTGAGCAAGCAAGCAAAGCATAAAATTATCTCTTTTAATACTCTTTTTTTTTTTTTTAAAGGTAAACATTTATGAACTAAAACAAAACAAAACAATCCTTTTAGATAAAAAGATAAAACTTTCTCGCATGTCAACATGAACAACCAATTTGGAGAGCAGCTAAAGGATTTACTTATAGGCCCTGTATGGAACTTAGAAAAACTTGTGTCCGTACTATGAGCCGGCTTGCATCGCCACAAACCTGACTCGTACTTGTCCTGGCGCTGCCTCCTCCTGCTTGTTTCCTTGGAAATGTTGTTCCTTTGACTATAATAATTCCACAGTACGGCATGAAACCTATTTATCGCCATGGAGAATGGTTTTAACTTTCTATTTCCATGGACTCGTGCAGGGGACTTTCCACCTGCTGAAAGTTTCACACTTGCTTTAAATACTGTCACCTCAAAGTACACTTCAAAGGTACACGTAAAAAGCAACTTGTGCTATACTTTTGCAGTACACTTATTTAGTCACTCGAGTAAATATAACCACCGCTAATTTTAGTTTGACTGGATGTTGTAATAATGAGCCACCGGCCCACGTGCACTGCAAAAAACAGTCCAAAGCAGCAGATTGTACCATCCCAAACTTCTGCTTCTTTAAAAGTATCTGCACTGCTCGACAACAAGCAGCAGTCGTTTAACACGTTTCAAAGAATATGGAAGCAAGTGTCGAGTGCAGGTGCGTGTGGCAGAGCAATTTTACAAGTATTCCCATGCATATCTTCTGCATAGCACGGATAACTAACCTTTTTGTCCAACCATAAATTGAAAGAGGATGTGATCAATCGCTGTTATTACTGTCTCTAAAAATAGAGGCGCGTTTACATGAGATGACGGCGTTGTGTTTTAGGCATGAGTCGTTCATTTCTTTTAAACGACACACCTTTCTGAAGAATGAGGAGGGAATGTCAGAGCGTTGTCATGGCCAAGTAAGTGACGGTTCCTCAAATAAACTTCCTTTTTATGGTTGGACAATGCAACTCCAGATATCCAGTTGGACAAGGCATTGAAATCGCATTTGGTCCTGAATTTGGCCAGTTTTAATTTTGATGTGGACTTGGTTCTGTCCTGTTCTAGTCCTTGTCTAGTCCTGATTTAGTCCAAGTTTAGTCCTGGGTTGGTCCCAATTCTGAAGTGGTGAAAGTGCAAATGTTGATTAAACCTGGACTAGACTTAACCTGAGCCAGGACTAGAATAGGACCAAACCAATTCTAAATCAGGGTTAAACTCAAACAAGGACCAAACAAGGACCAAACCGGGACCAAACCAGGACCGGACCAGGACCGAACCAGCACCAAACCAGGACAGAACCAGGACCGAACCAGGATCAGACCAGGACCAAACCAGGACCAAACCAGGATCAAACCAGGACAGAACCAGGACCGAACCAGGATCAGACCAGGACCAAACCAAGACCAAACCAGGACCGGACCAGGACCGAACCAGCACCAAACCAGACAGAACAGAAACCAGGATCAGACCAACCAGGACCAGAAACCAGGACTAAACCAGGACCAAACCAGGACCAAACCAGGACCAAACCAGGACAGAACCAGGACCGAACCAGGATCAGACCAGGACCAAACCAGGACCAATACCAGGACCAAACCAGGACCAGGACCAAACCAAACCAGACCAACCACCAGGACCAAACCAAGACCAAACCAAGACAGAACTAGGACAGAACTAGGACCAAACAAGGACCGAACAGGGACCAGACCAGGACCAAACCAGGACCAAACCAGGACCAACCAAACCAGGACCAAACCAGGGCAAATGTGAACTTTTGTTGTATTGTCAATGAATCGGTCGTCTTAGTTGACCAACATTTATATTAGTTGACTATTATTATATAATTTTTTATTTCGATTATTAGCATTGACGGCACAACAGCAGAAAGGAGAAGGCGTGGAGTGATTTAATGTAAATCATGACTTTAATCAGCCTTTTTTATATATATATAAATGAATAAATAAATACAGTGTTTCCAAGTACTTCCTGTCTAAATAGTAGCTTTGCATGAATTTCCCGTTGTTCTGGTCGTGCGAGTGCAGTTTGGATCAGATAAACGCTCTGAACATCGTGACAGTGCGTCCTTTTGAGAGGTTTAGTCCCTCCCCCTTTTGTAGTCGACCAAGAACCCTTCTTTAGTCGTCTGCGGCTCAAACACGTTCACATGCAGTTAGTGGATTTTACAGCCACACGGCCTCTGCCAATCACTGTCAACTCCGCATTACATGAATATAGTCAAGTCACCGCCATCTGTGCATCGCCATCTGTGAAACACATTATGATTTTAGACTCTGGATATGAAGTGCTGCTTATTTCAACCTGTCACTTTTTCAAAATTGAGAATGATTCTTGAGGTCGACTTGATTGTGCAGACACGACATTTAATTAATTTTGTTTCTGAAACCTATAATATGATCGAAAAAGAAATAATAATGATTACAATAATAATAATAATAATTGTGTTGTTTTCCATTTGTGGGTTGTAGTTTAAGAAGCAGTGACTAAAGTTGTTGTGGATCGTGTAGATACATTATTTAATTGTGCAATAACATGACTTTTTAAAAACTATTTGTCACACGTTTACTGTCTCTCTGATGCATAATTAATCAGCCTGATCGACAAATAGGCAGGCTTTTTATTTGTATATTTTTAGCCGCAAAGTCATCAGTCGGTCAGTGTGTCATGCTTTAAATTATGACACATTTTTCTGCATATTTTTTGTATTTCTTCTATTTATTTATGTGCTTGCTTGACAGGGACGGTGTACATTAATACATATATAGATAGTTTATCCCTTTTCTCTGGACTGATGATGTTACACTCTGACAAAAATAACAACATTGATTACGGTAAACAAGGCAAAAGTTCAACATGATACTACAGCAGTGAAAGCAGAAAATACATTTTAAACTTTAAACATTATTTTAAGTACTTTATAATTTGCAAGGTCTTTAAATTGAAATCTAATAGAAATTCATCATTATTCTTATTACTATTATTATTATTATTATTATTATTATTATTTTTTTTTTTTTAATGAATGAATGAATTCATCTAAATTTCATAAGATTAGATTCAACAAACAATGGATTCATTTATTCAAACTACCCAACTTTATTTACCAGCTGTAAGACTCGTTTATGTAATAAAACTATACAGTATATTGAATTAAGGTCTTGAAGGTCAAACCCCACAGCATTAGGTCATATGTGGGTCACTCACACTAAAGTGTACAAAAGTGTTACATAAAGGTCCAAATTTAAAATAAGGATTTTTTAAAATTCCAACTCACATCAGAAAGCACCACCTCTAGACATCATAAAAATACCACAAAGTAGATAAATGGATCCATTATACATTTTTACCATTGACACACGCAGCAAGCTTACCTTTGACGGAACATATGTAAACTTCGTCGGACACAAAACTTTCAAAACAGATTTCTCCCTCGCGGAGCCTCTGTCACCGATTTGGGTCGGG
The DNA here is from genome assembly GCA_015082035.1 of Chaenogobius annularis. NCBI lineage: Eukaryota > Metazoa > Chordata > Actinopteri > Gobiiformes > Gobiidae > Chaenogobius > Chaenogobius annularis. Next base: position 459,453 of record BJKM01000114.1, read on the forward strand.
CAGTGCTGCGAAACGCGGAAGTAAGATGTTGGTTTTCCCCACGCTGTAAACAATGTTGTTTGGTCGTAACAACTCGTAAAAGGACTCTGAAAGAGATCGAAATGATGATGGAACGCTACAGGCTCCCGTGAGTGGACACAACCAAAACAGTTCCACCGTCGAGTACAGTAATAAAGCGTTTCATTTTGATGACGTAGCATGGCCATTAGAATGACACTATCAAACGTAAACTGGTACTGCGTGGGCGTCACTAATACCGGACACTAACTGCTTACATCCAAAACACTTCTGAGGGCAATTTCAAAAGTGCGAGTGGAAACATTTGAGGCATGAATCTAGAAGTATTTCCCCTTCTTTTCATCACTAGTCGGTTCTTAGTTTGGATTACATTTTTCTTTTACAAGTCGTTGAAGTTGAGAGTTCCATCACGTAACAAAACTCGATCAAAATTCAATTCCTAGCCGGGTTTTTTTTTTTAGTTTGTTTGATCTGCTGTTCTCATTTTATCTTAAATATATGTATAATATACAAGGTTTAAGAAATAACAAAGACCTTGTCATTTTTGCTTTTGGAATTTCTTTAATGATGCCCTAATTAAAGACAATTGTACACTTTAGTGTGGAGGGACCCATATGGAAGTAAATATTAAAATAATCTGTCATATCAAGCTAATATACTTTTTTCTTCTGCTGTACCTGTTCCGTTTGAAATCATACAATCTCGTGTACGTTTTGTGTTTGTCCACAGACCGACCTGAGCCAGAAGTTGACGTTGTGCAGTAAGTTGTGCTTCGCCATCGGAGGAGCTCCCAAAGAAGTGGCTGCGAGTGCGACGGCCTTCTTTCTGCAAATATACCTGCTGGATGTGGCCCAGGTAAATACATCATGCAAATCAACTTCATTAAACATAACAAACACAACAAACCAACTGTTTTCAAGAAAAGAGAACTGAAAAGAATTAGTAAACACATGATTGCAATTTTAGTGTACATGGATATAAAAGGAACTACTACAATGATTAGAATGACTTTAATTCAGACTATTAATCTTAAATGCAGTAGGTTTGACTTGTTATTGACAGCTAATTTGTCTTGTTTCAATGCATTTCTTTTTAATGCTTTGCTTCCACTGATGGGCCGTTCAGCTAAAAACCCGGTTCTAAGAACTATTTACCGTGACTCTCGGATCGTCAGCTGCTCCTGCTCAGACCTTCTAAAAACACACACAACTGAGCAAAAATATGGCTCAATTCATCACTCGTGTGGACAGACCATAACCCGTCATTGCTTTTAAAGAAGTCAGCACAACAATTGATATATTCCTTTTTTTGTGGATATTTTGCTCATGTTAGTAATTTAGGGTGAATAGACGTCCCTATTTATGGATCCGAAACCATTGATTTGCCCAGTAGCTTTTAGTTGTCATGTTTTTGACCACTTTGAGACCTGTCAAGAGGGGAATATATTGATGTTTCTTTTGCCAAAATAGAGAAAATCTAGTTTTTAAATGACACAGAACACAGAAAATGCACCTAATTCCACTGATAGAAATCAAATCTCAGAGGTGTGAATAAGACAAGTGCATCAAAATGTACTTAATTACCTGTAGTAATTATAAAAATGATAACAATTTGGAAGTGATAAAGCAATTCAAACAAATCAATTAAACGAGTTCGACCGACCTTCACAAAAGATTATCCCTTTCAAGGTAAAGGTTTAAATTGCACTTCCCCCATTGATACATCTATTTCCTCATTTCAATCCCCTGCATTTACTGCATCCTGACACGCAGATCACACTTGTTTTGTGTGTCTTGGGGTCTTTCTTTGGGATGCTCAGGTTTTCCCTAATCTATAGTAAATTCATTTTCCAGCTGGTTCTTCCCGACCGAGATGATGAAAAATATAGATTTGGAAATTGATTCCCAATAGTCTGAATTCCCTAGGTTACCCCAGTGTCATTGAAGGATGGGTTAAAAATGAGATACAATAAAATATACAAACCTCATCTAGAAGACTCCTATCTGATTGACATACTTTTAATTTTAGCATAGTTTGAGTACATTAACTTGAGCAACATGTCATTGTGAGTCTGGCAGAGGGCAAAATTCTGTTGCTTCAATGGGAAACGCAACTTTTTCCCTCGTTTCCTGGCAAATGAGGTGTATTTTAAGCACAACTGATTCAAGTCGTTGGAAAGTAAAGCAGTTGTTCTGTAAGTGTTTAAATACAGCAGGCAGCGCTACAATCCCGGTACATTTAGCCAGCGTCTACCGTTAGCATTCTTCCAGGATATTCATACACTTTCGTTTCGTTGGACAACTTCTTTCTTCTTCTTCTTCATGTCTTTGTGTCTGTATTTGGTTTCCTATAACTCCTGAAGTATGTGTTCGCTCTTGTTAAACAGTGGGTGACAGAGCAGCTCTTCTACATTGAAACGAATGGCTTTCTTCCCCCACAGAGGTCCGTTTGTGGGGGGTTCCCTCAGGCGTCGACTGCATCTAAACGCTACCGCTAACAGATTGCGTGCATGTGCTCCTTAATAAAGCGTGGTTTTAATGATCTCCTGCTCCGTGCTGCAGATCAATGCCTTCCAGGCCTCGATGGTGCTGTTCATTGGGAAAGCCTGGGGCGCCGTCACAGACCCCGTGATCGGCTTCTTCATCACCAAGACCGGCTGGACCAGGATCGGACGACTTATGCCCTGGTAAGATCTGCTCCTTCTTTATGTCGTTTCATCTTCATTCATTTGACATTTTCCTATTCGTTTGCCATGTTTGATTTGAATATATTGTGTGGAGCCGAATAGAAGAGTCAGTGTCAGACTAAACTAAAATAAGTGTACTTACTAATACCAACAGAATAATACTGAAGTAAAAGAACACATTGAATGATCGATGAATTTGTTAAAAAAAAACTTAAAAAACAAACAAACCAGCGTTTAAGTATTAATGTCAGAAAATCCTAAACAAATATCGACAATATCTCAATAGTTTTTGGGAGAATCTTGATAAGACTAGTCAGACAATATCATGCCAATCCAATAGAAAAACATGTATTAGTTGAAGTTTATTTTTTATTTATTAGACAAATGAAGTATAGAAATATCACCTTACTCCCTCTTCAAAATCACATTCATAGTTGTTGTTGTTGTTGTTGTTGTGTTACTTTTAATGGCGGTTGGTAGCCGAAAGGTGCATTTACCGCCACCTGCTGTAGTTGTATGTCTTCAAAGTATGTTTTACGCTATACCATAAAATAAAAGAAATATAGAGAGCGAAAGAGCGAGAGAGATAGAGAGAAAGAGAGAGAGCCACATTCACAGTAGTGTCTAAATTTCGATATATTGCCGCCGTCTGGTCTCCATGGAGATGCCATGGCTTTGTTTGGAATGTTCCACAGTATGACAGTACACATTCGACTCCAAGAACTATGACATCATCAGCTTTAGGTACAGCACATACAGTAGACAGACATGTTGAATGCTAGTTTACTTTGAAGACGTACAACTACAGTAGGTGGCCTTAAAAGTAACAACAACAACAACAACAACAACAACAACAACAACAACAACAACAACAAAGCAATAACAACTCCATGGAGACAAGCAGAAAAGTGACATAGTAAAGCGATTAAAAACCCCTTCAAGTCCACCTCTGCTTTTGGACCATTCAGTGTTTGGAAACGCTGACTACCGCTTTGCTCCGTGTTTTGTTTACTGTCGGCCCAACGCTTGTGAAAGATGTTTGGGTTTGGCTGCCACTTTCTCAGACACAACTGCGGCTCAACTGCGTCCCGTAAACAAGCCATCCGTCTCCTCCCGCATCTCAAACAGCTCACCTGAGACGCCGGGGAAGTAAACAACACAACGCTCATTGTGTTTTAATTAGCCTGTCCCCGCCGCCGCCACCGCTCACTCTGATGCGCCGCGGGACTATATTTACGGCCGCGGTGTTTGGAAGCAAAGGCCGCTTCTGTCTTTTGATGTTGGAATACTTTTTCACTGAGTTTGGCCTGACCTTCTGTCGGTTTTCGTTTTGACATTTGGCGCACACTTTGAAGTCTCGTATTGGGAAATGGACAACTAATGGAAAGCGTATGTCGCACATGTCAGAATATAGGTTTTAGCTTTGAAATTGAAATGAAAACTAAACTAAATGGTCTAAAAATGGCACAGTAGTAGTTTGATATTAAAGGGCGTATGACTTATGATTTTCTAATTTTGACTTTATTTGGTGTATTTATACCTGTTGTACATATATAATAGTTTTACACCAATCGAGTAGGTATTTGTGGAGAAAAGTGGAACAATCTGTTGAAACTGACAGGAAGTGACATCACACCCGGGACCGCTCACTCCATCCAAGGTTTATTATTACCCTCTAAACATAATAATTCAACAAAATAAAGTCGCTCTCATGTATTTTTGTTTGTCTAAGTAAAAAAATGGTGACATTAGATGAGTTTTTGCCCATTGTTTGCTGGGTAATTTCCTAGTGTGATGTCATCAATTACAACCAGGAAGTCAAATGATATATTCTGGTATATATAAAAAAAGCTATCCTGGGATAACATTTTTATAATTAAATTTTAAAAAATTTTTTTAAGATCTTGTGCCCGTAGGCTTTATTGACAGGAAAGTACAGAGTGAAAACGGGGGATGAGAGAAGGGAGGACATGCAGTAAATATCAGAGTCGGGAATGGAACTGTCAGAGGCACGATGTCTGACGATGCTGCTGTTTTGTCGTCGTTTGTGGTTAATAATTCTACAAAATGCCACACCTTTTCAGTCAAATGAACTATAGTGAGTTCACTCAGTCACACTGGCGGGATTGTACAGAGTCGAGCGAGTTTAACAACATTCATTTGAATTGTGTCCTGAATCTGGAGGTTATGCTCGACTTAACATGACATCCTGTAATTTTTGTCTAAATCAATATTTTACCAGTATTTATCCTGCTTTCACGTCCCCTTTTTCTATTTATGTTTCCTATTTTACTCATATTTTTACATTTACTATTGACGTAACCAAGAAGACATGACTTGTGCTGAATAAGAGCCATGTTATGTGCTGCAGTTGTGTTTATTTTGTCTGTAAACGTGTTGGTGTTAGTCTAAACAAAACACTGCTCTTTTCTTTCAAAATGCTGGCAGTGACCGGCTTTACAAAATTAAACTCTATGAAAGGCAAAATAAAGTTAAATGTGCCAAAAACAGCGAGAGTAAAACAAGTCATTTACATATAAATCAGTTTTTTGGGCAATATATTGAATGAAAAACACTTAATTTGGCTTCTAAAATTGTCAAGATTATTATTTTTTGGTTCTTGTGATTATTTTGTGACCTGAATAATCACGATTATCCATTAACCTAATAATCTTGACATTCCTAGTCCTGTTTATCTTTTGTCTTTGATGGGCAAAAGTAGATATTTGATCTTTGTCACGCTTTACAAAAGCCATTTCAGTGAAAACCCCCTTTCTTTGTTTTTTTTGCTGCTTGTCTGGCAGGTGTTTGAAAAGTTTGTCTGGTTAATTCCTGTCTTTTCCAATTAAAAAAAGAATGTGGCACCTTTTATTCCAGAGCAGAAGTGGAGACTAATGTGATCTGTGTGTTTAGACTGCAGTTTACTTTGCAAAAGACCAGATTTGACAAATCAGATTCGAGCTGTCCACATTGTGATGAAAAAATCCTTTTCACATTTGGGAGAAAAAAAAAGAAATAGATTTGATCTGCAGCGTGAACGTAGCCTCAGACTCGGTTTTAAAAGATCATTATGACTCAACTTAAACTCCAATGGCAAAACCCCCTTATAATTCTTTGGTTCATAATTGAAATTCAGTTGTTTGTTTCTGCTTCTCTGGTTTCCCTTGGGCTAATCCTGCAGCTATCAGTGCTCCAGACCAAAACGCTGCCTCAACAAATGACAAACCCTGTAAAAAAGTCTAAAACCACTGAAACTTAATTATTTCGACATTTGATGGGGTTCTGGCTCAATGCACTGTTCTGTTTTTACCTTTGTGACATTTACATAAAGTTCCCAGTCGGATTTTTTGTTAATTATCATCAACTTGTTGTAGAGATGTGAATGCACCAATGGGAGACGCATAAACAACTCCGGATGATGTAATAGGATCACAGTTAATTCCATATTGACATAAACCATTTTACACATGACTTTCTACAACTTCGACCGTAACAGATCACATGTAGGGATGGTCAAGGTTATTAGGTTAATCGATATTCGGGATTATTCAGGTCACAATATAATCGCGAGAACCAAAAAATAGTCATCGCAATAATTTTCGAAACAAAATTCAAACTACAGTCCAAAAATAGATCTAAAGTACTTCATTTTTTTACAATTTATTTTATTTATTTATTTAGTTCAATATATTGTCCAAAAAATAGACCTAAATGTAAAGTAATTTATTTTGTAATTTTTTACTATTTATTTTATATAACATAAAACAACCAAAAAAAATTATCTGGCTGTTTTGACACATTTAACTTTATTTTGTCTAAAATGTCGTAAAGCCGGTCGCGAACTTGAGGAACAGTAACATGTTAGACAAAGAAGATTAAAAGAAAATGAAAGATTTCACTGTTGTTTGGTCACAGTCTCAGTAAACGTGAATAATCGTTAAATCGGGATGTTTTTTATCTTCATTAACACTAAAACGTAATATCGTGACACCCCTAATCGCATGCAAAGTAACGACAGGATTTTGATCAATCGACGAATAGCTCACTAGATTATTTTGCCGTCTTGTGCGTTGAAAACATTTGCGTGACACGTTCTGTAATTGCTCGAGGCCAGAGGGACTTTAAAGCTATAAAGTGCAAAAGCTGATGGTGTTGGATGTCCTCTGGGAAGAGGACGGTTTGTGCGTGGAAAGAGAAGAAATGCTTCATGATGATGTTGATAAAATAAAATATTCCAGAGGTTTTTTTAATCTCGTCGCTGTGGAGAAGGTCACACGTTTAAGCCACTTCTTTGAGAACAATAAAGAAGTCGTGAATGTGATTTATACTGTACGATAAGGTTGGGGGATTTGGGATTTTTTCTGACCAGAACTGCGATTAGATTAGATTTTTGATTTGTGTTTTAATAATAGGGTTCTGTTTGTTTTGAAAATTGCAAAAAAAGACTCACATGTATTTAAGGAAGTAAACTACAATTGGCAGTTTTTACGCAGAATTAGACTGGATGTTTGGTGTTGTTTTTGGAGGAAATTGTAGCACTTTAAAATAGCAGCCTTTGTGATCTGACAGTTAAAGGGCAGGTTTTTATGATTTTCTAATTTTGACTTCACATTTGGTGTGTGTTATATACCGGTTGTAAATATAAATGATAGTTTTACGCCAATAGAGCAAGTATTAGTGGAGAAAAGTAAAAAAAATCTGTTGAAAATGACAAGAAGTGACATCACACTAGGAATACTCATGCAATTCAAAGTTTATGCAAATTTAACACAAAAGAAACAACTTTTTTGACCCTTTACACTAGGACTACCAAGGATGTTAGAACTACTTAGAACTCTCAAGCCGTCAATTTGATAGGGCTCTGGCGATAACGTAATCAAAAGAATGGATTCTTGTAAAAACGCTAAAAAAATTTGTCTTAGCTCTTGATGAATATTATCATCTATATTCAGAGTGCCCGATAGTTGACTATCATCAGGCAGGAGGAGGAGAGGAGGAGGAGGAGGGTATTGAGGAGCCGTGTTACGGAGCATTTCCATTTGTTGGCAGCATATTATAAAGACGTAAAGACCTGAATTGTCTGTGAATCCGCTGCGGGATTACGAGCTGAACAACGGGCGCTTAGTTTATGAATATTGACAAGCCTTAAAATGCCCATATAAATATATTAATAAAGTTTGTCATATGGGAAAATACCCCTTGAACATTTACAATAGGGTCTTGTTCTTCGTCCTCCACGACTGCGCTGCCTGATTCGGCTGAAGCTGCTCAAAACCCCACGGAGTCCTCGAGTCTGATCGCCTTCACCACACGATGAAACGCTCATTCAACGTTTTGAAGCATTTGCCAGGGCCTCTCGTACGGATAATCGATTCAAATCCATTTTACCTTTAGCTTTACTGCGAGGGACACTAAAGGTGACGGCACTGTCTTCCGCGCCGAAAAATTACAAATCTAATTAATAGAGCCGTCAAAGTGACGGGAGTGGGAGTTAGAGGACGATTTACTCAGAACTCGTTTTAACGTTATTATTTCAGTTGAATGGCAATATGGGGATGATATACACAAAGGTAAAGAAAAAGTCAAGAGCCCATGAATCTGAAAGAGCAACGTTTTCAGAGTAATCAGACGAACAATTCTGAAAACCGTCAAAATGAGTTCTAGTATTAAACATATTTCAACAAAATAAAGTTGCTCTCATATATTTTTTCTTGTCAAATAAAAACAATTGTGGCATTAGATAATTTCCTATTGTGATGTCATCGATTACAAACAGGAAGTACAATTATAAACCTAAAAATGAGTGATAAATTGTGTATAATTTTTAGCAAAATGTAAAATATATAACTTTATTTTAGTTCAAAGAGTCAGCCAACCTGTCAGAGGCGCTTTACGTACATTCAAATTTCGATTTCGATTGCGATGAATCTTGCAGCTGCCCAGTTCACCCGATCGATATTGTCTTGTTTATAGAGTGCCGTTTACTGACCTCGAAGCTCATCGCGGTTCAGAATCACTTCATGCAGGTACATGTGGTTGCAGTGGGTTTGGTTGTTCCCTATTTGTTCCTTTTTACTGGTCAAATGAACAAAAACAAACTAGTTGTATTAATAAAGTCGCATTATAATATTGGCGAGTGGAGATGTACTTAATAAGAATGACAGCTTTGTAGACCCTCGGCATTGCAGTTTTTAAATGTCATACAATACAAAACTTGCTAAAGATTAAAATTAGAAGCTAAAAATGTTTCTAGTTCTAGTTTGTGAACTTAAAATAGGACGGCATGTTTTTCTTGTCCTTGGCCCATTTTCATATTAAAAAGTTTGCATTTTAACAGTACTATTTGTCCCTCTGCCTTTGCACAGTACTATTTATGTTATTATTTTTATTATTATTATTATTATTATTATTATTATTATTATTATTATTATTATTATTATTATTATTATTATTATTATTATTATTATTATTATTATTTACTTACACCACATTTGGAAACACCCTCAAGGACAGACAGACATTTGGATGTTTTTTGTTGATATTCTACATGAGTTACAATTATTTTTTATCTGGATTTGAGTGATTTGGTGTAATCTCGCCATCATCCAGGAGTAGTTCAAGTTAAAAAAAGGTTTCAACACTTGAGACGTTTCGACTGAAGGCACTGGGCTGAGAAGCCAGAAGCAGTGAAAAGTTCTAGTTCCTCGGTCCAGTACCTTCAGATTGAAAATGACTTCCGGATGTTAGTTGAAATGTCTCACTTAGGGATGTCGCGATATAATTTTTTGGAAGGAAAAAAACATCCCAATTTAGCGATTATTTACGATTGTTTAGATTGTGACTAAACAACAGTGAAATCTTTCATTTTCTTTCAGTCTCGTGTTTTCTAACGTGTTCCTGTTTGTGACTGACTTTATAAATTTAACTTACTGAAATGCAGAATAAAGTTAAATGTGTCAGATAAAGTCAGATTAAAAAAAGTAATTTACATTTAGGTCTATTTTTTGGACGATAGATTGAACTAAAAATATTTAAATTTGCTTCTAAAATGGTCACGATTATATTGTGACCTGAATAACCACGATTATCGATTAACCTAATAATTGCGACATCCCTCGTATCAATTTCAAAATCCAGACCATTTGAAACCTTTTCTCTCTGGGTTTGATTTCTTTATTTTGTTATTGCTTCAAGGCATTTGATTGGCTTCTGGCATTCTCTTTCAAACTTAAATAATTACCTGCATGAAGAGTACATTTTTCCTCTTTTTCATATCGTTAAGCCAGTTAAAAGATAAATAAAGAAAGGAATGAAAAATAAATGAGAATAGTTTCAAAATTCAAAAACCATTCATTGTAAGTTGTTTAGATGTGATGTTGATGTAGTGCACGTGTGAGTTCACTGGTGGCAGGAGGTTATAAGATCTAATTCGCCCATAAAAGCACAAAATGAAAGACAAGGTGACAATCATTTCAACAAACCAAAACTTAGAGGAAGATCAGCTCTTTTGAATCTCCCCCAGTTATTTTAGGCTTGTGAGATACGACGTGAATAGTTTTGGTTCTTGCTTACTGACATTGGTGTAATTAAAGGTGCAAAGGAATATCTTATTGTTGTTGTTGTTTTCAAGCTTTTGTACGTTTTTTGGAAACCTCATCAACAAGTGGAGTTAATGCTGGAGTCGTGTTTAGGGTGGGGCACGTAACTAAATTTGAATAGAGATTCTGGCTGGACTAATTCTGGACTAATCTGTTACTTTTAATAAAAATTTTTCTAAAAATGTTGACTTTGGAAGAAGAAACGCAGCTGTTTTTTGTGTTAAACGGTACTGGGTTAAAAGTCTGTCTTGTTTCTGCTCATGAAAGCAATGCTGAAAGCTATTTTGTTTTTGTTTTTTTGAAAAGAAAAAAGAAAATCAAGATTGATCAATATGAGCACAAAAAAAAAAAGATAATTTTTTTGCTTAGGATTTACGTCTTTTCCCCCTCCCCCCCTTTTTTTCCTTTTTTTTTTTTTTTTATTTTTTTATTAGAACATCAAAACCAAAGCAACAACATAACGATAAACATAACAGAAACAAAAAAACATTGAAAAAAAAGAGTGTGCTGGACCATGTAGAACATAAATGAATTGTAAATAATCTAGTGGCATCAAAGAGTTTAACTTTTTTTCAATGTTTTTTTTTCTTTGGAGTATCTCAGTAACGATATTGACCTTTTTATTTAACCAGGAAAGTCCCACTGAGATGCAGCATTTGTTCAGACAAATGCGAAACGTCCATAAAATGGGTCACAAAAGTACAGAATTATCACCTTACACCCTTATTTGAAAGGTTACAACACAGCTTTTATAGCATTTGTTAATATAAACTATATTCTTCAATTCAAATTCACAATATTATCTACATTTTGACACATCGCCCACCTCTAATGTGCACTCGTCTTGCCGTGACACTGTGACACGACTCTGCTGCCTCTGTGCTTCACCTGCCTTTGTCCTCAAAAACAAAGAGGAGGAGAGAGCAGCGACTCTGCTAGAAAAGACCAAACGCGTGCCTCTTTCGCTGTTCTGTTTTGTTGTTTACCGACGCGGGGACGGGAGAGGGCAGGGGTCAGGTCCTGTGTGGGGTTTTTTGCCGCAGTCACCTAAATTCCTCTGTTCCTTTTTTTTTTTCCTCCACCTGTGAAGAGAAGCGGAGCGCGGCTGTTCACCTCAGCACTTTGTCGAGAAGAATAGCGTGACGGCATAATACCAACGAGAGTAATAATATCAAGGTGTAAAATGAGTCGTTTGTACCTGAGGACGCTTTAAAATGAGACGGAAGACTGACATTTTAACCACTCGATGAGATTTTCTGACTTTATTCACGCTTGTCGACCATCTGATCCTTTACATGCATTTAATCTACAGCATTATTGTGTGATTTTGACTGCGTTTTGCCTTTTTGCTCAGAACTTTGGTGCAAAAATAAAATGACTTGACTTAAAATTGACAGCATTTGAATAGACCTTTTGTATCTATTCTGCTTGGACTTTTTAAAAAAACGTTATAACAAGTCCCTATATCAAAATGTTTGTGATGCTGGCGCCAACTCTACTCCTGTCTTTATTTAATCACATTAGTCCAGGCAACAGAAGCCAAAACTACAGTGCGCAGCCGTTTGTCCTGAAACAGCGTCGGGTTGAATTTGGAGCAGTTTTAGTAGAAAATGAGACGGTTGATCAGTCAAAACTATAAAGAAGCAGCTTTCACAAATGTCATTCTCTATCCGATCGGAGACGTAGTTGGAAGAAAACCACTGATTGTCACTGTTTCAGACAGTAGTAGTTCTTGTCTCTCATGGTTCTGCAGACCATCGTGAGAAGAGACTTAAGCAACGGTTTCAAACTAAAACATGTCAGGAAATTGGGTGCCGGGCATTTAAACAGTTATTGCGTGGACACTTCCTCCCATCACCTGCTGTGGCTCCTCTTTCTATCTACAGCTTGTTCTCTCACTGGAAATTATACATGGCCTATAGAACTCGCAGTCTATGGAATCTCTTCACGCTGCGTTTGTGTCGGTGATGCATATTCATGTGTTGTCTGAAAATGTCAAACGTCTTATAAATACTCTGTGGGTTTGCTTGGTATTTCCGTTTCTAAGTGTCCCTCCCTGAAAAGATTCCTATCATTCACAAACCTCATGATCATTTAGCAGGCTTCCTAAATTTACCGTAATCTCAGTAAATTATGGCCTCTGAAAACATGACTCTTCCAGTTATGCAACAAACCTGCAATTTGTGATCATTTTCCTAACCCGACAGTGGAAACATGAAGATTATGAGGACTGAGCGTTCATGCCTTCAGTACTAATAACAAGTACATAACTATATGTAGTCGTAGAAGTAGTAGAAACCCAGACTTATGAACATACAAACTCTGAATTATTTTTCTACACAGTGCTAATTTTGAGTTAGCAGTCTGACGTTGTTGTCACTGGTAAAATATTCTCCGTATGACATAATGAGACAACTAATGAAGCCGTAACTGTATAATACACTTAACATGCAATGATTGACTTTCTCGTCTTTTCCAGGATGATCGGCTGCACCCCGTTCCTAATAATCGCGTACTTCTACCTCTGGTTCGTCCCTCCGTTCCTGAACTGCCGTTTCGTCTGGTACCTCGGCTTCTACTGCCTGTACCAGACCCTGATCACCGTAAGTACAAAGCCGTGTTCTCTTCCCCTGATGCGTGCTGCACGTCCAAACCACAGCGCGCTCGAGTAGAATGATGCGATCGGACTGTGCGTGCGGCCGAGTGGGAATTTCACGTGCTTCTCCAGAAAGGAAAACGTAGCGCTGCTGAGTGGTCTTTCCTTGATATGTTATGTAACCTCGGGAGAGAGCGAGATGAGAATCAATCACGGCGGACAAACAAGCCGTGAGATTACAATAAGATTTGCAATTTAGTAACTCGTACAGGAGCTTTTAACTTTGAGAAAAGACTGAAATATGAACTGCTACACTAAAATCCTATGTTTAAACTACAGGGTTCGTGGGTTTGACATGGGATATGAAAGGTTAAGATGTTGTTTGTTTGAAATTATATTACTTGAATAACAATATTACTAGCTGAGTAAATGTATACCTTTTGTGCTGGCCACTATCATTAAGTGGCTCCTCCTATTCTCGAGGCCACTCCTACTTAAACCTTAGTCTCCCATTTGCCTGACGAAGGCCAAGCTGCCGAAACGCTGCCTCTTCACCTGTAAATTTACCTTGGGAGTAAGACGCGTGCGGTGATAAAGTGTGGGTCCTTATTTTAATATCATCATTCATTTGGTTTTAGTCCTGATTTAGTCTGATTGATTTCTTTCTTGTAAATCAAGTCATCAAAACACAAATATTCAATACTCTGAAGTATATAGTGTGTGTAATGTAAACCTCTGAAGTATTTAGCATATCCAATGTTTTGAAGTATATAGAGTATATAATTTATTGAAGTATTTAGTGTATCTAACGTAAACCTCAGAAGTATATAGTGTATATACATTATTGAAGTATTTATTGTATATAACGTAAACCCCTGAAGTATATAGTGTATCTAATTTATTGAAGTATTTAGTGTATATAATGTAAACTTCTGAAGTATATAGTGTATATAATTTATTGAAGTATTTATTGTATATAACGTAAACCCCTGAAGTATATAGTGTATCAAACGTAAACCTCTGAAGTATTTAGTGTATCTAATTTATTGAAGTATTTAGTGTATATAATGTAAACTTCTGAAGTATATAGTGTATATAATTTATTGAAGTATATAGTGTATCTAACGTAAACCTCTGAAGTATTTAGTGTATCTAACGTAAACCTCTGAAGTATATAGTGTATAGAATTTATTGAAGTATATAGTGTATATAACGTAAACCTCTGAAGTATATAGTGTATATAATTTATTGAAGTATATAGTGTATATAACGTAAACCTCTGAAGTATATAGTGTATATAATTTATTGAAGTATTTAGTGTATATAACGTAAACTTCTGAAGTATATAGTGTATGTAATTTATTGAAGTATATAGTGTATATAACGTAAACCTCTGAAGTATATAGTGTATATAATTTATTGAAGTATATAGTGTATCTAACGTAAACCTCTGAAGTATTTAGTGTATATAACGTAAACCTCTGAAGTATATAGTGTATATAATTTATTGAAGTATATAGTGTATATAACGTAAACCTCTGAAGTATATAGCGTATATAATTTATTGAAGTATATAGTGTATATAACGTAAACCTCTGAAGTATATAGTGTATATAATTTATTGAAGTATTTAGTGTATATAACGTAAACCTCTGAAGTATATAGTGTATATAACGTAAACCTCTGAAGTATATAGTGTATATAACGTAAACCTCTGAAGTATATAGTGTATATAATTTATTGAAGTATATAGTGTATATAACGTAAACCTCTGAAGTATATAGTGTATATAATTTATTGAAGTATATAGCGTATATAACGTAAACCTCTGAAGTATATAGTGTATATAATTTATTGAAGTATTTAGTGTATATAACGTAAACCTCTTAAACCATTGGACCCTGTCGTGGCGAGTCACTCACTTATAAGCACACAGTCCGTTCTGCCAGCTCTCTCGCCGTCGCTAAGTGTTAGGTACCAGTTTTAGCTCATTGTCGGGTGAAAAACCCGCTGGGATCGTCCAGATGTTGCCACTCGGAACCAACTGTAAACAAATCGTAACTCGCCTTCGTCAGCTCTTTTTTTTCCACCCGATCAATCGCTGGGTAAATTATTGCACGTATGAGCGTTTTCTTTAGTAAACAGTTGTTGTAATGGCCGCGTTAATGACATGTGTGCATGGTTTTCATGGTCGGTGTATTTTTGTCACGCCGCTTGGCCACGGGCTGCCTCGGAGGCTCGTCGTAAATTACAAAGCGAGGCCGGATATGGTCTATTCTCTGGGATAAGGTGGTGAGGAGGAACGACGGAGGGAGCGACCGAGTGCTGAGGTTTGCATGAATGGACTGGAAAGTGCCGAGATCGCTGTTTGTTATATATAAACGCGCTATGGCTGTGTTTCCCCGGAGCAGGGCGGAGCAGGGCGGAGCAGGGCGGAGCAGGGCGGAGCAGGGCGGATCAGAGCGTTGTGCGTCCGCCTGTCAGTCAGAAATGTAAAAAGTAAAGTTGATCTCTTTCTGACTTTTTGTGTCTCTCGCCAGTGTTTCCACGTGCCTTACTCGGCCCTCACCATGTTCCTGAGCACGGAGCAGAAGGAAAGAGACTCTGCAACTGCCTACAGTAAGAGCAATGTCATGTAATGTGAGGAAGGGATGTCACAATTTCAAATTTTAGTCTATCGATTATTGTGAGAATAAACAGCGCAATTTAACGATTATTCACGATTAGAAACATCAGGACCAAAACAACAATAAAATCCTCCATTGTCTTTCCTCGTTGTTTTCTCAGCTCATTACCTACCGCTCCTCAGTGTGGGACCTGCTTGATCTAATCAAACTTTCTGAAAGATTCATTTGACATGAACAGCAACATAAAAAAAAAAGAACTTTACATTTGGGTTTATTTTTTTTTAGGAAAGGCTGAGCAGAAAGGACGAAAATCTTCTCAAATCGGCACATTTAAAATGTTCACTTTTTTATAAACGGAATTTAACAAAAAACACATCTAAATTTCTCTTCTAAAAATGATTATGATGACCAAAACCTTTACTCAAGTAAGAATACTATAATGATATAAGAACAATTTCAAGTGAAAACATTTTTAAAATTTGATTTAAAAATTATTGATATTGATAGATCAGAATATTTGATCTATTTATTTATTTTTATTAAAAACATATTTATGACTCGTGGCTTTTTTAAAATAAGATTCATGAACATTATTAAAAATATATACTTTTAAAATAGAACTTAAAGGACTGCAAATTAAATCTTTCAACTCAAGTGCCCTTCAACCGCCAATTTCATTCTCCAAACAAAATACTTTTACTCTCTTGAGGTGGCGAGAGACCTGTTGATTACATTTAAAAAAGCTTACGTCGACAATTTTAAACATTTAGATCATTCATTCATTCATTCATTCATTATCTACCGCTTGTTCCCGTTAGGGGTCGCGGGTGACTGGAGCCTATCCCAGTGCCTTTGGGCCTTAGGCGGGGTACACCCTGGACAGTGGCCAACTCGCCGCAGGGTACTTTTAGATCATGCTTTGATTAAAATGATTGATTCATTGCATTGCCCTGATTGACGTGAAAACGAAAGCACACAGAGACAAAGAAGATATAGCAACATTAAACGTAAAAAAAAAAACATTTAAATCCTGCTCTTTCAGCTTCATCTTGTGTCATTGTGTTATTAGTGACGATTGGAAAGGCCCTACGAGCAGAACTGCAGTCACAGCTTTGCCAGTTTGCCCCAGAGGCAGCTGTGGGTGTTCACTGCAGCTCATCATCACCCAGTCAGTGTGTCCGAGGAGAGACAGACCTTCAGGCTGTTCAGTGGCAGGACAGCACAGCACAGCAGGAAATGGTGCCAGCGGCAGCGCGAGTAGGGCTGTTGTCAACTGGAGAACAAACAAAACCCACACAAAGAAGTGCTAGCAAACTTTTTTTGCAAGCAAATCTTTATTAGAGGAAAGGCAAATGAAACTGTCGAATAACTCCCAAAACTCACTCCGTTTTCTCATCTCTGCTGTTGTGCATATAAATCCATAAACTAAATAAAAGAATGAGTTATGTAATAAAAAATGTGGTCAGCTAAACTAAACTTTTCAGACTGCTAAATTAAGTTGTTGTCTGTGATTATTTTGAGCTGCAAAACATTTAAAATCAGCTATAATTGAGTTCATTTGACTTGCTAATTAAGTCATTTGACTTGATTATACTGAAATATACTGTTTTAAAGGAAAAAATACGTTAAGTACAGTGTCATAAATATCAAATCAACATATCGCGAACCCCGTCCTTGCCAAACGGTCCCAAACCATTGGACCAAGGCACCTTTGGCGGATTGATCGACCCAAAGACTAAAGCCCCACAGCAGAAAGAGAGAGGTAAACGATAGATGAGGCTCATGTTGTTTTCTCATTCCCTGTGCATTCAGTCATTTCATATTATACCAGAAAAAAGTAAAATATGGACACTCAAAAACTATGAATGCGGCTTCATTCATTCGCGCCAGAGTAGAACACAAACACATACAGTTCTAATAAACAGCATCTTCGTTAGTAAAAAGGCAGATTGACCTGCTGACTCGCTCCATGCATTATCCATTATCCTTTCGACTGCCGTGCTTATAAATCCATATGCCAAATGAAATGATTAGTCGACTTATGAGAAAATTGATTGATTAAGACACCAAACGACTAAAGCCCCACAGCACTAGAAGAGAGGTAAGCGATAGATTAGACTCATGTTGCTTTGCTGGTGTTTGTATCACTGCACAGAAAAGATACGGAAATGTATGTTTAATTGAAAATATCACTGCTGTTTTGGAGATATGTAAAGTTAGAATATCCAGTACATTATCTATAATTAAAACAAAAACTCACAAACACAGAAACACAGATTAGGAACAGAAGTGGAATAATAAAAACAGAAAACTTACTTAAAAATAATTATAAGTTGAGCAAAACATTTAAATAAAAATAACTGAAAAAGTACACTCTTATTTACAGTAAGTGGCTGATATATGGACAGCAAATATTGCACCAGGGATGATTGACAGTATGTCACAGCATTGCACATGATTATAACAGTAGTGCACATGATTATAACAGTATTGCACATGATTATAACAGTAGGGCACATGATTATAACAGTATTGCATATGATTATAACAGTATTGCATATGATTATAACAGTATTGCATATGATTATAACAGTATTGCACATGATTATAACAGTAGGGCACATGATTATAACAGTATTGCATATGATTATAACAGTATTGCATATGATTATAACAGTATTGCACATGATTATAACAGTATTGCATATGATTATAACAGTATTGCAAATGATTATAACAGTATTGCAAATGATTATAACGGTATTGCACATGATTATAACAGTATTGCAAATTTGAGGAACTTTGGACTAAATGGGATTTAAATGTGGGATTTCTTTTTTCATTATATATATATATATATATAAATGACCCCCAAACGATGCTACATTTTTGTACTTTTGTTGTGGATTTTATGGTTCATTCACGTTTTTAAGACATTTACGGACACAGTTTTGCACATTCCCAATTCAGAGTTAAAATATTGTCCACACAATGTTGTCCACACAATGTTGTCCACACAATGCTTTTGTGCACCTTTCATGAAAACGTCCATCTGTCGTCGTGTGACAGGAATGACCATGGAGGTGATGGGGACTCTGGTCGGCGCCGCCATCCAGGGCCAGATTGTTGCCAGCGCTCACACCCGAAAGCACTGCCGCAACATGACCGCCGCCGCCGCCGCTGCTGCCGCCACCGGTTTCCACGGCAACATCAGCCGCGCCGAGATCGTCCGGAGCCTGGCGCGCTCCCAGGACCTGTCACAAGCTGTAAGTGTCTCGCCGTCCCGAGCCTGGCCAGGTGTGTGTGCGCGCACGAACTGGGACGCCGTGTCTTTGGAAAGAGTTTTACCTCCAAAATGTTCAGAGTCGTTCCCCGGAGAGTTATAGTGGGACATTTTCTGCTTCTGTCTTCGCAGGTACAAATGAATCGATTAGATAGAGCGAGACAGAGCAGAAAATAGGGTTTGTAGCTGTAGGTTGGACTCATGTGAGACCAATGTCACTCCCTAAAGAAAAGAAAAGAAAGGAAAAGTAAAACTGAATCGATATAGTTATTTTTGAGTTTTTGGCTGATGATCTTTTCTCCATTTTTTTCAGTAAAAAGTAAACAAAGGTAGTTTTAAAGTGTTATTTCTACCTGAAAAAAAACTCAAATCACCTGTCACTTCCTAAAGAATAACACATTTTCTCACTTTCTTTCAAGCTAAACAGAATTGATTTGCCCCTTCAAGCGACATTTCACTCCTCAGTTGTTTCTCATTTGATCAATGCATCCAAAGCTAATGTTATCGTTCGTTGGCTTTTGTTTGTGATTTTCCTTTTTTGCACGATTGTGATTGGCCAAAACACTTTTCTCTCCAAATATCATTCCACAGAATATAACATTGGCATTTTCCCCCCACATTTCTTTCAGTAAATACTAAAACTGAATTGATTTTTACATAAACATTTAGCTTTTAGAACCAATGATATTCTACATTTTTGGATTATTAAAAGCAGTTTATTAACAAAAGCTCAAAATGGTAAGCCTTGTTGTCAAAATAGTAAAGTCTACATCAGTGTTTTATGCACCAAACCGCCTATTTACTCTTTATGGTAAATTTTCGATGTTGACCGAAGTGAAACATTTCTAAATGTTTTATATTTCTTTCTTATATTATCATTACCCTAAGCATCTGTTCTGCCCTGTGCACTTTCATCAACAAGAGGCTCAATGGGATGTTGATTTTATTATTAGACGTGTTATTATGCGCTTAAACAGTTACTTAAAATACATAGAAAGGCTAACTACAAGCTACTTGTATTGATTTAGTTAAAAATGGGTTTTGATGAATGGAAAGAAAGATTGTGCCTTTAACTCCACTTCCACACATGGTCTATTGGTCTTTTCCCTCAAAATCCTTCATGTTTGAGCCTTTTTAATGGTGGGATTGAGAGAAGAAGCGCCTCGTTTGAAATGCGAGCTTCGTATCCTGAACCGGCCACGCTCGCCTGACCACAAAGTCTCAGTCCAAACGTTGGGGTCCTCCATGGTCTGTTTGACATTAGCACTATTGATGTCACACCCACCGCATTTGTAGGACTTGGGTCGAACGCAGTTTTGAATGTGTGGATCAAATAATGCCTGTTGTAGAGATGCACCGGGATCGATTTGCTGCACACAATCTAATGGTGATTTTTCTGTCAAGTAGTGCGATTGTGATTAGATTTGTGATTTATATTTTAAAAAGGTTCGGCGGCAGAGTTGTGAGTTCGAATGCGGCGCTGACAATTATCTCCTGTTTCCTTCCCATTTCCCACTTCTCCACTGTCCTGTCTAATACAGCCTGCGGGCAGAAAAATCCTTTAAAAAAAGTCATTTGAGACATCTCCAGGAGCAGTAACATTTCATAAAAGATGGTCCTTGCGTGTCTGTTCAATTCTTACTAAATATGCAGGTAGTAGGAGCGTAATACTGAATACTTCCTGTATCGGTTCGGTTGAAAATAAACCTGTTTCACATTATTAAGGGACTAGTATGTATTTTGGAGTTTTAATAACCTCTTTAAAATGATGCAGATCTTAAAAATCTACAGACGGCTTTTTGTCTTATGATTTAGTGAGGTCAGTGTTAATTTGTTATATAAGTACCTTGTAGTATATTTCTTTTTTAATGTAATGATGTCTATGTAAACTCAACGGACTTTATTTATTTCCAGCACATTATTAAATACATGGAGCAACTTATTTCTTCCATATTTTCTGCAGCAAAACCTCCCAATACTGAAACCGAAACCAATTTTTGAGTCATGGTTTTGGTCTAAACCATTCAGGATTCAGATAAGTTTGGTTAAAATGTAATTATGTTCAGTACTTTATGTTTATAATATGTTTGCTACTTCAAGTTTTTAATATAATCCAGCAAATTGGTCCATTGACAATAATTAAAGCAGAAAAAACACTGACTGCCATGATGGGAAAAGGTATTTGTATTTGCAGATGTAAATGTTCCCAGCTCCAAATAGCTCATGGAAAACGGTCCATAGCGCGTCCTGTATTTGACGTTAACGTAACTCGACCTCTGGACCGACTGTCTCGTGTTTGTGCGGGCGGCGAGTTGAACCGTTTCCATTGCCGTTTTGGCGAGGCCTCCAGACCGAGCATCTCCGCCGAATTCTTCCGTGGTCGATGGTCAGGGCGGCGCAAAATGTAAACATCGGAAATTGGGAGTTGCGTTTGAAGTGCATAAATAATGAACAAACCGCTGGGTCTTACCGCATCAGAAAATAGTAAACAAACTGAGGTTGTTTAAGGCAGAGCAGTTCCTGTTGAGGTCTAAATGGTTAAAGGTTTATTTTAGGAAACGCAGCGACTTGAGGTTTCTTCCTGTTTGTTGGATTTGTGCAGAGAGACGTGAAGTGCAGGCAAAAGCAACTGACTTATTGGACGGAAGACAGTGTTTTCTTGAAGACGGAAAGCTAATCTTGCTAAATTAATCTTTAGCATTATTATCATGACTTATTTTTTATAATTATATCCCATTGCTGAAACTAAACTAGAGCATAATTGGATTGATTGAGATTGGGCTATAATCGAAAGTGCAATTTGAATAGTCAGGTCAGATCGTTTATCTACAAACATGTTCTGAAATGCATCTGAAATAGTTTCGCAGTTCAGATTTCAGTCTTCTCTCAAATGCTGAAGTAGACAGAGTTTTTTTTACAAATAATATGTAATATTATTATTACAAAAACATACCTGGAGTTGCATTTAGCTTCATTCACACTAGTTTGATGAATCCTGGATAACTGACGTTTTCTCGATCTGTGGCGTGGCTCCGAGAATCTTCTCTGCTGTTTTTTTTAAACTGTGAATGTCTCTTGTCTAATCAAAATCAGGACAACTGCGTTCTGAGATCCGGAAGTGAGAGGCTGGAAATGCGTTGAACATTTTTTATTCCCTCTGCTGCCAGTAGATGGCGCCAAAACTGAGGAAAACAGCAGAGATTCAAATGTAATTTATTTAAAGAATGTTAAGTTCTAAAACATGAGATGCCAAATGAAGGCACTCAAGAGCATGTTTAAAGGCTAATAACAATACAAATAATGCATAATATTTGTCCTTTAATGCTTGGATTTAAAATGTGAACTTTGAACAAAATCCAACTATCAAAACATAAATTGTGAAACAAATCGTAACCGTAATGCTTGTCAAAAAAAAAAAAAATTGCAATGAGGTACATGCCTTTTCTTGCAGATGAGTGAATAGTGTGTTTTCCCCTAAAGAACATACTGTAAAAGCTGCACTTTATGACAAACTGAGACCACTGCACTCTGTCTGCAGCTGATAAAAAAAAAAAGTGTTTAATTTCATGTCAACCAGGCAGGCTGAAAGCGATGGTCCGCCCCAGCTTCACTTCAACCCCTGAAAAAGCGGTTCCAAAGCCATGCACTGGCCTGAAAACAACTGAATGTGGATATTACCATGTGACACAGGGTTTGTGGGAGCTGGGGACGAGTCAGAACCAACTTTCGCGATTTGAAAATCAGGTACCGCAGCTTTAAAGGTGCACTATATCTCTCTTGATCGTTACTTTGCCTGGAATATTACACGGTATGGCATTAAAGTGACTTGGAGACAAGCAACTGACGCCACCAAAAACACACACAGAAGACTACAATCACATCAAACTTTCTATGCAGAACAATTTATTTCCATTCACTACCATTTCCTACGAAGGACATTTTCCATCCCGCTGTGATGGTAAATGCATGTAAAGCATCGGGATGGGCAGGGGCTGAAATTTTAATGCATTTGACGTGATTATGAATTAAATATTATGGCTAGGAATAGACTGTAGTCGCTGTAAAAACTAGGGATTGATTCAAAGCTCGTGTCTGTTCTTCTTGGCTCCGCAGAAAGAAGCGTACATGATCGCAGCCGGCGTCATCTGCGGCATCTTCCTCATCTGCACGCTCGTCATGTTCATTGGGGTCAAGGAACGAGACGGTGAGACCACGGTTTTGTTTCAATACCAAATGCGAATGCGGGATGAGCAATATGACCAAAAAAGAAGTCACATTAATCACAATTTATTTTCGTCATATTGAACAATCTGCTGTTTTATCATATTTTGTCTGTGTTGTTGTCTCTCTGTTGCTGTTTTTGTTCTTGTTATTATCACTTTTGTTACTGTTTTGTCATTGTAAAAAAAAAAAAATATTGTTTCCTCAACTTAAAAGTCTAATTTCTTTTCCAAACACTGAACTCTGCTCCAAACCACATGCGAGGTTTGACTGACGACCTCTTAATTACAAAGACCCAAGCTTATCGTGGACAAAATGACTGAATGGTTATTGAAATTTGATCATCTGCTGTGAAGACAAGAGTTTACGTCCACATTTGTGCAAAAACAAAATTCACTGTTAACATAAGAAAGCCTTCATTCGTAACACTCTGAGGAAATCACAGTCTTGCCGCAGCTCGATGCATAAAGATAATTATGTAAAAATCCCAGACGCATTACATTTAAAGGTGCAGTGTACATGTCTTTTGTGTAGATTTTATTTCTTTGCCTGGAATGTTCCACAGTATGGCATTCAACATATCGATCTCCGTAAGGAAGTACAAGTAAAAACACTTTTGATGACAAACTGTGGAATATTCCAGACAAAGCAATAAAAAACACATAATGCACCTTTAAAGGGTGTATGACAAGGTTTTCCGATTTTCAAATTTTTGACTTTATTTGGTGTATTTATACCTGTTGTAAATATAAATGATAGTTTTACACCAATCGAGTAGGTATTTGTGGAGAAAAATTTGAAAAATCTGTTGAAAATTACAGAAAGTGACATTACACTAGGTACACTCATTCCAGAGGTTTATGCATAAATTGCACAAAATAAACTACTTTTTTGACCCTCTAAACGTTAATTCAACAAAATAAATGTGCTCTCATATATTTTAATTTGTGAATTTAAAAATAATTGTGACATTGGATGAGTTTTTGCCCAGTGTTTGTGATGTCGTCAATTACAAACAGGAAGTGAAATTATAAACCTAAACAATTTGCTATTCTGGGATCAAATTGTTAGAATTTATAGCAAAGTGTTGAGTATATAAAACTTAACTGCGTTTAACTGCAATTAGTGGACTAGTCAAATGATTATTTTGACTTTTTAAAGGCGTTATCAACTAAAAAAAGGTTTCAAAATGGCGGCCGAAAGCTTCTAGATCAGAATCAGAAGGGGTTTATTTCCATTGTCAATGAACAAAATTCACAAACATAGGAACTTGTCTCGGCATTAAGATGCAACATAAAACACTGATCAATAATAAAACAACATATATTCAATCAAAAGGGCATTATTAGAGGAAAGGCATGCATTAACATGCATTAACAGAAAACAATTTAAATTTACTCTAGTATAAAATAAAAATAGGCTTACTATGTACACAGATGGAAAATGTTGACAAAACTGCGCATTTCACATCTTCTTTTTTGACATTTTGCTTTAGTAATGCCACTGTCTCTGTTATAAAAAGGTGTTTCAGAGTCTTTACAGTCCAACGATTATGTTTATCAAACTACGACTATTGATTATTGTTGTCTAGTCACGATCAGACGACTTAATAGTTGTGGCGCTAATCGAAATAAATCTTATCTTACTATAGATATTCTGAACACTTTGATGTAATCACCTGCATTGTGCTCCCGCTCGTTTATGCCGTTAACATTCATTATTTAATCTTCCATTTTATTTGTTACTGTGCCATCTTGACCGAGCTTCAACAATTGTATTGATCTCACGGAGGAGAAATGCACACATAATAGGATCTCAGAATACACATAAATAACAGATAAAAATACGATATAATCTAAATTGTTAATTTCAACAATTTACTGCATTATATTTATCACAAATAAACAATATTGGATAGAAAAGTGGATATTATACTTTTTTCTTTTAAACAAGCTTTTGGTATGAATAATTACTGTAATTTTCCAAATAATTAAGATTTGCGGAATAACTCTTATTTCTGCACTGAAATGCAGCAATGGATCATGGTCTGTGTAGTACTCTTTGTTTCTTTCGTTGCAACAAAACAGCAAAGAAGCTTTTTGACACTGTAAAATGTATAATGCGCTGTCATCAGAACGTTCAAAATTACAGATCAAAAGCAAAAAAAAATCATCTTTTACAACAACAAAAAGCAACAATTTTGTCTAGAAATGTCAGTTAATTTGTTTTTTCTATGACAAAGGAAAGAAAAAAAAGTATACATTCTAGCTTGAAATTGTCTTTGAGCTTCAGTATAAGTATAATTTGTCATATAGCTGTAGATAAAATGAGAAACTATTGTGGGCTCAGCATTTTGGAGTATTTGTCCAGTAAAACCTAAAAATGATATGTCTGTCATGAGCTCTCGTTACATTTTAAAAGGTCTATATTTGACATATTGTGACACGTTTAACAATACGATATCACAATATTTCAGTTACTGTTGCCCGTTCCCCTCGAATCAAGTGCCTTAGGTGTTTTCGCTGTCAGTCTTGGCCGCAGCAGAGCCAGTGTTTGCTCTCAGCGGGACAAACAGACTCTTCTCTGCATTGCGGCGCTCATTCCTGGACGGGCCCTCGACAGTCTCTTCCTCTTCTCGTGTGATATTCGATCCCGTTCTCACTCTTTGCTCTCGTGTCTCGCAGATCCGTACGGCCCAAAGTCGGACAAACAGGTCTCGTTCTACAAGGGCTTCGTTCTGGTGATGAGACACGGGCCGTACCTCACCCTGACGGCCTCGTTCCTCTTCATTACCGTGGCAATACAGGTACTGTTTATTACTTAAAGTCCATGTGGCGGGTTCTCTTGTTTTTCAAACAAAAGTCAAATCTTTTTTCTTTAATTCTTTACTATTTGTCTGCTTTTTGACCAGCTTTGTGAATTTTACTTCTAATGTATTGATTTATTTATTTGAAAATGGAGATCGGACATTTACCAACATCAAAATCTTTTCCAGATGTGAAAAAAGACCTTCTCGCACATACAAATTTACAACAACAAATAAAATTGTGTTAGTGTCACAAAAACAGCCAAAAAAGTTGTTTACATTTATCTTTTGGGACTATAGACTGTAATTTTGTCACGATTGTCTTTCGTGTTCTTCCGATTCTATTGTGACCTGAATAATCACGATTAACCGAATAATCTTGGCATCGCTGTTGGTTTCTCTGGTAAAGTTGCAGTATTTTGCACCTTCAACCTGGAATCAGTTTCAAAACCTCCTCTACAATAACTGGTTCCAATTGGCCAGTTTAAGTCAATCCTGAAAGTTTGGAACTGAAATCAATGTTTTGTAACACCAAATCCTCGTGACGGACTAAAATGTGCTGTTGTTTTGACCAGAACTCTGTTGAAAACAGAGAATCTTTTTCCCAACGAGACTTTCCTAGTTAAATTAAGGTTAAATAATAATTTAAAAAAAGGTCTTCTGCGACTACTAGAGTAATAGTATTTTGAAGTAACTATTCATGAGTAAAAACAGCAGATTTTCCATTAACATTTTAGGATAAGGCATAGATACAAAGCATTTATAAATGTTTATTAATCTTTTTTTTAACCATTGTCAGCAATTAAACCAATTATTAACAAATGTTTAATGTTATTTACTAATCAAGAACAAAAATTAACTGATCATTAACTACAAGACATATCTACAAAGCATTTATAAATGTTTAGACATATATAACTAGTCAATTAACAAAAATAAACTAAGAACCTTAATCCTAGTAAATGAATATTAAATTATTAGTTTGTCAGTGATAAATAAATATTTGTAAATGCTTATTCTAAACTAAAGTGATACAGATTTTCCTTCAAATGACACAGTGGTAAAATAGTATGACTTGTATTCTCACCACTCATTTTTACTTTTATTCGAGCCATTATTGTACCTGTTACTTCCGCTTGTGTAACGTTATTGTGAAGTACTCCTTTTGTAACTGCTAGTGCTACTAATACGACAGTAATGGGCTCCGTAACCGGAGCTGGACCCGTCGTTCGATGTTGATTCGATCAGAGCAGAGGAGCTCTTACTGAAAGCTTTGGTTTTAAGCTGCTGTAAGCCCCCCCCGCGCTCCAAGGGGCCATAAAGGCACACGATTACTGTCTAATATTGTCACTTGTGGACAAAAAAAGAAGTCTCGTCTGTTGCGGTCTTCATTTTATAAACTCTAGGGTGCCGTTGTTTGCGGTTTTATTGTATGAACCACTTTATAGATTAATATGCTAAATATAAAGATGACAAATCTGCCTTAGAAGCGTTCAAAGAGAGAGGACCTTACTATACGTTACTGTTACACTGCACTTTTTCCCCCTGGGGCATTGAAAGACGGGACAAAATACAATTCCAAAAGTTAACTTAACTTACAAAAATGTTCTTTCCATATATTTGCGTAGGACTTGAAGAATAACAACGTACTGGAGCTACATAACCCTTTTTTTGATTATTTTTTATTTGATCAGATTATTAAACATTTTAACACATAGAACACAAGACACAGAACACAACACAGAGAGCAAAATAAGACAAAGGGATGGCATCCATAAAATAAAGCAGAAAATGGTGTTATGAAGAAACATGAAGAAATTCAGATTTTTCCAACCGAATTCCCTCCAATCATGTGATTTTGTTGTTCTCCATTGAGATGTACATACACTTTCCCACTCTTCGTCTGTCAAAACAAAATTACTTTCTTTTTCCCATTTATTTGTGATATGTATAGTTGAATGACTGTCCAAATTATGAATGCATTTATATCATTTAGACATTTTGCAGCTCATTTACTTAATGTTTCTAATCAGTTACGTTGTTCTACCTCAGAAATAAGAAATTGCTTGTTTCAAATAAGGATTGTTTTTTTCCAATGCATGTTATATAATAAGTTATACGTAACAGGAAATACAAATATTTAAACCTGTATTAGCCAGCTTTTTCTCATAAATTCTGTACAGTATATTGTAAAACTGTCACAAAAATGCATTAGCTGTCATCAACTTATTTTAAAACATTTCAACAGTTGCAAGCTTATAAGAAAGAGCCCATTGAGGGACTATATGACCCTTTGAGAGGAGTAAAAATGACACTTTTCTATCTGGAAAAAGCAGTTGTGGCAAAATATAGTTACATACTGCATATTTAAATACCTACTTCCTCCTTTCATGGTTTGAAAATCAGATAACTAAGCTTTAAGTTACAGGATACATGACATGAAATGCTAAAAAAGACATAAGACTTTTAAATTCAAATAGTGAAACCTCAGAGTCACTTTTGTACTTCCCAGATTGAACAAAAAACACACCACAAACTCTACTCTCTCGCCGTGCATCTTTCCACGTATATTTTCAGCCTCTCAATTTGAGCGTGTGTCAGTTGTCATCTGCGTTAGCGCGTCGCGGGACTAAATCAGTCGCAGAACGCCGTCAGCAGCTTCGGTCGACTCAGAACGCAGCACGGGTGACACTGCTGAGCGGAGCAGACACGGCGAACAGCATCGACGCTTCAACTTTGACGTTTGTCTTTGTCTCCGTTTTTCCCAGCTGGTGCAGAGCAACTTCGTCCTCTTCTGCACGTACGCGGCCGACTTGAAGGATCACTTTCAGAACATTGTGCTGACGATCCTGGTGAGTCGGGCTGCGTCCGGTCAAAATGTGACATCGTTTGTATTTTTTATTGTGTTTAATTTGTCGTTATATTCGCAGGTGTCGGCGGTCATAAGCATTCCCCTTTGGCAGTGGTTCCTGGAGCGCTTTGGGAAGAAAACGGCGGCGTTTTGTGGCATCACCGTGAGTACATTTCTCTGGTAATCACTAAAGAATGACAACTACTGACAACTTTGATGCTGTATAGAAGGGAAATGAAACAGCTGCACCAGGGAAACCCACAGAATACAGTGATAAAACACAAAATTTAAGCTTTTAATTTAATCACTACAAAACAAGCGAAATATTAGAAAACACTTTGAGAAAATATTAAAGGTGCTGTACCTGATTTTATTATTTTTTTTAAATGTGAAAAACACAACTAGTTCATTTGATTTAATTTGTTTATCAAAACTAGGGATGTCACGATATCACAATTATTCACGATTATTACTGCGACTGTCACCAAACAACAGTAAAATCTTCCATTTTCTTTCATTCCTGTTGTTCCTCTAGTTTGTGATCTTTACAAAATGTAACTTTCCAAAAGACCAAATAATGTTAAATGTGACAAAAACAGCCGGATGAAAAAGTTATTTACATTTAGGTTTATTTTTCGGACACTAGATTAAACAAAAAGTAATTAATTTTGCTTCTAAAATTGTTATTATTTGTTGGTTCTTACATTATATTTTGACCTGAATAATCACCTAATAATCTTGACATCCTTCATCAAAAGTATTCCTCTCTTTCCCCGCGCATTCACCACAACGAGTTTGTAATCGCTTTTTGACAGTTTTTTTGACATCACAATGAAGCTAACAACAACTAGCATGCTAACGGCAAACAGATGATAAAAACACACATACACAGCACACAGGGGTCTCATTTTGACACTTTCTTCTTTATTTTGACATATTTTACTTTATTTTGACACATTTCGCTTTATTTTGACACATTTCGCTTTATTGTGACACATTTTGCTTTATTACATGAAAAAATTTACATATTACAGCAGTGGCAGGCTGTGATTGGTCGAGAGAGCAGGAAATGACTGGTTTTCGTTTTGTGCAGTGGATCATGCCGTTCACGCTGATGCTCGTGTTCATCCCTAACGTGGTGGTGGCGTACGTGGTGGCCGTGTCGTCAGGGCTCAGCGTCGCCGCGTCGCTCCTTCTGCCCTGGTAACTATAGAGATATTTAAATCTGTTGTTTTTAATGACCACCTGTTTCTTGGATCGACAAATGCAAACAAGTAGGTAATTAAAGATAAAGTTGTGATAAAGCCTTAGTAAACTATTTATAAGCACTAGTTATTTTTTCATATGCTCTTATATAAATCAAGCTTAAATTCTGACTCAAAAAGGTCCATATAAAACAGGGCTATTCAATTTAATTTTCTTGAGGGCCAGATTTCTTGGGGGGGGGCTTCTGGCCTCACGAACCAGGTCTCAACCAAGACTAACTCAGAATCAAACCAGGTCTAATGCAGAATTAAATGAGGACTAAGCCAGCACCAAACCAGGTTTAAACTAGTACTAACCCAGAATTAAACCAGAAAGCAAGCACATTTTTTTTTAATATTCATATTTGTATATTGGGAGATGCGTCGTGGGCCGGATCAGATCGTTTGGCGGGCCTGATCTGGTCCCCGGGCCTTAAATTGAATATCCCTAATATAAAACAAGACATCAAACATTAGGCTTTATAAAGATTTACAAGCGTTTGTCACATGGTTATTGAAAATAGTTTAATGAGAAGCTTATTTATGCGCTTACAAACATTTTGTTTTTTGTTGTTGATGGCTTATTAACATTTATAAGGTATTATCTACACAGAAAAGTAGATTGTATTAATACCTTATAAATAGTTTACTAAGGAACCTTATTTGAAAGCAAAGTTTATCTTATCTAAACTTTCTTCCTCATTTCATATTTTTAAGTTCTTCTTAAGTTACCTTCTGACTTAATCTATATTTAATGATCCCTTAAACGTTTGGCTTTCTATGTTCCACAATAAGGACTAAACCAGGTGTAAACCAGGTCTAAACCTGGTCTAACCCAGGCTTATAAACTAGGGCCAAACTAGACCTAATCAAACTAGACCCAGAGGACTAAAGCACTAATGAATACAACTTCAACAGGTTTTATACCTTTTGTTCATCATGTGTTAGTCCTGGTTTGAGCCCGGTTTAGTCCTGATCTAGACCTGGTTCTTTCCTGTTATCGACTCACTCCCATAAAATATTGATGGAACAATATATTTCAAGACTATTTCAGGAATATCTATTGCGTGAACCTTTTCTTTACAGTGATTTTAGTTATTTTTCTATTGTATGTTAAGATACAAAAGTGACTAAGGCTCACTATAAGATACTAACCATCTACGTCATTGTCAGTGTGTCATTTTGCTTTTATTTATTTCAGCTTGTGTTTTAACATATTGTACAGTTAGAAAAGGGTTTACTGGTATTATGAGTTATTGTGTCTGTGTCACACTTCAAAATGTGTTTTTTTGTGATATTTTTTTAATTATTATTTTCAGGTTAGAACAGAATATATTTTAATGAATTAAAAAAACACCGACATAAAGGTAACAACAACACGAAAGAACACAGAAGAATCAAAACATAGTCAAACAAAAAATACAGAATAAAACCAGGACCGAGACAAACAATAGATAACCAAACCAACTGGAAACAAAAAGAAGAAGAAGCAAAACAAGAACAAAAAAATTAAAATGGACAAAAAAAACAAATAATTCAAAGAACAGGAAACAAACAAAAAAGAACATACAAACCAAGAACCAAAAAAAAAAAAAAAACTCAAAAATAGACAAAATAGATAACTCGACCAACAGGAAAAAAAGAAAAAAGGAGAAACAAAACAAGAACAAACCAAAAAAAAGAAAAACAATAATGTTATTGTCTGTGCCAGGCCTGGGTTATGTTCTAGTTCTGTTTAGTCCTGGTTTGGTTCAGAGTTTAGTCCCAGTTCAGTTAGCTCTTCCCACTTATATTTACTACATTAAAATTCAAAAAGCATTATTATTGTGTACAAAAATAAGTTCTCTTCAACATAATTTCTTTGATAATGTCACTTTTAGCAGCTATTAGATATTGTATGTTACTACCACGACTTTTCCTTTTATTTGGTCTTTTACCATGTTTTTAATCCCACAATTACCCTGCAGTTCATAACGTCTTCTCAAACACTGACAGCGTCTGGGAGTGTTTCTGTTTACCGTGAGTTGTTAAGGCTCTCCCAGCTCTTCCTCCATGTCCCGGACCGGCCCTAAACCCAAATTACAGGGGCAACAGCAGGGGGCGTGTTTATTTTGGATGGGCCGATTGTTTACCCTGCCTGCGACCGCACATTAAACGAGACCTCATCACGTTATTAGCTCTGTAATTGTGGTCGACGGGTTTATAAGTAGCGCTCGTGTCATGGGCTGTTAGTGTGCGTTTGACAAATACGATAAAGAAAAAGAATAAAGCGGGTCACTATGGAGCTCAAAGTGCCTTTGACAGGTTTTTACGATTTTGTAATTTTGACTTTATTTGGTGTATTTATACCTGCTGTACATATAAATGATAGTTTTACACCAATCGAGCAGGTATTTGTAGAGAAAACGTTGAAGAATCTGTAGACAGGAAGTGACATCACACTAGGATACTCATTCCAGTCAAAGTTTATGCATAATTTACCCCACCAAACAAACTTTTTGACATTCTAAACATTAATTCAACAAATAAAGTCGCTCTCATTTATTTTTATTTGTGAAATAAAAAAAATCGGGACCTTAGATTGTTTTTTGCTGGGTAATTTCTTAGTGTGATCTCATCAATTACAAACAGGAAGTGAAATTATAAACCTAAAAAATTCCTGCAAATTCTGAGATAACATTTTTATAATTTTCAGCAAATTTCTAAAAACTGCATTTTAGTTCAATGAGTCGTCCAAACTGTCAGAGGCACTAAATATGAGTGAAATAAACTCTGTGCTACAAGATGAAAACAAATGCAGAGAACTATATAAAACGTGCAGAGAA
Source organism: Chaenogobius annularis (assembly GCA_015082035.1). Taxonomy (NCBI): domain Eukaryota; kingdom Metazoa; phylum Chordata; class Actinopteri; order Gobiiformes; family Gobiidae; genus Chaenogobius; species Chaenogobius annularis. Next base: position 492,208 of record BJKM01000114.1, read on the forward strand.
GTTGCAGTGGTTAATCGTGACGTGGCAACTCAGAGAAAAGAGGATGCTTAGGGTCAGAAAGAATCATTTGGGGCTCATTTGCTGTTCTCTATCTTTTAATAAATCTCTTTTGTTTGATCATTGTAGTCGTTGTTATCTGGACTATACCGACTCTAAAAACCAAAACATCTATTTTTAACACTGACAGCTGCGTTATTAAATACAAATAGATTTTTCCTCAATAATGCACTAAATATTCTCAATCTAGACGTCTTCGGTCGCCATATTGCAACCTTCATTTGGTCGCTAATGTGTTTAAAAAGTCTCAATGTGCAATAGACATAATAAACCCTAGTGAGGAGAAGTGAGAGGCATTCAGCAAAGTATCAGAGCCGGCTGAGGCAGGTAAAACATGGTCGTAATTGCGTTGTTGCTCTATTAAATGTTTATTGTTGTTTATTATAAATGTTTAAACTTACATTCATGTTGAAATTATGATACAAAATACAAATAAATAAAATAATGATATGAATAGACGTTTCTCTTGTCTGACAGGGTTAGATATAGAAAATTAAAGTGAAATTGACCTTTTTTTAATAGATTTTTTAGACAATTTCGATGTAATTCAGTCATTTTTAACATTCAGCTTCAACAAAACATGGACATTTCGGCCTCAGGAGCTGACAGTTCAATATTTCTGAAGTCCATAGTGTGAGCGCTTTGACGTTTCACTACATTGTCAGCGTTTCTCCGTCGCTCGCCGCTTCATTCGACTCTTGTTTGTGTTCGTTTGCTGTGCAGGTCGATGCTCCCGGACGTGGTGGACGACTTCAGACTGGCGAACCCCTTCTCGCGGGGCCACGAAGCCATATTCTACTCCTTCTACGTGTTTTTCACCAAGTTCGCCTCCAGCATCTCCCTGGGGGTCTCCACGCTCTGTCTGGAGTAAGTTACAGCTGTGTGTGACGGCATCTCTTTTAAGTAGTCCTCATTAGATCTTCCTGCCGCCCTAATGTTTTATTCATTAAGTCCGAGGTGTTGACTCGGCGCGTTTGAAGTTGCAGTTGCTGTGTCAGGCCGGAAGTCGATAAGTCGGCTTGGCGCAACAGCACAAACAATCTGTCTGTAGTTTAAGAAATCTGTGAGGCGGATTGCAGGAGTTTGGACCTGGTTTGTGTGTGAAAAATGTCTTCATAATCGATACGCATGAAACAAAAAATGGCTGAAAGTCGTCATTTTTTGCTTCGATTGCTTCAACAAGTGATCATGACGATATTCAATGACAATGGAGTGATTCTTGTCAGTTTAAAGGACGTTGAGCCCTTATACAAATGTGGTTTATGGTTCTAATCCCCCACAATGATAACTGTGATATGCCTTTAAAAAAAACGTGAATCTTCCATAATGTGATCTTTCTGAGTAGTTGAATAGTTTTCAGTGGGAGACAAAAAGGAATATCTCAGAACTCTTTTTTTAGTATCCTGATAACAATATTTAGATGATATTATGTGTTATGATATTAGTCCTGGTTTTGTCCGCGGTTTAGTCCTGTTTTAGTCCTATTTTGTGTTTCTTTAATCTTGTTTTAGTCTTGCTTTTGGTCAAGTTTAAGTGCCTGTTTTAGTCTTGTTTTAGTCCCTGGTTCAGTCCTGTTTTACTCTTACTTTAGTCCAGTTTAGTCCCTGCTTTAGTCCTGTTTTAGTCTTGCTTTAGTCCAGTTTTAGGGTCTTGTTTAGTCCTTTTTTAGTCTTTGCTTTAGCCTGTTTTAGTCTTGCTTTAGTCCAGTTTAGTCTTTGTTTGTCCTTTTTTAGTCTTGCTTTAGCCCTGTTTTAGTCTTGCTTTAGTCCAGTTTTAGTTTTTTGTTTAGTCTGTTTTTAGTCTTGCTCTAGTCCAGGTTTTAGTCCTGGTTTAGTCCTTTTTTTAAAGTCTTGTTTTAGTCCATCTTTGCCCCTGCTTTAGTCCTGTTTTAGTCTAGCTTTTGTCTATGTTTAGTCCCTTGTTTAGTCTGTTTTTGTCTTGCTTAGTCCAGTTTTAGTCCCTGGTTTAGTCTCACTTTTTGCGTATTGTTTTAGTCCAGTTTTAGTCCCTTGTTTAGTCCTGTTTTATACACTCTTACACTATAAATGAAATTATTTATATATTCAAATGTTGCATATCTTCAAAACAACATTCATGATATGAAACATTTTTTGACATATATTGCCCACCTCTAGTTTTCAGTACTTTGCATGTTTTATCAGTCCCGATAGTTCCAACTGTCCTCAGACCGAGCTCCAAAGTGGATTAGATAGAACACAAAAAGTCTGCCTTGTGAACTATCAGAATTAATCCTCACAGGTAAAGATGAGGTTGAACGTTCATGAATTTTAATCCTAAACTGGATAATAACTCGTTAAATTGAAGGTGTTGGCGCTGCTCGTCGGCCGTGTCAGGACTGAAGTGATTTGGCTCTAAGTGGGGTTCTTGTTTCCGTGTAGGTTCGCTGGTTATGACACTGGTGCGTGTAAGCAGCCGGCCCCTGTGGTGTACACGCTGAAGCTGCTCATCGGCGCCGCCCCGGTGGCTTTCATCGTCACGGGCTTGATGATCCTGCTGCTGTATCCCATCAGTGAAGACGTGAGGCTCAGGAACAAAGTCTGCCTGGAGGAGCTTCGGTGAGAACCGCTGACCTCCTGATCTGGCATATTTTAATGATAACAGATATTACACCTCAGAAGGTTCCTATGGAGTGTTCCTGGTAAAGTTTAGGCTTTCGTTAAGACTCTGTACGAGTCAGGATTATGCTTATTCAGCATCATCATCATAAAAACAAACAAGATTTAAAATGTATAAAAGAGAAGCAAATAAGTACAATCTAACAAATATAGAGCAAGTTACACTGATATTACTCATAAAATATAATTAGAGATAGACAAGGAAGTCAACATTTAAGCAATAAAACCATATCTTTGTTACATTTCAGTCATGATGATTTTAAACTCATTTATTCTTTATTGCAAGTAAGAAATATGAACTGACTAAAAAAACAAAATGGAATCATCTCTGCATTATTTAAGTCTATAAATACCATTTGTGACTCTTCTCAGGAAACAGAGCATCAGCTCCAGAACGATGGAGGACCTGAATCACGTGTGATGAAAGCACATTTACAAACCACACGTTCCAGCTCAGCTGCTGGAAGTTGTCGAATAGTGTATATTACACTGGTAACTAAATATATTGTTTTAATGTAAACATTTCTTTTTATTTTCTCATTGACATGTACTGTATAGTAATCTTGGCTATATCTACGAATTTTTAATTTATATAAATGAATGTACTATTTGCTGTGTTCAGCTCTACAACACTATTTATTTATGAATGATCAGTATAAAGAGTGACGAGAACAATAAACGTTGTAGAAACTGGTAGTTTGTGTTTGTGTATCAAAACATCCATTAACTTTGTACAAATACATGTTTTATTTATATTTGTTATACAATACAATATAATACATTACATTCTTCCAGAGGTGCACTCACTCAGTAAAACCAAACCTCACAGTACTGTTGTGTATAGCTCCCTCTAGTGGACAAAACATCAGCAACATAAACCATTGTTTTATACAGTATGGCCATTTTGCATTTGTACCATTCAATTATACTGTATAAAAGATCAAGTAAATACTGCATCAGGTATAAAATCTCTACAACAAAAAGTGGCTCAACAATGGAAGCAGCATGTAAACCTCTCTGTGCAGCGGCAGGCCAATGTCTGGCACAAAACGTCCGATATGTTCACAAAACCGACATGAATTCATAGAAAGTTGTATGAACGTAAATAAGAGACATTTGTTGCTCTAAATTTCTCCTCACAGTATAATCTATTACAGCGGCGTTACTGCAGTTAAAACGTAGGTACAGTCGCTCACCATCATAAAAAAATACTACTACAGAATCACCCATGACTATGTTTTCTGAAAGGCAGAAGAAAAATACAAATCAGGAGGTGTCTATAGCATGTAATCTTGTGCATCATCAGCTTTATTACAAAACCAAAATGTCACAGTATGGTACATATTTTGGCATGAAGTGAAGCATTTTGGCCCATTAAACTTGACTTTTAAGATGAAATATATTCACCAAAGCAATGCATGACCTCATGACTTTTTAACCACATAGTTTAAACTGAGCTGTCAAATGCACAAATAAACCTTTTCTGATTCCGATACGTTTTGACCTGGTTCATGGGTAATATCTGCACTGACTGGGCCTTTCCACTTTAAACAAACTGGCACAAAGTTGAATGTCTTTTCTCTAATCGTGATGATAAACCTGCGTCGTCTAAGCCAACGTTTCCGTGTGACAACTCGGAGCCGGGCTGGAGGGACTGGAAGTCTCCGGCGTCCGCACGTTGGATTTCCGCTTTCCGTTTCTCACCGTGAGTTCATCCTTGGCTTTAAAAGTCAAGGGCACGAAACCGTCGGGGTCCGCCACCAGCACAATCCATAACGGCCCTGAGGAAACGGAAACGATAGTGAAACAATTAGACACATTGTACTGCGATTACGTTTGCAATATGTTCAAACTCCAGGAACATTAAAGTGCACATGACAGGTTTGTATTATTTTCTAATTTTGACTTTATTTGGTATTTATTCCGGTTGTACATATAAATGATAGTTTTACACCAATCGAGTAGGTATTTGTGGAGAAAATGGAAAAATCTGTAGAAAATGATAGAAAATGACATCACACTAGTGACAATCATTCCAGACAAAGTTTATGCAGAATTTACACAAAAAACAACTTTTTTTTTTCAATTCAACCAAAATAAAGTCAGTCTTATATATTTTCAGGTTTGTCAAATAAAAAAATTTTGACATTAGATGAGTTTTTGCCTAGTATTTGCTGGGTTATTTCCTCGTGTGATGTCATCAATTACAAACAGGAAGTGAAATCATAAACCTAAAAAATGAGCTATATAATTTTTAAGCAAAATTTTAATTTAATTTTAGTTCAATGAGTCGTCCGAACCTGTCAAAGGCACTCTAACATCTGAGAGGAAACTAAATATGAACTACAAGAATCCATGTTTGTAGCAGTTTAACTACGGATACAGCACGGTTTTACAGAAGAAAAGACAGGACATTCTATTATCTAAACAATTTCAGCCTTTGCGATATGATGATGGCACCAGCTAAAAATTGTGACACTAAAGAAGAGGTTTGTTATTGGTGTGGGGTAACCAACATGAATATCTTTTTGCAATCTTCGACTATTCATCAGGACTGTGCTTAAATGTTCCTGTAAATGTCTTGATGGAGGGTCAAGAATCGCACAAAACATGAGTGGACCAGAAAATTATTCACAAAAGTGTAGAAATATCACCGTTTTTATCCTCGTTTAGGACATTACAATAGATGTCTCTGTCTCTTTTTGAGGTCATTTTAATTGTTTTTAATTATGAACCATTTTGCTCTATAGCCAAAATTTGCATCTCTCCAAAACTATCAATTTCCTAATATATCGCCCATCTTTAACTGATACTCTGCTGTGGGGATGTCAAGATTATTGGGTTAATCGATGATCGAGATTATTTAGGTCACAATGTAATCATAAAGGCTAAAAAAAAAAAGTATGAGAAAAAAAACATGCAGATTTGCTGTGTATGTGGACTGGAGGAAGTTGCTCGTTTGGAGGCATTATGATTTATAGCTGCAAATTATCCAGCTTTGAATATAGATTATGACTAGAGTTTGGCCAATTTGTGCTGATCTTTGCACTTTGACAAGATAAGTTTGCTGTGGAAGATCTACAGACTTAAACTGGACTAAATCCAACCAAGTTGAAAGTCATGGAGATGGGCTGTGGGCTCTAGGACGACGGAAAAAAGAACCAAATACATGAGAAAAAGTGGCAAATGTGCATGTTTTTTCTCACAAATTTGCTTTTTTCCAGTTCATTTGCATGTTTAAAACTTGTAAATTTGTGTCTTTTTTTCTGGCTAAATATTTACTTTTTTTTGGCAGATTTGCATCTTTAAAAACTCAAAGATTAGCTATCCTATTTTGTTTCTTTCATCTATCCTGGCCCCAATACGCCTTTGTAGAAAAGTGACCATTTTTAGTCTTTTTCTTTTTTTTTTTGTCCTTTCTGCTCAGCTTTTCCTCCAAAAAATAAATGTTCAGTGCTTTTTCATTTTGAAGTTCATGTCAAACTGATCATTCAGAAAGTTTGATTTCATAAAGTGGGACATTGAGGAGCTGGTAACGTGTTAAGAAAACAAGAAGAAAAGAAAGTTTAGGATTTCACTGTCGTTTTGGTCTTGACGTTAATAATCACAAATAACCGTTACACTAAAGTTAGAAATCGTGACTTCCTAATCTATTTCATACAGAAGAATGTAACAATTCTCAAACTATTCAGGAAAAGTCGGTCCGATTTTGTCCGATACGCGTTTTCTTCAGAAGTTCTCCAGCAGTTTCGATTCTAGTTTTTGACAACCGTAGAAAGAAGACTGAAACAAGAACTGTGAAACCAAGAATGAAATGCATTTCAGAGCACGTTTGTAGAGGTCTACACTGAAGCAAGAGTCGCAATGTGTTTTTTTCTCTCACACCGTTTGCAGAAGACTTTCGAATATTAAACTAGAAAAAAAAAAAAAAAAGCAAAACAATTCAACAGACCGCAGCCTTTTGGACCCTCGTGAGTCTCGGGCGCGGCAACAAAACCCTGCGCACTAAAAGTAGTAAGCAGCTTTTGTTTTAAAACCTTGTAATCTCACTAGGCTTTTAATCACTTCTATGAATAGCTCAGACACAACAAAAGAACAATGGCACCACAGCAGTGCAATACATCCAACAGTGCAACTTTAGCTGTTTTAAAGATTACATTACGTCGCATTAAAGCCTCATTGGGCACATGCTACGAGTTAGTTCCCTCTGGTAAATACAGACGTCCACAGAGTTGTTATTATTATTCCCACCACAACGAGGTTAATCGATAATCGTGATTATTCAGGTCACAATATAATCGCAAGAACCAATTGTGACCATTTTAGAAGAAAAATTAAGTCCAAAAATAGGCCTAAATGTAATTATTATTTTTTTGGCTGCGTTTGCCACATTTATCTGTATTTTCATCTTTCATAAAGTTCAATTCTGTAAAGTCGGTCACGTGTTTGACAATGGGAATAAAAGAAAATTCAAGATTTTTGTTGTTGTTTAAATCTCATCAATCATGAATAATCGTTAAATTGCGACGTTTACTCAAATTTGACACGATGACATCCCCTCAACAGAGCTAAACCAAGCAAACCGCGTGCAGAGAGCTTTGCCACTAAGTAAACCACCAGCTACTAAAGACAATATGTCATTATGTCGAACGTCATTTTTGACTCGATTCAACTGTGCTAAAATTGCTGCGTATATCCCCCCTCAAAAAAAAGAACCTTTGCTTGTTTGTCATCTGGGAAATCACGTAAATCCGTAAATCACGTTCAATCTGAGAAGTTAGAATTCAAACCGCCCGGAGATTGAAAATGACATCTGAATGAGAGTCAATTAAAAAAAACAAATGAGTCCAGAAGATTCACTTTAAGACCTTTTCTACACGGACCATTGCACCGACTCATTTGCACATTTACAAAAAGATGTGGCCATATTTCCATTTTATTTATTTCCAGTAATTCAGAATCTATTTTTTACAGAGCGGCCCTGTGTTTTATTAATTAATTAGCATTTTAAAACGAAGACATATGTTTTTATTTCGAGACTCTACAACTTTATTATGCATCGTCGGGTAAATTTGTTTGGCTGGGAAGACCAAAAGTGATTTATAGATTTATTATCATCATAAATGAATTGCAGTGATGCTGATTCCGGACTGACGATGCAAAACAAGTCAAAGGCATCTTAAAAGGTCTGCCTGGAAAGACGTTGGAAAGAGGCCTTGGCCCTCTGGAAAATTAAGTCGAGTTGCCCTGCAATTAAAGCTCCTACAAAGAGAACGAGGCCAGGCTACAATCTGAATGAACAGAAAGCTGGACAAACACGGACTGTATTCGCCCGAAGCTTTTGCGCAGACCTGAGGCGCAAACGTCTGCAGCGAACGCTCGTGTTTCTGCTCTTACCGTACATCATCTCCACTGTGGTCAGGCTGAACATGTCCTGCAGCGCGCGCAAACACAGCTTTCCATCGCACAGCAGCACCGGCCGCCGCTCGTCGATGAACACGTTTTCAGACAGCTGTTTCTGCAAAAAGCGAAGACGAGACAGATGCTTGAAAAAGATTCGCTCGAAGTGATGCCACAACGTCAATCAAGTCTGCTATTTTGGTTGCAATAATTAACTAAATGTTTATTGTATAAAATGTTCATGTTTTGTTTGTTGGTTGTAAAAGATCAAATTCAAACTCTTACTGCAGTATCTGTCAGAATTGTTTAAATTCTACTGTCGCTCTAGTTTAAAGTGTCGCCCTCAGAAACAACAGGGTCTAAATCTGATACGTGCTGATTTATCGCACTACAGCTGGATTTAAACTCTCAAAACAGAAGTGGCTGTTGATAGTATACATACTTTAAATGCAAATTACATTCAATACCCAGTATTTTCCCACTATGGAGACAGTGACTTTACTTTCTACCATATATAAATCTAAATCATAGTACCTTTTTGCTTCTTCAATTATCATAAAAACTTAATAGAATCTAAACTGATAAATTTCAATTTGAGGCAATAAATGATCACACCTCACTAATTGTAACACATTTAAATATTCAAACTATGCCATTGCATCACCACAGTCTCAGCTAGAGAAGGGCAATAATTCTGACAAATATAAATGTATATATAAATTCAAATATAGAATTTTCTCGATAATTATGTTATTTTGCAATCCATCCAAAATGTGCCAGAATGTCTCTGTTGAGGATGAAATAAATTCATAAAACACACTTCAAAATGTACTCCGAAATAACAATTGTGCGACTAAAAATTGTCTGATTGAATGCATATTTTCCTGTTGTGAACAAACTGCGCTCTACAAATAAACTTGCCTTGCCTTTATTTAAATTTCATTCTTCAATCTGCTCATTTTTACCACTTTTTATTTACAGCACTGTTATTAATTACTGACAATATAACTAATACTTTAAGTTAGCAAACCTTCATAACTTTGCATAATTATGGCCATTCGAACATATCGCCCAACGAATTTTGTGGGAAACACCAATTGTAGCCAAAAAAAAATAAAAAAAATACTGTTGACAATACTTTTACAATACCTGACACGTGACATTGACGTAAGGCGGCTCCGTGTACTGCGGATAGACGCTTTGGGCCTTCTTGCCGTTTTGCGTGACGTCCCTCATCTCCGCCAAACACTGCTGCACATCCGAGAAGCGCGTGAAAAGCCTCTCCATGTTGTGCACCAGCTGCTCCAGGGCGCGCTCCCTCTGCACCGCCTTCCTGTCCGGCTCCACGTGGACCTTTTCCGACGGCTCCGGGCGCGGCGAACTGGCCCTGCTCGAGTCCCTGCTGACCTGTCCCGCCACCGCCAAGCTGCTCAGACGGCTCACCTGCTCCATGTCGTAGTTTTCCAAAGTGATGGAGGACGAGCTGGACACGGCTTTGTCGGAGGATCGGTCCGAGAAGTCAACGGAGCTGGTGACGGGGCTAGGCTCGTTGCTCCTCATCTCCTCGATCAGCCTCCTCCTGTTGGCGGGCGAAAGGAACGCCCCGCCTTCCGGTAAGGCCAAGTCCTTAATCCCAATCGGCCGTTCCCTGTCCTCCTTAGAGATGTGCTCCGAATGTCTCCTAATCCCTGGACTTGGAGCATGCATGCAAGGATTGTCTGCGAGCGACGCATGAGGAATTTCCCCATCGTTCGACAGCTCCTTCACCAAAATCCGCAGCGTGTATTTATCGGTGTTTGACGCTGGGAGGAAAGCGGGATCGTTGGACTTCTGCCTGCCAATCATGAGCAGAAGGGTTTTGTCGTTGAGGAAGCAGACGCCTTTGGGTCGGTCATTCGCCTGAAGAGAAATCTGCTGGATGTTGGGCATGGCAGAGGGAGTGATGCAGTACACAAGCACCATGTTGGACGTGTTGGAAGCCACGGCTACGGTAGAACCACGAGGATCGAATGAGATAATGTCGGGGACTAAAACGCCAGGGATGCTGACTTTGCGCGTTGTGGTGACTTTGCGCTCGTAAGTTACTAGGATGAGGTGAGAGGAATCTTGCCCCGAGCCGGTGAGCGTGTCTTTCCGGCGCAGGTGGATGAGCGGGCAGGGGTCAGAGCGGCGATGTCGAGCCAAAAGGTGAGTGAGATCCAGCGGTCCGGTGCTGGGGAGGTACGAACGCTCCGAAAATGATCTCCGCCTGTCCAACACGCCGTCCTCCTCTGAGACCTGGTGGCTCTGAAGTGACTCTGCTTCGGTCGGTAAATCGAACGACATTCCAGCGTTTAGGCCGCAGATTTTATCCAGCGGCAGTTCTGTAGCCACGGCAACCTGTGCCTCGCCCGTGGATTCGATGGCGCAGACGTAACCGCCGACGTCGAACACGGGGCAAAACGAGCACGCCACGATGCTTTTCTGAATGTCGTTCCAGATGTACGAGTGTAAAGTGCTGCCTATTGCCACGACAAGACGAGTGCCGTCCTTAGTCCAGCATGCACAGTGGATCAGCCCGCTGACTTTAATGTCCGCTTTGATTCTCCGGTTGTCCACTCGAACTGAAAACAGAACCGAAGTGTCTCGCTTGGTCAGCACTGCCAACACGTCCAGTTTGGGATGCCACACGCAGCCCTGGGACAGCAGCGGGAAAGGCTCGCTCATCTCGCAGGTTTGAGTGCACAAGAGTTTGTTCTGCTCCAGAGTGCTGAGCTGCAGCTGCCACACGGTGACATGCTTTTTGTGCTGAACCGCCAACAGCGCCGGTGAATCCAAGCAGCACAGGGGACCCCAAAAGAGCCCGAGGACATGCTCGAACTGTCCGATGACGTTGGTGTCGCCAAATTTGACCTCTCCGTTGAGGAAATACAGGGCCGTCAAGCAGACCTGTTTGCCGTCCGTCCAGGCTATCCCATGCACGGGGTGGATGGCTCGGTGAAGGGTGTTGAGGCCGGTCCTAAGCAGCTTTGCCTTTCCGAGATCCATCCTGTCAGAGAGGTGGCGAAAGAGAAATTACTCACAGAGTTACCATTGATTACAGCGACTATGTGCGGGCTAAATTACACCAAACGGGAACGGCTATTGCTACCTACGAAGATTAGAAATAGCAAAAGCCTCTGGCGTCTCCAAGTACATTCCTTAATCTCTCTACCTGAGCTGAGGCAGCGGTGACGAGCGCTAATAGCTGCTTACGTTTCAATGACCTTAACGGCCACAGGTCCAGTGCTGAGCTGGTGTGGAGTGGGTGTGTCTTATCAGCACTCTGCATACTGTCACGTTGGATTAGGACAATAGTAATCACATATGAGAAGAACACAGCACTGAACAAGTAATTTACTTGAAGGATCACTTAAATTAGATAAAGGTCTGAAAGTGGGACGTGATAAATGACGGTTTATGGAAAGAGATGTTCAATGTTTATCCCTTAAGAACATGTAAATAAGTAAATATGTTGTGAGGGTACTATTTTCTTTAGCACAAGTTATGTTAAAATATAAATGCATTCTGTTGGCATCGGGCATTTAGCAAACGAGGCTCATCCGAGTCATCGTTTATCTGTTTACGCGCAGACCACAGTTGGGCATTCATCTTAAAACAACTTAAAATGAATCCAATCCATATCTGCAATTATCCAAATGAAGGTTAAATGAACACATGAACTACTTACTAACACATGACTACTAATAACACTGACAGGTTTCATTCTGACACCTCTGTGCGTCTGCGCGCAAACCAAACTTTTTGGGCTCGGGAGATCGTTCTGGAAAACACTTAACAAACACTTCATCGCAGTTAAATAAAGCTGGCTACAATGTTATGAAGGGCTCAACACATTAACACAAATTCCTATTCTAAAGTTAAAGCGAACAGTTACTTTGGGTTACTCGTACTTTGTCAGTGACGAAAACAACTCTTAATATCTTACCGACAGTTTATGTTTTGCAGTTTCACACGCTCCCACGCTACTACTGCTCCTGTTGCCACGGCTATGTACTAACCCGGAAGTAGTGATGGGTCATTCGAGGCTTCAAGGCTTGTGCCTCACCTTTGTGACGACATCGCCATGACGCTTTGGCGTCGGGAGCGAGCACGCTGACCACAGAATGCGTGAAAGACTGAGGGCAGTCAGCGCGGACTTTTTGAATATGTCGACTGGAAATGGTCTGTTTACGAAATGTATAATGACGAATCGTTATATATATCGATAAATATAAAAGTATCATGTTGTAAAGCTCTGATATTTAAGATAATAACAAATCAAACCGATTTAATTGACAACAAATTACATTTGCCCATTTAGATATCCACTAATATCGTCGCCCAGATCACTTTGTTTTTGATTTGGATGATTATGTTTGTTATTAATGTTTCACTTATTGATTGACATAATATAATTTGTCCGACATACACTGATTTCTTGCCACATTTTTTTGCTGCGCGATTTATATCAAATGAGAAGAAATGTAAAACATAATCATCGATTCTGTTACATAATGGAGTTATGCAGTATTTAATTGTATTAAATTTTCTTGTGTTATTGTCTCTTGTATCATGTCGATCTTTAATAAATGCAAATCACATCTGTTTATTAGTTTATTTAATAAGAATAATTAACATGATTTACATTTATTCTGTTGAATAAATGTAAATCTGATTATAGCTACAAACTGTAATTTGACCCGCAGTCCTAAGGTAACAAAACAATACAACATACAAATAGAAGGTTACTACAACACAAGTAAATGATCACATGACTGGTTCGATTTTAGCAACAGTTTGAAGTTGAGTTTTAAAGCTACAATGTGGGACTCCCTTATTAAGAGGAGTCTTGTTGGAGTCATCCGTGTACTGTTTATTATTAATAATAATAATTCTCAGTATTTAAATCAAGCATACAACACAACATTAACAAAAACCCGAAATTCTTCATCTGTAAAATTAAGATTTGACTTCTGATTGATGATTGGGAACCAATATGACAAAATTATACAGTACATAAAATAACTATTTATAAAGGTGTGATGAGCCTGTGATGGGAAAACTGGTACTTCAAGTGGCATATTACTTCATAGATTCACTAACAGGTTCAATTCAATTCATTTTTGTAAACTCCCAAAATCACAACAGCGGTTGCCTCGAGGGGCGACAGTGAAGAACGTGCCAAAGGAATGCCTTCATCGCCTGCAGGGCATCAACAGTCTGAGCTAACTCACTCTGTCCTAATTTTGATGCTGTTTCTAAGTACAAAGAGGAATGAAAATCAAGGAAAAACATATTTGCACACCATGCACTGACACATAACATCTGAGACCCCAGTCCAATTGTTTTTTTCTCCAGAAGAATCGAGGAGGTTTGCAGAAGCCATCAGAGGGAATCACTGCGGTTTGTAAAGAAGGCAAACTTCCACAAGGACATGGGCTTCTGCTGCCATTGCAGAAGAAGTTCTACGTTGCAGCGAAAACAAGACTTTGTTTCCAGGGCTGCACAGTCTTCTGGTGAAAAGGACAACTTCAGTCAACTGCACCATTTGGCTCCATCATTTGACTGAGAGAGAAACAGAAAATGTAACAGCGTTAGATTATACAAGTCATACAACATTCCACTTCAAATGTTTGTCCCTGAAGTTGCTCGAAACCCTGCTTTACAGAGCACATGTGACACAGCAAGCAATGGTTCTTTTGTAGAACAATTATTATTTATTTTTTCATTTCGTTTTTTTGAACATAACAAAACAAGCATAGCCATTTTATAAATTCAAAGTACTCACTCACACTGTACACACTGTTTACATTTAGTTGATGCACAATTTATTATTAATATATCTTACTTTGGAGTAGTCAGGTCTTTACTTGAGACAGCTGATGACTCTGCGGTGACCTGCAGGGTTCTGGGCAGCACAGACAGGAGAAAGAGACCAAAACTCACTGGTCAGGACGGTCAGCTCTGCTCTGGACAGTACAGACAGGACGAAGAGACCAAAACTCACTGGTCAGGACGGTCAGCTCTGCTCTGGACAGCACAGACAGGACGAAGAGACCAAAACTCACTGGTCAGGACGGTCAGCTCTGCTCTGGACAGTACAGACAGGACGAAGAGACCAAAACTCACTGGTCAGGACGGTCAGCTCTGCTCTGGACAGCACAGACAGGACGAAGAGACCAAAACTCACTGGTCAGGACGGTCAGCTCTGCTCTGGACAGCAAAGACAGGACGAAGAGACCAAAACTCACTGGTCAGGACGGTCAGCTCTGCTCTGGGCAGCTGCTTCACTCTGGAGAAAATGGATGAGAATGATAATCAAGAGGACATTGACATATTATGTACAAACAAGAGACAAAAACTGGCATATATTGTTGAAAGGTTACATTTCGGTCTGTAACACAGAAGTACCTCTTTTCCCAGTATTTTTTTATAGCTAATACAAAACGTTGTTAACATTTGCATAAGTGTAAACCTTAGATGTTAGAATTGAAATGTTTGCTAAATCTCTGTACATATTCCATGGAAGTAAATCCATGACATTCATAAAGAAAGCAAGCGTGTGCTTTGCTGTTTAAACACAGCACACTTCATTATTAAATTGGTAAAAACAACCTCAAAGTCAGACTCAGCGGCCCATGTGAGTACACAACTGTCACTTTTAAATACGCTTACATTTATATACGCAAGATATTACCCATTGCACCAGATTATATTTTAATTATTGGTAATTGTTTTTGATTGCACATAATAAAACCATCACTTTCTTTCCCCATTCTTTCTTTAGTTTCCCTTGGTCTGAGTTTAACTTAACCTGAAGACAACACAATAGATTAAAACAAATTGTCTCTTATAATATTTTGGACGGAGAAAGTACTGGGTTACTTGCAGAAGACATGAGCTGTGAAATCACGGAATATCGTTCTGAATGCATCTTTTTGTGTAGCTAAACGTTAGCTTGTGTTAGCTTGTTTTAACTGTGTACTCGTTCATTTACACTTCATATTGAATGATGTGTGAAAACGGGCGAAATGACATAAAACACAATTTACGTGTATCGTTAGTCTCGTTTTGTCCACTTTCTTCTGCTTCTGTTTTGTTTTCGTCCGACACGTTCTTCTGGGGCTCATTCCCGAGGATTGCTGCGCGGCCAGTGCGCGTACATCGTTCACCGTGAATTAAGAATTTGCTTTTTAAGGATTTATAAAAGGGTGAAATTCTATTTCATTTTTAGAATAAAAAGAAATGAGCACTTTCGGTAATTTTAGAGGCCGAACTCTTGAAATGGTTCGGCCGGGAGGGTGCAGTCCCGCGTAGTGGCCACTACTCCATTTGGATCGCGGGCAGAGGGGGCGTGCCTTATCCAGTTATCAGAATAGATCCATGGTTTGGCGGTGCATCGTGGGGGATGTAGTCGAAACGTGGCCAAACCCGTGTGGCCGCTTGATGGCGCTGCGTGAACGCCTCCGACGTTATTCAAAACGTATATAAAATCAAATATACGTCGCGATGATAATTAAACGCAGCTCTGGAATGCGACCAGCGTGTTGAAGAAACGGAAATTGCGGTTGGAATAGGAAAGCTTGTGCAGATTGTTGCGTGCGTGCGGCGTGGATCGCTTGACGTCGCCTCCGCGGTGGACTTGTCGCTTGGATTGTGTGCGCTACGGCTCTTGAGTGCTTGTTGCTGCTGAATGCATGCTACCCTCCTGTCTGTAGCAGCTAAACGAGTAACATTAGCTCTCTAGACGTCCTCCCAGCGTGTATGGTTCGGTGCTAATTGCCGTAGCTGCACAAGAATGGGTGTGGAAGTCGAAACTATATCTCCGGGTGATGGTAAGTTGATTTATTCGCTTTTGTGCGCACGGATGATGTGCTTTTGCTAACGCGAAAGCTTTCTTTCCTTCATTTCAAAATGTGTTACAAAGTGGTTAAAATATGTCGCGTTTGTGAAGTGCGTGAAGGAAAGCACACGATTGCGTGTGCAGACACCGGCGTTATGTTTTTGGTGCGTTATACTGCGTAATTACAACGTTTGGTACCGGTCACCATCCCTGTGCCCTGTGCACTGTGTGTCCAGGGCTATCTACTTACTGTAAATGTACTGGGCGCGTTAAAAGACCACCCTCAAAACGTAAACAAGCGATCTAATGCGTAAACATGTAGCTTTTTTGTCAAAAGCACTTGAGATTTACGCGTGCCAAAGTCAGCGGATGCTCGCGTGGAACGAGGCGTTTTCTGGGCATTGGCGCACAGTGTAATTAGGGACATTTGATACCCCTTTAGCTTGTAAAAATAAGCTGCAGGGTAAAGTTTCAATATGTGAGAGTGAGGGACCCCACAGAGGACCTCTAGCTGCTTCTTTTAGTCTGTCTGCGCTTTAGGCCAAGGAAACTGTTAACTCTGCTATTGTTAATATGGAGGATTAACACAAGCAGCCTCTGCACAGGGCTGGGCATAGGCTTTTGGAAATAAACACTCATGTCATGTCAGTGCCCTACCCATAGCAGAACTTCTGGTATAGTCTGGTTTTGGACACATTTGGACAAGATTATGGTTTGTATACGAAGTTAATTGAGTTGATTTCTTGCTTTAGTCCAAGTTAATGCCTGGTTCCAAGTGGTTTAGTCCTGATTGTTGTGGTACGGACATTGTTTATCCCTGGTTAGGTAGTGCTATGCAGCAGTTTAGATCTAAAGGAATCCTGAGTGAGAAATATATGGAAACATTGATCATTTGCAGTTGGTGGTGGTTTGGATATGTGCTAAAGGCTTAAATGTAGGATCAAAACTATTTATTAAAATGACTTCATAAAGACACAGAAACATCCAGCGTAATCTCCCAAACAAGGATATAAAGTGATATTTCTACGTGCGTTTATATTTCTGACATGGAAACGCAATGATTAATAATAATAATAATAATAATAATAATAATAATAATAATAATAATAGCAGCAAAAAGACACATAATAAGGCATGCATGCAATTAAGAATTTACTAATAAAATAAAAATAGACTAAATCCAAAAAATGGCAAACTAATATAAGGTAAACTGTAAAAGTTTGAAATTATTGTTTTAATATTACTTGCACTTTGTCTTCCAAATACAACAATTACCAGGTGTTTTGGATGAGTCGGTTTCTCTTGGACATCTAGTCGAATCATTCTAGTCATCTGATTATTATTGGTCATGTAATTGTTCCTAGTGACTGATCATAGAACTGAACAACAACAACAACAACAACAACAACAACACAACAACGTAAGTATTTCGAACTTTTGCAAAAACTAACCATGTTTTTTTGTTGTTGTTACAGGGAGAACATTTCCAAAGAAGGGCCAGACGTGTGTGGTACATTACATAGGTAAATATCCACTACTTTTACTACCTTACCTAATACTACTACTCTTACTCCTACTACTTCTCCCTTGGCGCTACCTTAGGCATGTTTACACCTGTGTCTAGCCGTAGCGTCACAGCGGCACCACACCCAAACAACATTTGCACACAAGTTGAGCCTAAAGCACAAAAGGCCTGGTAAGCCGTGCTGTCATTTCCACGTGAGAACACAGACTACACAAACTTCCCCCATTTCCTGTATTTGTCGGCGTGTCCAATTTTGGGAAATAAATTTGGGTTGTTCGGTGCCTCGGGCTTAAGAGTCCAGACAACTAGGTCAGACAGAAAGTAAACAAGAGCCAGCTCATGTATCATAAAGCTGTTGAATGATTGGCTTATTACAGGTTTATAAAAAATGTGTTGTGTCACCGTGGAGGGTTGTTAAGTGGCTGGGTTATTGTCGTGTGTCTGCAGGCAAGTGTTGGGCTCCAGCCAAGTCCTGCTGTCCTCATGTACAGTAATTCCCACAATCAGACCTATGTGGCCGTGATAAACCCTCGCACTGCAGGAAAAAGGAATGAGCAATTAGTAGATATCTTAAAGTATTAGCAATATGTGATTCTACCCACTTTATGAGTTTGTACGTATTAAATCCCCTTTTAGGTTTGGAATGTACTCGTGGTTCTTACTGTAGTCCATTGCAATCCACAATACCAGTAAATACATATGTTTACCACACGTTTTACAACAAAAATATATTCTAATAGTTGTCTAAGGTAAGGTTGTATAGACATCTTATTTAATAATTTTCATAAAGTCAAATTCTCTACAATATTCATTCATCGATATTTGGTCCTGATGTAGACTTTGTTTGGGCCTGTTCTAGTCTTGATCTAGTCCAGGTTTAGTGTTGTTTTAGTCCTGATTTAGTCTGAATTTGCACAACGAAGCAGTGTTCTTGACCTTGACCGTTTCGTTTTTGTACATTATGAATTCATCCTCTGCATTTCACACATCTTTCACATCTGTGCACTTCAAATTTAATTTAAATATGGCAGGGTTAGTCTGAGAACCTTTTTCTTTAAACGAATGTACTTGCAGGAACTTCTTATTAACACTATTGTTAATATTATTGCTTTGCCCATTCCCCTAAACCTGAAATGAAACCTGGGAACTTACGATTGTGTATGTCGACGCCTGGATCTATCACACAGCTTTCCTCTGACCTTTAACGGGAAAAGACTGTTATTAATCTTAACTAATTAAGAACTGAGAAGCTAAAAATGGCCAAAAACTGATTTCATGATGACAAATTGGACAGTTAAATCATGTTTCCTTTGGAGTTCACCTTTGTTTACATTGGCAACTAGAACCAAAATGGTGGAAAATAGTGTCAAAAAACAACAACTGACATCATATCGCATAAAAGTGCATATTAAACAAGAAAAAATCATGTATTTATTTTCTAACACTCTAATAATCAGGTTTTTGCCTAATTACATAAAATAGTTGCACACGCAAAACTTGCTACAGTCTAAATTCTAAAAAGAAACCTGCCAAGAGATTAATCAAGTTTTCCTTTCTGATACGCGACTCCTCTAAGAAACTCAGACAGCGATGAGATTAACCCAGTTTCCCTTTCTGATACTGGACTCTTTGTTTGACGTGTCACTCGGCATTAGAAAGAGTAAGACCCTCATGTGGGCGTGTGACCGTTATTTTACAGCGCATAAATATCCTCAGATAGAATGTCGTGAAAGTTCATAACAACGATTTGAAGCCTTTCTAAAACTTCCCAGACTCTGTGTCACCGCCACTTTGCACTTTCACCCACTGCCCACACTCAAACACGCCGTCGATGACTTTTGCAAGCTGAAAACGCCTTTATGATGTTGTTCCCGACGCATTTTGACACGTTTCTGAATATCACAAAGTTTCACAATGACGTTTCAGACAGCTAGAAATAGGATTAGGAAGCGACCACTGAAAGCGCGTGGCGTCGCCTGACTCGGGGTCGTGCTCAGGGGTGAAAAGTCCACGAGTTTCACCCTGGCTATTCAGACGCCGTCGGGAAGAATACTTTGAAAATGTATTTGGTTACAGAATACTGAATGCCTGTATTTTGTAACGTGAATTCTGTTCTACGGTCGTTAGAGTACTGCGATTCTGATTACTTTTCACTGAATATTTAACTTACATTATATTATAGTGTAAAATATGCAACGTGGAATTAAAACTGCTTTACGTTTGTTTCACTATCTGTGTGTTTATTTCTCACTGATTATAGAAGGAGAAATTGCACATGCGCTCAGAGTTTTAAATTCTTCTTGCTATTAAATTATGGGATCAAGTTCTGCAATGTATTTCTTAAATTTCTTTAATTTAATAGTAACTATATTCTCAATACAGTTGTTCAAAATTAGTTTTCTGAATGCGTATTTAGTTACTTTGCTGTGATGGAAACAGACTAAGCACAAAACATTTATCTTTTTAGAGGTCAAGACCTGTTAATTAATAATATAATGTGTAATATTGGGCAAGTTTTATTAATAAAATACTTCAATTATTAATTCAGTTGTTATTCAAGTAAGAGTACTATGCAATAAATGTAATGAAAAAAGAAAGAAAATATGAGGCGTATATTTCTTAGTGTTCCTGTTCAAGGTTATTGCTTTAACATCTGATTTGGGTTGTTGTATCAATACCGAGATACTAATTGACATTTAAACTATTATCAAAACTGGATCTCATTTAGTCAAGTATCGCTAAAAAAATAAGTCATAATGCAAAAAAACGCACCTTTCTTGAATAGTTTTAATATTGAAGAAAGTACTGTTTTTTGTGCAAAAAATTACATTCTGTTGTCTTTTTTTTGTCTTGTAGTATCAAAAATAGTCTCAAGCCTTTTTCTTAGTATCAACATTTAGTTTGAAATGTTGGTATTGTGACAGCACGAATTTGGATTAATCATTACTAACTGATTATTATACTGTAGATAATCATTCGCAAACTCCATATTCCGTGTGCAGGGAAAAGACAAATACCAAGACAGCAGTGTAATTGAATAAAAAAGCCAAAATAATGTATATATTTGGTTGTTTTGTCCTTACTAGCTGCACCATTTAGTTTGTCCCGTTGTTTGTTTGATGATGTCTTAATCTCATCATAAAACAACAAAATATAATAGTGAAGAGTGATCACACTTTATTTACATCTTCAAGACAATATAAATAGTTGATGTACATGAATCTTGAATGAAACCATGAATCTGTTATGGCTTATACACTTTTGTATACAAGTCACGTGATTAATATTTTTTTCAAATTTTTTTTTGACCCAGATGAAGTTGAAGTGAAGCCGCTTTAGGATGTTGGCGTGGTGCATTTATTGTCAACAAATACACAAAATTTACACATTTTCTGCTTCATTTTCATGCAATTGTGGCTCAGTTTGAGTCATAAAATGTATGTTCTCACCTCATGGGCATGTTTTGGAACTAGGGTTGCAACAAGTTTTTCAATTAATTGCAACTAATCGATTAGAGAAATGGTTGTTAACTAATGAAGTAAACCTATAATCATGAACTGGTCCATACACCGCCTCCTAAAACATGTCATGAGTTGAGAGAAGAGGTTTTACTACTACTAGAACGCAAAAATGATGTCGAAAATGTGTGCATTTTGTGTTTTTGATGAAGACACCCTTAATCTTTTGAACTAAATGGGAATTGACTCTTAGGCTTGCTGTGCATTCATTTTATTTATGTTTGTCAATTGTACTATTGTGATATTTGTCAATATTTCGATTATTATTCATTATTTATTTTTTTCTTCTACTTTCTGATCATGTTACTTGTTTTTTATTTGTATGTATTTAAAAACA
Organism: Chaenogobius annularis; assembly: GCA_015082035.1. Taxonomy (NCBI): domain Eukaryota; kingdom Metazoa; phylum Chordata; class Actinopteri; order Gobiiformes; family Gobiidae; genus Chaenogobius; species Chaenogobius annularis. The sequence continues at coordinate 513,545 of BJKM01000114.1, forward strand.
AAAACAAAAAAACACCCTTTGTCTGTAAATAATCTCATCTTTATCTGGGTAAAATTGAGTAAAACTTTTTTTTGTGCGTTCTAAACACCTAATTGATCAATCAAAAGATCAAAAGAATAATCGCTAGACTAATCGATTATCCAAATAATCGTTAGTTGCAGCCCTATTAGGAACCTATGTATAGACAAGTTCAGGATTGTTCGTTGACTAAATTAGTTGACAGTGGCATCAGCTGCAGTTCTCAGATTGGACGCGTTGTGTGTCTGGCTCGATTAGATCAACCGCGAAGAGCCCGGACAGACCCGGGGTGACGTCGCCGCTAAATGTAGAGGCCTTCCCGTTACCATGTTTGTGATCCCGGCCCGCCGCAAACCTTGAGACCCAATACTGCATCTCGGTGCGTCACACAGAAATAGATAGGGCTGTAAATTAGGAGATGTCAAGTGGCCTTACAAGGGGGAAACGCGGTGTTTAAATCGACCAGATCGCTGCAATACCATCGGTCTAGACGCGCCGTTGCTCCAATATGCAGTTTATTTTCCCTTGCACCTAACTACATATTCCGCTCTACGCTTGAGATGCATTTTCCAACTGTCTTAGTGAGAAGTAGTGTTGCCACAATACTAAAATGTCAAACTCGATACTGCGGCAAAATCACTATTTGGATGGACATCATTTGGAAAAGGTTGCATCTTTCAAGAAGTGTCATTATTTTTTCCACAAATAACATAATATCTTGTCTCTTTTCGCATTAACACTGCTAACCATGTCGTTTAGATCTGCACAAGCATGTTCTGAAATACACCTTCTTTTCATCAATTCTTTTCACACAAATCTGGTCAGAAAAATCTTAATTACGGTAGATATTTTTTACTCTACTCCATACTCGGAATTATAATAGATAGTAGACGACAGAATATCATTTTCAACAATAAAAGCGGTTTCTTTCTTTAATAGTGTCATGTGGCCTTATTTGTAGGTTTTAAATTCCTGTTTGTGGAGCTCTTTTCACTATCATAAAGCTATTATTTTGTATAATATAGGGCAGCGGTGCTAATTGTACTTAGACACTAGCTCTGATTGCTCAAGACCATTCTTAAAACTATTAGGGCTGCCCTGTGCGTCAATTAATTATCAAAAGCTCTCCATGAACTATCAAAAAAATTTGACCCAAAGTGCCCTGAAAAAACAAGAAAAGTAATAGTAAAGTGCATATTTTTTTCTAAAAAGGTAGAATAGATTCATCTAGGAAAGGCAAGACACATTTATTTGTAGAACACAATTCGTACACACAGTTAGTTTAGTTTATATATTTGAGCAATATAATACATACAATACATTTTGAGAATACAATGGTGTTCAAAAGGAGTAGGTAAAGTCAGAGTCCTTTACATAACATTAAAATCACAACACAAACACAAAGAACCTTTTTTTTTAACTTTAAAGCAGCACTGGGTAATCGTGGCAATAGAGCTCCCCCTGCAGCTCCCTTATGAAAATACACTGTCAGAGAACAGACACAAATGCAAAAAAGTGTTTTCTTTCTTTCTTTCTTTATCATAATAAGTATACAAGTAACAGTATAATTACCCCAAATTTTTTTTAACACTGCCAAATATAAAAAATGAGTTGGAGTTTCTCAGGAGAGATGTCTTCGGGTCGATGTCGGCAAATGTTACAAGGCTATTTTTCCGCCCAGAGACAGCAGGGGGTGACGACGTACACTTCAAGCACCCCAAAAATACAAATTTAACCATCGCAGGGACTTACAAAGATGTGTAATAAGGTGAAAATGTTTCTTAGTTCTGCTTTAAGAGCGAAGGGTGCAGATAAACCAGATAAATCCAGTTAAGACACCATCAACCTTCTAAAGACTTGCAGGCCTAAAAACTATTCAGAAAGGGTCACATTTTGTTCTCTTTACGTAATTTGTTTCAGTATCGATACTTATTGATACATAAAATGAGTATCTAGTTTTGATACCAGTTTCAGTATCGATTAGTATCTGAGTGTCGATTTTCCAACAGCTCCACGTTATGTCCATCGCAGCGTGAAAGCTTGCGTCTGCAAAATGCATCCAGCACACACACGACGGAAAGCTCAGCACGCTCTGGTTTTATCCACACTTGGGGGGGGGAGGGGGCGATGGGCGGTCGGGGGCCTGGTACTGTTGCTGGCATCTTTCCTAGACGGGGGCGCGACTGGATACAGCCGAGGGGAGCAAAAATAACCCCACCCTGCTGCAGATCTGGCCAGGCTAAAACGACGAGCATGTGAAATCCTCTCTCCGGAGAACAGCAAGCGAGAGAAAGATAGGAACCGGAGAATGTTTTATTTTTGTAAACTGACCCCACCCCGCGCTGTGCGATAATGAACCAGCGATACAAGCTGCGTTTAGGGGCTGTTTTGATTGTCGAGGCATTCCTGAAGACAACCGGCCCACCGTTTCTGCAACTGTTTAGGTTTCCACTGCATCTAGGGACGTCACATTGTCAAATTTTAGTGTTACGATTATGTCAAGATTATTAGGTTAATCGATAATTGTGATTATTCAGGTCACAATATAATCGTAAGAACCTAAAAAATAATAATCGGGACAATTTCAGAAGCAAAGTATTTTTTGTTCAATCTATTGTCCAAAAAATGTATCTTTGGCTGTTTTTGTCATATTTAATTTAATTTTGTGTTTCAGAAAGTTAAATTTCATAACGCAAGTCACAAACTTGAAGAACAGTTACATGTTAGGACCATGGAAATGAAAGAAAATTTAAGATTTCACTGTTGTTTAGTCACAGTCTCAATAATTGTGAATAATCGTTAAATCGTGAAGTTTTTTCTCACAATAATCGTAACACTAACATTTGATATCGTGACATCCGTAGTTACGATTAGAGGAAAAAATATCAGGATTTAATGATTATTCACCATCATTACGCAGACTGTGGGAAATCTCTGCAAATACAAGACCATGTCTCAAGTTTGTGACCGGCTTTATGGAATTTAACCATGACAAAATAAAGTAAATGTGACAAACACAGCCAGATAAAAAAGTATTACTATTTAGATGTATTTTTTAAACTATAGATTTAATTAAAACCACTTAATTTTGCTTCTAAAATAGTCACAATGATTATTTTGTAGTTCTTACGATTATATTGTGACCTAAATTTTCGATTAACCGAATGATCGTGACGTCCCTAGCTGCAACTAATGACTATTTTGGTAATGGATTAGTCTGGCCTAGCAATTACTCTTTCGATTAAGTTGTTTAGAACTAAAAAGGCCAGTGAGATTTTTACTCAATTTTACCCAGATAAAACTTCATGAACTTGACATCCTGGTGGAGAATATTTACAAACGGGTGTTTTCATCAAAAACACTTCCCTGTGTCATTATTGCGTGATTCCTGCTCCGTCTGTCTAATAAAACATCTTCTCAGCTCTTCTCAGTGAAGTTGCTTCACAAAAACTATATCTAAAAATTAGCCAACAGCACAATTTATCGTTTTTGTAACACTGAATTTAACTACTACTTTTATATTCAAAGGATTTTCCCATGTTATTGTTTGTTCGATTTGATATGTTTTCATAATTATTGGAACCTATTATTCCAAAGCTATGTCAAAAGTTCAATATTTAGTGGGTTGATTAAGGCTTTACTGTTTTGTAAATTGGCTAGTTTTGCCCCGTAATAGGCTATAGTCGTTAGAAATCATGTAGATAACATGTACTTCCCCTCTAAATTCGAAAAAGAATGGTTCAATGGACATAGAGTTGATGTTCTTTAGAAGTAATGCGATCCAACTCAACAAGCAGCTGTTCTGTTCAACACAATTGTGCTTTATTTGTTTAATGCACATTCAGGCTCAGGTTACAGGAAATGTAATGAATGGGACATTGTAGATGGTCCAATGTGAGCCCCAGGTATCTGTCTACATTATATTTTATATCTGTGTTAGCTTCAGGGTCTGTTTTTCCAAACGTTTACTTGTTTATCTTGTGTTAGTTTTAGCTTTGTGTTGTTGTAATTTGACCCTGCTGTGAATCTCATTAGCCTGAAACCTAAAACATCACCTCAGTTTAAAGGTGAACAATACAACTCTTCTGGTGCAAGGTTTGCCACCTTTTTGTCTCCATGGAGATGTTCTTGCTTTGCCTGAAATGTTCCACATTATGGCATTAAACTTATCTATCTTGCATTTATTTAATTACAGGTGTTATCAGTGCCCCAAAATACCTTGAAAAACATAAATAAGGATTTATTTTCCCTGGACATAACTGGAGCAGTTTTCAAGTCATTAGACGAGTATTTACTGCACTGTGTTGGTCAAATACACTCAGAATACCACAGTGTGACAGTCGTCTGCAAGAGTAACCCGTTTAATGAAATATGACTGCATTGAGCCTTAATGTCAATATCAATATCAAGATTTATTTATAAAGCACACTTACAACTTTAAAAGCCCAATAAAGTGCAATAATACATATATACAAACAATTAACATACACATGAAGTTAATAAAAATAATGACTCAGCACAGTTTGTGTTTGAAAGGCCAGAGAGAAATGGTAGGTTATTAACAAGGATTTAAACTGCATTGAGTCTGGCCTCTCTAAAGATCTGACCTTTTACTTGGCTGGGTGGATGCCTTCTACTTGTCTTTTAGGTGATGGATACGTTTAATCATGATAACATCTCCATGTAGAAAACAGGCAGCTCATCCTCCACCAGAAAAGTTACATAGTGCACCTTTAACCAAATATGTAGCTGTACCACTTGCACCTTCCACAACGGCGTGACCTAAAGTTAGTTAAGTTTATTACTTACTTATTTATTTTATTGTTTTTTTTTTTTTTTAAGTGAAAAGTTCTCTATGTAAGGCTCTTTTAATGTGTATCTTGTATGTAAATAGCCTGCAAAACTGTCACATTTTTAACTTGACTATAACTGCTAACTTCTTATGTTACTACTACTACTACTACTATTACTACTCCTACTACTACAACAATTACTGTGATACTGCAGCCATGACCAACACTACACAACAGTTTTAAAGAATCTCTATTGAACATGTTAAATCATATGCACCTCATCGACTCATCGCTAATTGAGTCGTTAGGTCTTGTACCAGCTGTAATTAGTGCTTCTTTAAATGTAACATCAGCCTTTGCAGGGACCCAAACCCACTTTCATACCGCCGGTGCCGCTCGCCGGCCCCCGCAGGTGTCTCTCTTCCTTCGCCGCGCGTGCACTTGGTGACTCCGCCGCCTGGCACCGTCCCAAACCCACAGACATCGAGCCCCCTGCGGCGGCGGGAGCGGGAGAAGACGGCCTGGCGTCTAAGTTTAGAGTGGCGTGAAAGCGGAGACACCAACATCAGTACACCGAACTCTACGTGCAAGTTCAAATGCCAGTTATTCACACTTGTTGAATTATGGCTCAGAAAGATAAACCAGAGAACTGGAGCTCCAAATCTAGTGGGCAAACGGCAAATGTTTCTTTTACTGAGTTTGATAGAGGTGCAGAAGGGTCCACTTACATATCGTGGGGTGGTCTTTCTTTGTTTGTGTCGAACTTTGCTGCTTTTATTCAGCAAGTACCGGTACTTATCTTTTTTATTTTACGGCATCACCCTGATGTAGGCCTTCACATTTATTTGGAGGAAATGGATGAATGGATGGCGTAATAACGACTTTATCGACGTATCGTTCAGTAAAAGATTGACGGAACAGTTTTTTTTGGCGGCCAAAATTTATCGTGTGTACATTTTCGTTGCAAAAGTACTGTGGCAATCCTATTTAAGACCTGGTTTGGCCCTAAGTTAGACCTGGAATCGTCCTGTTACAGACCTGATTTAGCTCTGGCGACCCTCGGAAAGCCAAATCTTTTTTTTGGCGGTCGTTGGTGGGAAAAGTTCGAGAACCACTGCCGTAGAGTGTTGAATAAGTCACCTGCATGACTCTAAATATTTGTGTATGTGTTTAATTCTGCCATTTATTTATTGCAGTTCATGTTTTTCAGCATTATCACACTTTAAAAAAAGGGTTTTCCGGGGATTATCCTGCTTTAGCTTGACTGTGTAAGTAGCTCCAATATTATCGTTTATCGTGACATTTTCCGCATCCAAACGCCGCACTTCAGAGTTGGTTATCGAGGCCTACGTCGTGTTGCTATTGGTTCATGCCAGACGCGTGACCAATTTAATCTAGTCGCTAATGTAAACAAACGTGAACACCAAAGGAAATACCATAAACCGCTCAAGCGTTAGAACGATTGACATTTTACAACAACAAATTGCGTCGTACAAAAACATAACGGACTGAAATGAAGATCGTCTTGCCTGATTTATGTCTGAGAATTTCTGTGTGTCTGATAATAGCTCTGCACTTAATTCTAGTAAAGCTTTTGTGTGGTTTTCATCTTTTAGCGCTTGCATTCAGAACCGTCTCTGCCCATTATGAGTTGGCGACATGAAGCCACAGGAAAGTGGTTTCATAGATCCAGTTCTGCCTAAAGCTCTGACTACAGAAAGTCATTTATAATTTAAAAAAAATGCAGGTTCGGCATTATGAGACTGATTCTTGGCTGATTCCTGACAATTTTCTGAATGTCCTGCGTGATCTTTTTTTTGCCAAAACAAAAATGGGCCAAAAACATCCAGAATGAGAAAAATAAAAAGAAGATAATTGGGTGTCGAGTTGAAATGTCTCGCTTCCCCATACACTTACACATACTTTGTGTCACTTAGTTGAATGGCACAGTTCAGGCTAATACACTATACACTCTTAAAGTTGTCTCTATCATAAAGTTCAACATATTTTTCACAGTTTGGGTTACTTTGGGGTCCGCGAAGAGCTCAAACAGTGACAAAGGAAGTCATTCTGAAGCAGAGTGCCCTGAGCTGTTGTTATCACGCTTGAATTGTTGGAGACCGTTGTAAGGAGCACATTCCTGCACTTTCTTCCCGCGGTGGTCCAGATATGGGCCGGCGATGGCCTAGTTCACTTTAAAAATAATCCACCAAACCAGGCCACCACGTCCCCCCCAAATTAGATTGTTTTCTGTGATTTTGTGACTAGGTATTCTGAACTGTTTTGTCACAATATCACATTTTAGTGGTACAATTATTGTGGGAAAAAAAATCACATTTTTTATAGAAAATTCATTGTCTAATTTAATAGATCAGGGGTTCCAAAACCGGGAAGCCCCCAAAATAACCATACAACCGACTCGAGACCCCACAGTAAAATGAAATAGATGTCTGTAATCATTTCAAGTTCTGAATCTTTTAAGTTACTAGATTTATTTGTATTTATTTTAGTGGTTTATTATGTTATCAGAAACGATTTGACCTAAAACTGTTTTCAATTTAAAAAAGATAGTGTATAGTGTATAGTGTAATAATTTAATATTGACATTAGGAAATCATCTTGAGACCCCGCAGCTCATGCTTCGCGACCCCCACTTTGGAAACTTCTGTGATAGATTGCCATTCTCATAGAGCTGTAATCTTTTAGTCATTGAGTCGATTAATCGGTCCATGGCGTCTTAGTTGATCAAAATTAGTATTAGTCGACTCATGGTTTTATTTAGATTAAAATTATTTATATGGGACATCAACAAGCAGTAAGTGAATCATGAGTTTAATTTAATTTATATATATTTAACATATTTTTCTGTCTAAATGATTGTTTTTGCACAAAGTCCTGTTCCGTTGTTGTATTTTGAGTGCAGTTTGGGTTAAATAAATAGAAATATAGTATTGATTTCTTTTGCCACACCCCCCTTTTAGTCGATATCGGTCGATAGAGTGTGTCTTACAGCCCTCCGTTCCCATATGAGCCGCTTTAAGAAAACACTATGGTAGTCACAGTGTATGTGACGTAAACAGACATAAACACTACACCTAAGTTCACTTTTTTGCCTCCAAATTCTATATTTTTTCTTCTCGCATTGTATAATAATTAATGATCACGATTATTGATTACCAAATAATTTCCCTGTCAGTAAATCTGTACAGATGTTTCCTCCCTGTAAAATCTGCGCTGCACTCGAGTACTCGGACTATTGTGAATGAAGTTCCTTAGAGAGACCCAAAGAACCACAGTAACACACGCACGTCTGGAGAACATACAAACATTTTTTTTGTTAGTTCAATCAATCAATCAATCAATCAATCAATCAATCAATCAATCAATCAATACAATTTTATTTATAGAGCAATATGATACAAATTCACTTAAAGTTTTTGCTTAAATGTTGCTTTTGCTTTGTTGACGACGTGGTTTAAGGTCGGTACGAGAAATAAAGCTCAATGAAAGACGATACAAGAGACAACAATTTAGATTTATGTAAATTCACCACATTATGTCCATGTTTTTTGTACTTTATTGCACATACCATTATATTTCATTATATTATTATATCTATTGCACTCCCAACAATACAACATAACAATATCAGTTGCAGATTGGTGACAAAATAAAAGAAAATATGACAAGATTTCTATTGTGTTGTTGTTTTTTTAATGTTGATGTCAAAAATGCATTGCCCAGTGTTTGTTAAGTATTTCGTCTCTGCGTTTGGTTTTATTTTCATACTTTTATGTCCATTAATGTCTTCCTATAGGTCAGTCTAAATAAATTCTGAACGTTTTTTTCAATTGAATCTATGATCTGTAACTGTTTTAATTTCAGTAACAATTGATGACTCCCTTGAAAATCAGATAAGTAATCACAATGAGACTTTCATGGTTAAATAGAGGTTAAATAATTAATATATACAAACATTCAGTTTGTATATTCTACATTTTTCAAAACTGTTTTTTATCTCACGAGAATTTGCCCTTTGTTCATTTGGTGAACTGAGACTAATCCAAGGTTTAGATAAAGTGTCTAGACCGTACAAATCCTCTGACTAATCTACGGCGGCTTAATTTTTAACCGCTCACTAACCACGAAGACGTTAATTAAATGTGTGACCGCGGCCTTCTCTCTTCTCTTCTGTGCACTTGGTTAACACTCATATACAGTATAATTAAGCTCACCTCTGATCGTGATTATCTTTCTTTTTGACAGGAATGCTGCAAAACGGGAAAAAGTTTGACTCTTCTCGAGATAGGAATAAACCTTTTCAGTTCAAGCTCGGAAAGGCGGAGGTCATTAAGGGCTGGGAAGAAGGCGTAGCACAGGTAAAACCAACTCGAACAATCGCTCAATAAGTCAGCTTTCAGTCACTGCTTACAACAGCGATGAAATTATTTTGTGTAATTTAATGAAGAGCTGATACATGGCTCTCACAATAATATCAAGATTTTGCAATACATGCGTCAATGCACATGATATTCTGCGATATATTACTATTTTTAAGAATAGTAATGTCTGTATTAAACCAATACCTCCTCAAACCTAATATGAAATTACACCAATTTTAATCATAAAACCAGTGAATTTCTCAAATCTTGTCTGGTCTAAACTAGCAACACAATTGGTGCCTTTAGTGTAAATATGTATTATCCCAATATAACGATACTTTAATTTTTTAGGACCACCAGAAACGGATTGAGTGCTCGTGCTCGAACTTGTACCTTTATTTACTTCATTGATCAAGATGCAGTGTTTTTCTGATGTCATTTTTTCCTCTCGCTCCAAAAACAAAACACAAAAACACCGCTAAATGAAGTTTGGTGTCTCTGTTTGTGTTTCAGATGAGCCTGGGCCAGAGGGCTAAACTCACCTGCACACCAGACATGGCCTACGGCACTGTAGGTCACCCAGGAGTCATCCCTCCGAACGCCACGCTTATATTTGACGTAGAATTACTCAAGCTGGAATAAAGTCATCCTTGAAGTTTTAAAAGTCAAGGCTGCGTTTGCCACAGGGAGAACACTACCTGCCGTCACCTCCCACCACATGTTATTATCGTTTCATTTCTACTTTTTCTGTTCAGTATTTTAAAAGTATCTACGTAAGCCGCTTCGCTCGTGCATAGTATGGATACCCTCACCAAACGCATTTCATCCTGCTTTTCCTGACACATCATGCATCTTATTTGTTGTTTTGAGTCAAATGCTTTTTGATTTGTTTCATCTGTACATTTTTGTTGTTGTTAATAAAACCAATTAAACTCATTATTCAACCACACTATGTTGCAATCCAAATACTGCCTTACAGTTTAATCAAGCAGAGGATGGGTGGAGTTTGGCTGGTACAATAGCTAATCCTTAATATTCTACCTGGGCATTACCACTGTCTGCATTGCCACTTTGATCAAATAAAGTTAGTCCTGCTGAATGCTCTGAATGATGTTGCTAAGTTCAGTATATTTTATATCCTTCATAGCACATTACTGCTACTGTACCCTATTCAAGCCGATAAATAATACTGTACAGAACTCTATGACAGCCATTATTACAACTTATCGACCAACTCTTGAATAAAATGGCATGTACTGTGTACTGAGACAAACTGCTGCTGTCTTTCTTGTTATGTAAGGTTGTTGTAGTAGCACTGCCGCCTGGTGGCCAAGGCAGTAAGTACAAGTTTAGGCCAGGGTGTTGCATGTGAAAGGCTCTTGTATATAAGTGTTTAATAATATAAAATTACATTGCTCATGGGACAGTATTACAACCGTACACCATGATTTGAATGAATACATTATTATAAATCTGTGGATAACATAACATAGGGCCAGCTTAGAGAACAAATAACGCGTTCAGTTCATGGATTTCGTCTTTCTTTATTTGAAACATTTTGGGCCCTTTTTCCCCATTCAAAAGATACAATATTTTGTTTTGATAAATTGTTAATCGCTATGGCAATTTCTCATCATCCTGAAAGCTATGGACAGGTGAAAATCATGACTTGACGATGATTACATTGTTTTCGTATTTGTTAGGACTCAATATTAGTGTTATTTTGGGTTTGCGATCATAAATAAAATCACAATTGACAGTTGCCATAATAATTAACAATTTGAAACTAAATATTATAACTTTTGAACGATGGAAATATCAAAAATGTTTTGCCTGTAACTAAACTAGCAGGAAGCTGACGCCCGTGAATATTTTATTTTTGTATTTCTATGTTATTAGAATAAATAAACGTACATTCATAAGATTTAAACACACATATATATTAACATATAATTCCGTTACAAAAATAAATAAAAGCAAGCTGTAGTTTATTTACTTCCGGGGTGTAGATGAAAGTTCATTCGTGAAAGCTGCTCCGTGATTGGATAAAACGCAATGTTATGAAACGTCATTGGCTAAACTTCCACACGCCTTTTGCAAACCCGAAAACTGCAGCTCACACCAAGGTCAGAAATGAAATGTTTTATCAGACATATCGACGTGTCCACTACAGGTCATTTAGACGCTGTTACGTTGTTGTCACGGTGTCTAATTGATAAAGATAACGGTCGAGTTGTTGCATATTCTCGGTTAGCCACAGTTACTGAATGCGCAGCTCTGTTTTGTTCATCAAATTGTCTGTATTGTAAAATACGCTTGATTAAAAATAACCGAGTGCCAAGTCATTGCACAAGGCCCTGCACAAAGGATCGTTTTTGTGTCTTGAATAGATCCAGTTTAGATCGTTTTGTGCCAGTGCTGTTGAAGCTAACTCATGTGTTGCTACAATTACCACAACAAAACAATGAAGCTTGTGTAATATAGACAATTTAAAATGCTAATGTCGTCTGGAATAGTCAAAATGATGCTGACCTTGACCATAACATATTTTTACTGATTAACAGACATGTGATCTAAATCTTAATGGTTTTAAGCACACATTTTGTGTTGCAGTGTTACAAGTTACAGTGCCGAAGTAGTTTACTAGGTGTTTTAACTTTACTTTAGATCTCTGTTACAAATAAAGGGGGGGGAAAATAATTTTCTTGCCTCAAAATGATTTAAAGTTGAATTTTTGGTAACGTATCTACAAAAAAAAAAAACCTAAAAAACGACTATAACTATTGTAGTATATTTATAGCTTTAGCTAGATCTGCTTTATAATCTCACTATTTATTATTATTATTTATTTCGACAACTTGTTGGCAGTTTACTTTAATTTACAAACCTAGAATTTTTTCTAAGTTCGTTGTATATTTTTGTATGATTATATATTTTTTCACTTAGACACTAAAATGTGAGTACAATCAAATGGTCACTACATTTTTTGTGAGCCAGTATGGAAACACAATGGTAAATATCTTTATTTTGTAGAATTTAGATGTATTTCAGTAGGTTTTGTTGTCTCTAAAGTTTTTATATTTTATTTTATTTTAAAATATTTTGTGTACTTTGTAATAAAGAAGAAAACTAGCTGATGAACTCTGAAATTCATTATTTAAAAAAAATAAAATGTTTTGGGTAATTGATCAGCTGTCTGTTAATCTTTGAACTCTAGTGTCCACACTTTTCATCCAGTCACACAAATGGTCTACGACTATAATTGACAAATGAAGCTTATCCTGATACATTAATACATTTAGTGTTTTACATGTTTGTTGTTGTGCAGGCGATCCATGCTTGTCTGAAGGCCCACAGTCAGCATGTTGTCCGCACACAGAGCTACGGCCGCCCGGCGTCTGCTCAAAGCCTCCGTCCTCACTTCAAGCTCCCCTTGCTCCCTGCTTCACACCAGCCTCAGATGTCGAGATCAGTCTGAAATCCACCCGGAATGGGCAAGCTTGGCGAAGAAACAACTCAAAGGGAAGAATCCAGAAGACCTGATATGGCGCACGCCTGAGGGACTTAACATTAAGCCGGTGTACACTAAAGCAGACTCGAGCTCCAGCGCAGATGAACTCCCAGGAGTCTTTCCGTACACTAGAGGGCCCTATCCCACCATGTACACTTACAGACCGTGGACCATCCGGCAGTACGCAGGCTTCAGCACCGTGGAGGAGAGCAACAAGTTTTATAAGGACAACATCAAAGGTAATTTGCAGCAGTGCATGCATTAGCTGCAACTAACGTTTATTTTAGTGTCAAATTAATTGATTATTTTAAACAGATGAGTGTTTTCTCAAATGCAAGGCCGGTTTATTTTGTAGAGCACAATCTGTACACAAAGTAATTCAAAGTGCTTCACAGAACTGAAAAGATGCATTAAAATCACAAGACAAACAAATAAAACAAATATATAATCAATTTATACCGAAACATGTCAAATGGACTGGTTAAATGAAAATGCATTTGACAATAAACTTAAGACCAATGGAATCTTTTCAAAGTGATTATCTTTGGAGTCGACTAGTCAGCGATATAATTTTTTTGATCAGTTGACTAGTCACACTATTATTATATCATACAAAAATATTTTCTAAATATTTTTTTAACAAAATAAAAGTTGAAATATGTTGACTCAAGGCTCAAAGATAAAGACAAATATACAAAGAAAATATATATTTTTTAAAGTTTTGATTTCAAAATTCTGCCGTCTTTGTTACAAAATATTTCAGTGTTTGATTTAGAGATTATGATTATCAAAGTACACGGGCACAAACACGCACACGGGCACAAACACGCACACGGGCACAAACACGCACACGGGCACAAACACGCACACGGGCACAAACACGGGCACAAACACGGGCACAACAACAACCAGCACACAAACACGGCACAAACGGGCACAAACACGGGCACAACACACAACGGGCACAAGCACGCGGGCACAAGCACGCGGGCACAGGCACAAACACAGGCACACAACACGCACACGGGCACAAACACGCGCACACAAACACGCGCACAAACACGGGCACAAACACGGGCACAAACACGGGCACAAACACGGGCACAAGCACGGGCACAAGCACGGGCACAAGCACGCGGGCAAAGGCACAAACACAGGCACAACACGCACACACGGCACAAACACCGACAGCACAAACACGGGCACAACACGGGCACAAGCCGGGCACAAGCCACGGGCACAAGCACGGGCACAAGCACACGGGCACAAGCACAAGCACGCGGGCACAGGCACAAACACAGGCACAAACACGCACACGGGCACGCACACGGGCACGCACACGGGCACGCACACGCGCACGCACACGCACAGGCTCAAATGCAGGGCCCAGAGGAGAGAAGAGGCCCCAAGCCCTCAGCAGCCACAACCGACAACCGCTCGAAAGAATCAAAAGCTAAGATAAAAGGGTAGGTCTTGGCTTGCTCTTAGAAACCTGAACAAATATTACTTCTTTGACAACCCTAACACAAATGAGGTTTGAACAGTAAATTCAGAGCGCTGCACAAACAAAATACGTAGGTTGAGTTATTCAGAGCACTGAATCAATCACTGTATGTATGAGTTGTTTGCATCTCTAATCCCTTTCTTTGATGTTGGCATTAGAACTGAATACACATTTATTTATGTTTGAAAACAAACTAAAAGCGGAAATGTGTTAATAAGATGATGCAAAACTGGAGCTCATTGGCTTGTTTTCAGTTTACAGAACGTGCCTCGCTCACAGTGGGGCTTCTCCGTTATTCCCATATGAGGGGTTTGGGCTCATGTAGAGTGTTCGAATTATAATGAAGGGATGGCATGTTAACTGCTTCTATAAAGTATTATATAACGATAACTGTTCTATAACGTCTTGATTAAACATACACTTGTATTTTTCCTTTATAAGAAAGTGTGAAAATTGGGATTTGGGTTATTCTGGAGCCACTATTGTAGATTATATTGTTGAATATGTATTTAGTGACTTTTTTGTAGTCAAGAAATATCCAAGAGAGTTCTTGCCGTTGTCGTCACGCTATCCCAGAATGCACCACCAAACTCCACACTAGCAGCGATGGTGGAGAGGAATTTGCATTGAAACTAACGGCGTCAGCTGCAATGAACAAACTTTAACTGAGTTTCAAAGATTGCGTCTTCTGTCATACGTCACTTCCTGTGCCACCAGAATGCCCCCGCTCCCTTTTAGATGCAAACAAATAGTGTTAACAGACAGGCAGGAGATGCAATTTTGTTTTGCTCCAAAATACAACAAAATATTCATAATGGCGACACAGCAGCCATTTATATTTTAATTCAATCCCGAGGGATGGAGGTGTACATAGTGTCTGGAGATTGAATTAGATAGTTGTAGATGTCAGGATAGGACCCTTCCGGCCACTGTGTGGGGTCATTTTGCCAAATGGATTCTGGTAAGCTAAACGGACATTGCTCAAATCCTATTTCTCAGTTTTTTCTTATAACTGACCCAATTGGATATCGATATCGGATTGAATTAAATATTCACCAACTCCGTCCATGGCTGCTGTGTTGCCAGTATCAATATTTTGGTATATTTTGGACATTTTGGACATTTTAACAATTAAACAATTAGTATCTCCCGCATGACTGTTGACACTACCCAAAAGTACCCGTTTGGCTGGAGACATCTATATAAAATGCAGTTTTTGTGTTTTTGTACCTTTTGCAGTTCCTGTGATTATTGTTTCATTAGCTCTGGCTTTACCTATTGGCAAAAAAAAGGGATATTTTTGGACATGGCTTCGGTTGCTATTTTAAATGTAACAATGCTCTGTGTTTTATTTCCCTTCGACAGCCGGCCAACAGGGCTTATCCGTGGCCTTCGACCTCCCGACACATCGCGGCTACGACTCAGACAACCCCCGAGTCCATGGCGATGTCGGCATGGCGGGCGTCGCCATAGACACGGTGGAGGACATGAAGATGCTTTTTGATGGCATTCCCCTGGAGAAGATGTCCGTTTCGATGACTATGAACGGGGCGGTGATCCCGGTTCTGGCCATGTTCATTGTGACGGGAGAAGAGCAGGGAGTGCCCATGGCCAAACTCACGGGCACAATTCAGAACGACATTTTAAAAGAGTTTATGGTCCGAAACACGTACATTTTCCCGCCAGAACCCTCCATGCACGCCATAGCAGATATCTTTGCCTATACGTCAAAGGTAATGTGAACAGATTGTACGAAGGTTGTTTATTTCTTTATTTGAAAGGGCAGTGTGTATTAATCTGTTGACCTAAGGCATGAAAAACATGAAATCAGATTAAACTGAATAGACAACAGGCACATAACACACTGTTTTATTCTTATTCTTATTTCTTATTCTTATTGTCATTATTATTTTTATTTTGCAACTTTTTATTTTTTAAAACATAAAATATGACCAGGGATTACTACACAATACAAAAATAATATGAGCATCAGCAGACGTACAGAGAGACAAAATCACGACACTGAAAATCAAATACCGGTCTCACTTTGTCCATTTTCCGTATGTCCTTTTATAATGTCTGTCCAGTTCTTGATTTTAGGCGCAGCTTTTTATTTTTTTTATGGTGCTAGAACCATGTTCCAAATATATTATTGAATGTGTCCATGGCTGGAGTTTTAAGGCCCAAATACATGGGATGGCAATGTCAAATACAGTCTGTAGCGCTTTGTTGATTTCAGTCCAATGTTTCTGAACATTTAAGACCTGTTTTCCATTTAGTCCTGCACCAATTACATATAAAATCCACTCCAGACCGGCGTTCAGGAACATTTGATAACTTTGAAAATATGCTGTTATTAGTTAATTAAAATGATCTTGATGACATTCATTTTGAGTCTAATACATTTCTTTAGTTATCAGATTATAACATTTTTCAGTATTCATTTTAAACCTTATTTCGGGCACAACGAGGTCCATATAGAATAATTAAACACAATAACAAACAAACAAATGCTAAACAACACCGTACAATAACAAACCATTGTACGTACAAGCAATCTCTCCTGTGCCTCCAGAGTTCAGACTCTGCTCTGTCCATGCTTGATTATACATTCTGTTTTGTGAGTCGTAAACAAAGTGACTGATTGCGGCGTTCGGTGTGGGGGCGTTATTTTGCATAAACAGCCGACGAGGAACAAAAAAACCAAAACATTTCCACAAAATACGCATCATTATAAGCAACCTGCAGTGCGATTTTAAAAAGACCTGAGCTGATCGTCGATGATTAGGAATGACTGCATCTCGATCTCGATTATATGTAGATATAGATATAGATAAATTGTTTACAAATGTCTACTTTTCTTCTGCAATCCAGTAATAAGATAATGTATTGGTTCTTTAACGGTTTCCTTCAGTAAGAGCCACCTTTTAAATCCTTTAGCCTAGTCATTTTTTTGGTGTCGTCCTATATTATATTTATTAGTTACAGAATAAAAGTAAAAACTGCCCGACAAGGTAAAATGAAAGTGGCAAGAAACTGGCACTAATCCCAAGCACCACCAAGTGTTGTCCTAGTTTTGACATGGTTTAGACCTGGACTAGTCTCGTTATAGACCAGGTTTTAGATCTGGTGGTACTCAAAAGGATAAATGTTTTTTTGATGGTAATTGGTGTGAAAAGTTTGAGAAATACTGAGCTACTTAAAATCAAAACCTGCTCTTAATTAGGCAATGGGGGTGGGCAGGAACAGAAATGTGTTAAAATTTGTATTAACACATATTAATTGAGGTTTAATCATCAGACAAATGCTAAGTAATCAGAAAAGTTCAGAAATATCCCCTTATACCTTCATTTGAAAGTTTACAGTATAGCTTATAGCTGATTCTTCTTCTTTTTGTAGCTGTTTTTATATAAACGATATATACTCGACATTCAACTTTTGCCCTAGTTCAAAACAACATTCACTATATTATTTACATTTTGATTTCACTTCCCACTTCTTCTTGAAAATGGTCTTAACGTGTCTTTAAATGTATCAGACAAATATAATCTTACTGTAAAATGACCCAAAATTGTGCACAAATATTGCTTTATATACTTCTACTACTTCATGGGTGTGCTGCGGTTGTATGATTGATTTTCAGTCTGTTCCCACAGCATATGCCAAAGTTCAACTCCATTTCCATCAGCGGCTACCATCTCCAAGAAGCCGGTGCCGATGCGATCCTGGAAGTGGCCTACACCATCGCTAACGGCCTGGAGTACTGCCGCACCGGGCTGAAGGCAGGCCTTACCATTGACGAGTTCGCTCCCAGGTAAAGTCCATCTAATTGGCTCCAAAAGTCAGCTGTCTTATAAAGTCATAGTTATTAAAGTCCTTTTAGAGCTGCAGGACTCATCGCAGTTTAGTTACACTGATAGGAAATGTTCTTTTGATTAATCGATAAGTTGTTTGGCTCGCGAAATGCCCTGAATATAGGGATGTTACAATGTCAAATGTTAGTGTTACAATTATTGTAAGAAAAAGCATCACGATTTAACGATTATTCACGATTATTGAGACTGTGAGCAAACAACATTGACATATTTCATTTTATTTCATTCCTGTGGTCTCACACGTAACTGTTCCGTAACTGTGACCGGCTTTATGAAATTGAACTTTCTGAAAGACAAAATAAAGTTAAATTTGACAAAAACAGCCAGAGTAAAAAGTTTTACATACAATTTACATTTAAGTCTATTTTTTGGACAATTGATTGAACGAAAGATACTTAATTTTGCTTCTAAAATTGTTACGGCTATTATTTTTTGGTTGTTACGCATCTATTGTGACCTAAATAATCACGATTATCAATTAACCTACGTCATAATCTTGCCATCCCTACTTGAATATGAGATATTTTATCAAATATGCGGCACATTTTAGACTTTGATGAGGTCATAAGTTTGTAACTCTGTGGTGTATTTACCGTTTTTGGAATGAAATATCCAAAACTCTGATCGACAAATATTGAGCTCTGTTGTTTGGGATTCGCTCCACAAACATGCAATTATAGTCTTGTGGTTTAACGTCCTTTTCGACAAACAATCACGTCTTTGGCGATGAATAATGGCACCACTTTCTGAGGCTGTTGTGGAAAAACAAATTTAATTTCACATAATTTCTTTTGTTCATGTATACTGACAGAGGAGGTGTCAAACTTTATGCTAGGTTTTGTTTCATGTGGAAAGGACCAATAATTACAGAGGTTTTGAACCTTAAACCAGGTCAACAAATCATTAAACAGCAAATTCTACCGTTATAATTCTGCTCCAGCTCAAAGTTAGTGTATCAATTTCCTGTGTCATTCCTGCTCTGATTCATAAAACTTCTTCTCTCAGCAGTTGGGATATTTCGGAGTCTGTGTATGGTCCAGAAAACGATTATTTGATTACTAAAATAGTTTACGATTATCCCACTATTTGATTAGCTGCACTGAATCAATGAATCAATTAATCAGTAGTATCCAGTAGTATCCAGTAGTATCAGAATAAGTAGTAGTGCAGAAAGTGACAGTGCAGTGAGTGGTTGAATAGTTGAATAGTTGCAGTTAAAGTGGCAAGTGTTTTAGAAGTGTTCATGAGGGAAAGAAACTGTTCTTGTGGCGGGAGCTGGTCCGGATGGACCGTAGCCTCCTGTCTGAGGGGAGTGACTTAAATAGTCCATGTCCAGAGTGAGAAGTGTCAGCTGTGATCCGACCTGCTCGTCCCAAAGGGAGCTGATAGTGGGCTCCCACTTGAAGTCCTAGGTGATGGTGGTGCTGAGGAAACGGAAGGAGTCCACGGTGGTGATGGGGGAGTCTGTCATGGTGAGAGGGTGCTGGGGGACTTCTGGTCGTTGAACTCCAGGTTGTTACTGCTGCACCAAGACACCAGCCGGTCCACCTCACTCCTGTAGACGGACTCATCCCTGTCCGAGATGAGCCTGATGAGAGTGGTGTTGTCCGCAAACTGGATCAGTTTTACGAAGTCGTGGCTGGAGGTGCAGCAGTTTGTGTACAGGGAGAAGGGCAGAGGGGAAAGCACACAGCCCTGTGGAGATCCTGTGCTGATAGTCTGAATGTCTGAGACATTCTTCCCCAGCCCCATGCAATGCCTCTGATCCGTCAGGAAGTCAGTGATCCACCTGCAGGTGGAGTCAGGTACGCTGAGCTGGGAGAGCTTTCCTGGAGCAGAGCAGGGAGGATGGTGTTGAATGCAGAGCTGGTCCACAAACAGGATCCTGGCGTAGGTTCCCGTTAGTCCAGATGCTGCAGGATGAAGTGGAGTGCCAGGTTGATGGCGTTGTCTACAGATCTGTTGGCTCTGTAGGCGAACTGCAGGGGGTCCAGCAGGGAGGAGGTGAAGGACTTGAGGTGGGGCAAGACCAGGCATTCAAATGACTTCATGACTACAGATGTCAGCGCCACAGGCCAGTAGTCATTAAGTCCAGTGACAAGGGGCTTCTTGGGGACAGGAACAATGATAGACAACTTGAAGCAGGCTGGAACGTGGCATGACTCCATGGAGGTGTTAAAAATGTCTGTGAAGAGGGGGGACAGCACTCCTGCACAGTGTCTTGAGGTGGTGTGAGAGACCGTCTGGTCCAGCAGCTTTTCGGGGGTTGGATTTCCGAAATAGTCTGTTTACATCCTGTTCCTGAACTGAGAGAGTGGTGGGGGAGGTGGGGGGGACCGTGGTTGGGTTGGCAGAGGTGGCCATCGCAGGGGAGAGGGTGGTCACATCAAACCTGGAGTAGAAGGTGTTAAGTATTCAGTAGTATCCAGTAGTATTCAGTAGTATCCAGTGCTATTTACTTCTCCAACTACTGTAATGTTAAAGCACTGTCTGTGTACTCTAATCAGTTCACTTATCTGTATGCTTTTCTAGACTGTCCTTCTTCTGGGGCATCGGGATGAATTTTTACATGGAAATTGCTAAACTGAGGGCCGCTCGGAAACTTTGGGCCACACTCATCCAGGAGAACTTTCAGCCGAAAAACACAAAGTCCCTCCTCCTCCGCACGCACTGCCAGACATCGGGCTGGTCACTCACCGAACAGGCAAGTGTGTAAAGAGAACGCCGCAGTTTTTTTGTTTTAGGGTCTCGATATGTTGCCGGTTTGTTTTTGGGAGCCTTTTAAACTCCGGTAGAAGCGCGGCTGGTTGAAACCACAGCAGGCAGCATCCACAACATTAAGAGTTTACTCTAACATTTGCTGAGGCTTGTTAGGACGCTGTGAGAGAATGCTGCTCATTTATTCTTATTTATTTATTTATTTATTTTTAGTTGTATAAATATAGATAGATAGATAGATAGATATCCCGGCTTTGAGAAAACAAAATATATAAATAAAAATTAGGAACAGGACTAGGACTAGGAACATTAACTTATTAATGCACTTGACTGTTAACAAAGTTTAAAAATGTGTGTGTTACTTCATTACTTTTAGTAGAGTCTTTTATATGGTGCTTTTTTTTTTGCTCCTGTAACTGCACTTAAGTTTCAAAATTGAGTACTTCATTCACCACTGTTCGGCCACATTTACCCAATAACTTCACCAAACATTTGGCATATTTGGCCGATACCAATGTTGATTTACTCCATTTTCTAATTAATTAAATGTATTTTTAAAGTATGTAACGTGGCTGGTTGAGTGTCTGCCGCTGGTGTATCTTCTGCCAGAAAAGTTACACTGTGCACCTGTAAGTGGAGGATGGAAAATGATTCCAGTTATTAAATGTCAACTTTAATTACATAATTACATAATGATGATAATAATATTCCAGCTTTCTAAGTTTAAAGCTCATATCGGCACATAGTGTTGTGTCTTTGGGCAGAACACTTTGGAGCGTGCTTTTCTCTTATTTTACATTTACAATAAAATTATTCACAAGTTGTCCATTTGTAATTTGTAACTTGTAACTTGGCCTTGTGAGTTGTTCCCTGATCGAAAACATACCTGGAGTTGTGTTTTTATTTATTCACACTTGTTTTAATCCTGTTCACGAGGTTGCGAGAACGGACACAAAAGCTTCATTTTTTTCTTTCTATCTTCACCAATATAAGACATTGCCAAATATAAAAAAAGAGCCAAGATCCTTGCCTTCAGGTTGATGACGGCAAATGTTGCAAGGCTGGTTGTCCGTCCGAAAAATGCCCAAAATACATATTTAACCATCACACGGTTACATTACATTTAAGACATTTAATAAGGTTACTTTGTTCTATATTAATATATCGGAAAACCAGAAGTAAGTCTGTAAACCATCTGCACTAAAAGTGCAGTCACTTAGGACACATTATTAGTAAATGGCTACTGAAATGCTTTTTTTCATAATTTCCGAGCGAAATGGAACCTTGCTTTTTTCCCAACACAGGTATTATATTAAGTTTGAATACATAAAATACAGATGCCAGTATACTTTAATCAGTTATGGAAAAAATTAAGCTTATGTTCCATCTTATATTCCACCTGGATGATAACGTGTGTCTTGTATCATTTAAATCAGAAATTTAATATTCATAAAACCTGATCAGCCTTGACTTATTAATCACATGGTTGATTACCACATTATATATATTAAAAAAACACCAAATCTTTACATGAACATCTCAGGCAGATCCTTTCTGCTGTCGTCTGAAACAATAATAGTATTTTTCCCCTTCTTTCTCCCAGGACCCTTATAACAACGTGGTCCGCACAGTAATTGAAGGCATGGCCGCGGTCTTCGGGGGCACCCAGTCCCTCCACACCAACTCATTTGACGAGGCTCTGGGCCTGCCCACAGTGAAGAGCGCCCGCATCGCCCGGAACACTCAGATCATTATCCAGGAGGAGTCGGGCATTCCTAAAGTGGCCGATCCCTGGGGTGGCTCGCACATGATGGAGGCTCTCACTAACGACGTCTACAACACTGCCCTCAAGGTACAATTATGGAACTCGTGACAAGAAAATCCTTGTTCATTTGTCAGGGTTTTTCTGGATGAAATAAAGTTTAGTTGTATAATTTGTTATTACAAAAGTAATAAGTTATTTACAGAACTAGGGGAAAAAACTCAATTTACAATACAAGGAAGACGACAAATAAAAAACAAACGTCTCCTATCTGTGCACGGGATAACACTGATATTGATTTTATATTATATACTTATGTTCCCACTCACCGCTCCTTATCCTTTTTATTTTCGATACGTCCCTCATCTGTATTCTTCTGCCGCCTCTTTGTCTTCCCTTGCCTTGGTGTAGTGATTTTATCTTGTGCAAGACAAACTCCCCTTGGGCAATGAAGGTTTACGTTCGGTTATCGAGCTGTAAGAAGGCAATTCTGTCGATAGATCATTTTAATATGGTCAGTCCGATATCCTAGAAGGGTGGGGACATTTCTTCACAATACAAATGATTAAAAAAGAAATACTGTTTTATATGCAGAAAATCTTTGTTAATTTGGAATATAGTAAGAGCAGAATAGAATTTAATGTGAAATGCGATGTCATATCTTCTGTACTTGTAAAGGCGTCAATTTATGGAGCAAAAAAACAGATCTGAAATGTTGGGTGTGTTGTTATACCTGCTTGGTGGTTTATAAATGCCATTATTAACAACTTCTTAGTCATCACTTTCAGCATGGCATGTTTTTGTCTTCATTGTGTGTGTTTTTTGTGCAATGTTTTGGAGGACACATTTCTTTGCAGCTGCATATTTCACGTCACGCTATCCATTTATTTGCTCAACACTGGGTGACATTGACATAACTTGGCTCAATGGTTTTTCTTTGGGATGGAACAATTGTCTCTTCTCGTGGAAACTATTTTCCTCAGAGCGTAATGTTAAAGATCCTGTGTAACTTTTTAGGTGGAGGGCTCGATACTAAGGAATATACTTGATGCCAATTTTGATGCTACACTAATTTCAGTTCAAGGTTTTAGACGATACACTTGTTCTTTATCAAACACTGTGGTCCACTTCTAGTTTTGATTTAACTCGGAATCATCCTAAAACTGTTCAGGAAAGGTCACGTTTTGTCCTAATCGGGCTCACGTCAGATGAATTATCGCGATATTTATGTCACAAACTCTTGAGAATCATCTGGTCGGGCCGGCCCGGCCGCTGGGTGACGGACCAATCACAGCGCAGCGTTGTAGTTTAGCCGGAATTCAGGCCCCAGATCAGTGGAGAGACGACACAGCTCACAGTAAGAATGGTATTTTTCCAAGGTATTTTTGAGCAATGAAATCATCCGTGTAATTAAATATATTAATTTGTTTAATGCTGTGCTGTGGGACATTCCAGGCAAAGCAATACCATGTCCATGGAGACATTGACATGGAAATGGTATTTGGAATTTTATTTTCTGTTTTGGTTCATCCAGAGTTGAGATCAAAAAAGCGTTCAACAAAAAAATCAGAGCTATAAAAGAAGGACGAGTGGATAAACATGAACTGTAAAATATAATCTGGAAATTGGTTTGAATAAGTATAGAGATTTATTTAGCTTAATTATCCGTACAATTTTGGTGTACATATATTGTTTTAATAGCAGTAACATGGACAGTTTCTTAATAGTAGCAATAATAGGTTCAATGAAATGATAGGAGAAATACTCTAAAAGTGGGCAATATATCAACATCATGAAGATATGCAAAATGTGAATTATTGAGTATATTTGAGTTAATGCAAAATTTTTAGATGGTTCTTTAGTATAAACATTAAAGAGCTGAATAAAAATAGAATCGGCATTTAATTTTTTTTTTTTTTTAAAGGTCTAAATTTATAAAGTCATTTTACAGTCCTTTCAAGTGTTTCAGTTTCAGTTTCAGTTTAGTTTATTAGGACAATGTGCAGTTTCATAAAAAATATGTCTGCACCAGATTTAGCTTCAAGCTAATTTCCATCTGCTGGTGAGCCGAGCGTGTGGCTGGACTTATGTCTGTAGAGGGGGTGGGGCAGCGTCAGCGTGGACTTGAATCCTAACAAACCCATTTAAAGACAAATTTTTAGCACGTTTCTGTTGGTTTGACAGAAAATCTCACTACTGTTACTGAGGAACTCCACAAGAATGTTGAGATTTTCATTTGTTGTCTGTGTCTGCCACCTCTACGACTCTAAAGTGTTTCAAATATTTCTTTTCATCGCAGTGTGTTTACAGTAAAGTTGCAGTGACAGCTGTGCGGAGATCTTCTAAAACAGGATGCTGCAGCCGTGATGAGTCTCTGTGGACTTTTGGACTATTATTTTTTGGTCCAACATGCCCTCAAGGAACACTATCGAATACTTTAACCTTGCTTTTATCAAACCACTAAACCGCAATATTTATTTTAGACGTCTTGCTCCCAGATTCTACTTGAACACTGCACAATATAATACACACACTTTTTGCTTTATACTATTCTTCTACTTTGTTTAATTTTTCACCTCCTGTCTAAATTGTTATATTATTTTTCAAAATGAGACCTCTTTGATGACTCTCCAAAGAGGGAAGAAATACTACGCGCGGACATTTTTTAAGTTTGATCAAATCTGTGGAGATCAGAACTGTTGCCTAGTGATTTATTTCTTTATTGACCTTTATTCAACCAGGAAAGTCCCACTTATTCAGTGTGATTGATGGAATATATTTGTTCCTTTTAGATGTGAAATTAGACTTTTTATTAAATTTTTCACATAGAAAGTGAAATTTAAAGTATAATACAGGTTTAGCATTTGATTACTCTTGATTATTTGTATCGCATGAAGAGGATAATCGCAGTCCACTAAGCATTATACTCATTCTATTTCCAATTTCTATTTCAATTAAAATTTTTCTCCACGACGAGATTGTGAAAGCCTCAGTTAAAGAATTTTCCTGTTACTACTTAATGTTAAAATAAGATGTTTATGCTGCTTGGTGGTGGCGTGGTTAGGCAGCAGCACCTATGCCAGGCTCCACGTGCAGCCGGCCGCAATGTCGTGAATTTGAATCCCTGCTACGACAATTTGCTGCATGTCCTCCCTTCTCTCTCATACCTGTTTCACGCTGAACTGTCCTGTCTAATAAAACCTACAGGACAAAAATCCTTAAAAAAGAAACAGACTGTGTTTTTTTGTGTTTTAATTGTATTTTAAAGGTGCATTAAGTCACTTCTGGTGGAGACCTACTCATCTCCATGCAAGTGTTTTTGCCTTGCCTGGAATGTCACAGTATGTCATTAAACTTATCTATTAGGATTTATGGGTATTTATATTGCTCAAAAATGCTTTGAAAAGCATGCATTCTTACAGTAACTTTACCTGGTGGGGCTACCTGCTTGTTTCCATGGAGATGTAGACGTTATTTGGTTTTCCACAGTTTAACAGTAAACGTATCCATCAGGCATATCCAAACGACGGCCCGGGGTCCAAATGCGGCCCTCAGACCAATTTTTTTTGGCCCTCCAGCTTCCGGCTAAGTTGGTCCAAACGACAAAAAGTAGTACTTTTTTCCTGTAAAATTGGAAACATTTCAAGCATTTTGATGTTATATCAACCTAATATTAAGGTTCCAAGTCTTATTAAAGGTGTGGAGGCTCATCAAAGCAATGTCAAATGCAAAATTTCTAATGATTCATATTATTGTCTGGTTGTCTGTAGCCCTCTGCTCTGCTCCGTATAACACCCCTGTTCAACTTGCCACCTGCTTCTCTTCATGTAGGAGGAGAATATTGTAAAAAGGAAAAAAAAAAAAAAAAAGATTTACAGCTAAGGGTTTGTTTTCAGTGTTTGTTATCTCCTTTCAGTTCATTAAAGAAATTGAGGAGATGGGCGGTATGGCTCAAGCTGTGGCCGAGGGAATCCCCAAACTGCGCATCGAGGAGTGTGCGGCTCGGAGACAGGCGCGCATCGACTCTGGTAAACCAAAGCATCGCACTGGGGAAAATACATACACATTTATACACATTTATTTAACTACAGAATAAAACCTGATGGCTTGATTCGTTTCAAGAAATACCTTATTTTCTCTTTTTTTCTTTTTTTTTAATTAAAGGAGAATTAAGCCACACAAAAACTTTCTAAATGATGATTTGTGTTTGGAAATGGAAAATATGCAAATTAAGGACTGAATATTTCATAACAAGTTTGAAGAGCCAGTTAATCAAAGTGCAGACAGAGTACACGTAGATTGGGGTAGAATGTATTATTTTTTTTAAAGGTAAAGTATTTTAATGAAATGATGTTGGTGTGAATGGTGCTGTGTGAGCGGTTTGAGTGGTGGAGGGGACGATGGCGCAGGTTGTCACCTCCGTCAGTCTATCGAAGGGCTGCTGTGCTTACAAAACCACACTTCATGAGCTTTTAACCTTGTTACAATAGTGTCCTCTAATCATTAACTTACTCTGATTTTTATTACTATTGATTGATTGATTCATGTCTGAGTAATTGGTTATTGTTCTGAATTTCGGGCTGGAGTGTTCACAAAGGTTCTTTTGTAGACACTGGGTCATAAAGGCAGGGTTCAGAAATGTCACGGAGCCAATTTAAAATGATAAAAACAAGTACCTTTTTGGATCAATAGTGTGTGATGTATTTTTAGTTTTTTTCATTATTGATTTATTTTGACTCTGTGCGAAGGAAACTATTACAGCATAATTTACAGTGCACACCAGAGAAATGCACATTTCTTGAAAAGGAGTTGATGAACCTATATTAACTTCTATTCGTTACAAAACCATAGCCTGTATATGATTGTGTTTAAGGTAATGTTATGTTCATAGCTAAAGTTCCACACTAACATCCGAGCTACATGACCACATTATTGAAGTTAAATACATTTTATCCTCAGTAAATGTTTGAACTGTTGTCATTTTTACGATGAACAAACTGTAAATGAATTATCTACTGTATGTAATTTGAAAAGTGAAATGAAATTGAAATTGAAAATTCAGAATATTAACCTTTTTCTACTCTCTTCTCCTTATGCAGTGTTGTTTGGTTTCCTCTTAACCGCATGTCTCACACATTCAACATTTACACAATCGCTGCACCTTTTCTATTTGCGATCCAGGTGCCTGCGAGGTGCGATAGGCCAGACTTGCACCTCTGACTCGACTCAAGATTACGCAGGAATACACTGAAACTATATGGGTTTGAGTTGCATTCGGTGACGCGTGGACCTGCACACCTAATTGGAAAGCCTAGGATTACCACAGTGATACAGGTGCTTTCTCAGATCGCTGTGAACTTGCTGCGTTTGGCATGTCATTATCACCATGTCTTCAAGCTAAACCATTATAGACTACTGGTATTTGCTGTAATCCTTCTGATGCTGGTTCTCATTGATATTCATTGGCTCTCTGGCTGGCTCCACTGAGTTCATCCCCACTAAAGCTTGGTCAAATCTAACACACCATGAAGGATTCTTTAGTACATTTTGGGTCAAGATAATCGTTTTGTTTATTTCTGGCTTTTTGGTTATTTCACACATAGTCAGTCACTGTCCATAGTTTTTGCTATTTGCGGATCTAGTCTGAGACAAAAAAGACAAAAACTGGTTCATCTAAGGAAAAGATGCCCACACAATCACAGAGCATAGCACAGAGCATGTAGTGTATTTAATCCAATGCAGTGAGGACAGTTGTAAAGAGCCTTCCATTCTGTAGGTGAAGCTAAACAGCCACTGCACAAGAGGCTTTATCAGCACAGAAGGCAAATTCAGGACCACAGAGCACCGTGCATCTTCATCTTAAAGCTACAAACCACTCTTTTGAGGACAGTGAGGTGGAGATTCAAAGCAGGAGAAGAGATGGTTTGAAAGAGGGGTTAAGGACGCAATCATTGTTAAAAAACAGAAATGGAGGTTTAAGGTTCAACTTCCCGATAATGTACAACAGCATTTTGAAGCCATGGGACGAGATCAGCTCGGGCCGGTCAGATGCTAATTTGATACTCATCAGTGATGAGGGATCTGCAGCCAGCTAACAATAGGATGTATATGACCAATTATAGGGCTGCTGTGCCGCCTGGTGGGCAGGGCTTACGCCGACTTGGACAATTCTTTATCAAGATCGCTATGTTTGACTCTTTAGTATTACTTAAGATCTGTTTTAAATGAATAGTAAAAAAGTATTTCAATTTGTATCTAATATTGCCCCCATTTGCTTTTACTTAGATAATACAATCTAAGTGCACAACACTATATGCAATTCTTCTGTTATTCTCCTCTTGCTCTTCCCTTTCCTTTTCCAAATGTTTTTGAGTTACAACTAATGAGATTAAATATAAATATAAAGTTTAATGACATTTGTTAAATCAAATTTGACATTTGCTTCTTGTTATAAAATTAAATTCTAATATGTTGTGGTTTCGCATAATCCAATGAAAAAATTGACTAGTTCCCCTTCAACATTCCTCATAGATTTTGGTCCATGTGATTAATTATTTCACTAAAATCTTAAATCCATTTCAAACTCATCACAAAAATTCTCTTTAGGTTTGGTTCATGTGAGGCTAAAACACTCGTATAGTTTAATATAAGGCTTTAGTTCTCAATACTGGACCAGTACACAGGAAACAAAAACCAGGGCAAAATTCAACTTCTCTGTCAGCACAAATTAACTGAATGTGATTTTATTTTTTACTATCAGGGCTAAAAGTTGTTTTATTCAAACACAATGACACAAATGATTATATATCATGTGGACCAATTTTCATCATATAAAAATCAAAACACATTTTTATACAGTAGGGCGTTGTTCACAAGAGCAGTTTGATCATAGTTTCTTCAAAGGACACGTATACAAAATGTACTTTTTTGCTCTCATTAATCCTGATGAACCTCATCAAAACACCCAGTTTCAAATTTCCCAAATTTATGGCATCATAGGAACAGATCCGGCTGTTTTTAAGTCCATAAATCATCACCAGACAAGCTAGCGTTCGTTTCCACCCCCATGATAATTCCCTCTCCTGCCAGTAGATGGAGTGCTGACACCAAAATCTGAAGAGGGAACTTGTGTGTTCAGTAGTTACATTATTTTAACGTGAGATCCCACAGCAAAAGTACTCGAGAGCATGTTTAAGGGCCAAAAACAACACAAATAATGCACAATATACAGTGTGTCCTTTTAATATTATTTGGGGTGATAGTGCCTCTGAAATTATGTTGAATGTTGTGAACCTGTTTGATGACTTCTGGCGCTCGTAGGGCAGCTGTGTCGTCGTCATGTCCTCAGATAAATCTCCGTCCCTCCCTCATGACATATCGACACCAGCTGGAGCACCTGGCTTTGAAAGAGGCCTGGATGGATCAACGCTTACATGTGAAATATGAAATGACTCAGGGATCATGTCACATTTTTCCAATCTTGTCCGTGCTTGGGGAGGTCATGGAAAAGCGAGCACCTATTTGCTGTTTTTTTTTTGGAGATGGCAGAGTGACAGTTATATTTTGGTGTTGGTGTTTTGACCACATCATAGACCCGGTTTATTTTGTTTAATTACATTTTCCGAGGAGTCCCTGAGAAATGTGCCACATCCAATTTGAAAGAAAATAATTGCTGTTGGAGGAATAACCAAAAGATGTAGCCGAAAAAACAGCATTATTACTATTTTTTCTTTTTTTTTAACTCAAATCAAGTAAGCAAATATTATTGGAGATCCTTATTAGAGGTGGACAACTGAATTTGAGTTTTAGTTTGAAGAGATGCAACACTTGAATATTGAGTATATCGTTAAGAGTGAAAAGTGCTACAAAGAGAGTTGATTAAAAATGATCATTGAAATAGTTTGTTATAATCTTTCAAATAAAGGTATAAGGTGATATTTCTGCACTCCTAATTTTAAATACAATGGTGTTAAATATTACGGCACTACTATGACTTGTGTACAACCTACCATTTGGAATTTTAATCTAGAATTACTTACTTGCACCCACTTAGACACGTATTTACGTTTAAAGGTGCATTTAGTTTGTTTCCATGGAGATGTATATGCTTTTCCTGGAATGCCCCACAATAATTAAGTGCACCTTTTAAAATGTTGCCTCAAATGTACCCAGAAAGTACCGTTTTCCTCTTGATGGGAGTTTAAATACACATGTAGTTCCTCCTGAGGTTTGCACTATTTTTTCCTGAATCGTTTCTTTTTCTCCTTTCAGGCTCGGAGGTCATTGTCGGAGTGAATAAGTACCGTCTGGAGAAGGAGGAGACCGTGGATGTGCTGGCCATAGATAATACCATAGTGCGGCAGAAACAGATTGACAAGCTGAAGAAGGTAAGCTACAAAGGGTTGATGAGCTCTTCTATCGTACGCCTCAGAAGGTCAGAGACTAAGGTAGAATCGTTCGATGGGGCCCAAAGATGAGGGTTGGACTAAAAGACTACTGAGGTCATGTTGTGGCAAGAACACATGAACAAGTACATTTCATTTCGCAGCAGTTGAAACGCTTATACGTTTTGCGGCGGCGTCGTTTTTCGAGAAATTTCTTCTCGTGCCTGTGTGATGATGAATGAAGAACTTAATTTTAATTCTCAATCGCAGAGTTTGAAAACCTTTCCTTATAATATCATCTCATTAATTTTATAATGTGTTGCAAGCGATTGTTGTTCGCCCTCAAATTATCACAGTTATTGTAACGTTAAAGTGCCCCCTACAGGTTGGACGACTCATTGAACTAAAATGCACTTAAGATATATATATATTTTGGATTTTGCTGAAAATTATAAAAATGTTATCACAGAACAGCACATTTTTTCGGTTTATAATTTCACTTTCTATTTGTAATTGATGACATCACACTATGAAATTACCCTGCAAACACTGGGCAAATACTCATCTAATGTCTTTTAATTTTTATTTGACAAATACAAATATATGAGAGAAACTTTATTGTGTTGAATTAATGTTTAGAGTCAGTAAAATGTGTTTCTTTGTGTAAATTATGCATAAACTTTGACTGGCATGAGTAACCCCAGTGTGATGTCACTTCCTGTCATTTTCTCAACATTTTCTCCTCAAATACCTGCTGGATTGGTGTAAAGCTATCATTTATATGCACAGCAGGTATAAATTTACCAAATTAAGTCAAAATTATAAAGTCATAAACACCTGTCACGGGCCCTTTAAATGCAACCTCAACTGAGCTCAATTATTAGGTGCTGAAAAGTACATTAGCAGGGATTATTTTTTTGTTATTATAACATGCATTCATTATCCTGTGAAGAGCCCAGGTGAACGCAACAGAAGTAGGCATTGCTCTTGTCCCTAATTGGTAACAGAAGGTCAATGAGCACAGAAATGTCCTTTTACATCTCAATATCTGCTGCAGGAGTGTGCCACAAACACGATAGTAAAACATGAATGTATTAAAAGTAGTTCCTATCCGTGTACATTATTAAGAGACATTCTTGCACTTTCGTCTCACATCAAGAAGGTCAAATAGTTCAAAGGTAAAATAATTGTAAATGTCTAAAAATGTGTGTCCGGAAGAAGAATCACTTTCGCTTTATGTTGGTCAAGTTTTTCGATCTAGACAACTAATCGATTATTTAAAAGAATGATTGCCAGATTAATCGATTATAAAATGCATCGTTAGTTGCAGCCCTACCTGTCGACGATGGTTACTACATCAACTTATCGTTCAATACGTGACGTTATTAGGCTCAATATTTTTAGACCGTAGCTTTTCTTTGCCCTTGTGAAGAACGTTTACTTATTGTATTGTTCTGGGCGTAAAATGATAACCTTTTTTCTGTAAATGATTAAATAATTGATCTCCTATAGGGATTTTCACACTGTAGCCCCATTTTAGAGTAGGGACATGGGCCACACTTGGGACTTTTTTTTTTTTTAGCTTCTGTGTTATCTTTCATATAGTCGTGATATTGTTATATGGTGATGTTTACTTTCACAATGTTCGTAACATTAAATTCGGTCTTTTGTTTGTAGGTTCGTAAGAGCCGGGATCCAGACGCGGCTCAGAGATGCCTCGCCTCCATCGAGGAATGTGCACGGACCAGACAAGGCAACCTTTTGGAGCTGGCTGTGGAGGCTGCTCGAGCCAGGTCCATAAATGTGCTTTTTTCCCTTTTTATAAAGATGTTCTGGGGCTGATGCTAAACAAAAGACTCCATTTTGTGTGTGTGTATGTGTGTGTGTGTGAATATATATACATACAGTGCTGCTATTGTATGTTTCCATTGTGCCTTTTCTTTTCACAGTTTTCTTTTCTTACAGTCTGAGGGCGGTAGAAGTAATAACTACATAGTTTTAGCTTTGTCACTTCTGTAAGGGAACATTTCAAAAGATGCCTCGTGCAGGACATTTGACATAGTTAATTGCATCACTCAGTAGGATGTTTCACACTTTTTTAACATGTCCATCATCTATTATTTCTGCCTTATTAAATGTCCACTGCTGTGAGTAACCTTTACATTAACGGCAGCACAAAAATTGCAGAAGATGTTTGTTATTTTTGCTTTGTGAGTCGTTACATAAAAGAAAATGTTCCTGACCTCAATTGTTGCTAATAACTTTGTAATGTTTTATTTAGTTCTTATTGCAAAAAGGAATATCAACATTGGATTGAAAAAAAATATATATCTAGATACATCTTTAATAAGTATACTAACCAACTACTTTACTTACTGCTAACTATAAAGTAGTTATTATATTATTTGAAAAACAATTAAAAAATTAAATATATTGAAACCAGGCAACTCTAATTTGTCTAACTATTCAAAATAAATCCTGCGGGCCAATTTAATCTGGCCGCTACCAATCTTCCAAATATAAAAAAAAAAGAAGAAAAACAAAATCTTGTTTACTGGTTTAATCCTGGGTTAGCACTAGTTTAGACCTGGGCTTGGTTTAGTTCTTGTTTAATCCTGCTTTAGACCTGGCTTGATTCTGGGTTAGTCCTGGTTCAGACCTGGATGGGCAATTTTGCGAAGCAATGTTGGTAAAGCACTTTGTATGTCATTTCTCACTAAAATCCAATCTATCCGAAGTTATTTTATTACATTAACTCAATTTATTGAAACATTGTTGGCGATATTCTGTGCGACCCAGAACGTAGTTACAGTAGTGGCGTGTTGTGCAGCTCTGGCCAGGAGGCCTTGGCACGCCGAAAAATCTGGCCCTCTGGAAAATTAAGTTGAATAGCCCTGGTCTAACATATAGAGACACCTACTGCTTGTCACCATAGAGAAAAAAAATACATTTAATGACGCGCTACGGAACATTCCAGGCAGAAAGTTTAAGTTTTTAGCCTCAAGCCTGAAAAGTGCCTGTCCTTTTTAATAGTGTTTGACTATGAATTAAAAGGCATTTGTTTTCCAGATGCTCAGTGGGAGAAATCACTGACGCCATGAAGAAGGTTTTTGGCGAGCACAAAGCCAGCACTCGGATGGTGAGTGGAGCCTATCGCAGCGAGTTCGGGGAGCACCAAGAGATCGCCTTCGCACACAACAGGTAAAAACTAGAGCAATTTTAAAAGTTTTTCTTGGGATGAAATACATGTATTTGTTGGTTATTTTTTGTTGCTGCAGAGTTGCAGAATTTAATAAACTTGAAGGTCGGAATCCTAGACTTCTGGTGGCTAAAATGGGGCAGGATGGACACGATAGAGGGGCCAAAGTCATCGCTACTGGATTTGCAGACCTGGGCTTTGATGTGGACATCGGGCCACTGTTTCAGGTTAGAAAATCCCAAATGAAAATGAAAAATGTGTCACTTTTTGTGCCATTTCTACATTTGCCTATATTACAGTAATTACAGTTACCAGCTTTGCTCGCTGGTTTGTCCTGAGGTTTGTGTTTTCAAACTTGGCTAATCCGTTTAGAGTCCACACAGCTTTTGATGCGCAGCAGAAAGTGTAGGTATTCTAACAAACATATTCAATTCATTCATTAATAATTCCTAGCAAGGTAGCAATTATTTAACCTGACTCACTTGCTCTGTGTCTCTGAATTGAGTTCTTCACATGAATCAATCTGGGAAAGCTCTCGCTGAAAGTTAAAAAATACTTCACGCTGATTGGTCACAACAGTGGAAGAAGCAGAAAAAACTAAATTGTGTTTAATACAGTTCAGAAAAGCAGTGTCATCTTTTTCATCCACAAATGTACAAAGTGCCCACGTTTTTGAAAAACAAAATGAACCAAACCACAATACTACTCTGTGATTGGTCCAGTCCTGCCCGTAGGACCTAAATGTGATTGGCTCGTTTACCACTGCTGTGGACAGCAAACAGATCAGCAGGACCCAAACAAGATGAATGAGAGAATCACGTGAATCCATCTAGCTGGGTTAGGTTAGCAATGATTAATTTAGCCAAAAGCTCGATTTTATCATCAAAGGATGCGTTGCCTAACCTTATTAGCACTGTAATGTCAATCTGGATTTAGTTCAAGCCATGAATTAAGGCATGCTGGGAGCTACAGGAAATGTTTTAATAGAAAGTGGGGTATTATTTATTCAATATATCATGGTTGTGTGGTTTGCAGGATCTTATTCAAGCCATGAAGTAAGGCATGCTGGGAGCTAGAGGAAAGTTTATATGCGCTGGGTTGTAAATATATTTCATTCGAATTTATAGATTTTCTGTCGCCGGATTATTTTTTCCCCTTTGTTGGCCTATATAATGATATGTTAATACTGCAGGATTATAGTCTGTCCTATATGATCGTTCAAGGTGGATTTTCAAGGTCTGGACCACAGATGGGCCGTTTGAATGCAGATTCTTTGACCATAGTAGCTCTGTACGGAGATCACAAAAGGCCCAGTATCTATGCCCTCCATACATAAGGCCCCGAGGCACACGGAGTTAATGAATAATATACTCCATAGTGCATACATAGCTGCAGTCACTATAACACTGCTGTCATATATCGACTTGTAGTTCAGTAACCTCTTCTTTTTCTTTTTAGTTTTTTATGTGTGTTACAAGCAAAGATAACATAATCCGTTATTCCTATTGCTGTTATTATAATTATTAATAAGCATGTTCGTAATGTTAATGTGTGTGTACTTTGACATGGTGTTATGAATTTGTTTTAATTTTTTGAGTTCAGATTTTATAGGAACAAATTTGACTTTTTTTGTGTGTTAAACGGCTTGGAAATATGAAAGTCTGTAATGTTTATGTTCTGGAGATTGATATTAAAGGCCATTTTAATTTGATTTTAGTGTCAAATTGTGGTTTTTAGTGTCATAATGGCTAAGCGACGCTGTAGAAGCCTACACGTGTAACAGTTTTTGAAAATTAACATCAATGGGTGTGAATATAGGTGAAAAAAATGCATATGACAGGTTCTCACGTTTTAATTATTACCGGTACTTAGTTTGGCGGGAGAGAACCTGTTGTTGAATATTTAACAGTTCTACATCAGTCAAGTTTAATAACTGGTGGAGTTGTGCTGAGTTCCAGTATTTTTGTTGACAGTTTAAACAACCATTTAACAAAATAAATCAGGTTTTATTATTTGTAAAATCATAACTATTGGGTATTTGATATGTGTTTTGGCCCTTGTTTACATTTTTTGTTTACACGGTTGATGCGTTACAGTTTATGCGCCGTAACGACTGAAACAATAAAGTGGTAATAAAGAACAGGAAATTGCTCCAATCAACCAAAACATGGATCCATTTCAGTTAATTTATTGATTGTTATAAGTTATAAATGAACGTTTGAGAGTGAATTTCTGCGTTTGTTGTCATTGGCTTCGTGTAGACGTTAGCAACCTTAGCATAATCTTAGCATTCACAGCTGCAGAGGCGCAACAGCATCACAGGAGTAGGTTCACAAACAGCAGGGGGCAGTAGAGAGCAAATTAAGGTTAAATAACATCCATGAAGATGTCAGGCGTGGCATTGTTGGATTGTCTGGCTCGGATAAGGTTCTGAAATGTTGCCCGAGTTTCAATGCAGGAATTCCGAGATATGAATTTAGAGAATACGACCTCCGAGGACGACTGGAACCAGGGTATTTGGGGGCCCGAAACAATGTCTTGGTTGTGGCCCACCATTTGACAAACACTGTTCAAGAATTAGTGACGGACCAGGAAGAAAAAGCGACTGAGGATCTATAGGCCTTGTACACACGTAGCCGGGTATCTGATAAAAACGCATATATTTTTGTACGATTTGACCTGACATCCACACATAACCGCAGGATTAGGCCTTTTAAAACAGAGCTTTTGAAAAACACTTCATGAATACACGTCACAAATGCGTCCTTGTTTATACCTGACAGTGGACAACATGGGTCCTTTGAGAAGTGTGTTACTTTCTTTTATACATGTTCTTTTTTCTTGCTCTATTTTGCAAACCCAACTACTGCTTCTTGTCGCGGAGCACAGAAGGAGTGCTTTACATTCGGCTATATTGCACTAAATAACTCCTCCTCCACATAGAAGGCATGCCACTCGCGGAGACTTCTTGTACGTCTGTTGCCTTTCTATTGCCCATTATTAAAAACATTATAATAAAATATGGCATGTTTATGACTGCGCTCAAGAGCGCAATTACACTGGTTTGTGTGGATGGACATATATTTGATTGTGTGTACACAATACCTTTTATGAAACGAAGGGCGGCGGATATGCATTCATAGAAATACCCGCTTACGTGTGTACATGGCCATAGAGAAGCGAGACATTTATTCATCAGCATTTACATAAATTCTTGAATTTGAATACATCTTGTGTCATTTATGGTATTCTGGTGCATTTTAAATGTAATATGTTTCCACATCATTTAAATAGACTACATGGATAGATTTTGACGACAGTAACTTTTTAATTTATTTTGTATTTATATTTTTGCACAAAAGAAAGCAAATACACCAAAGAGGTAACAACATTAACAGAAGGAACATAATTGAATTGAATTCATTTCATTTCATTTCAAACTCTTATGTCTTATGTTTTGCACTTATAGCATTAGTCCACGCTTTAGTTTTCTGGTAACAAGTTTGACTTAGTGTTGTTTGTATTAACGGTATCCAACCAGGATGTAACATTACAAACATCACCAAAATGGTCAAACTGGCGGAAAAAACAGCCAAATATTTGGAAAATCTTCAATGTAAGTTTAGATTTGTTCATATTCACCGGAGAATCCTGCACCCTGCACATGGAGATTGTGGTGCGTCTTGTTGATTGTGGCGTGCTTCTTGCAGACCCCGGTGGAGGTAGCACAGCAGGCGGTCGACGCTGACGTGCACTGTGTCGGGGTGAGCACTCTGGCGGCCGGACACAAAACGCTGGTCCCTGAACTCATCAAGGAACTGCGCAAACTCAACCGGCCCGACATCCTGGTCATCTGCGGAGGAGTCATTCCACCACAGGTTTGTAGAGCATAAAGGGTCGGCAACAGTCCTAATGGTGAGACCAGGCATGATTGTAAGGGTCACAATATAATCGTTTTAGAAGCAACAGTAGGTGATGTCTAGCTCCAAAACCTTGTGACGCTCGTGCACTCATACAGACAGCAGCAGAGTTACGATATCGACTTATATAATTACTATATCAACTCATTGCTTTATACATAATAGCTGGAATATTTTTGCGGGCTCAGTATTTATTGCGTGTACATTTTTGCACAAGGCGGGAATGTTTTGTTTTTATGTATATTTTCTTTTGTAGTTTTGTAAGTTCAGTGACTCATAATTATGGATAAATAAGCACAAAAGTGTTTTATTCGGCTGTTTATTACATACTCATTTAGAAAAGGATGGACTGAGATTGTGTAGCTGTTGGGGTTTAATATTATTGTTATATTTGTTTGCAGCAATAGATCACACTTCGAATTGTGCTTTCGTGACATTCCAAAGTAACAAACTACAAAAGTGAAAGTGTTTTATGTGTCTGTATTTTACTGGAAACATTTTACTTTTACTTTACTTCACTACATTTGCATTACATTATTGAACTGAAAAGTTAACTTATATTTTTAAAGTTTTCTTGTATTCGGTGACCGGGTGAAATCATTTTTTAGCTCTTCGGCCTAAAGCTTATGAGTTCAAATCGTGTGCAAACAAATATATCAATAAAAGTTAAGAATTCTGTTCACTCACTTCTGATTCCCAAAACTATTCATCAAGATCTCAACATTTCACGGTTTAATCGATTTCCAAATCTCAGATACAGGAGCCAAAAAATACTAAGAAAAAATATACTTAAGAAAAAGTCATAAAATTGAGCTCTTCTTCCCCCACGGATTCAAAACATCTCTGACCACTAGACCAGTTTACAAATACGTTCTAATATATTTAAAATTGCGGTTTGTTTGTTGTTGACGTTAATGCCTCGTGATCGTTTTAACAAAATATGTTATTATAGTGCGAATGAAAAAACCCCAACATGTTCCACTAGTTAAAAACGTTTCGTCTAAGACCCTGTTATACATTAGTTCTGCCTCCGCTACATAAAAAGACTTAATGATGTTTTGAGGCTTTGAGCGACCGCACCAGACTGACTGATCAACGGAAGCACCAACCAGGACGAATCATAGAAGTGGGACAAGATCAGCTGGGTCCGTCCTGGTAAAGACTGTCCGTCCTACATTACACAAAACTACTGTTATTTAACCTAATATGTACTCGTTCTGCATGTCTGACTGTGCAATAGCGTCACCAATAGAAAAACAGACCGTAGGTTTTCAGATCATGCCCTCCAAAATTGACAAAAAGGTGTGCTCGAACAGATTTCCTTTCACATCGCAATTAATATAACTAGAAACGGCAATGGCAGGAAGCCACTGTGAGTGACTGCCTAATGCAAAAACAAAACGCACTTTTTCACACGTCTGTATATAAACACAAAATCAAGTATAAATATGTCTCACTATCAGTGCTCACTGATTTGTAGGTGCAGGCTTCTTTTGCAATTTCTGCACATGTTCTGTACATGCCGATGCCATGCCGATGATATCACAAAGCCCTAGTTGCCATGACGGTCTGCATAATGCATGGCCGTTTTCTGTACAGTTGCTATGATGATGTTGTCACAACGCTCCAACATCACCAACATTCCGCCATTCTAAGAGAGAGGGAAAATTTGAAGACGAATCCTGAAAAAATGACAAGACCGAGGAATACCAAAAGCAAGTCCAGGAATCACACGGGAAATATCTACAAACTTCACTTTGAATGACGAAAATCAGACAAGGAATGCGACCTGTGCGGCCCATCGAAAAACAGGGATAAATGTGGAAAACCTGGAACTAATAGTGACCGCATTCTATAGAATGCATTCTATAGAATGCGGTCACTCAATAATAATAAAATACCCTGGAACTACTAGTGGCCGCATTCTATGGAATGCAGTCACTCAATAACAAAACAAAAAACTCACGCACACGTAACTACTCAATATTTCTTATGTGTACCTTTTTCTTTGCACTGTTTGTCAACATTTGAGATGTTTAGGGCCAAATAATGACTCGTTTAACTTGATACAAAAAAAGTTTCATTCTGCTATTTTATCAAATTTTTTGGTTATTTTATCAGTGTGACATAAAGTAGTTTTAATATGATTGCTTATTGTGATTAATATTATATTGCACTTCAAACAGAAATGCTATTGTGACAGGCTTAGGCTTATCCCTGAATGGAATTACTGAAAATATATTTATTATTTATTGTAGACTGTAATACAAGTACATGTTGGGGTCAACCAACAGAACAACAAGTCTTCCCTGTTTTAACACAGTTGTTTTTATTCTCAATGAGAAGACGACGCACTTGAGAAAGACTATACACAAAATGAAAACATATATGAACATAAACATGATAATTTAGTAGACTAACCAAAAACAGTAAAAAGTATAGTATTTACGATTTGAATTTGTCTTAACCCAAAATAAAAAGGAAGAAATTGTTCAGAATCAAAAGCATATTCTTATTATCGATTCCTTCAAATCCATTTGCAAACAACAAGATTGAATTAAGAATAAGGGTAAGAAAAACCCAGAAAAAAAACAACTAATAATAGGTGGTTTTGAAATGACGTATTTTTGTTTTGCGACGAGACAAGCCTGGACTGGACTGGATTTACCCCAATGAACCTTCCAGAATCCACTTGTACAGTTTCTTTTTGGGGCACAACCTGCACATGGCCAGTTATTCCATTGTGCAGAATCTCTAAACTGGGGTCCAAGTTTGTGGGAAAAAATGCCACCACTTTGCCTCAAGTACTAGATTGCGGTTCTTTAGTGCGTCTGCTGCGGCTATTCAAGCGGCTAATTATTATCGGTTCCTCTCCTCAGAAAAGAGCCTTGTTGATATTCTACACATTGGAGTAATTTTTATCCACACTTATTTCCACTTATCCTTTTTTTTCCCCCAGAATTCAAAAGTGCTATTGATTAAGCCTCTGTATTGTTCAGTTAAGCTTGTGGTGTAATTGGTTACCACTCTTTTAATGTTAGAAACGTTATTTAGTATATATATCATATTTTATCCATGAAAGGATACAGACTCGAGATACATTTCAGCGTGGAATATTTACTATTTAAAATATAGGGTTTGTAGACAATTTCTATTGTGTCTGATGTAATCAACTTTACATTGTAAATCAACTGCCACAGATGTGTTTTTTTATACTGTTGTTTTTTTGTTTTTTTTTTTTTTTTTAAATAAT
This sequence comes from Chaenogobius annularis, assembly GCA_015082035.1. Lineage (NCBI taxonomy): Eukaryota > Metazoa > Chordata > Actinopteri > Gobiiformes > Gobiidae > Chaenogobius > Chaenogobius annularis. The sequence goes on from BJKM01000114.1 coordinate 554,864, forward strand.
GTGTTTTTTTATACTGTTGTTTTTTTGTTTTTTTTTTTTTTTTTAAATAATGTGTAGCTGTGTCATGAATAATGTGAGGAAACATCACGATTTGAGGATTATTCACAATCTTTGACACCCAGACAAAACAATAGTAAAATACTTAATTTTCAAATCAAGAGCACAATTTCTCTAGTCTGACATCTTTATCAAATCAAACTTTCTGAATGATAAAGTTAATGAGTTGATGATACACTTATAATTATGTAAATAGACATAAGCATTACATTGTACATTGCATTTAGGGTTACTTTTTAGTCTAGATTAAACTGAAATAACGAATTTATGCTTCTAAAATGATCACGATTATTATTTTTCAGTGTGTGCGATTACATTGTGACCTGAAGAATCACGATTATCAATAAACTCAATAAATAATCAAATCTGTCCTGGAATGACCAAGTTTGTGGTGCACAATAATCAAACTTTAATCCTAATTATAATCATTAAGTATTGGTGGAATTTTGGGTTATGCTTTAAAATAAGGCTTTAATAAGTGCTAGTTATTTGTTCATATACACTTAACATTTTACCTACATTATAAATGCAAAACGTCGGGTGTTAAATCAAGTACAAAATGTTAGTAAGAGCATTAATTAACAGTTTTCGAGAACCAAGTGATACATGCTTGTAAATGCCTTTTATAACTGCTTATACACAAATAACTAGTGCTTATTAATGCGTTATTAATAGTTTTCTAAGCAACCTTTTTTTAAAGCATTACTTGAATCACAAATTATTACCATTAAATGTTTATAACTTTAATCTTCATTGCCTTTAACAGAACATGAATATAAAAAAAGATAATGATTCAAGTATGACCAGAGGAAACACCAGTAGTTTAAAAATGTGTAATACCATTGTCTGTAGCGTTCCAGGCAAAGCAATAACATCTCCATGGAAACAAGCAAGCGGTGTTTCCCCCTCCCTAAGTGGCATATTGTATGTTTATTGTATGTATATTTCCGTTCTAATGTTGTTGTGTTTGTTTGTAGGACTACGAGTTCTTGTATGAAAGCGGAGTGTGCGCCATCTTTGGTCCCGGCACGAGGATCCCACAAGCGGCCGTGGAAGTGCTCGACAGCATCGAGAAGAGTCTGGAGAAAATCAGACAAGCCATGTGAACGCGAGGGTCCTTCATGATGTAAGAGAGACGCTTCAAATCTGTCAAGATCCATTGTACAAATATAGACACTGTGTGGTAATCAAAGCATACTTTTCATGATTGGAAGGACTGTATGTAAGGAATCTTAAGTACATTTTCTGTTTTATATCAAGAAATGGCCCACTTAGGCAAAGCTCTTGCTGAATGTCTTTGAAACTGTTGAATCTTCTAATAATCTGGTGTTAAATAAACTCTTTGATGAAACAAGGGGTGTCTAACCCTTTTTGGGCGTGGGCCGAATTTCGACACTAAGGCTGGGCCGCGGGCTGAACATAGCGTAAAAAATAAAACAATTAAAATATTAGAAATAAATAGCTTTATATCCATATTCAGGCATCAGCAGCAGGAAGTGGAATATGGATTTATGATATGATTTCTGATATGAAAGGTTGTTTTTTGCTTTTGCTGCACAAACTCAATAGGAGCGCACTATTTTTATAGTTTAATCTTATTTTAGTGACAAATTATTCATGTAGTGACTCAAATGAGTGCATTGTGTTTGTATTCAGTGTCACATTAGTGTGGACACAGTCAGAGCTCACAGCAGCTTCACTCTGTCATGTTCATACTTTATTACACTCTGAACTGTGTTTTACCTGTGGCTCCTGATCCGTCCAGGTTTGCACTGGGATGTTGTCCTCACAGAGCATCATCACAGAAGTTTGTTTTCAGAACTGTTTCCAAAATCACACGTCTCTTTCCCGCTCAGACATCTGCTCAAGTCAAGTTTAGTGTGCGACACGCGTCGGCACTTCTGCCCTCGGTACTTGCACTGGCAGCACAAACTGCAGCGCTGAGCAGCGCAGGGGAGGGGATTGTGAGGCTAAAAACTTTATATATCTATCGGAAATGAATATAAATTAGAAATGTTCGGTGGGCCAGATTCAAACGTCTGGGGGGGGGCCCGCGGGCCGCATGTCTGACATCCCTGGATTAAACCGTAACTGCATTGTATGGAAACCGTTATATACGTTTGGAATGGGCCCCAAAGTATCACCAACCAAAATAGTTCATTTATTGCTTATATGCTTCAATAAATCCCATATCTACCTCACCTAATGCAACTCAACTGCCCACTGCCCATAGCAACGCCTGCTTGGGTTCCAGAAAGTAAATTTGGCACAATTTTTCAAACAATACAAACATTAAGATAAAATTTCCAGCAAAGGGTAACCATCTATGTAGTAACTAATGGCCATGACACGCATTATATTTCATCCTAAATACTCATTTTTAAAACTAATATGTGCCCAATTGTCAGATTTTCAGATTCTAGAATGACAGATTTCCCTATTGATTGCATGGACTTTGCCATGAGAAATCGTAATGTGAATCTGACTAGTTGTAGAAAAAGATTCAGTTGTAGTCATCTGGACTCATAATGGCCCATTGAAACTTAACTGGGATGGGCCTATTGTTCCCTGGCGCTTGGCTGCCTCACCTTGAGTCCCTTTATTATTCCCAGGGTTAAAGCAAACCATTATAAACAACTGGAAGTTTGAATCTTAAACCTAAAGAAAGGATTCTCTTTTTTAACAAACATGGCCTCCTTAACTCCTCTTTCAAACCATCTTTTCTCCTGCTCAGAATCTCCACCTCACTGTCTTCAATAGAGTGGTTTGTGGCTTTGAGATGAAGATGCACGGCGCTCTGGGGTCCTGAACTTGCGTGTCTTCTGTGTTGATAAAGCCTCTTGTGCAGTGGCTGTTTAGTCTCCCCTATGTACCGCTCTTTACAACTTTTCTTAACTGCATTGGATAGAATACACTACATTGCTCTGCTTTTGTGTCGGCATCTTGTCCTTAGGATGAACCATTTTTTGTCTTAACGTGTTGCCTGGTTTGAAATAAACAGGGACTCTTTGCAGTTTTTCTGACAGTCCCGAGACATAAGGGATAGAGCCAAAGAGCAGGTACTGGTCAGTGTGTGTGGGTTTCCTATATACTTCTGTCTGGAGCTTCCCCTCCTCTCCTCTGATAGCGGAACAATCAAGAAAGGCCAAGCGGTTCTCCTTAGCATCTTCTCTTGTAAACCTGATATGCGGGTCCACTGCATTGATGTGCTCTGAGAAGGCTTCCAGCTCTTGTTTCACAAAAGTGTCATCCACGTAACAGTACCAAAGACGTGGAGCAATGCCTGAAAAGGTGGTCAGTGCCTTCTTCTCAAAATGCTCCATGTACAAGTTGGCCACTGATATGCGGGTCCATCAATGCAGTGGACCCGCATATCAGGTTTACAAGAGAAGATGCTAAGGAGAATCGCTAGGCCTTTCTTGATTGTTCCACAATTAGAGGAGAAGACTTAAATTGTAATGGAGGTTTAAGATTCAACCTTCCAGTTGTATATAATGGTTTGCTGAAACCCTGGAGACGCCCGGGGCATTCTGATGCTAAACAGGCACTCAAGGTGAGGCAGCCAAACGCCAGGGAACAATAGGCCCATCCCAGTTAATTTTCAATGGGCCATTATCAGGAGGTCCCGCCCCGTGGGCAGGTCTTTCACAGAGTAGGATATAAACAAGAGTTCTCAGACTTGTTTCACTGATTGAGAATGACTCTTGGATGAGAGTCGAAACATATTGAGTCCAGATGACTACAACTGAATCTTTTTCTGACTATTTTCTATTTGCATCTTGACTCATTACCTTCTCGAATCTGCATTTTAACAATGTTCATTTTATCTGCCCTCCATCTGTATTACATCTGATTGGCCTGTAGAATGTGATGTCATCTGAAACACAGCAGTCTTTTCTGGTTCAGAAGTTTGCTCACAAAACTCCAAAAGGGGCAATTATTACAAACATTTTAATTTTGTCCAATGCAGTCCTGGGATTCCCTCGAGGCCCACTAGAGTGTCCCAGTATCAAATTGTGTATGTGTGTGTGTGTGTATGTGTATGTGTATGTGTATGTGTATGTGTGTATATATATATATATAGTGTATATAGTGTATATGTATATATATGTGTGTATATATGTATATATATGTGTATATATATGTGTGTATATGTGTATATATATATATATATATATATGTATATATGTATATGTATATGTATATATATATATATGTATGTATATGTATATATATATATGTATATATGTATATATGTATATATATGTATATATATGTATATGTATATATATATGTATATGTATATATGTATATATATGTATATATATATATGTATATATATATATGTCTTATGCTCATTAGTAAACAGTTGATTAGCCCCCAGCAAGATTATTTTAATGATCCTAAGTAGGGCTGCAGCTATCGATTATTTTAGTAATCGAGGAATCTATCGATTCTTTTCTTCGATTAATCGAGTAATCGGTTAATTTTTTTGTACATTCAGTAAACCATTTAAACATATATTGAATCATTTTTTTAGATAAACGTTATAGCTCATAGTAATAAACAAATACAAAATAAGGAATTTCTGCTAAAAATAACACATTTTATTCTTAATTTCATATAAATTTCTCCCCAAAACAGCAACATTTCACTTCAGTCCAAACTGTTCTGTTTGTATATAAAGAATATATAAAGGACTTAATTAACTTGTCATAGACTGTAAACAGTTACACTTAAAATAAGACATTTGTTAAACGTTATGTTGGGTGGGACCGGTGGTCCTGGCGTTTTGCGCATTTTGCGTTTTGGCTCGTGTGCCGGTCACTTTGGCCTCCGCGTCTCGGACTTTCTGTTTCACAACAGATTATTATAACATAACCGGTCCTCCGCTGTTTCCATGTGCATTGGCTGTTTAAAAGTACGACTGTGACTGGAAAGCAGAGTTGTTGAGTGGGGGAGCGCGGGGGTCCGCGGTGGCGTGTCGACGGCGCGGGGGCTGGGGTAGGCGGAGCTAGATGCGTTGCAGCTCGGGATTATTATAATAGATCCACGGCTCTTTCACTCATCCAAACTCTTCCCAGTCGCACTTATGAGTTTAAAACGCGCCGCTCTCTTCCTTGTTGCGCCTTCGTCAGAGCGGAACAAGCTCCGTGTGAAACAAAAGCGCACAAGTCAGTCGTTCCGTGCGCTCCGCGCGCCACAGATTCACGTGTTTTTGATTAAATATGTAAATTAAACGAATCATCGAAGCAATATAATAATAATCGAAGCTTTTTTGTAATCGAATTATTCGATTTATTCGAGTAATCGTTGCAGCTCTAATCCTAAGGGTAAAATGAATCTCTTTTACTTCATGTGAGGTCACTTCCTGTGAGGTCGATGGGAATGTTGAGCTCAGTAATCTCCCAAAATGCTGTGTTGCCTTTTTTTTTTTAAATCACAATTTATATTTCCCATCTAAAAGTGGCAAATACAAATGACTATTTTGTGAGATTTACAAGTTATGCATTAGCCCAGTTTTGGGAATTGATTTAGTGCTTTGAGATTGTTGCCTTTTCCTTGCGATCTGCGGTGTTTTGTAATTATTTTCAAATGTATTTAAAAAAAAAAAACTTATCAGTTAACTGTTACATTAACTGCTGCTACACACAGTGAAAGCTTTCAAAAGCCAGAGCAACAAACAAAAGATTATTGAGAAAAGATGAGCTGCATGACTACAGCTTTAATCAATAATGTTTTGTTTGCCGTTTGCATACACACTGCAGTATGTAATCAGTATTATATTAGCGATAAATGGAAACCACAATGCTGCACTGTTTCAGTCAGATCTTTTCCCTTACACATTCAGGGCCCAAAGCCAGTTCCCATGGACGACTTCACACTCTGGATGACAGAGAAGGAGACAAACTGCCTTTGAAGCTGCTCGACTCTCATCTAGTGCTCTTCTCTGCGGTTCATGTTATTCTGACCCTGTGTAACATCCGCCCTCTCGTCATGGCAGTCTGAGGAGCGCTGCTGAAGACTGTCAGAAGTGTGTAGTTTGAGAGACAGTGGCTTCACAGCAGTGGCTCCAACTGCATCGATGGTTGTGTATTTGCCTTATGTAATATTTGAACATGGTGTCGACTTTTTCATTCCTCTCAAGTGCTCGCTGACATTTTTAAAACGGGATTTGTCAAACCTATTGTGTGTATTCCAACAAAGGGGAACGAGATCTGAAATAAATAATTTTATTGACAAAATATGACCAGACATTTGTGTGCACTCACTAAACTGGATGTTTTCAGATGCATGTTCACAAAACCAACATAAAACAAATGGTGACACACAAAGCATGAATTCAACATTAGCTATTTTAAAATATATGGATAATTCTGATAATTATTTACAAGATGCTGTTCAGCTAAACGTACATCTTATAAATATAGAGTTAAAGACAAATACCCTCATTTAATATTTATACCCATTTGCTTATACTTAATATTAAATACTAGCACTCTATAAACACATTCATCGCAAACACTTGAAGTATTGTCAAAAACTTCTCTGTAAACACCTAAGTGTAAAGTACCTGATTGTAGCGCCCCCTGCTGCTGATTCTGCGCCACTGTGGACTCTGCATTGACCGCCGTCTCCTATAGATCTCCTCACCTCTGTGAGTGTCATTAAACCGTATTGTGTCTTGAATGTGAACCCGCTTGTGTTGTGTCTGCTTTGGTTTCGGTTGCTGCAGTGTCTATTGTACATTTGTACAGCTGAGTAAAAGAAAACACATTACACAGACAGACCCTTCCAGTGTAAACTTCACACCTGCATTCTAAAGGCTGGTACCACGCCATACTGTGGCTACAATGCAATGGGAGCATTAGCGTTAGCCTCCAAACATCACAATCTATGAAAAAACATGGCTGTTTTAGTGACTCAACTAGTAATTATAGTAGTCGACCAGTCAAACAAAAGGCCCTTTTCAAGATGGGCCCGGCTAGTTCCGGAAGCCGTGAAAGTGCGGATCTTCACTTCTCGTTCCATTCATTCTCTATGTCTTGCTCAAATAAATCAAAATAAAAAAGATCTCACGGTGGAGAGCAAGTTACAGATTTATAATCACTGGCAGTGTGTCAAGACTTTTATGTCCAGCATGCTCTCTCAGCCTGTGGTTACCCCGCTTGGGCTCTCAACAAATTTAAAAGAGCCAAAAGATGAGACAAAAGGGAAACCCAACCAAGAAAATGGTGGAATGGTGTTTCCATCACTTATGTGTCTGGACTGTCTGAAAAACTACTTTTAAAAAACACTTTATGACAAAAACTGGTTCATCCTAAGGACAAGATGCCAACACAGAAACACAGGTTTTAACATACTGCCTGTGATTATCCATCTATAACTCACTCTCCGCTTTGTGTTGACTTCATTATTGATTTATTTTAGCGAGACTTGGCTAATCCCCCATAAGGAATGAATGGAGCAGGAAGTGGAGCGCCGCTTTTTTAAGAAAACCAGAACTAGTAGGTTTCATGAAAATTGACTATAGGCCCTTTTCACTTCTCGTTCCATTCATTCTCTATGGGAATTAGCCGAGAGCAAACCAAGCAGTGGGCGGTCACTGTTTAGCTTCATATGAGGGTCTTTTTGTGTGCGTTCTAGGGCCTGTATTGTCCTGATAACAAAATACAACTAAAATTTTTTTTTTTTAGAAGCAACTTGTCATCCATGATTAGTTGATTTAAAGTAGTGTGTTTAGTGTGTTTTTCTGACATGGCATTACCACGTGAAAATAAAAGCGTACGTTTTAAATAAGGCACACAGAAACATCGCCGCTATACCATGGTCAGTGTGAACCCTAATGCCAAAACTGGAGGGCAACAGTTAATCACATTCTTTGTCACTACACTGTGGACATCCATCACTGTAGCAACAAGCAAACAAATGAGCTGCTGTTAGGATGGACTAGCTTCAACCAAAACTGAAATAACAAATGCCTCGGCTGCTCGGAACAGTGCATTTCACAGTTTTATCCTCATTGTTTAATCCTTACTTATTCTTATAGGGTATTTGTTTGAAATTCGAGGACAGCGCTTTCCAGAATAGTAATTCCAACCCTAATAATAAGTGCTGGCAATTTATGGCATAAATGCTCCAAAACTGTACAAAAAAACACATTTTAGCCTTATTTAATCCAAGCACCACTAATTCTAGACCAATTATATTAGTGAAACATGGAGCAGGAAGTTGGATATTGACTGTTTTATATATTATTTGTGTGCAAACATATGAACAACAATCATTCATCTGCACTGACAACAAACTACAAGATGGATCTAATGTTTGTATCGTTACCATGTGCTCAGCCGTTCTAAAGCGCACACAGACCTCAAACGGTGCCCAGTGTGGGAGGGGTTGGGTTTGCCCAGCCAGTTCTGTCCCGGTCCACCCAAACATGTTATCCTGGCGCCGCTACTATGCCATAGTACTCATGGAAGGGTCTATACACATTTTATCAACGCTAAACAATATGTTTCTCTAATTACGGTACAGCAGTGATGGTTTGAAGGTTGTGTTTGGATGGTTTGAAGCCAGTTTTTAAATGAACAAAGTCATCTTAAAATTCTTTCAGGCTTTAGAATGTCCGCCAAGGCCAAAAACTGAAAAGAAAGTGAATATTTTGCCAACTTTTGGGTGAATTTAACAGACCAACACAGAAACAAACCATGGTCGACAAATTCTTGAACCTACCAAAATACTTTCATAAATGTAAGTCACATGAGCAATAAGCATTTAGTTGATCAGACCAGTCCAGGACCACTGGTTTATAGCAACAGGAGTCAGCGATGTAACAACATCATCATGATTTATGACATTTTTGACACCTTTTGTTCAGTGTTTTTCCGGTCTAATGCAGCTGTATGTCGAAAGAGAAACACGTCATTTACTTTTCCCCGCCCAGTCCCTCCATTGGTCTGTCTCTCGGTGTTCTGGGGGAGTGACAGGAAGCTTTAACCAACCATAGTGTAGGATGATCTCTTAGGTAAGACTATAGTTTGAAGCTACGTTCACACTGCAGATTGAATCCGATTTTTAAAAATGATTTTTACATTTTTTGCCCAAACGTGACCTGGGTCTTATGTTTTTTCAGACGGTGTGCACAGCCTGAATCTGATTTAGTTTCGAATGCAACCCAGGCCACTTTGATATGTGGTACTAAATCCGATTCGAAGTTATTATTATCATAACTGCAAGTGTGGAAAAGACCGGAATCAAACAGATTAAACCTTCAAATGCCTGCCAGACAACAACAGCTAAGCTAGAAATTGCAAACAAGTTTTAAACTGAATTGGTTTCGTAAGTGTGTCAGAGAAAAACTGGCAAAAGTTGAGATTGAGTTGAGATTTGGGTAAAAAGTTTAGTTGAGCGTCAAGACCTACCGTGTGAACATAGCCAAAAATCTTATCTTTTGCAAAGTGACTGCAGTCTGAATACAGGGATCACATAAAGCTGGCTTCTACTGCGCTGAAATACTAAAGGCGCCACATTTCTTTTACTTTGGAAAAAAAGAATTTCAAACGCCTGTCAGCCAACAAAAGACAGAAAGTGCAAAAAGTGTTCAACTCAATTGGTTTTGTAAAGTGCGATAAAGATAAATAGGCAAACGTTGATATGTTAAGACATGAAAACTGATTCGAGTCCCATTTCATTTGCAATGTGAACTGCCTCTCCAAAGAAATTGGTTTAGGGAAAAAAATCTGAATTGAGCGTCAAAACCTGCAGTGTCTTGGTCCTGTTCTAGTCCTGGTTTAGCCTCAATTTAGTCCCAATTTTGATGTGTTGTTTGAGAAAGTGTGAACGTACCCCAAGTATAACGTAGAGACATTGTGAAAAGAGCAAAAATTGTAGCACTAAGAAAATAGTGAAATAACAATGTTTTTGCCATGTCGCCCACCTATGTATAGTCTATGAGCAGCACCCATATTCTCCTGATCCAAACTTAAGATACAGTGCCTCTCTAAACCTTTCACAGTGCTTGTTTTATTCCACACACATTTTATTTTTTTACTCAGAAAGTTCAGTTGTCCTTGAGTTCGGCTTCTCAGCCCACCGTCGTCCCTAGTATCGTCTCTGTTACTTCTGGTAAAGTATGTCTCACCACTCTGGCCTTGCCGTCATTTCCAAGCACGTAAATAGTGTTATCGTCGACGGAGTGCGTCATGTGGCAGAGTTTGGGCGCGAGACACGACAAGCGCAGTTTGTTGACCTCGGCTTTGAAGCTGCGGCTGAAGAAGTAGTAGATGAGCGGGTTGTAGACGGTGGAGGTCTTGGCGAACATGCAGGGAAGCAGGCTGATCTCTGGGGGAATGCTGTGACTGCCGCGGAAGATGGACCACAGACTGACCATGCCATAAGGGGTCCAGCAGCCGATGAAGCCCACGCTGATGAGGACCGCAATCTGCAAAGGGGACAGGAAGTTTAAATCAGGTGGGTATTATTGCTAATTACATTTACGTCACTAAATTCCTCTCTTTCCCACATGAACAGAGTACATTTGTCTTCTTTCTGATCAGAGCCAGGTCAGGAGCCAGTGGCCCAGTCTTAACCTGGTGTAAATGACCTGCTCTGCCTCTTCCCCAGCTGGTGTCCCCGCTTTTAACACTCTGTTGGATGGAATAGTATTTTCTCCCTCTTTTTTCCTATTCTCTCATTGACCCGATACCTTCTGGGCGACAACATTACATAACTCAGAGACCCCTATTGTTGTTTAGCTGATAAGGCTTTAGAGCCTGCTTGGCGATTGTGTCCAAGAAGCCCCGGATCACTGGACTTCGGAGGCAGTGCGTGCAGCTGGGGAAGAATGTCTCAGACACTCGGACTATCAGCACAGGATCTCCACAGGGCTGTGTACTTTCTCCTCTGCTCTTCTCCCTGTACACAAACTGCTGCACCTCCAGCCACAACTCTGTAAAACTGATCAAGTTTGCGGACGACAACACCCTCAACGGGCTCATCTCGGACGGGGATGAGTCTGTCTACAGGAGGGAGGTGGACTGGTTGGTGTCCTGGTGCAGCGGTAACAACCTGGAGTTAAATGCCCAGAAGACAGTGGAGATGATCGTGGACTTCAGGAAAGTCACATCCCCCCAGCCCCCCCTCATCATGACAGACTCCCCCATCACCACCGTGGACTCCTTCCGCTTCCTGGGCACCACCATCACCCAGGACCTCAGGTGGGAGCCCTCCATCAGCTCCCTCATCAATAGGGCCCAGCAGAGGATGTACTTCCTGCGGCAGCTGAGGAAAGCCAAGCTGCCAGTGCAGATGATGGTGCAGTTTTACAAGGCCATCATTGAGTCCATCCTCACCTCCTCCATCACCGTGTGGTACGCTGGAGCCACAGCCAGGGACAAACAGAGACTACAGCGCATTGTGCGTTCTGCTGAGAAGGTGATCGGCTGCAGACTTCCATCTCTGCAGGACCTGTTCGTCTCCAGGGCTCTGGGACGAGCAGGTCGGATCACATCTGACCCTTCTCACCCTGGACATGGACTATTTGAACCACTCCCCTCAGGCAGGAGGCTACGGTCCATCCGGACCAGAACCTCCCGCCACAAGAACAGTTTCTTTCTGTCACTTTCTGCACTACAACTTTAAATTTAACTGTAATTCTTGTGTACATAGTAATGCCTATTTTTATTTTATCTTATACTATGGTCATTTTAAATGGTCTCTTAATGCATGCCCTTTGGATTGAATATATGTTGTTTTATTATTGATCAGTGTTTTATGTTGCACCTTAATGCCGAGACAAGTTCTTATGTTTGTGAATTTTGTTCATTGACAATGGCAATAAACCCCTTCTGATTCTGATTCTGATTCTAAGACAGGGGCGTCCAAACTGTGGCCCGGGGGCCAAATGCGGCCCTCAGACCAATTTTTGTTGGTCCTCAGGCTTGACTCAAACAACAAAAAGTAATACTTTTTACTTTAAAATTTGTTGTTATACCAACCTATTATTAATGTTCCAAGTCTTATTAAAGGTGTGGAGGCTCATCAAAACTATGCCAAATGCAAAATTTGGAATGATTCACTTCATTGTTGCTGTCAGAAACTCCAAAACGGGCTGGAACCCACAAGAACACTACACTGTCCTATCATATCAGCTCTTTTAAGTGCAATACCATTTCATAAATCAGGTCAGCGCACATGGCACTTCTGCCTGTCATTAGAGCAGCAGCGAAATCACTCTTATGCACACAGCTATAGTAAATATGGACACATCATTTTGAAAGCCTGTGACCCTGACTCAAGCCAACCTCAGGAATGTTCACAGCAAAGGCAGATCCACAGATCCATCAGTATAAATATTGTTCGTCAAACTCACTTGTTACTTCTCTCCCTTCTCCCTGAGTATGTCTCTAACAGTAGGTCTGGGAACAACCATGGTGGCACAGTAGCTAGCACTCTTGCCTCATTGAAGATTGAAGATTGCATGTTGAACTCGCAGGCCAGACTGGGCCTTTTGTGTGGAGTTTGCATGTTTCTGCGGTCTCCCCCATCAACCCAAAATATATTCAATCGGTAAAATCCTCCAGCGAAAGTAATCCTGACCAAGCCTGATGCAAGTTTCGGAGATGGGTCCCTGGGCGCTGCAGCCATCGCTGCTTCTAAGGAGATGCCCCAGCAGCACTGAAGGATGGGTCAAATGCAAAGGACGCATTTCCCTACAGGGACAATAAAGGCTAATCTAATCTAACACAACTCTGTGAGACATATCCAAGCCTAATTGAGGAGATGGCTCAAGGGCATCTCTCTACACTGCACCAGGAGATGGTCCTGATTGCCCCACAACAGACTCTCCGGGCTTTGGCCTGCAAAATGTCCAGCTTTGCAAGGTTTGTCTTTGCTGCACTTCCATATGCTACGCACCATAATCGAGAGACGAACAAACCATGGCTTGTTATATCATTAGCAGGGTGCTTTTATCTGCACGCAGCTACTCCCTGCAAAGCAACGCATTTCATTTACATCTTTATCACATTTGTTTACAATCGACTCAACCTCTCATCAAAGTCTTTTACTCCTACTTGCGTAATATTTTGATTGAAGTAAAGTAGTTATACTTGTGTATACGTTTGGTTACTTTTAATTAATTAATTTAGAAAAGAGACACTGTATGTACAAATGATTCATACGTAAATATGCCAGATTTTAGCCAGAGGCTAGTCTCCATCTGTTGTCCCTGGACAGGCTGATGGTACATTAAAAGTCACACATACTGTAACACAGTTTACTGTTCACACATAAGGGTTCATTTAGGATTACAAAATAATAACAACCAACAGCTGACTGAACACGTTCTCGTGACTGCATGTGATAAAAGGTGTTCACACTGGTTGTTATTTGCTTGGGCTGATTATTTTTTAAAGTATCAACCAAACAAAGGCGACTGAAGCCTTCTTGATGGATATTATCTATGAATAAAGTGTATTGTAGATGGAAATCAGGATTAGTTAATCTTTTTTGAAATTTTGATTTAATAATGACACTGTATTTGTTATAAAAAGGTCTTTTCATATGTGTTTTGAGTCTGTACAGTCCAGATAATGATTACAGTTATCAAAATACGACTACGACATGATCCGATTTCGTTTGGCCCTGAACTGAGCCCATTTTAGTTTTTATGTGAACTTGGTTTGGTCTTGTTCTAGTCCTTGTTTTGTCCTGATCTGGTCCAGATTTAGTTTAGCCCTGGTTTAGTTCCAATTTTTATTTGATGATTTGATGGTGAACTCACCCCAAGTCTATAAGCGACAAACGATTTACGTAAACATTTGCGTTTCTTGCCCCTTACATTCAGATATGATTTTGTTTGTTTCATTTGAATGCTTTGTCAGTCCAATTACTGTAAATTAGCAAACAAACATTATCTCCAGACAGTTACTCTTATGTAAAATTAGGAAGCTGTTTGAATCAAGCTAATGCTAAAGAGTGGCAAAGGGAATTTGAGGACTATTATAGTACAAAAATAATGTTTATATACTAGTTGTAGAAAAAGATTCAGTTGTAGTCATCTGGACTCTGTTTTAGAAAAAACAAAACGTTTCAACTCTCATCCAAGAGTCATTCTCAATCAGAGAAACAAGTCTGAGAACTCCTGTTTATATCCTACTCTGTGAGAGCCCTGCCCACAGGGCGGGACCTCCTGCTAATGGCCCATTGAAACTGGGATGGGCCTATTGTTCTATTGTTCCTGCCTCACCTTGAGTGCCTATTTAGCATCCGAATGCCCAGGGCGTCTCCAGGGTTTCAGCAGACCATTATAAACAACGGGAAGGTTGAATCTTAAACCTCCATTCCGATTTAATGAAGGATTCTCTTTTTTAACAAAGATTGCCTCCTTAACTCCTCTTTCAGGAGTTCCCGCCCTGTGGGCAGGGCGGGAGTCCCGTCCTGTGGGCGGGGCTCTCACAGAGTAGGATATAAACAGGAGTTCTCAGACTTGTTTCTCTGATTGAGAATGACTTGACTCTTGGATGAGAGTTGAAACGTTTTGTTTTTTCTAAAACAGAGTCCAGATGACTACAACTGAATCTTTTTCTACAATGGAACACTCCTGGACGAATGAGGGATTACACCGACACGTTTATATACTAGAAAAAGACTGAAATATCTTCAGAGTCGAGACTGTTTAAAGAGAAACATAAAGTTGTCTGATGAAAGTAATCTGGTGGAGGCATTTCTGCTTTCACCCCCATTATTCGGCAAAGTTCCAAAATGGTAAAATTATGGTTAAAAACAACATTAGAAAAAGTCTTAGAACTACATGGGAGAGGTATTTTTGGTAAGGATACATTCGTTTAAAGCTCAATGAGACTGGCTGCGGTTACATGATTTTTGGAGTTATAAGATTAAAATGACACAGCAAAATCCTCTTATTTCTTCTTGATCGCGGCCCTTCTTTTTACTCATAACAGATGTTGTAATTTGCATGTCAATTTAAATGTCTTAAACGTTCAGAAATTAGATGATTTTCAGTTTTGACGTGCATGTAATCATAGCCATTTCTGCTCATTGTTGTTCTGTGTATACTTTGGACGTGACAAGAAATGACAAAATGAGTTAAGATTTTCTAAAAGTGCAATATCACTTTTAAATCCTTTCTAACACTGATCCAAAGTTTAAGAAAAGTAATTTGTATGTCCTGTAAACACTTAATAATAAATCTACAATGAATGAATGAATGAATGAAAAAAAGAATGAGTCAGGCTTAGAAACTACTTAGTAACTACTTTATTACTATGCCTGACTCATTCTTAGTAAACACTTTCTTCATTATGTCTTTGTTCATGCTTTATTAAGGCTAATGAAGGTGTGGTTCTCATAAAGTGATACTCTAACATGTCAAATATGATCATCAACAGCTTAGTTTAGCAGAGGTTTCTTCGATGCGAGCGTACTTACAATGAGAAGTCTGCGATGTAGCTTAATGATATTTGGCATGCGATTGTAGCTGATCCCTGCTTTCTTGTAGGTGATGTAGAGTTTGATGGCGATGCCGAAGTAGCAGCAGAGGATGACGATGGTGGGGACAAGGAGGTTGAAGACAAAAATGGAGATGACGAAAGAGAAGCCCTCGTCCTTCATGTCGCCCCAGGCCAGAGAGCAGGACAGACCAAAAGGCTCGGGGCCGTAGCGGCCCCAGCCCAGGATCGGGAGCAGCGCCCACATCAGGGCGTATAGCCAGATCCACACGCAGAGCAGCTTCACGTTCCTCCAGCTGATCTTCTCCTCTGCACACACAAAAGGAAACACAGTAAATCTTCATTATGGGGTTTGCATTATCTTCCCACATTTACATTATTTGTATTACTGGCCTTTAAACATACTATTTAGTACCTTTTACTTTGGCATATTGTTTTACTGCTTAAAATAATGTATACATTGAAAAGTAAACATGGCTTTCTATCAGTCAGGCGTTGCCTAATTAGGATTTGGTGTTAGCATGCCATCTACAGGCAGCTGAGGGAATTACAATGGGGAAATAAACAAAGAAGCTTGACCTCAGCATGCAGACCTCAGCAGCAGGTACGCAGCTGTCATTAACATTAACGTTTTCTTTTTTTTTTGTGCTACAATTTATTTATTGTCAGTTTTAAAAACATATACAAAACAACACAAGAACACAGAATGAGACACAGAGGGACAACATACAAACAATATAAGTTGTCCTAAACTTTTTCCCATTTGTTCCAAAGTCTAACAAATTTGTCCGTTTTCAAATTTAGTCCAAATGTAATCTACATTTTTTCTAATGTCAATTATAATGTCGGTTCAGTCCTTAATTGTTGGTTGGGTTTGTGTCATCCATTTCTTAGTGATGATTTTTTTCCCTGCAGCCAGAAGCATGTTCTAGAGGTTTCAATTTATTGTGTCCTTGGCTGGAGTTTTGAGGCCCAAACACATGGATCAGTAAAACCAATATTTGAGTTGTACATGTTATTTTCATAGCTTAAGATACAGATGTTTATGAGATATTCAAGGCATTGTTTTTTAAAACCATTAAATCCTCCATAGGAAGTTGTTGTTGGTGTACTTTATTTATTAAACAGTCGTGAGGGAAATTCACTCCCTTCGACCACCTCCCATTCGACTCATCCTTCAATGCTGTTGGAGAAACTTGTCAGGAGCAGTGATATCTGCAGTAGGTGAATACTGAGGTTTAGTTGTAAACTGTAAATGGATAATTAAGAGTTGAATGTATTATCTGCACTGCATATGCTGTATTATGCACCATTATGACCCTCCGCCAAGGACCACAGATCAGTGGCATGCTGCCAGAGCATCAAGGCAAGCAGTGATTGACCAGTACAATCTAAAATTACCATGTGTCACATTTATATTTAAATTGTTCTGAAAATATATCCAAATAAGCTTTTAGAGGTCTGCTCATGTGCCCTGAGGAACACACAGTCTTAAACCCATGGATCTGTGCTCAAACCACGCTGAATAAACCTGTGGGAATCTTGTGCCTAACTGAGCATGTGCAGAGGAGAAGTGAAGCAACTGTTTGCGGCTAATGCTCTGTTCAAGTTTATAATGATGAGACGGTAGTTAGAAATACAGGCAGTCAATTATTAACATAGAGAGCTAATTTGTGTAATGAATCGATCGATGACGTCAGCCTATTTCCCCCATTCAGCAGTTTTTACAGGTAAGGGAATTAATGCTCAGTAGGAAATGTGTTTGCCATGCATGCGGTAGACCGGGGTTCCAAACTCACCCTGGCATGTTTTTCCCCTTTGAGGGCAAATGTTACCCTTTAAATACTGATGAACAGCCCAAGTCTGCTCGCCCATCCATAAAAGTCGCTGCACGCTACTGCCACAGATGTAAACGAGCTGCATACAGTACAAGCATCTCCACTTTGATGCTAAAACAATGATGAAATGAAAACACTATTATTTTGGGTTGATAATTACATTCTCCTCTATACAACAATTGTTATTTTTTTTATATTATTATGGCATACAAATTGAAAATTAAATGTTTAAATTGAGACAACACTAATACATATACAATTACAATGAGAGTTGAGGTTAGAATCATACGACCTATAGAGATGCTTTTATAATAGGCTCGCATGCATCCACACTAGCCACATCCAGGCTACTGCCCCCTCTTCAGGCCTAAATGTCCTCGATGCTAATGTTATCCACTGATGTAATCACAAAAGTCTTACGTGTGGAACATAATCATGCTGTCTTAGCCTTTTGACCCATTAACAATATGCTGCAATACTACACAAGTGTAAACAACTATTACATTGAAGACAAAGAGGTCTTAAGTGTGTTTGCAATTTGCATTTAAACCTGTTCAGTACAAAATAAGCCATTGTAAGGGAACACATTGATCACTTGTTTATTCTTCTATCATTTTAAGGGGCTGCAAGCGGTTTCTGGTGTAAATTGAACCATGGATACTGTCACCGCCGGCCAATCACACCAAGTCACACAACCATACTTCTGTTCCTTATTTTATTGTATGGCGATGACGATACCTGACACTGTTTGTATTTACATGCACACCAGAAAATGTCATCCTTACCTTAGCCGGAGTTATCACATTTTTAAAAACAGTTACATTTGATGTCAGTCATTTCTGTACTTCTGATTGTTCACATTGGCCTGTACGAAGCTGGCTGGACGAATCATTTTTCTTTACCCAGATAGACTAACCTAACATGGGCGTCGCTAGATAAATTGTGTTATACGAAGCGTGTTCACAACTTTTCCCAATTAATCTGATCGTGTTCTCTTGTGCATGTAAACACACCGAATATCCAATCAAAATTGTCTTATCTGATTATTCTAGTTATCAGATTTTTTTCTGGCCGTGTAAATGTGCCCACTGTGTAAATGCATGTATTTTATAATTAAACATGAATGCATGTCACTCAAGTTTATCTATTGTTCCTGAAGAGAACTTTGTCCTTGGGAGTAACCGTAACCTTCTTGCTTCTTCTATTAACAAGAACCCTTATTCTAACCCAAGCAGATTACATTTTATTTGCTATTAGCAAATAAAATCATTGTATCAATTTGATCATGTGATTACATGATCTTTACTCTTTACCTTAGAGAAAACTAGCACAGTATGAAATCAGTGGCTTACTGTAGCACATGACTGCCATAAGACTGGAGATATAACATTATTTAGCCCCGAACAATCCATCTGCTGGTTTAGTGGCATCATTAAACTTTGAATACAACACTACTTGTACTTGTTACTGAGTGCAGACGCTTTCAGCATTAGCTCTCTTCACCAAAGGATTCAGCAGCTCCACCACCCCCAGCGAAGGATTTAGCTCCAGCTGCTCCACAATCACCTCCAACAAAGGACTCATCAGCATCAGCTGCCCCGACGAAGGATTCATGCCCAACAGACTCAGAAAAAGTTTTATTGCCATTGTCAATGAATAGAACTTATTTCGGCATTAAGGTGCAACATAAAACACAGAGCAATAATAAAAACATATGTGAAATCAAAAGGGCATGCATTCGATTTAAAATGACTATAGTATAAAAAAAATAAAAATAAAAATAGGCTTACTATGTACACAAGAATTTACAGTTCAATTTACAGTTGTAGTGCAAATGGAGCTAAAACCGTCTCCATCCATACTCTGCTTTGTTTTATACAACCCTCCTCAGCACTGCCAACGCTTTATTGACGATTTTACAGAGATGCTTTCAGCCGCATGCACAGACTTTGATGGTTTGATCATTACAGGCGACAAAGGTACGATCATTTGCAGAATTTATTGTCGGTAATTTGTTGAGAATCACTCAAATGTACAGTGCCAGTTAACGTTGGTGCGTCAGTCACAACGTGCTTGTTTAGGTTTGTAAAGTAACTCAGGAATGTGTATGTACTGCTGCATTATTTGAATTTGTATTTCTGTGTTTATCAATATGCACTGTTTGAATTTGACTGAGAGTGTGAGAGTGTGAATGTCGGACCCCACATGCTCACAGCGGTTAGTTCTTTCCTAAGCTGTCCCACACTAAATCCTTTGAACCTGGACTGGACCAGAGCTCAACTCACTGGTGAAAATATAGATTTTTCTGTACTTTTCAGATGGAATATGAATGTGTTTTTCATCAACATTTATTTTTTTTTTTTTTTTTATCTTCTAAATCTTTTTTTTTTTTACAGACATCATCAAAATTTCAATCTTATTGCAGCGAATGACTTTTGTTATGGAACATTCAGTTTTCATTTCGATTTTTTTCTTTTTTTCTTTTTCTTTTACACTTTTTCCAAATGTGACAAATTGGAGGCCGCGTGACATTTTACAGGTGATAGGTGAAAACAGGGCTTTTCTGAGCTTGTGCGCATCAGTTTCAGGACAATACAGGATTAACTCAAACGTGCAGGAATCAATCCAAATACAACTTTGAGTAAATGAACGATGAAGAAACACTGTCAAACTTAAAACGCTGTTAAAACTTTAAAAACCTTGTCCAGTTGACAACTTTTGACATGTCTTTCTACTATTATATCCACAATACTTTTTCATGCATAACAGTACTCAACTTTTTTTGGCTTCTATTCTCAAATTGCAAACAACCAAAGCTAAAGTTGACAAAGATTGTTTGGACATTTGAACTGGTGTTGGAAATTTTATTATATACAGTGTACTATAGGTTTTGTGCTTGGATTGCTGCAGGGAGACGATGAGCCGTGCGTAGGAGGTGCAAAGCAGGATATGAGATTGGACTCTAACCCCTGGAGCCTGGACACTATTGGTGGTGGAAAATACAACCTGAGAGAAAAATTCGACTGATGAAAGTTGGGGTGAAGAGGCCGACGTGAGCTGAATCGATGACTGAGGGAGCGGAGAGTCTGTGGTCTGAGCAGTGTGAGCCGGGCAGCAGCGGGGCAGGTGGTGCAGGAGGGTCAATTGTTTTCTAGTCGGAACTTTCCCTATAAGTTTGTAGTTGTTGAAAAATGCCTACATTATTTATTCATTCGTTTCCTTTTAATTCGAGCGTGTTTTTGTTATATTCTACGTTCTGTGGTTCGAACCGGTTTCAAAGGCAGTTTATGTTTTTGAAAGTGAGACGTTTTTGTTCTCATAAAGACCGTGTTACGTATGTTTGCGTTATCTGTACGACTAATGAATAATAAATGGCACAATTTTACCATTGGATTATACCGACTAGTGGTGTCCAAACTATAATAATACAGTAGCTTAGTACTTTTTATTCTTATCATCTTAAACACTTGGAACAAAACAATCAAGTTCATTTCAACAAGTCAAAATTAGTTTGAGAAGGAGTAGAATGAAGCCAAATACTTATTCCGGTCCTGCTCTTTAACAACAAATCTGTTTATTGACAAAACACTGTTCTTACTTTTGACATTTCAGCTGTATTTCTTTAATATTCCTGCAACTGTAAATATTTGTACCACTATAACCTCAATATCATCCCATTCTCTTGTGAAACAGACCTAAAATTAATGTTCCTTATTAAAGGTACAGTGGCGTTGTCAAGGCAGTGTAAAGTTTGCGGACGACACCACCCTCATCGGGCTCATCAACGCCCAGAAGACAGTGGAGATGATCTGGACTTCAGGAAAGTCACATCCCCCCAGCCCCCCCTCACCATGACAGACTCCCCAGTGCAGATGATGGTGCAGTTTTACACGGCCATCATTGAGTCCATCCTCACCTCCTCCATCACCGTGTGGTACGCTGGAGCCACAGCCAGGGACAAACAGAGACTACAGCGCATTGTGCGCTCTGCTGAGAAGGTGATCGGCTGCAGACTTCCATCTCTGCAGGACCTGTACGTCTCCAGGGCTCTGGGACGAGCAGGTCGGATCACAGCTGACCCTTCTCACCCTGGACATGGTCTATTTGAACCACTCCCCTCAGGCAGGAGGCTACGGTCCATCCGGACCAGAACCTCCCGCCACAAGAACAGTTTCTTTCCCTCTGCCGTTGGACTCATGAACACTTCTTAAACACCTGCCACTTTAACTGCAACTATTCATCACTCACTGCACTGTCACTTTCTGCACTACAACTGTAAATGTAACTGTAATCTTGTGTACATAGTAATGCCTATTTTTACATTTATTTTATACTAGAGTCATTTTAAATTGTTTCTTAATGCATGCCCTTTGGATTGAATATATGTTGTTTCTATTGTTGCTCAGTGTTTTATGTTGCACCTTAATGCCGAGACAAGTTCCTATGTTTGTGAATTTAGTTAATTGAGAATAATTGACAATAAACCCCTTTCTGATTCTGATTCTGATTCTGAAAAGCCATCTACTCTACTGCAATCTACTGCATGACTCTCTGTAAAAAAGTTTAGATATAGAGTCTCAGTGCATCCATAATTAAATACAACATCTGTATATCTATATCTATCTAAGTCACTACTTGAGTACCATTTTTTTTCTTACTAAAGAACATTTATGTCAGTTATCAGATTATTTCCAGTTAGTTTTTGTGTATTTCTATTGTTCTCAAGTCAGGAAAAATTTGAATATAAAATGTAATTCCATTTGTAGACACGTACTTCCTTTCAAATATCGTAACTACAAAAATTCCACAGTTAATGTTTTCAATATGCTTTAACCTTTAGAGTGCAGTAAAGAAACTGTCCTCTTCCTCGGCTCGTCTGGTGCACATTTACATTTACTTGTCTTGACAGCTTTTCTTTCCAATTAGTGGTTCACAGTGGTCACCTTTTTACATGGCCTCTTCAATGGTCAGTGAGAAACGCCCCCTTTTAGCCGCATAATGACTTCAATTGTTCTCCTTTTGTCTTGCCTCGTTTTGTGGTATTTGGTTACAGTTTAAAATATGCCATGCCATGTTTTATAATGCACTTTACATTTAAGAAAAAAACACTTTTAGTATTATCAATATTTTATCCTTAAATGTGGAGTCACTTCTTTTTTTACCCATAGAGTGGGTACAAAATCAGATAACAATTTGGTATTTTATCCAAACAACCCAGAAAGACATTTCTTTTCTAGGATTTACTGAAATGAGCTCTGTTTCAATCAGTTAATAGTAGTACACAGAATTACAGCTCATTTTATGCCACATAATTGCCACATTTTGAATTGAGAAAAAACTTTCCCATAAAAATACCACAAAATAGCAGAGGATATTTGAGGTCAAACTCTTTTCATCTTGCAGCTGCAAAGCCTGAAGCCTTGTACTGGAGTTTTGGGACCTCAGTGGAGGCGCTAAAATGTTTTCAGACAGTAAACATTAGTCTGTTCATCCCATTTAACAGTGTGTATTTTCTTTTCCCTACAGAGCTGTCAGCGACTTTAACGTTTAACATGCTCACTGAAGCTTGGAAGTGACGGTGTTTTGCTTTTAGGTGCTCGAGATACGTCACACTGTACGCCGACTTTAAGAAAACTACAGGCA
The DNA here is from genome assembly GCA_015082035.1 of Chaenogobius annularis. Taxonomy (NCBI): domain Eukaryota; kingdom Metazoa; phylum Chordata; class Actinopteri; order Gobiiformes; family Gobiidae; genus Chaenogobius; species Chaenogobius annularis. The sequence continues at coordinate 577,875 of BJKM01000114.1, forward strand.
AAACTATTTTTTTCAATTTCTAGTTTTTGGGTAATATTTTTGTAATTTTATCTTTAAAGATGCTTTTTTAATTTCACTGAAACAGCTATTATGCATTGATTTATAAGGGGCAATGGGTCAAAGACTGTTTCTCAAATACATTTTTCTTTCCCTGGGAACAAAAACATCTCCACCAATAGTATAGCTATAGAACATATGTTTTTAAATTATTTTTCTAACTAATAATTTAAAGGTTTTTATAGGGATTTATTGATATCTAATTCCTTGGCGTAGTCCAAGGTAGAAAAGGTTTCAAGTGATCTGGACACTGTTATTCTCCCTCGAGACAACCGCTGTTGTGATTTTGGGCGAAAAATAAAAAATAAATTGAATTGAACTGAAATGAATGATTGAAATAAAGACATTTCAACTTTCATCCAGACGGGTTTTTCAATGAGATGGTACAGGACTGAGAACCTAGAATCTATACTGCACTAATGTAAGTCCTGCCCTAAAGAGCGGAGCCTAACACTGCCCTGCCTTTACATAGTGGCCTAACTATGGTCTGACTGACTCTCCTTCAAAGCTGTTAACCTGTTAAGGCTCACCTACTGTATTTTCACCCATCCTTGCCCCAATTGTAATTTTCCAAATTAAAATGAGTAATAAAAGTTTATACCTTGTCCAAAATACATGTGTTGTATGCCATTTGAAAGGTAAGAAATTCTAGTTTTTCTAGCCAAGACATACTTCAGAATAGACACTCCAAATTCACTACAGTTACTGCCAAACTGGTCAACAACAAGTTTCAGAGCTCTGGGTCTGAATATATTGAAAACTTAAAAGCCTTCTATCTTCTTTCCAAAATCTCACCCCTCTTTCTAGTTTCAGTGGGTCTGTCAAGTGACCATTAACTTTAATTCTTGATGTTGGACCATTGTAAAGAGCCCCAATATTTGTATTATTATTAAGTTCTCTTTTTGAAATTTGTTCAGCACTTTGAATAAATAAGGCCAGCTTACAGAGCCTCTCTGTGTCCAAACTAATTATTACAGCTTTGTTTTGCTGTAATAAAGTATAGTTAGTAAGTAAGTAAGTACATTTTATTTGTATAGCACCTTTCCGAGAACGAGTGCGAGGAACCAACAGCAGTTTCTGATCCAAAGACCTCAGTGAGCGAGGGGGAGTGTGAGGTCCAATCAGATTGCTGATATACAAAAGGACCTGACCATGCAAGGCTCTGAAAGTCAGCACTAAAATGTAAAATTGTATCAGCCAGTGAAGGGCTTTAAGAATGGGTGAAATGTGAGCCCTTCTATTTGTGCGGGTCAAGATCCACACCGAAGAGTTCTGGACCAGTTGCAGACGAGAGAGTTCCTTCTCGTTTAGACAGGAAAACAAACTATTGCAATAGTCTAAACGTGAAGAGACAAAAGCATGAATTATGAGTTCCAGATCATTTTGAGACACCATTTTCCTGAGTTTAGAGATTGTCCTCCACTGGAAGAAACAGTTCCTAGTTAACTGCTTAGAGTGGTGCTCTAACGACATCTCTTCTAAAACTTGTTTTAGCTGACTGGCCTAGATCACCCAAATACTGTTTTTTCCTTGAATCATAAGACTCTTCATGTGTAAAGATCGTCTTATGTTGTCCTATTGACCAATTGACCAACGTTTGGCACCAATTGCTGAGATTTCAGGTTGGTTAAACACCTTACATGTCAAGTTTTTCATAGGTACCGTTGGTCATGAATTGAGCACAATTTGATCTTGATGTGGACTTGGTTCTGTCCTGCTCTAGTCCTTGTTTAGTCTAGATCTTATCCAAGTTTAATTTAGGGTCTAGATCTAGTCTTGTCCCATGTGGTTTTGATGTGGTGAAAGTATGAACACACCCTTAAAAGGACAGGCTGTACAAAAGCCACCTGAATTCACTTATGCTATCGCAGGGGTCGCGCTACAGGTCAGCGCTGCGAATGGTTTGTGTAAAGATGGGATTTTTTGCATTCCATGGCTCCTGCTCTTGAGCCAATGTAAATCAACTCAGTTCTCGGCTAATTTCTGTGAGTATTTTCAAGATTCATATCTCAAAAACATATGCGGTTTTGAGAAAATGTTATGCCTAAAAGGATTGACAAAATGCAAGATTTTTCACTCACAAAGAAGTGTCTGGTCGACAAGACTAATTATTTTCAATATTCAAGTAGAATACATCTTGGTTTGAATTTAATTGTTCGTATCAAGAGTATAATTTGGAATTTGAATAATTTTAACATTTTAAATAAATATACATTTTTTGCACTGCAAAGCAGACTGACATGAAATTCTGATTCAAGTAAATAAATATTTTCTCCCATTTTTCCAACTAAATGTTTAATGTTAGATTAACTTAAATTATTTGCACTGAATCAACATGTAAAAAGGTGACATAATATATTTCAATATCATTATTTTGTGTATAAACATGGAAAATGATAGTATTGAACTTTAGTCAAAAAGTATATGATAACATTATCATTATAAAGGTTTTGAGACATCCAGGCCTATAATTACACTATAGCTTGAATCAAATACACTGGAACGTCACCACCCACATTTACATCTGCCACAGTCACCGACACAACAGTAAGAAGCTTCCTGTTTGGAGCGAAAATGTTGGCTGTTCATACAAAGTAAGTCCAGCAGTGTTTGAATCAACTTTTAGTATAAATATATGTCTGGATACTTCAAAAACCTTCATAATTTAACTGTATTGAAATTTGACAGAGATTGCATCGTGACTGCGAGAAAATAAAACAAAATCTCAAGGAAGATTGCAAACTTCAGAAACCACCTGTGGTTTAACCTCAGGTGCTCCAACAACGGGCAAACACCCGGCAGTTTACAGCTGAAACCGCGCTTGAAAGGCCTCAAAGCCGTGAGCATCGTGAAGCACGCGAGGAAAGCCTCATTGAATGTACACAATCGAATGCTGAAATCTGAACGATCAAAGATTTGACTATCTTTCCTTCTGACAAAGATTGGTGCTCTTATTTTGAACTTAAGTTATTAAGTGACACGGAAACCTATGAACTGCTGAAATGTGATCCAACATCCAGATGCACGACGGCGGTTGTAGCTTTATCGAAACAACTAGAATCATCTGGCGTGATTGATAGACCGCTATATTTGAAGCTGTATCCTACATCTTCTACGCTGCAACTTTTTATGGGCTGTTAAAGGTTCACAAAGAGGACGCCCCCTCCGTCTGATTATCTGCCACATTGGCTCCATCACTTATAACATTGCAAAACAGCTTGTCTCCTTATTGGCCCCTCTGAAATTTAACACAAAACACAACGTGAAAAACAGCCAGGAATATGTGAAGGAAATAAAGAACACCTGACTAGAAGATATTGCATCATTATTCACTAGCATTACACCAGATGGGACTGTAGCAGCAGTGAGAAGGGGCTTTGAGAAGGACACAAGGCTACTGGAACAGACGAGGTGGACAGTCGATCAGATTTGCAACTTATTACAAACAAACCATCTTTTTTGTCTATAACGGCAAATATTCTAGACAAAAACACGGCTGTGCAGTGGGATCCCTTGTCTCTCCAGTTGTAGTGGACCTTTACATGGAGATGTTTGAACAGCAGGCCCTCAGCTCCTTCCCTGAAGCACCACCACATTGGTACGGATATGTGGATGACACGTTTGTTATAGTTTGCACAAGAAGGCTCACAGAACAACAGTCTGCCGTTCCTGGACTGTCTGGTGAAGGTGGGTGACGATGGGAGACTGTGTTGCAGTTTACCGTAAGAAAACCCATATGGACCAGTATCTTCTCTTCATTTCACAACACATTTACTTATCAACAAACTAAAGGGAAGTTAACACTCTGAGTGGACTCCATCTCAACTTCAGAGGTGGACATTTGCCAAAGCACCTAATAAAAGTCAGTACAATAACATCCAAAACTATGAACAAATGCAAGGCTCAGGTCACCCTCCCTCATGTAGCTAACCTGTCCGAACAACTGAAGCGACGGTTCTCCAAGCATGGTATTAGAACAGCTTTGGAACCTGTTAACACCTTGTACAATAGGGAAACAGCTCAGCCATTTGAAAAGTGCCTCTACTAACGCCGCCGGAAAACATCTTTTGGTCTGGACTCTGCTGTGTATCTGCACATGGAGGCAACAGGCAACTCCTTTGACGTCAGGGACACATTTCGGTATGAAAGCCCTGAAGACGCGGCCCTGAAGACGCGGAGGACTGTGCTTCCAGCTCTTTCGCACCTGGGACAGAGCCATTTGGAGGATGCCCCGGTTCTTTCTTTGTGATGTCACTGGAATGTCACCACCCACGTCTAGATCTATGTAGAGACACAGTAACCAACACAAGCCCTGAGGAAGCTTTCTGGTTGGGTCTGCTGTTCATACAAAGTAAGGCCAGCTGTGTTTGATTCAACCTTTAGTGTGATAATATTATAATAATAGAGTCTCCTCCTTTAAAACTCACCTGAAAACCTCTGATTGGCCTATGGAACATGAAACGCATCTGTGGTTGTTGAGTCCTTGTGTCCTCTGTGACTTTTATTCTCTTTAATCTTGCCTTTTGTGTTTTATTGTCTTTTAACTTGTAAGGTGACCTTGAGAGTCTTGATAGGCGCCATTAAATAAAATACTTTATCCTTATTTGTTGTAATACTTCAAATTATCCCTGCATACAGCTCTTTGTCGAGTAAGAATCCTTTTGCAACAAAAAAAGTCTTACAGTTGAATAGTTGTACTTCTCAAGCTTGACAAGCCTCTCAAAGCATTAAACTCTTGTCATTATTCATTCATTCCCACAGGAGCCGTGCCTCTTCTGGCAGCCGCCCTCGAGTAAACTGATGAAAGCTGCGAAACCGTACCATCTGCCTCTATGACCGCCCTCAATCAGACACTCACACCACATTCATACAAAGGCTCAGCGGTGAAGCATCTTAGCCAAGGACACAATAAGGTTGGAGACTGTCACGATTAAAGATTCACTATGTAACTTGTGGGGCGTCTGCCACCTGCTTGTCTCCAGGAGATGTTATGGTATTGCCTGGAATGGACCATATCAAACGGATCTACCTTGCAAACGAGAAGCCTCTAATTTGAATTTGAAGGTGCCAACTCGACTGTAGGAGTTTTTATTGCTAACTTGGTTGTGTTTTCATACATAAAGAATGAAACAAACGCTCGGCCAGTTACATAGGCAGAGGTGGGAAGAGCCAAAATGACTACTTAAGTGAAAGTAATTTAAAATAAGTACACTCATGTAGTGGCCCAAATAATTACTCACGTAAGTGTAAAAACATATTTGCAGAAACTAATACTTGAGCACTGAGTAACACTTCGGATGTAAAATGTATTTCAAATGAGATTTATGACTTAATTTAATGTAATTGGACAAGGACAAAACATGAAATAACGTACAGATTCTGGTATTTCTAAAGAGAAAACAAGGTGTAAGAGGTGTAAGAGTTTAATTAATTTCTTTAATTAAACGAGTAAATTCAACTGAACCCTGCCTAAGGCTCAAAGGCACTGGGATAGCCTCCAGTCACCCGCGACCCCTAACGGGAACAAGCAGTAGAAAATGAATGAATAAGAAGATGAGTAAAAAGATACACATACTTAACTGATAGTGTGTGACTTCTCAAGTTCATTCATTCATAAGAAGAAGGAGAAATTCAACTGAGTACTACTCGCCTCTGTACATAGTGCCTGTACCTTAAACATTTTAAAAACATGACTTACTGGGAGAATGCATGTTGACGGACACAATGAAGCGCACTATTGCCATGATGACCAGGTTCATGATACTGGCCACGCCGAAAAAGAACCCTGCCAGAGCGTAGTAGATGCAGCTCGCATTTCCCCCGAGCCAGTGGTGACTCCAGGCTGAGGCCACCGCTAACGGGTACATCGTGATAGCCGCTCCCAAGTCTGTCACCGCTAAATTCACACTCAGCAACTCCGGCGGCTTCATTTTAGACGATCTTTTGAACGCCATGATGAGGACGAGCAGGTTCCCCGCAATAGAGAGAACCGCTGAAAGACACAATAAAAAAGAAAATAACATTAATATACGTATACAGTACATTCCAGTACGGTGGCCTAATGAGAGTTGTGGGTTTTGCAACAAAATAGCGTCCAATTTGAGTTAATTAGCATAAGTGAAATGCACTGCCCCAAGAGGTTATGCGATACAAAAGATGGCTTATTTCAGCGTAAGGGATAGATTTGAGTGTTTGTAAATGTGACTGCAGCCTCTGTCGTTGTAGTTAGCTTATCACTTTGAAGCCTGACTGGCAAAGCCTGTCAATGCATCATTGAAATCCCTACAGAATAACATGTTCTTCTCTAGGACATGATTCTACAAGGGATCAGAGCATAAAATAACAAACTAATTAGTGATCGGACTGCAATATGGTTCAGCTCAAATGGTGTGCCAGAGTCTGAAGGGCTGAAGCTCAATTTTATTAATAAGAACAACAACAATATAAGCTTTGGGTCTTCTGAGTCCCGAGTCTTTGCGTCCAAATCGATTCACTCCATCCAGAATTTACAGAGTTTGCACCTCTTTAGATATATTATATAATTATATATTATAATTATTATTATTATTATAATTATTATTATTATAATAATTATTATTATTATAATAATAATAATAATAATAATAATTATTATTATTATTATTATTATTAATATATTATTATTATTAAAATGTCACTCCAGTCCTTGATCATCAGCTCGTTTTTTTTCATGATGGTCTTTTGAAGTTTGTCAATGACCATCTGGATGATCCAGAGGAGTCATGGGAGAAAGTCATGTGGTCAGATGAGACCAAAATAGAACATGGAATAAACTCACCATCAACACCATCCCTACTGTGAAGCATGGGGGTCGAAACATGATGCTTTGGGGGTGATTTTCTGCACATGGGACAGGACGACTGCACTGTATTAAGAAGATAATTAATGGGGCCGTGTATTGCAAGACAAAATCCTTCCCTCAGTCAGAGCGTTGAAGATGGGTCGTGGCTGGGTCTTCCTACATGACAATGACCTGAAGCACACAGCCAGGAGAACCAAGGAGTGGCACCGTAAGAAGCATATCAAGGTTCTTGAGGGTCCTAGCCATTCTCCAGATCTAAATCCAACAGAAAATCTTTGGATCTTTGTCCTCTGTAATTGTAAAGGCTTCTGTACCAAATATTAACATTGATTTTCTCAGGTATAAAATACAAATACATTATTTTAAAAATCATAAAATGGGAGACCTACTTCACTCCTGCTTTAGTCCTGCTTTAGACCTGCTTTAGACCTGCTTTAGTCCGGCGGTTTAAACCTGTTCTTGTCCCAGGTCTGCTTTGGACTAGTCGAGTCAGGTTTCTGGTAAACACTGGGTTTTGTTGCTTTTGTCCTGTTTTTAGTCTTGTAATATTCTTATGATGTTTTAACTTCTCTGAAAGTAAAGTCCTGTGTTGATTTCTGTTGTTCAATTGTGCCACTGTGAGTTGTTTGAGCATCTTATAGAGATAAAACTTAAAATTGTGGTGGGATTTTGTAGTCCAGCCCCGGACCTTAGCCCTTCGAAAAAGCAGGCCCCCTGGAAAGTGTAATTTGAGACCTCTGCAATAGACAATGTCCCTTTCCCTACATGCCAATTTATGGGTTTCAGCTTTCTGTTATTTACAACATTGTGGGGTATTTTTCCCATTTAAAAGATAAACAATTTTGTTTTATGACAATGGTCTTGTAATCATTCTGAAACACACTGATATAAACAATATGCTGTGACATCATAGATGGTGTTGGTTTAATTAACAAACACACTCACTCACACACACACACTTACATGTGTAGAGAAAAATAAATTACTACCGAAATGGTTGTGATTTTTAATCAGTGGGCAGATTAACCAAAAGCTTTTCTCAAGTAAGAGACTGTTAAAATATATTACACATAAAACACAGTCAAAGAATGGAAAAGTGAAGTTAAGAATAGTATCCTACCCGGAAATAATTTGACTACTCTATGCGCTATGTAAGCATCAGAAGGAAAGCATTTAAGGATAAGAATTTCCCACGTCAATTTGCCCCAAAAGCTAATTATAACACTTACATTGCTCGCAGGACGCCTAGAGATTTTTGGGTGCAGTGAATAAGGACTCTGTTTATAAAGTACAAACCACCTTTATATTTTGAGTGTTATCAATGTGCGGTTAGGTCGCATGTTTTGTATATATATATTTTTTTCCTTTAAACCACTTGGGATAAAAGTTGTAATTTTGCTAAAGGCTTTACCGGTCTTATATGTTTAGAAATCATATTGTTCATTGTCTTATTACTGTTCTGTGCAGTTCACTGATTGAGTGCAGGGATTCCTTTGTCCCTTTTTAGCGTTTGGTTTTACTCTGGATGCCCTGCCTGATGCAAAACCTAATCGGTTGACTGCGCCAGCACGGCCAATACACTCTCATCCCAAAATGTAAATGAATTCTCGTGATAATTGTTTCACAAACTCTTGGGAATCTTTGGGCGGAAGTCAAAAGGACAAACCTAAACAAACACGACAACGCCAACAGATGTACTTTGGCCTATTTTAGCAGGTTTACGGCCTATTTTGTTTTTTAAATGTGCACATAGAAGCGCTTTGTGCATTTGAGGATGGAGACGAAGTCTGGGCTTTTGATTTCTCTACTTGTTCCGCTGTTGTGACTCTTTGACATATCAGATTCAAATATTAATCATGATTTGATGCCTTTTCCAGACTGCTTTCGGCGAGAGACTGTCCAGATTAATACATGTGCTGAACTCAAATCAGATACATACGTTAGGTTTACCAAGTATGCAACTGATAAAACATTTTACAATTAAATGCAGACGGTGCATATAGTAACTTAATGAGCTTTAAAATCCTCTTCTGGAATCAATGGCCATCCCAGGTGGCACCAAACTCAACTTTAGTTATATTTCCAAACAGTACCAAAAACGGTGAAATGGCCAATAATGAGACAAACTGATGCCAGTTCATGGAAGAAATCTTTGTTCAAATGTTAATAATATCGCTTGTAAGTAGCAATAGTGTAAAAACACATACAACATGTATCACTGTAACAACTAGGGATGGTCCGACATGGATTTTTAGATACCCGCTCTAAACATCCTGTGCTGTGCCAGATAACCGATATTTGCCAAAACCAATAATACAATTTTATTCACAGCAAGGCCCACAAATCTTGAAGTTGAAGTAAATAAAATAAAATAAAGTAAAGATCCCAATTACCCTTTTCACTTTAGTAATAATAATTACAGAATGTATTCAGTTGGGGCGTAACATTTTAAATCATTAATTTCATAATTGTGTAAACATACGAACATATATTTTTTTTTAGCATTATTGTACTTCTGTTTACATTGTCATTCTTGAGTTTGTTCAAAAAGCAGACAAAGACAAAGAAATATCGGCCTATTTTTGTCCATATCAAATTGGTCGATATAGGCCGATACCGATACTGGCCCATCCCATTCGCAACCATATAGATTTCTGTTCCTCTTCCACCTGTAAATGTAACAGGAGATAAATCACAGTCTTTACAGTGTTCAATAACCATCTTCCGTCCTGCATGAAGCTATTTGTCTCTGCTGCTCAATAAACACATCCGCGAGTTCTCAAAATATGTAATGTCCCAGTCTAAAAAGAGATTAGTTTGAAATATAGGTGGAGGCAGCCAGGCAGGCATGGTTCTATGGTACATTTTACATGTATTCTTTCTGTAATTACTGTCTCAAACTGCATCAAATGAAGGTTTAAAACCTTCTTACTCAGCATGCATTATATTTCTTTCACTATATAATTTCAAAAAGCTAGAATAATGTGAGATAAGAGAACGAAAACAAAAGAAATAATTGAAGCCGCATAAAGGGTTGCCAGGAGCAACTGGAGGTTTGACGTCACAAGGAAGTGGAAGCCTCAGTTAAGCCCTAACATTCACTGTAATGACATAAACACACAGCGCCTCGAGCCTAATAAGTTTTGATCGTAGCTACAATGGACAGGTGCAAACACCTAAAAATGACATATTTTATGATGTGAAAGTGCTGCTCAGGAGCAAGTCGAAAAAACAACAACCCATGCCTCTCAAAATATGCAAGCAACTTTCTAGAACCCCAAAGTTGCTATAAAGAAGAGGACTTGGCAAATCTAATACCAGGCCCACACATTCACAGAATCCTCCAGCTTCGTCTGAGCCTTGACCAAGATTCTGACTCTTTGCATCATATTTCACTTCAGGGCACTGTTCCCTCTAAACTGGGCACTGCTCCAAAGGTCTCTGCGCACTGAAAATCTAAACTTCTATTTGAAAATAAACTAAACAAATTAAAATGTATACAATGTGATTCAGTGAGTGACAGGCAAGGGTGGTCTGGCATATGGGGATTTTCTTAGTGGGCTGTTGGGGAAAGGGGCCGGTGTGGGCCAAGCTGTACAGACAGCGAGCAGCTCTGCTGGGCCCCGTCGGCCCCTGCCTTAGCTGTGTCAGTCCTGACCAAAGACTTTTGGCAGATAGGATTTCCCACGGGTAAAATGCTGCAGGATCAATCGGATTTGCATGGCCTCGAGCGACAGTGCCCCTGTCCGAGAGAGCAGCGGCCCATGTAGAGCCGAGCGGCGGCTGCAGAGTGGTGATACGGGACAGTACATGCAGTGTATGGGTGTGGGAGCGCGAGACCACTCACTGTAACAGAGGACCGAGCAGGTGGAGACGAGAGGAGGAGAGCTCTGCGTCAGGTGGATGTATTATGACATGACACCTTGACCACGTGAGTAGAACAACGCTGGTGAAACTTTATGAATGAGGCTCAGCGTGATGAGAGTGCCGTGACCGCAGAGCAGTCTGTGAATGAGCTTTTTGGTGTCGAACATTTCCCTCTGAACAGTTTCAGTGGGATTTGTACAGTTCAGAATATTTATTTAAAGACAGTCCTCTGCGGGTCTCAAGCTCAGAGCGGTTTAAATGTGTTCACGGACTCTCATTGCAGTAATATATTCTGCAATGGTCTGGCGTTGGCCATAGCCCTCAAATACATTCATTAATTCATTTGATTGATTTATACAGGGAAAACCCAAAGAGAAAAGTTCTCTTTTTAATGGGTATCCTGTTAAAACACAAAAGACACAGCAAACAAACAAACAAACACACACAGGACACTAAAACACAAATAAAACATTCAATAAAATGAATAAATTCCTAAAAAACAATTTATACATACAATATGAGATAAAATTATATAAAACAAGTGCATTGGCACTGCAGGTAGTCCTAGATCAGTTCAATCATTAAAAGGCATAACATGATTTAGTCTCTATGTTTTGTTCCACAGGGTGGGAGCAAAGTGGTTGAAAGCCTTTCTTTCTATCTCTGTTGATACGATGGGATTGTAAGATAAAAATGTCGTGAGACCTCAAACGGTGAATACCTGAACTGATGTGCAATAAACTTGACAAATAATCATGCAAAATGCCAACTCAAGCCTTATACACAAACAAAAGGCAGTGCTGTTCTCTTCTTGAATCCAATGTTTGCCGTTCTGCTTTAGAGTATAATTGACAGTGTTGAGTTCTGTGTCCTTCTCCTGGAATGAACCTTAGAGCTGAAGGAAAAAACGAGTTCAAAGGTTTTAACACTGTTGCTGTAGAATGCATATATATATATAATATCACCATAATCTAGAACTGACATAAATGTTAACTGTTTTCTACAATTAAGAGGAAAACACGTTTATTTTCTAAAGAAGCTTGACAATCTGGCTTTAAGATTATTTGTCAGCCCTTGTATGTGTTTGTTGAAGGAGAGTTTATCATCGCTCCAGATTCCCAAGTATTTGTAATGGTGTACTTGTTCAATCATATTACCATCAAGCGTAAGAATAGGTTTATTTTTTGGGTCAATAGAGTGTCTTTTGGAGAACAGCATACATTTTGTTTTATTTGAATTCATTAATAATTTTAAATTAACACAGTTTTGTTGTATAGAGTGAAAATCCTCTTGAATATTTGGAATCACTTGTGCACAAGAAGGTGCCTTAGTTTACAGAACTGCATCATCTGTATACAAGTGGATGCTACTGTGTTTTAGATTATGCCCAATTGACTTTTTAGAAATTGTAAATAACAGTGGTCCAAGGACAGAGCCTTGAGGAAACATCTCTATTAAGGTAAGAAAATTCAGATCGAAAGCCATCAGCAGAAACAGCTTGAGCTCTTTTTGTGAGGTAATCGGCAAACCATTTTTTAGAATTGGTATCAAACCCAACAGCATCCAGACGCTCCAAGAGAATACAAGGATCTACAGAATCCAAGGCCTTTGACAAATCAACAAAAACAGCAGCACATTCCTCATGGCTGTCCAATGCAATAGCAATATAATTTATAACTATGGTAGCAGCTACTATTTTAAGCTGTACTTTTCTGTATTGTGTATGTTAAAGTTGGTTTAAAACAGTGGTTCTCAAACAGAGAGTAGGCTACAGACCCACAGAGATGAGGCAGTTTGATGTTTATGTGAACTATGTAAGTTTTCTAGTTGAGGGTCCTTCACCTGATTTTCTCATAAAATTGTTATTGCTTTGCCTGGAAGGCTCCACAGTATGATATAAACTCATCTATCTGTCATTTATTGCAAGGCAAGGCAAGTTTATTTGTAAGCACAATTTGTACACAATGCAATTCAATGTGCTTCACACAACAGGAAAAAAATGCATTAAAATCACAAAGACATGAAAGAAATCACAAAACCTTCATTCCTATTCATTCAATTTAACAATTTTGCTGACATGAATCATACATTTTGTCCGTGCTTAGTGATCCGCCAGATGAAAATCCAAATCAATTGGACCACACTGGCAGACCCTCCAAAGCAGAGCTGCTTTGAAGTCTATTCTCTGAGCCACAGGACTAATGTGATCGTACTTCCTGGTTCTTGTCAGGACCCGAGCAGCAGCGTTCTGGATGTACTGCAGCTGTTTTACAGCTCGTTTGGAGAGGCCAGAGAGCAGGCCGTTACAGTAGTCTAATCTACTGGAGACAAACGCATGGATAAGTCTCTCCAGGTCTGGTTTAGACACTATACTTTTGATTTTTGCAATGTTTTTTAGATGGTAAAAAGCTGCTGATGTTATTGATTTGACGTGGCTGTTAAAATTCAAATCTGAGTCCATTATTACCCCCAGATTTCTAACTTGATTTGTAGGTTTTAGAACGAGACTCTGGAGATAATTGTTAACACTTATCAAGTTAAAGGACTCAAAGGTACGTACATATTATATAGTAGGATATCATGCAACTCTGGCCAACTGAGTCAATAAAATAAATAGATAGAAAAAAAGATTCCCCCCTGATTCTTTTAACAAACCATGTCACTTGGACAGATGATACTGGTGTTGCCACAGTGCACACGTCTGATGTGGCTCACAGTGGTCCAAGGGGCCGCTCAGGGACTTTGTATGTTTGCTCAGACACATGAGGGACCTTCTTTTCCACAAATACAATGAAGCAAACTTCTAGAATTTATGTTGTAAGGCAGGTTTCTGAAGTGGGGGCTGCGAGACAGGAGCAGGATGTCGCGAGACAATTTGAAAATATAATCAACAAATTCTGACTCTAATTAATCTAGATATTTTTTTCATATTGAAAACTGTGAAATTCAGTCTAATCAAATGCTTGTGGTCGAGTGGATAGCACATATGCCCTGCCGTGTGTGCGCGCGTGTGTGTGTTTCCATTTATTCCTATTGCCCTCACACACCATTGCGGAGTATATGGCAAAGCGCTCACCTTATAGTAATAAAAAGCATTGCTAATGATGTTAAGAACAGATTTAATGCATGATTTTCAATCTGAACGTGCACAGCGGGCGAGCATGAACCATTTATGAAGAGCATCCTTGAGGGAAAGATAGAGAGAAGATACGGTCACAGCGGGAGCTCTTTGGCCACTAATAGAGCACCGTGAATCCTGCAAAGCAAAGCATGGGTTTTTCATTAAAGGAGTGCCGGTGTTACGAGCCATGGCTAAATGGTTCACAAGTTCTGGTCATGAGTAGTAGAGCTTTGTGATATGAAGGCCAATTACACTTAAAATACAAAAGATATTATACCAACTGGAAGGCCAACTTTTAATTTACGCAAAAACACTGCCATATTGGACCAGATACTGGTCGCTACTGGAAAAGTGTGTATTTTTGATCCCAGGCTATCACTTTATAGTTATTGTGGGAATGAATGACCTTTTCTAGAGGTTCTCTTTTTTGGTAAGGTCATACTTTATTGTCCCCACAGGAAATGTGACGGCTGCATGTCACCCATCTTTTAACGCAGCTGGAGTATTACCTGTAAAGGGCGACAGTAAGGCAGCACGGGGGGACTTGTCTCTAAATATTGAGGTTCGATAAGGAGCACCTTTCTAAAATATTAGCCTATTGTGTAAGTCGATTTTGATTGATGAAGAAAACTGGAGTAATTTGAAACTGGTCACATTTATTTAGAGCGTTTCTGGTGTGTGAGCGAGTGGGCAAGTGGTTCCTTGATGTTAATTGCTTCATACGCAGACACTGGGGCGAGGCGGTTTAGTGTCTGGCCCAAAGACACAACGACAGTGTTCACCTGTGGGAGCTGAGATCGAACCGGAAACATGTGGGCCAATGGATCTGACCACTCTACCAACGATGTTTTTGTCCAGTAACCAGAGATGTAGTTTGTGATATCGTTATACCGTGTCTTATGCTGCATAAAACATCTTGTGCATGTTTCTGTAATTATTTGCATATTTCCTTCAGCGTTTGGGCTGGAAAAAGCAAGTTCAAGTGATTTACAAATAATGTGGTGTGAAATACATTATTAGGCCCTGTAAGACAATGAAAAGTCCACTGTCCACATGGCTAATTTATACAATACTGTAGTAGAGGTTTTCAAACTGCAGCACAAGAACCACATGAGCATTTTATTTAGTAAGTCCCAGTGGAAGAGTCCCTGTTTGGACCTGGTTTAGTCTTGGTTTAGTTCTAGTTTGGACCTAAAGGCAATAGCTAACATGCATTCCCTAAACAGCAACGTATCTGAGCCTGGATGCCATTTAGTAGGATTTGGCAATCCAAAGTGAGGAGCTCATTCTTCATTCAAACACAAAATGTAAATCTAAACAAACTAAATACAATGTAAATGTTCTTGTATCTGTGAATAAATCAACATTATAATCTTTCACATTGAAATTCAAGTCATTTTTGAGTGGGCGTTACAAATGAATGCACCACTGTCTAAAGTGTGATTAAATAAAAGCGGTAAAAGTGTATTTTTCCCACCATGAAATTGGATGTCTGTGCTGAAGAAACATGGGCTCAGTGGAATCCTTGTGTCTCATTGTAAGATCAAAACTATGTACTCAGATGTGTACAGTACAACATTTATTTTCGGCTGTGTAGTTAAGTCTTTGTGTTTGTTCAGGAGAAGATCACTCTGGTCCCTGTCTGAAGAGTCCAGGAGCTCCAGCCTCTCACCCGCTGCTGCTGCTGCTGCTGCTGTGTGGACATGACTTCTGATGAAGACTCTGCACAGGCACATGAACCCTGGACAGCTCATCCCTGATCTGGACCAAGTCTATAAACACCTATGGACACTAGACAGGACTCACACAGTAACGACCTGCACAAACTCCTTCTCAGTCTGAGCTCACAGCAACTTCACTTTTATTTCATAGATAGACAGAAAAGAAAGGAGAGTATCTTTATTTGATTGAAGGCACTGAAAGATGTTTTGTGTGCATGTTCTGGGTGTGTCTGGGAGTATTTTACTTAGACCCGTTAGGGTATAAGTGTACAATGACAAGGTAAAGCCTCCCTCGACATGACGTTTTTCTAGATTGTAAGCTCAACCTGCCTGTTAACTACATTATTGTACTTTTTTTTTTTACAATACAAACCACACACAGAGAGCAGAAAGTCACATTCAAACAAAGCCCGGCATATGTTATGGAAAATATATTGAATTTGAGATTTTATCGTGAATATAGTTTAAAAATGCTACTAAAAGAGCTGATAAAAAAAAAAAAAAAAGATGTATGATGTAAACTTTCAAATAAGGGTATTAAGTAATACTTTTGTTAATCATTTTACGGAGATTTCACATTGGCCTGATAATTAGACCTCAGCAAATGCATTTAAAGACATGTTTTAAACACAATACTGCTGGATTGAATTATTGGATTATTATATTAAAAAATATTGAGACATTCATTTTTTGTCAGTATTGCTCATTTCTATGTAAAATTGTCCCATTTGCCCCAAGTCCACTGCAAAAGTAACTCTTTCCACTCTTTTTAAGTCCCTGTGACGTCACCTGTTTGTTATGCGTATATCAGTTTAATGCGCCCTCAAGTAAATTCAAAATAAAATGCTAAATAATGCTAATATATTCCGCTTCCATCTCATTTTCTAATAACATTTTTTCCTCATGATTGTTATAGTCATACATATATTTTTATAGTTAATACCAAAATACAAACGAGCTACAGTCTGCCACCAAAGCCATTTCAAGCCTTTTGTTCACGCGCTTTCTTAGTCTTGAGAGGAACAATGATCTTAAGATTGCTTCATTAAAGGACAAAATACCAGCTATGCAATCGCTTCTCTCAAAATACTTTCCCTCAAACGGGTAAAGATATGCAGAGTGATACTAACATTGCTAATTTGCTCATTTCTGATTGTAGAAATAGTAAAGTGGGTCTAGATTAGAAAATTCATTTTTATACATGATTAAAAATGTTTGGATGGACTGGTTTGTTTGCGTCTTTCAACAACGCCATGCAAATATGTGGGAATTGTGTCTTACTTGTCCTATATCTAAAGGTAAAGCGTTAAAAATGTGTAAATACACACAAGTTGTGCAATGAAATTACGTAGATCAGATCAGCTGTAAAGGGTTTTGTCCGGAGCCACTGCATCTGTGGACTCAGCAAACAGAAAGACCCAGAAGGATTCTGGTCTAAGAAACAAACCCAGGACCGTGCTAGAATACACGATTAGAGGTGGGCAATAAATCAAGATTTTTATAGTATTATTGTAAATGTTGTTGTGAAAATATGTAAAATTTGAATATTGTAAGACAATCGGAGCATGCAATAAACACATGAGAAATCACTTCAAAAATAGACTCGAATCAAACGGCAGGTAGAGCAAACATTTAAAAAACTCTTAAGTGACCATGGTTGAGTATAGTGCAGCGGACAGAATGAATACCACATAAATAGCAGTTAAAGTGACTTAAGTGTATTATAACATGATCCATTTTGACAATATCACCCACTCCTATGATTATATGTTAATAGTATGTTTTAAAATGACACAAACGCATCCAAAAATAACAAATATAAAATATTAATATTTCTATTGTCACACTGTCTGACATTCCTGTGTAAAGTTATTGTTTGTAGTAACCACTTTTTACTAGTTATATATTACATAGCAACTAAAAAGAGCCAATGCTTGTCTTATTTACAAAATAGTTCTTATTTAACAAACAAAAACAAATGAATGCACCATTTAAATGCATGTTGAACTGGAATTGTGTGTATTGATGACATTGAAGGATTACTCTTTCTTCTGATATGGAAATAGAAATTGCACTGGACATTTTCAACTTTTAATTTGAACTTTAAAACAAACTCCTATTTTCCACTATCCTACCAAACAGAGAAATGATTATGTACTATTGAACATACCCTTTTTATTTTTGATCCCTTTGAAAGTCATGGTGAGATTTGAAAGAGCATGAGAATAAAAAGGACATTGATAACTGGTAACTCCGGATTCTTTATCTTTGATTTTATTCTAGCGTTTGCAATTATTGGCCCACTGATCTGAAGCTGTCAAATGAAAAGGCAAATTGTTTCTTGGGCGGTGATAGAAGCCACAGGACTTTCATTATTACAATATGACATTTTATCACTACACTATTGTATTAAGTATCAGGAAGAACATGAAATAAAACTCTCTATCTGTCTTACAGCCTTTTCCAAATGGCTTTTTTGTGCAAGTGAATTGAAACTACCCATTTTTACTTAAGAAATGGACCTTTACAATTTTGTTCCTTGTGATGTATTCAAGATTTCCTACTGCATTGATCTGTCCTATGTATACTTTGATTAGGTAATGACGTTGGACATGGCCCTGCGGCATTCTGGTCAATAAAAGATCGTTGTCAGAAGCACACTGTTTTCCCATGATTTATTTATGTTCAATATGAGAGCACGACAGTTCTATAGATTAGGACCATGGAAACAACACTTTCAAGAGCACATAAAGGAAGATGGAGGTGGAGGTCGATTAGAATTCAAAGTTTCTGTTTTGTTTAGTTTATTTCTTATATCAATGGCAGGGACCTGGACACTTTTAGAGACATGTGAGTATTTGCCTAATGTACAGTATGTTTTTGTGTTTCTTCGTTAGCTTGAAAATACCCAGGTGAAAATGTTCTGCTATCTTTTAATGTTAATGGCATACTGAGCCCATTAAACGGTCAAAGATAGAAACAAAGATGAGAAAAGAAAAAAAATAGATGTTATATACTGAATCTACAAGAAATCCATTTAAATTACTTAGAACAGGGGTGTCAAACTCATTTGGGCCAGGGGCCGCTTTTCGACGCTCAGGCTGGGTCGCAGGCCGAACATATTGTAAAAAATAAAACAATAAAAAATATAACAAATGTTATATAGCCTAGTAATAGTTAAATGTGGACACTGTTGCACAAATGTGCAGCAGGTGAAAGACTGAGTCCATATTCATGCAGCAGCAGGAACAGAAACATGGACGTATGAGATGATTCTGATATTAAATGTTTGTATCACAGACATGTTAATATTGCTGCACAAACTCAATATGAGCTCACTATTTTTACAGTTTAAGCTTATTTTAGTGACAAATTATTCATGTAGTGAATCAAATGAGAGCTCACAGCAGCTTCACTCTGTCATGTTCAGACTTTATTACACTCTGACCTGTGTTTTAACCTGTGGCTCATGATCTGTCCAGGTTTTGCACTGGTTTGGATGTTTTCCTCACAGAGTTGTCAGCAAAGAAGTTTGTTTTTCTTGTTGTTAGCTTCACATTAGCGCCGCTTTTAGCACAGCTCTAACGTCCACAAAACCGGCTCTTTTCTTTATTCCTCGTGTTTCCCACGATCTGCCCTGGGGCAGAGCGCCACGTGTGAAGCGGGCGCTACGGGTCATCGCTGCCGGTGTGTTCGATTTTAAACCTGCTGCGATGAGTGTCGCTGGTCGCTGTCCCTCGGCACTTGAGCTGGCAGCACACAGCGCGGGGGAGGGGCCGCGGGGGAGCAGCGCGGGGGAGGGGCCGCGGCTGCAAAAGATTGTGGGAATTGTAGTTCTAGCGATAAAAACGCGATATATCTATTGGAAATGAATAATTATAAACTAGAAATGTTCGGCGGGCCAGATGAAAACGTCTGGCGGGCCACATCTGGCCCGCGGGCCTTGAGTTTGACACATGTGACTTAGAACATAAAAAATGTATTAGACCTATGTATTAGGGTTTACATACATAAACATTCAGAGGCAAACATGAGAGGGGTGTGGCCATATTGGTCTCAACCAGAATAGCCTTTGAACAGAGTTTTGAACACAGAGATAAAGATGGCAGATTTGTATAGGTCAAAGGAACAAGAAATGGAAATATGTTTACTCCAGGAAGCAACCTCACTTTCTATACTGAGGTTGTGTATTTGATCGCAAACCCCTCTGAGGGAACGCTCGTCTGTGAAGGCGACTGGAACTTACATGTTCAGCCGACATTGGCTGTCTCAAGCTCACAAAGTACTGGTTTGCCTATAAATAAAACATTTAGCAAATGAATACATAATATAGGGTTATATACACATGTTTCAAATCCACATAAGAAATATACAAGAGATTTAAAAAAAAAAGAAAAAGTTCAATAAAGATAGGTAAAAAATCATCGAGGTGGATATTTGATGGAAGACACTTCACTCACATTGCCTAATGGTGTGTGGGTGAGTTAGTACATTTACGTGGCTGATAAAAATGTGATAATAGAACAATAAGATAACCCAATAATTAGGTCAGATTTTGGTGTGTGTCGAAAACACCTGATGACATTGTCAGTGCAGGCATTTTTAGAGTAACTGTTGCATTTGGAAGACAAAGTAGAGGTTGCCTCACAGGGCAGGAAATTTCTTCAGGCATGTCAAATTAAGTCACTCAATACAGCACCTCTTAATCCCGAGTAGAGACTGTACGGTGAACGCTTTGTGACCCTTTCAATTTCTGGTCCACTGACAATGATCACTTTGAAGTGGTTTTGCCAATCTGAGCAAAAACACCTCACCTGATCAATATGTCGCCAGAGATGACCTTTTGGAGACGGTGCCAAATTTCTAACATCAAAGGTGTGTTACGAACATTAGTACCACATATTTAGCCCCTGTTTTGACTTTACACTTTGAATATACTCTTTTTATTTTTTAAGATAAATGTAAAATTGACTTCCATAACCACCGCGGGCTTTGAGGTGGTTGGAACTGTTATGCTCCATGTTTTTCTGCATTATTTAGCCTGATAGACAGAAAGGATTTTAGATGTTATTTTAATATTCAACAAAAAAAAAGCATGTAACTGTTAATCAACAAACTGTAGATGAATCTCTCACGTTGCATAACATAATAATCTGCAAAAAGATACAGTGAACGTCAATAACTGTATCGATGCCTGTCTGTGATGACCTTTTGGACATTTTGGACCGACAAAAAAGGTCCAATTAAATATCTCTCAATTGAACCCTTCCTGATTTTTTTTCTATAATGGATGCAGACAGAGCAAAACGCAGCCTTTGCCTTTTAGTCATTATATATGAACATATATGTGATGATTATTAACATTAGGTTGCAGCCTTTGAATTTGATGAGCTCACAATTGCTCCACAGATGATCAAAAGAAACAAATGTTACCCTGACTTAAAAATTGTGATTGTGAAAACCATAATGAAACCATGATTTTGTCTTGGTTGATTTGTTCTGACAGAGAAGACACTGAACTTTGTACCAGTTTGTGTTTCATGTGGATCAGCCCAATAATGACACAGGACATATTTACCATAAGCTTAGTACGGCTGCAATGAATAATCAAGTAATCGTGACTAGTCAACTTAAAAAATAAAACATGTATTTTGATAAGGGTAATTATTATCTGGACTATACAGACTCTAAAACACATACAAAAAGATCTTTAATAAACAAAGACTGCAACATTATTAAATCAGAATGTCAAACGAGAATAAACTAATTCTGAAACTATTTTTTTAATCAATAATATACTTTATTTGTAAATGTTTTCTAACTGAAGACTTCAGGTACCTTATTTCAACCTTTATTTGTTGGCTAATGTATTTTAAAAAGTCTCAGTAAGAATAATAGTTTAATTAGTCAACTCATTGAAAATATAATAGCTGACTATAAAATAATTGTAGCAATATTAATTTGTTGTTTTATTCATTTTGAACACTACCAAACTTTGTTGACACTAGAACTTGATGAACTTCTGACATATTGAAAACAAGTAGAAAAAGATTCAGTTGTTGTCATCTGGACTC
This sequence comes from Chaenogobius annularis, assembly GCA_015082035.1. Classification (NCBI taxonomy): domain Eukaryota; kingdom Metazoa; phylum Chordata; class Actinopteri; order Gobiiformes; family Gobiidae; genus Chaenogobius; species Chaenogobius annularis. The sequence goes on from BJKM01000114.1 coordinate 599,556, forward strand.
TGTTTTAGAAAAACAAAACGTTTCGACTCTCATCCAAGAGTCATTCTCAATCTGTGAAACAAGTCTGAGAACTCAGGTTTATATCCTACTCTGTGAAAGCCCCGCCCACAGGACATTACGTCATAACACGGGGGTCAAGTGTGTTGCGCTTTGAGTATCTTGAGAGGCTTTCTATAAATCCATGCTCTAGTCTTCATTTGTATTGCATCATGTCAGAAACCAGCCCATGTAAGACGCTACTGTCGCAGAATCTGCTGTGGGTAGATACATTCATAGAATGAAAAAAGTATATCATGTTTTCCTTATAAAATTATATGCTTTTTTCCAGATTCTTCTCAAAATAACAGAACAAAATAAATACCACGTTGTTCTTGACCTTGTTGTTGCGATCAACAATCAGAATGACATTCACTGGATTGCATTTCTTGAGAAACAATCGCGCTCACACAGCAACTCAATCCAAACTTTGCACAAAAGCACCTAAACTCTCCCAAAAATCCTCCATGCGGCTTGGTCCTTGGTTGCTATGACAGCGGGGGTGGATGCAAAAAGAAGAAGAAAAAAAAAAAAACATGCGTTGGTTTGGAGAAGGTGCTGTGGTGAATGATTATAATTGATCCAGTTTGGACTCAAAATAGATGTAGAGACATATCGAATCAATATAAGCTTCGACATGCTAACCACTACCCCAGGACCTCTGAGTTTGCTGGATTACAGTGGGCAAATTTTGAAGGAAGTTTTATTTCAAGTCACATGATTATTGCAATGTACCCGAAGTCCATAGGTAGAACTAATCCTGTCCGAATTGGCTTCTAGACATAAAACAGATGAATGTTCTATGTTACTACAAGGAAATACACTCTTTCACCAATTTGAGAGTGACATCGCCACATTTCTTGAATCTGTGTACGACAAATGGAGATGGTGTTTGAGCATGTCATCTGTCCTCCCGATGATGCCGCTGTGCATCCACCACTCTGCCATGCAATCTGGACCCTTTATTTACATTATTCTGAGCCAACAGCCAATCTTTATTCACTGCTGTGCCGCGTGTGTTTACATGTCAACTACGGCTCCTTTCCCAGAACACTTCTCAGTCCCATTTGGATCACTCAAAATGATTTACTTTCAAATCTTTGATAAGCCCGTAATGCTGGCTGCAGTTAGACCCATATTCCATCCACGCAAAGCTTCTTATCAAGACATGAAAAATGTGAAAAATGTCTTGTACCAAACGGAGGAGAACAAAGAGAAATGTAGTCCTCTAATCTGTTTCAAGATCAAATCAAAATGCACAGCAATATAGTATGCCACTTCTTATCACGCGGTACCTTTTATTTCAGGGCCGACGCTTCACATCAATGCACCAGTTTTTCCACAAATAAGTGGTGAGTAGAATTGGAAAATGCTGGCTACGAAAGCAACACGCCACTAAGACTCTAAATAAATAATAGTTGCAAGAAATACATTTTTCAAGAGCATCCGACAGACAAACTTCTTTATCCACCTTTTGACTGACCTTGACCAGGCTCCGGGTCCACCCCAGGGACAAGGTCTGCTATGGGAGCGGCTGACGTCACCCAAACATAACAAAAGTTTTCTCGATAAATAACATCTCGATAAATAAAATTGAAATTGTACTTTAATCATAATTTTTAATTCACAAAAATGAGAAACAACTTCCGGTTTATCATCAGCATTTTCTACATTTATTTCACTTCTCTGTGCCACTACATCTCGATGCATTATGCACTAGAAATATAATCTTTTCAATGTTAATGTGAGTATTGTGCATCGTTGAACCCGAAACAGCTGTTGCTGATGTGTGCTCACTTTGTTTTACCAAGCATCTCGGAATCATCAATAGAAATGCAGCAGTTTATCACAAGATCATGTCAGAGTTTGGTGAGAACTGAGTTTGTATTTGCTTTTTGCAGTTTCATTCACCTGATCTTCTGTATTTCAGTCCTATTGGCTCAGTTTCTAATTCTGAGCTCAGACCGCTGTATCCAAAATTCGCACCGGACGCCCCAGTTGGACGCTTGAAACCACCTGTAAACTAGATCCTGCCACCTTCTTGTCTCCATGGAGATGTCATTGCTTTACCGCAGAATAACAAGAAACTCATCTAACTTGCATTTATTTCTGTGCAGGTCTTTTTCACGGCTGAAAAATACCACTTATTCTTACTGGGTTTGACTACACGGCTCTACAGTAACATCTCCATGCAGACAAAGCAATCACATCTCCATGGAGATAGGCAGGCATTAAACCATGTATTAAGTGAAAGTTTTGTTTGGTTTCATTTTGAAAAGACAAACTGACTACATTGAGTAAACACTGAACTAAACTGCAGAAACTGAAATCAGAATGCTGGACTCTTCATGGGAGCCTCCTGATAATAGCATGCCCTGTTTACCTATTTGTTTGCACTGTTTTAAGTCTCACCTAAAACTAATCTTCTTTGTTCCCTTAACTGGACAAATGAGGGATTACACCGACTTGTTTCTAATCAGTAGTGATCGATCTATTCAATTGTGAAACGTCCTCAAAATGTTTCCTTTAAACAGGAAACTGAACCCATGAATACCAAGACAAAAATCGTAAGAATTTATTTGACTTTTTTGAATACTAAGACTATTCACAATCTTTTTGAGATATTATTTATTGACATTTTTATTTGTTTAATTATGCCAGAATTGACATACGTATGTGGTTCACAACTACAGATCTATTAGGAAACCTCAGCCAAATGTTCTGTTTCTCGTGTCACAACCTGGCAACAACTAAAACTCGGGAGAACAAAACAAACAGAAAACGAAGCAGATGAAAGCAGATTGTTTGAGTGTGTGCGGTTTGGGGTTTATGGTTGGATGTAGCGAAGTGAAGAACAAAACAAAAGGAAAAGAAAAGGAAGGGGCGTGCCCACTGGTTGCAGGTGAGCGGCGAGCCGAGAAAGACCACCAAAAGTACCAGCTTTAAAGGGGCGCAACCAAACAAATAAAGACCCACAACCCCTTCTGGGGTCGTGACACTTGTTAAGTTCATACACATTAAGATGATTCACGTTTATGAATTAGATTAGAACAATGAATGTCCTCAATTCAATTTTATTTAAATTAGGTTTTACAGTAACTAAATTTGTTTTTTGTCTCCAGGCTGAAATGTTTTGCATTTCTGCCTGTTCTTTTCTATTTTACAAATTTGCCTAATCTTATTGACAAAGTTTTTCCATTATTGTAAAAAGATTACTATTCTTAAAAATAGGACAAAACATCTTTGTTTGGTCAGCCTGAAGCAGTGGTCAGTTTTATTGAGTCCCATAATCTAATCAACAACATACCAGATATTTTCAATTCAATTTAACAGAAAAACATATTCCGCATGGAACTTTATACTGTCAGGGGAAGTTCAAATGTTTAGAAAAACATACAGTAGCTTTGGTCCCTTTTGAACCCCCTGTTGAATAAATATATATTTGGTTGAAAATGGACAAGTTGAGTTTCCAGTACAACAATAAAAATACAATTAATAAAAGAAGAAATTCAGAAATTGCCTCATATTCGTTGAGAAACTGTGAAAAATGAAACAGTCCAAGCCCAATATGAACCACGGCATTGTCTCAAAGCTATGTACAGAAATCTAAAATGTCTATCTATATGTCTATCACTGAATAACTCTATGTGAGTTATTCAGTGGATGCTGCGTTTATGCTAGGCCAGTTAGGAACAGAAATAAAACCTACAAATTCCCAGCTCCGCTGCTCTAGGAGCAACTGTGCTGGGGAAGTCTGGCAGCTTGAGCGCTTTCCTCTAATTCCTCTTACTTTTCCTATCAACAATATTTCCCCTTGGGGAGTGGTTCTGTTTCAGCCACATGCTGACCTGGATCCAGATGCTCCTCAACTGGCTGGACAAACGGTCTCTACTCCAGATGAACAGTTCTTCCTCTGCCTTGAAGAACTGGTTCTCCTCCTGAGCGGGTCCAGCTCATCTGCAAAGAGTCCCTTTATGTGTCCCAAATAGATCTTTGAAAGACAGTACCTTTTCATTATTCATGACACTGTTGCAGAAAGCTAAGCAAAATGTTGGATGGAACGGTCAACCTTTTGGGTCAACACCTCTGATAAAGAACACAGAGAAGTGGAAACGTCCACTAACAAAATGCTCTTGGGAAGTTTCTTAGGAACTGTGTTTGAACTGTGTTCATGTCATATTTAATGCACTTCCTCGTTACCATGATGTGTGTTCATTGACATTTGTTGCAGTATTTTGTTATGGTTACATGTCATTTTACTGGTTTAAGTTAAATTTGTCAAAATTAGGAATAAGTTGACTGAGAGTTAAAGTCACTCCCACTCTAGGCCACACCTCCGAAGTCAGATAAAAAGACCACCGAGCGTCCATGCTCTTCTCTTTCCTCCAGCTCTTGATCGAAACCTCTACCAAGACACACGTCGATCCTAGCGGTCGCTCCCCATCCCCGTTTGGTGGAGAGGGTCTCCTAACACTCTGATTTTCTAGCACTGGGTGAAGCGGACATCTTCATCAGTAAAGAATGCACAAGTCAACGGACCCTGAAACCAAATGTGTTATTAATTGCTTTGATATTTTTGTTTATTAAACCACACAAAATCATTCTGGTTTATAGACCTTTTTACAGTTATAATTGTCAGTCAATGAATCGAGTACTCTCCTTTTAGAAAATGAGACTGAGCAGGTATTAATGTTTAGCTGAACAAGCTTCAGATGGTGCCCTTTTAAATACAAATATAAACATTAACAACCTTAAATCCTACACTTGTTCTCAATGCAATGGCTCGTCCCAGAGAATATACGTTGCATCTTGGTGCAACTGCGTGAGGAGGAAACCACTGAAATACCCTCCAGTAGTTTTGGAACATTCTCTAATTTCCTATGAACATTGTTTAATCTGTTTTTTACTGTTGCCCGTCGGGGTAACTGCGGTATGGCTTCATTACAAAAATACAAAAAAAGGGTTTATTTTAGCAGTTGACAAGTCGGGCGGGTTAATTTATCAAATTTCAATCGAGTGTAAAGATTCTGTCATCCTCATTTGGCTTCATTCAAGGATGTTTTCTTGCTGAGAGAATTCTACGTCCGATTCACAACTCCCCCTTAAGAACGCAAACTCCTTCTTAAATGAGATTGTCCCAAATTCAATAACATGCAGGTACATTTTCATGTTTATTTACATAAAATGAATATGTATGTGCAGAGAAATCCCCCCCTAAACTTCCCGATATGGGCTCCACAGGACATGTGACACTGAGATGGGGCGAGGAGGGAAAAAAGAGTGAAAGAGAAAGTCGCGTTTCTGCAGACTATCGCCGCTTCACAACTTCGGCAGCAGCGATTCTAAATGTCCAAACACACGAGCGCGCTCAGTGAAGCATATTTACCATAACCACTTAATGACATAAACCAGGGCTTTTGTACTTTTATTGCTTTTTTCCTGAGCCGTCATCTCCGTGCGCCCCCAAAGATGCCCCTGGTCATGGGGGGGAGACGACTGGGGGGTTCATACCAGTGGTCAAACAGAGGCACTGGGGCTGGGACAGAAGCTCTCTATCACCTCTGATCACACTTGACTCTATTGACAAGTCAGCAATTGTGCTTTTGATTAGTCGACTCCATTGTTCTATTGTATCTTTTCAAAACTGTTTTCAACCAGATAATAGACATGGTGACTGAGCGCACAAAAATGTTGATTTAATACTACTGTGTGTTTGTTCTAAATGTCATTTGGCATGTGTCTTAACATCTCTATAATCCAGATAGCCATTTATTATTATTAAATTAGTCAACGGCTATTTTCATAGTCCATAATGTGCCACTGTGTCAACATTGATTCTTTTTTGTATGAAAATGTAAACCAATTATCTGATGATTCATGTGATTTGAATGTATGGTTTGACTTCCTCCTTATACATCACTGGAAAATTGCGCTTTTAGCCGTTGCCGGTAGAATTACAAACTATAAACATGCCTTGTGAATACTTGAACAGTGCGTTATGTCTAATGTCTAACGTACTGTGTCTCTCGTGAAATGGAGATCAGAGCATCTTTTTCTTACGGTGCTGAACGACCTTTAAAAATATGTAATGTAAGCGTTAAATATGATGAAATATCAGCTATATTTAAAGTCAATATGACAGGTTAGACTACACATTTCACCAAACCGTAGTGAACACTGATATATTTCAGATTTTACTACACATTTTGCCCATTTTTGAAAAGTTTCTAACAACTGTTATCTCGCAACCATAGTGTAAACAAGGGCCAAAATCCATATAAATGACACAACAGTAATGATCTGACAAACAACAACAACACCACCTACGGATAAAAAACACCTTTATTTTGTTGAATAATCATTTCAACTGACAGAAAAACATCAGTTTAGTACAAAGCGTCTCGGCTCTACTTCCTGTCATTTTAATGTTTTATTTTTCACATTTTCTTCCCAAACTGCAACTTACCGGAAATAAAACTATGATAAATATTCAACACAGGTTCTATCCCACCAAACTACAGTAAGCCATAAATATAAAAAACAGCAGAACCTTAATATAGAATTTAAGCTTTGTTCCATATTTTCAACCTTGTAGTCTGTGCTCATCTTGGATCCTAACACCTATAAGAGTTTCTAAAGGAATCTGTATTGATTTTATGTCTCTTTTCTTCTGACAGTGATGGACCAAAACGTGATCAAACCGAGGGGGCTTGACACCAAATCGACCAAAAGCCTGATATAGCCAGGGGGGAGTTGCGCCTCGGTGCAATACCTGTCTCCCGTTTCTCGTAGTGTAGTGCTACTTAACGTTCAGCTCTAAAGCCTCATTTTTGCTGCTTAGAACGTTTCATAGCACCAAAAATGACAGAATGTAACTTTTAGCAAACAAATCTCCTATCATTTAAAAAGAGTGGTAATGCCATATGGTGGAGAATTCCAGTCAAAACAACAGCATCTCCATGGAGACGGAGCAGGCGGCAGACCCTCCACCTGGAAAGTGACATAAAGCACCTTTGAGCTTGTTCTCGAGAGACGTTTATTTTGGTAAACACATACTGCCATTCAGAGAAATCATGAAACGACATGGACAATGACGAGAATGTTTCAGTCCGTAAAACGAACAGTGCAGTTCCTTATTTGTTTATCGTGATCCAATGGCATGGAACAAACCACGATACGGCCCCAAGCCCTCCACCACGCAGCGATAATGCATTCATGTCCACGCAAATCAGATGGACTCAGAAAACACTTCTCTACAATACAGGCTTATACTTATATTTGCAAATGTAAATGATAAGAGTTCAAAAACAGCTTCTAGATTTAAATACAAGTAGGAAACATATTGTGCCGGCGGCAGCAATAGCCTACAACAAAACCTCTTTGTTTGGATAGATATTCTAAGGGTGAAACTGGAGAAAATGTTGTTGCCAGGTAGCCCATCATTACTATGTGTTTTGGGTCCAACATTACTGCAAATTATTTTCAACATTAGGATCCCACTTGACTTTAAATCTTTGCATCTGACATGGGAAATACTTTTGGGAAACGTTTATAGGAGACTTTGACTGTCCCAATGAAATGGATGAACAAAATATCAAGAATCACTGGGCTAAATAAAGAAACGTTGGTATATGTTTCCCTTTGCCTTGTTTTTAAAAAAGAAAAAAGGGGGGGGAAGGAAAGAAAACGCAAACAATAAAAGAAAGTAAGATAAAAAACCAAATATGTTGACACATTACAACAAGAATCAATCGAATATCTATCAGTTTCTTGCCCATAACAACGATAACGGCACCTTCAGTCACTTCACGCAGTCCCAGAGCGCACGCTGTCAACGGGATTTACCTGCGCAAACCATCTCCGCACCGCACCGCAACCTGGCAACCTCAATTTCACGCTGAGCTGACCCGAACGCGCAATCACCCATCACTACTTCTTTTACACGCTTGGTTTTCTGAATGACCAGTGGAGAAGTTTGTGCCAGTAACCAGTACAAATGAGGCAACACTGTCAAACAAACAACAATAACTAAAAAACAAAAGGCTCAATATACAAACGACTGGCCAACAGGATCCAACATCTAAAGGAAAAGCCTATGAATTGCCCTTTTTACCGGGTCAATGTGAAGATATTTTCGTCGTAAGTTCCATTCCGGACGCAAGGATTGTGCCATCTTTACGCACACACAGCATTATTATATTAATATTATCTTTTGAGTCGAGCCAAAGTGCGTAATGTGTTTCCAGTTTTGGCATAAATGACCATAGTTTGACGTTTTACTCACCCACCACAAGCAGAAAGCATCCCATACCGATATCCAGCCCGGGAGATAAAGCAGACGCGTAGATGTCCATTTAGAAGTGCCCTGCGAAACCGAGCGACAAAAAAAGGGGCTTTTTCTTCCTGAGACGTGATACAAGTGTGGGGGTCCTCACCGTCAGATCCACATGCTCGCAGTGAGTCCTGACGCGCAGTGGGAGAGGCGCACACACGCGCACTCATGCACAGGGACGTTTCCAGCTAAAAGCAGCCTCCGGCATGGAGAGGCCCCCCACAGAGTGTTAGGGGGCCCCCGAGTGGAATGGAGCAGACGCTGATCTGAGAAGGCGTGACATTGTTCAGATCAATGCATTTCCTCACTAATCCAGAAGTAGATTTATTTTAGTTGCAATCCTGCTTTACGTGAGTTGTTTATTTATGTGTTTATTTATTTATTAGCCCTTTCATACCCCAGGTTTAACTCATTCTTTCCTCATATTTATCTATTTAGTTATTGTTTAACATGAAGGATAAAGGTGATTTTCCCCATAAATGATATTTTCAGTCATCGCTTACATTACGGTAATGCAGTGGTTCATGTACCTCTGGTATGTGCTACACAAGGAGGTCTTCATTTAGTATTTGCTCCTGGAGAAACTGTAACTGCTGTGTTGTGTGGAGGGAAATTCTCATGAAGAACAGTGCATTGTTGCTCTTGAAGTCACAGGCTTTGAAGGTTGCACTTGCAAAACCGACAACTGCAAGTACTGTACAAATAAAGGTAGTATACAAGAACCCCGCAGAGCGTTGCAGGGTCTGTAGGAAGACTTTCAATGGAATGAATCCGGAGCTACTCTTATACTTTTTATGCTTATGTAATTGTTCCTCCAAGTACACTGAGCAAGAGGACAGCCACATTTTATCATCCTTTCAGTAAGTTCTTGATTAGAAATACTGTGGTAGACATGGAATAGTCCAGTTATGGACCCGGTTTAAGTCTTGTAGTACTCAGTATACAAGATGTACAGGTTTGAGAGCCATTATAATGAATGATGATAACAATGACCCCAAAAAGAAGTACGCTGAAGAACATACACCAATTCACAAGCTGCATAAATCTTAATCATTCCATGTTTGTCAATCATACGGTATAACTAAACTCTCCATTGTACATGGTCAAAGTACAGACCCTGAGCGGCAGCATCTTGCACATGACTTCTGCTCCAAGGCTGGAAGCGTCACGTATCAGACCCAAACATGTGGCATCAGCCTGAGAGAATATAATCACCTCTCCAGTGTCGTCAGCAGAATGTGTTCAAGAGCTTTTCCAAGACATGGCGTCAACACAGCGGGCCGTGCCATCGCATCTGTAATGGCCCCAGAACTTTAAAGAAGAGAGAAAACAACATCACACGTGCACTTCCATAATGGTCCCAGGAGGAGTTCATGACTTGAATTTAAAACCTCAGAAATTGACCAGTTTGGATTGATTTATTACTGCATTTGTCTTTAAGCTTGACTGAAGTTACATAAACTATTGCTTATTTCTTATTTATATATTGGTAAAGAGACAACACATGAATCGACGTTATATGTAAATATGTAAAGATTGTAGCCAACTGATCATTTCCATCCTGTGGCAAGTTGATTCATAAAATATCTACAGGACAAATAAAGAACAGCGACAAAGTCTAAAGTTACACACAAGCAAATTGAAGAAAAGTTCATTTGAAGTTAAACCAGCAACTCCTCAATAAAACCATTCATACTACATATTTCGCCCTCTAACCATTTTTTTTAAGAGCCCAATGCTCTCTTATGTGAGCTGGCACCGCTCCATGTCCGTCATGCTCTATAAGCAAACAGCAGTTGTCCAAAGCCATTCCTTTAAAGGAGGTGGAGCGAGCTTGGAAGGCTTGGAAGGTGAAGGTGAAAGTGCAGTGACCCCCAAACTGGAGGAGCGGCTACACCAGATGAGCCCGAATATAAGACATCTCAGTCCAGAATAGTGCAGTGCAGGAACAGCAAAGATAGTTAGTTGCAGTTATATCATATTATGGATAATCATTTTTAGTTTACGGCTTGCAGGTTTTGCCCCGATGATCTGGCAACCCTGCTCCCTGAATTGGCTTGAGATCTAAAACACAAAATGAAACCCCGAGAATGTTTTGTTTGAAAAAAATTAAACAGATTATTCAACAATTAGAAATATATTGCAGCAAGTCAAGGAATCGGATTTGGAAGCTAACAGTCGACACTCAACAGAGCACGCATTTGGACAGCGTGAGGGAGATGGTATTTGGCTTGAACAAATTGCTTTGGTTTACGCACATTAACATCCATGTGACTGCCGCACCGGCCTGAGGACTTGTGGGCTTGACAGTGCATAAAACCTAAGTCTCTGCGAATAAAGCTATAGAAATTGACCGAACATGTTATTTTTTATGTTGTGTCTTTGAGGTCTTTTGCATTTTTTTAACTTAATTTTTTTAGTGTTCAAGTAAGTAAAAATGCATCTACTTAATCAGGTGCTCCTTAATAATCACACTCTTCCTGTCAAAGCCATTTTAAGTAAAACAAGAGAAAAATGAAAGAGTTGATCAAATAGCTTTGACAGAAAAGTGCTTATAATGGTAAGAATGTGTTACACCAAAGATCGCGGCCTGGCCCTTCGCCACATTCATGGATTCTTGGTGAAAAATAATTGCCCACCTGTTGGTTTAAGCACATGTCAAAACTTCACCCTAGAGGAGCTGTGAGGGTGGTCAGTCGGATTACAGGGTGCCACCCCTGACCACAGCTGGCTATAAGCAGATTGATACAAGCTCATCCCCTCTGCCATGAAGACGCTTAATCAAGCCCTAGGCCGAACAGACCTTCTCTCTTAGGCTATTGTTCCTCTTAAATGTTTGTGCCTTTGTTGTGTTATTCTGTTTGTGACAACACAGTTCTGGAGAGTCCCGAGTGCTGCAATGTGGCGCCCATTGCCCCAGAGGCATTGAAGGTTGGGTCAAATGCAGAGGACAAATTTCTGTATGGGACAGTAAAGTGTACCTTAGCCTTACCAGTTGAGTTTATGTGAGCTCCTTTTTCAGTGTACCAAAAGCAAATTCCCCCAAACTGTTTGTGTGGCCATTAAGAAAGATTCTTCTGAAGTCATGATGGCATTGATGGTGCACAATGTATCGTTTCTGCCTGTCACCATAGAGATGTTATGCTTTTTCCACACTATGCCTTAAAATGTCTATCTCCATGGAGTTGAGCAGGTGATGCCTGTGACTGAATAAATGCAAGACAACTTTATTGCCATGTTGACAAGTTGTGTTCACATGATCACAACATCCTAGAACTACAGGTTAAAGAGTATTAGTCATGGTTCATAGAAAAGGTTTTAGTCATCAGTCTTGAGGCCCAGAGAGAGAAACTTTTATTCAAGCACAAGCAAAATCTTTCAATCCATCACCACAAGCGAAAAACCTGGGCACTGTTTTTGACTCTGAGCTAACTTTTATTCCACATATTAAGAACATCACAAAAACATGGAAATGCTGATGCACGCTTTCATCATCAGACTACTGTAATGCGCTGCTCTCTGGTCTTCCCAAAAAGAGTTTTAAGGTTTACAATCACAACTTAAATTCAGCAGCACGTGTCCTGACTAAGACCAGGGGGTGGGACCACATCACATAGGTTTCAACGTCTTAATGGTCTTTGGTGTCTTATCTCTCCTCTGGGCCCCTGGTGGAGGTTTGGTGTCTTATCTCTCTTCTGGGCCCTGTGTCAGTGTCCTGTGGTTTCAGGCAGGCCTCTGCTCCCCAAGCAGATGGCTCTTCTGATAGTGCTTCTTCAACTGGTTTATCTGTACTCAGCCTTATATATTTTAGAGTGTGTGAGTTTGTTAATGTGTACGTTTGTGTGTGTGTGTGTGTGTGTGGGTGTGGGTGTGGGCGTGGGGGTGTGTGTGCGTGTGGGTGTGTGTGTGGGTGTTTGCATGACTGCTTCTGCATGTGACTGTGTGTGGGTTGTGTAGTTGTTTAGGTCAGGCGGTTGTGGCGTGGTTGGGTGGGATGTGGTCATGTGGGAATGTTTTTAATGCACTTTGTGTTACATTCTGTATGTATGAAAAGCGCATTATAGAGTTTTGATTGATTGATACCTCTGTAATCACTGGGCCTATCCAAATGAAACTAAAATGAGCACAAAGTTCAACATCTTCTCAGCTCAAATAAACAAAATGTAGATACATTTTTCACAAGAGCCTCAAACAGTGATGCATTTATTGAACACCAAAAGCGTGATTGCTATCAGTTTAAAGCAGGAGAATTATATCACAAGTTTATGGAGCCAATCCCATAGAAATAGAAGGTTTTTAGAAGGTTCTCTTCAGGGTTTGTGTGTTTGGATTTGAGATATTTCCTTCAAAAACTGAATCTCCCATAGAGATACACAGGCCCTTGCCCACCATGATTATGATTATGACATCAACAGATTCTAGAACGTGAACGCAACCCATTCATACGAAAGCAAAAACATCTCCATGGCGACCAGAAAAGTTACGTTGTGCACCTTTAAGTCTGTATCAATGTCTGTTCATATTCTGAATTCAGGTCATTTTAACCCATCACATGCTGCTCTAAACGGGCTCAACAACCCAGTTCCAGTTGCACAGTGGCAAGGACCAGCATCTTCTGGTTCATCTCAGGAATAAAAGTACTGATCACATAATCCCCCCAGCTATGTCAGACCCCTGTGGTTCAGCCTGATAGCCTCTTGTCCAGCTGTTCAGGGGTCACCTCTTTGCTACGGAGACCCATGTGAATCAGCCAAGGCCGGTTCGGACTTTTTAGAAGCTGGGGGCCATATTTGTGTGAACACTGCAATTGAGAGCTCAGAAAACTATGAAGTGAAACCCTCTGGACTGAAATGATGAATTGACTAAATGTGACCGGTCAGTTATAACAGGTTATAATCATAGTCATATTTTGCTTGTTATCTGGATTATACAAACTCTAAAACACATATGAAAATATTCTTTGTAAAACGACAGCTGCGATATAGATTAAAATGTCAAAAGTGAATAAACTATTTCAGATTTCGTACGCAAGCCTTCATTCGCCATTTTATTTATTCATGGCTCAATGTATAATAGAAACAAGGCAAAATGATCCCTCTTTTAAAATGTTTGTCCTCTCTTTAGGTGTTTTAAGATTACTTTTTATACCCGTTTGAAAAACTTTCAATTTGTTCTGGAAGTGCTGCTTGCTGCTGCAAGAATAGTAATCTACTTTGCTGACCTGGAAAACTAAGGCTTCTAACTCTTCTATGAACTTAGTTTAACCTGTGCCCTTAATGTCCAAAACAGCTGCCACAAATTTTCTTCTGGTCACATAAAATAGATGTGGAATTCCATGCATGATCATTCAGAATGTTGTTTTAGCACAGGTCTTGTGGCTATAAATTAGATCCTCAATTTACAATTCATGTCATTTATCTTATTTGCATACTTATATTTATTTTTATGGCTACTTAAATGTTATTAGTCACTTGCCAGGCTAGCTAAAACGATGTTCTTTTTCTATTCTTTACAAACCTGTAGTTTTGGCCCTGGTCTTATCGTCCAGAGTTTAAATGGACAGTTTGGTTTTGTTCTAAAGCACAGATGACCAATAAACATGGGTCACTGAAATAAACAAACATGATCTCTGAGCTCTCTCTGAGTTTGACCTGAGACACGGGGGAAGGTGACCAGATTGTGAGGTTGGGTTAGAATCAGAATCAGAATCAGAAGGGGTTTATTGCCATTGTCAATGAACAAAATTCACACACATAGGAACTTGTCTCGGCATTAAGGTGCAACATAAAACACTGATCAATAATAAAACAACATATATTCAATCCAAAGGGCATGCATTAAGAGACAATTTAAAATGACTATAGTATAAAATAAAAATAGGCATTACTATGTACACAAGAATACTGTTAAATTTACAGTTGTAGTGCAGAAAGTGACAGTGCAGTGAGTGATGAATAGTTGCAGTTAAAGTGGCAGGTGTTTAGGAATTGTTCATGAGTCCAACGGCAGAGGGAAAGAAACTATTCTTGTGGCGGGAGGTTCTGGTCCGGATGGACCGTAGCCTCCTGCCTGAGGGGAGTGGTTCAAAGAGTCCATGTCCAGGGTGAGAATGGTCAGCGGTGATCCGACCTGCTCGTCCCAGAGCCCTGGAGACGTACAGGTCCTGCAGAGATGGAAGTCTGCAGCCGATCACCTTCTCAGCAGAGCGCACAATGCGCTGTAGTCTCCGTTTGTCCCTGCCGATCACCTTCTCAGCAGAGCGCACAATGCGCTGTAGTCTCCGTTTGTCCCTGGCTGTGGCTCCAGCGTACCACACGGTGATGGAGGAGGTGAGGATGGACTCAATGATGGCCGTGTAAGTCAGTGATCCCCCTGCAGGTGGAGTCGGGCACGCTGAACTTGGAGAGCTTGTCCTGGAGCAGAGCAGGGAGGATGGTGTTGAACGCAGAGGTGAAGTCCACAAACAGGATCCTGGCATAGGTCCCGGGGAGTCCAGATGCTGCAGGATGAAGTGGAGTGCCAGGTTTCTGCATTAGCAAATACAGAGAACCAGGGTGCTATACAGTATGTTGTGTTTTAGAGTTGTGTTTTCTCTCTCCCCTAAGGCTCGAAAATCTTAACTGAATCACATGCACAAGGGTCTGCACTAACCCCAATTCGAGCTCTGAAGAAAGCTTCCAAATGCTCAAATCCCCACAATACTTACCTAGTACCTGCAAAAATGTAAGGATTCATTGGTTAACGCTGAACCAGAGATTCGCATAGAGATTTCTATTCAGATGATTTCAAAATGCGTCTGCTCTTTCTTTGATATTCCCATGTAAGCCTCCACAACATTAATACAGACCTTCTGGCTTATTCGAGTGAAGATGTGTTTTTACCAATGCTTTCTCAGTAGCACTTTGCTTCTTCTCTGTTTCAAGGTTGTATTAAAGTATTGCTACTACAATTCTGCATATGTACTTGTCAAATATTGTTGCATATGAAATTTAATTAATTATAACATCCAAATGTGCAAACAAATGCTAACTTTGGTAATTGACAACTACAAATAAGTGCTATCTTTTGAAAGTGAAATCCACAATTTAGTTTTGATCCCTGAAAATGGTTGTAAATCTGGTATCACATCTGCTTCTAACCAGGAAGTACAATTAACGTCTCACCTGTCATATGCACTTCACATGACAATCACATTTATAAAGTTTTGGTTTGCCCTTTTCAGAAGAGTGCACACTTTTTGACTGCATGATAATTTTTCAGGCCACTACTTTGTACTTCTGCTGGAGTAATATGTATTATTCTTATGTAAATCACTTCTGTGTGTATTAAATGTTTCTGTTTTTGAATAATGATAATAATGACCAACACATCTAATCTAAGTTTGATCAAGACAAGCTGCATTACCCAACTTTTTTTCTTGTAAATAGGTAGATTTTGGTTGTACCCCATGTGTGTAGTGAATTGTAAAACCAACACTTTGTTTCAAAATCAGGCTGTTGCATGCTGTCTGCATCTAATAATAAAAACATGAAAAGAATCTTATAATAAATGATGCTTTGGGATGAGAGATTATTGGCTGTTTATTATACACCCTACTTCACTTTTCTGTCTGATAAAAATGCTCTAAAGCTGTGCCAGTGGCCAGAAAATACATACATGTTACACATTTTAGACGGATGAAAATCTCAGTTTTTATCTTTATTTTGTGTAGAGCCCTGACCCTGTGCACGGGATGTCAAATTTATAAACACAGGGCTTCATTTCCTTTTTTTTTTTGGGAAACAACAGACTAGTTTTATGAAGTGTGTGTAACTGGAAGAGCCTTTGTGCTGACAGGAGACGCCACACAGTAAGACTTATCATGATATGCAAGGACACTTTTTTTGACATGAGCTTCTGACACCTGAAGAGCATGACTTCATTTGATGCACAGATTTACAACCTTTCCTTGTGAATCACTTTTCATTGCTAGTTGGAAAAACAATCAGTTTGTGTTACGAAGCATACATATCAGTGAACCTGACGCACCCCGCGGATGTTATAGCTGCAGAGATATACTTGAATTTCTCAGCCTTTTGTCCCTTGTGGGCTTCTGTATGAGGAAGCTCTGCACACATTGAGGTCACACGCATCAGGCCTGCTCCCATCACTGCAAACTAGAGGCAACTCACTCTTATATAAAGCATCTGGGTAACGAGACCCTGCAAAAGTGGAATATGTTTAATGGTATATCTGATGTTAAGTGTCTAAACTCGCTCTGATATAAAAAGACGCTACAAATAGTAAGAAATTAATGGTTTCCACAACAGCTCCATCCATTGCCTTGGTGAACATGGTTTGGGGGGGTTTCTCATTTTTACCAGTCAAATGCAAATTAGTTGACATCTTGGCAGTAAAACAACACACGAGAAACATGTATCCATCCAATAAGCATGCTACAAAAAATAAAAGAAGCAATAAGATTAGTCAATAAAGCGGTTTATAGAGATCATACAAATGCAGTATTTATACAGTCAGACTTACTCCATGGGGAATCATAGGGGATTGACAGGGGATTTGCAGACTGCACAATGTATGTTCAAAGCATACAGTAACTACTACCAATCAGTATTCAAAGATGTTTCACTGACTGACAAACAGGTTATAATCTCAGGGGACAGATGAAAACACCTATAATAAAAACAACGAAAAGAAGTTTCAGTTCATCCGTGTGTCTTTTAAGTCATTATGGACTGACTTAAAAGACGACCTCAAGGAGTGTCCGGATATTCCCAAATGTAAAGCACTTTAAAAAAAATAATAATTTAGCTTTAATTATTATTATTTGGATGCTAAGAATGGCTTGGTTGTGTTGAGACAGGTTAGAACGCTTGGGATTTTTTTGGTAAGTAAATAATGTGAGTGCATTAAATATGGGCAGCCTTCTTCACACTCCCTTTGAGCATGCTAGCTCATAACGGAAATGTTTTGTGGTAAAAGTAAAAGATAATATTGTAATTTACACTGTATCATTTTGTTTTTTTGTGAATGCACATGTACAAAATATACATATCTTCAGCATGGTCAATAAAACCATGAACAAACAAAAAAAATCTGCAACTGGGATAAAAAGAACAATTTATAGTAAGTCTGTTGCACAAAATATGCAAACTGTTTGATATTGGACATTTCCATGACAACAAAATGTCAAAGACAGTTAATAGCCTTTGTTGTTCTTTAGACACAGCCTTAAAATTGCACAAACGTGACAGAAGGAAAACGGGAACGCTGCATAAGAAAGCCGAATGAGCTCCGGATTCTGAATTTCCACATTCTACGTTTAAAATCAGTTTGAAATAAATTGAGATAAATTCACATACATCCTTCGCTCTCGTTCCTCTCCATCTACTTATCATTCTTCCATCACCTCCATGCTGATAAATTCATAAATGCACTATGTACTGAGGCTGTGCTCCTTCCTCGCTATTACAGCTCTCACGATAGTGCAGCTTTCAGTAGTTAGACCTCGAAGTTAAAAGGCTTGAATTGAGTATATTTAAAAATAATTATGGTTTGGATTTATATCGCAATTTCCAGCCTTGTCATGGATCTCAAAGAGCAAGATATTGTTATTAATTCTCCACAGCAGTCAAACTGGCCAACGTAAAACATCAAGTGGCCTCTCCAGCGGTTGCATTTATGGTAAGAAGTGTCATACAGTGTCTTTGAAATGAGCTGAATAATCCTGAAATCCATGAAAATGTAACAGTGGCAAAGTGAACTCCAGGCTGGGTCGATGGCGTTTGCTGCTGCGCTGTGGCTGAATGACTCACATGACCCTGGGTGCGCAGGCTTTTATCATGTTCAGAGCTTTTGCATTTTCTCTATATGATAACCTTAAAATGTTCTCAGACGCCTTATGGATATAACAGAGCTATTCACAAACACTCAATTCCCGTTCACTCTGCAACCGTGTGCCCACTAATGAGCGGGCCGGCAGTTCAATTCCAATGTTGAATGAGCAGGGAAGATGGCCTTGTTTTTATTCATCACTTGTGTCCACTCCTCCACTGCCGATTTTAATACTCGCTTCATGAGTTCAAACAGCAAAATTTGTCTCCACCTTTAAACCTTTTCTTAAGGTGTTTTGCCCAATCCAATCATTTGTAGCATGTGTCAAGAGCAGTAGACATTTCCTCATACCGTTCAGGGCAACATCGGACTGTGATTGGCTGAATGAAAAGAAGAGTGGGGGAGGAGAAACAAACCGACTTTTTAACCAAGTTTCAAACGCAGCTGAAAGGTCGACTGAGACAAGTTTCAACGGTAAATAAATATGAATACACAACTTGATGAAGATTTTTTTACTCGAGAACTGCTGCTTTAGTCTAGCTTATGTACATCCCACTGATGCTTCTGTTGGAAGATTGGGCTTTTGTTTTTGAGGGTAAGCTGACAGTCAGAGAATTGCATGAAACGCTGAATGACTGAAAACATATATAATCCTTCATTTACAATTTGTGTCAGCAGTACGTTTTTAGTATAAAGCAAATTAGATTCCTAATTCATTTGCTCATTGCTTTATGATGGAAATGGCTCACAAAAACTCAAATGACACAATCGTTTCAATGTTTAGAATATTTTATTTTTATTTTTAGATGACCTACCAATAAAATGGCAAATGAAGTGATGTTTTGTTATCGTAACCATACTTTATACTGTAATAGTAATGGTGAATGTCATATAATTGTGAAGACATTTTGAGAATAATTCCTCATTCATCATTGATCCATCGTTACAAAGATGATCGACCGGTGGCAGGCTCCGTTACGCGTGACCCCTGACGGGAACAAGCGGTGGAAGATGAATGAAAGAAAGTTGTGTATTAATTCAAAACGTTTAATCTTGCCTCAGTCGACATTTCAGCCGCGTCAGGAACTTGTTTAAAAAGTCAGTTTGTTTTTTCTTCCTGACTCTTCTTTTCATTCAGCCAATCCCAGTGTGACGGACACATAATGTACCTTCACCGTGCTGTTTCTCTCTCCTCTGTGTGTGTTTGTTTGTTTTGACATACAAGGATATTGTCCAGAGGAAACGCGTCATGTTTTTGTGGCCTGTTCCGTTACACGTAGTGGCTGCGTTGCCCTTGTCTGGAATATTCATGATGATATCCATACAGGTATATTTATACAGATACATCAGTCTGGTCATCGGTTTCATCTCCGCGGGTTCAGATGGGTGTGATTGACAGGTGGACAAACATGGCTGCATACGAGGAAAAAACATTTAAAGGCCTATTTTCTTAAAGACAAATAAAAACACAAGAGTCATTATAGTGCACCTTAGTTCTCTTTACCATGCTCCACTGTCATATTCAAAATTGTCTCTAATTTAGCTATCAATAAATGATTACCATCTCCAAACAAAAGTGCTCTTTCATATAAAACCCACTGACAGTAAATGACAATGACCCAAAGAGCCTTATCTCTCAGACGGTCTGAATACATCTCCTTTGTCCCCATCTTCCATCATTACATTGTTCCCTTAGAGACTTTTCTAAATGAAAGCCATTGTGAAGACTAAATGACCCGTACTGTGGAGGAAGTTCATCGCACAGATTTTTCAAAGATTTCCTGACAGGTGTGACAGATGAAATATTTATTATGACATTGTCGACTTGAAGGAAAAAAAAAAAAAAGAGTTCAACTTTAGTACAATGTTTCCTTTAAAGCCTTCATTTATTTTGATGGATTTTGCTGTACCTTTTCTGTTGTCTCCAAGAAGACGTCATTGCTTTGCCTGGAATCATCCACATGGCAAGTTTCATTCACTAAATGTCAGGTGCTTTTATTGAGCAAAGGCGCTTTTGTCTGTACCAACAAAGAAAGAAAAACTTTATCTTTGTCAAATTTAAAGAACAGATAGTGGCACTGACATAATTACCATATTATATATCACATATTTCAACTAAAATGTGTGACTTGGTCATGTTTTAGCTGTCAACTGAACAAACTGCGGCTCAAAAAAGGTTGAAATAGTGCATCATACTGACACTTTAATGGCAAAGAATCGTTTTCTGCATAATTTCTAAATTTTCACTCCTGGTTTTTATGAAAACATCTGAACGATAAACAATATGTCAGTCCTGTCCATGTCCTTAGTTTACCTGGTGCAGTTCTACACGGCCATCATTGGGTCCATCCTCACCACCTCCATCACCGTGTGGTACGCTGGAGCCACAGCCAGGGACAAACAGAGACTACAGCGCACTGTGCCTCTGCTGAGAAGGTGATAATAAGATCACCTTTATTTGTCCCACAATGGGGACATTCCATTGTTGCAACAAAGGGCACAGAAAACAGATTAGGCACAGTATAATAATAAAAACAGATAACTTAGAAAAATAAAAAAATAAAACTCTTATAATGTTAATAATAATAACATTCTTATTTACAGCTGTTATATCTACAGGCTCCTCCACATTCCCTGAATGTTCTGCTGCTGCAGTTGCTACTCCATTTTCCTCTTGTAGCTGGCTTCGGCCTGCCTGATCTTCCTCCTCAGCTTCTTCTGCTTCAGCTCCTTCTTGTTCCTTGACTTGAAAGCTCTCTTCTTCTCCCTCAGCAGGGCTTTCAATTCACGGTTAATCCACGGCTTGTTGTTTGGAAAACACCGCACTGTCCGAGAGGGTACAATGTTTTCAAAACAGAAGTTTATTTAGTCCGTGATGCACTCTGTGATGGTGTTGATGTCCTCCCCATGTGGGTCATAAAGTTCAGACCAGACAGTGGTGCTAAAGCAATCCCCCCACATTGTGGCGACAAAAATACGCAATAATCCAACGAAATAAAGTTGAATCAAAGCGGAGCCAACGCGCGTCTGTGAGCGCTGGCCTTACAAAGATATATTCAAAAAATGCAGTGAGTCTTTGCAAAAATTACAATAAATAGAGCAGAAAAGGGTTGGAAAAGAGGGAGAGCATTGCAACGAGCAGCCGGCTCTCACCAGCGGCGGAAGTAGAGACAGCAGATTACAGTTCACTGTTCACTGTGATGTCAAAAATTTGATTTTGAGAATTTTAGAAACGCTGAAAGAATGAAAGTCCCTCTATTTTATCGGCTGCAGACTTCCATTTCTGCAGGACTTGTACGTCTCCAGGGCTCTGGGACGGGGAGGTCGGATCACAGCTGACCCTTCTCACCCTGGACACGGACTATTTACGGTCCATCCGGACCAGAACCTCCCGCCACAAGAACAGTTTCTTTCCCTCTGCCGTTGGACTCATGAACACTTCTAAACACCTGTCACTTTAACTGCAACTATTCAATCACTCACTGCACTGTCACTTTCTGCACTGTAAATTCAACTGTAATTCTCGTGTACATAGTAATGCATAGTAATTTTATTTTTATTTTATACTATAGTAATTTTAAATCGTCTCTTAATGAATGCCCTTTTTGATTACATATATGTTGAGTTAGTAGTTAGCGGGGCATCCAGTAGTGGGCACCCCCGTCTTACCATAATAATTGTGCTTTATGATGTAACCTTTATTCTTTCCTTTATGCCTGTATGACCAGTGTGCTTTACGATGTCACCTTTATTCTTTCCTTTATGTTTTGCATGATGTGCCTTGTGACGACCCTATGCTTTATGACATTATATGTGCTTTAAAGAGCGTGCCCGCTCTGCTTAAGTTTTAGTATTGCTGTTGTTGGGGTTCAGTGAACGTGTTCATAACCTGTCTGCACGTGTTCGGTTCAATAAAGCTCCTGAACCCTTCTTTGCGTCTTCTCGTGGTTTCCATCGGTCCAGTTATCTGTCCGGGCCTCAAGTGGTGCTCTGGCCGGCACGCCAGAGCAGTGACAGCTAAAAAACCTGAACCAGCACCTCACAGTCCAGAGAGTCCGGGGACATCTCCCCGACAGTTGTTATTATTATTGCTCAATGTTTTATGTTGCACCTTAATGCAGAGATAAGTTCCTATGTTTGTGAATTTTGCTCATTGACAATGGCAATAAACCCCTTCTGATTCTGATTGTGATTCCCTTCAAGAAGTTTCAAAAGTAAATATGGTAATGGTAGACAGAGAGAAGACGAACATTTGTCCATCCAGGGCAATTGCGCTAGTAAAGAGGTGTAGATGGAGAATTTGAAGAGGTAGATGGTGCTGCTGCTGCTGTGGTGAAGAAGAGAATGACGGATGGAGCATTATCTGAAATTGCAAAATGATGGAGGGGAGAGAGAGTGCATTTATGTGAATGAAATGAGAAATACTTGAGTCGTAATGTAATTTTAATACAGAAGCAGGTTAACCAACATTCACAGGAATCAAGCAAACTGTCCCAGAGTATCCCCTGTCCTTAGACCCTCCTCTGTGCAAGCCCCGGGAGGACAAGATGGCGGTCAATTCAAGTCAATGGTGTATGCTCATTGGCGCATGTTGCCCAAAAAATCTCTTCTGCATTACTTTCTGGTTGTGGAACTAGCTCTAGGCCTTTCCCCACAATGCTTTGCACGCTCACCGACAGCAGATTACGGTTCACTGTTCACTGTGATGTCAAAAATTTAATTTGGAGGATTTTAGAAACGGTGAAAGACTGAAATTCCTTCTATTTTATTTTTAAATAAAATTCAGCACTGTAATTCTAAAGGCCGAACCCTTTGAATATCTGGGCCGTGAGGCTGCAGTACAAGGAAATGGCCTCTACTTAGATAGGATCGCGGGCAGAGGGGGCGTGCCATATCCAGTTAATACAATACATCCATGCCTCTGTGTTGTGGGATCGTTTCAGCAAAGGATGGATGACTGCCTTCTGTGAACTCCCAGTGCGCTGATGTGGCCCTCACTGCAACCAGCCACAGCCTCTTCTTCTTTTTCTTCTTCTTCTTCTTCTTCTTCTTCTTCTTCTTTTGTTTCTTTTGTTTTAATTGGCGGGCACAACCAGTAATTAATGTGCATACCGACACCTACGATACTTTGGTTTGTATTTCCGGGTGATAGTATTTCAAGTTACATTCTAGTGATTATATAAAAAAGAATGGCACCTCCCTGGGGTCATGCCATGTCCCAACCTGCTTCAAGTCTGCCATCATTGTCCCTGTCCCCAAGAAGCCCCGGATCACTGGACTTAATGACTACTGGCCTGTGGCGCTGACGTCTGTAGTCATGAAGTCATTGGAACGCCTGGTCTTGCCCCACCTCAAGTCCCTCACCTCCTCCCTGCTGGACCCCCTGCAGTTCGCCTACAGAGCCAACAGGTCTGTAGACGACGCCATCAACCTGGCACTCCACTTCATCCTGCAGGCATCTGGACTCCCGGGACCTACGCCAGGATCCTGTTTGTGGACTTCAGCTCTGCTTTCAACACCATCCTCCCTGCTCTGCTCCAGGACAAGCTCTCCAAGCTCAACGTGCCCGACTCCACCTGCAGGTGGATCACTGACTTCCTGACGGATCGGAGGCAGTGCGTGCGGCTGGGGAAGAATGTCTCAGACACTCGGACTATCAGCACCGGAGCTCCTCAGGGCTGTGTACTTTCCCCTCTGCTCTTCTCCCTGTACACAAACTGCTGCACCTCCAGCCATGACTCCGTAAAACTCATCAAGTTTACGGACGATACCACTCTCATCGAGCTCATCTCGGACGGGGATGAGTCTGTCTACAGGAGGGAGGTGGACCTGGTGCAGCGGTAACAATCTGGAGTTCAACGCTCAGAAGACAGTGGAGATGATCGTGGACTTCAAGAAAGCCACAGCCCCCAAGCCCCCCATCGTCATGACAAACTCCCCCATCACCACCGTGGACTCTGACCCTCCGCTTCCTGGGCACCACCATCACCCAGGACCTCAAGTGGGAGCCCTCCATCAGCTCCCTCATCAAGAAGGCCCAGCAGAGGATTTACTTCCCGCGGCAGCTGAGGAAAGCCAAGCTGCCAGTGCAGATGATGGTGCAGTGATGGTGCAGTTTTACACGGCCATCATTGAGTCCATCCTCACCTCCTCCATCACCGTGTGGTACGCTGGAGCCACAGCCAGGGACAAACAGAGACTACAGCGCAGCAGAGTTGTTGAGTGGGGGAGCGCGGGGGTCCGCGGTGGCGTGTCGAAGTCGCAGGGGCTGGGGTGGGCGGAGCAAGATGCGGTGTTTAGAGTTGCAGCTCGGGATTATTATAATAGATCCATGGCTCTTTCACTCATCAAAACTCTTCCCAGTCGCACTCGTGACTTTAAAACGCGCCGCTCTCTTCCTGTTGCGCCTTCGTCAGAGCGGATCAAACTCCGTGTGAAACAAAAGCGCCACAAGTCGTTCCGTGTGCTCCGCGCGCCACAGATTCACGTGTTTTTGATTAAATACGTAAATTAAACGAATCATCGAGGCAATATAATAATAATCGAAGCTTTTTTGTAATCGAATTATTCGATTTATTCGAGTAATCGTTGCAGCTCTATATATGTATATGTTGAAATATGAGTTGTGCTATTTTTGGTGCATGCCTCGCGGGTGCCATCAAGGGTTGCTCAGGGCGCATGTGTGCCCTCGGGCACAGCGTTGGTGACCCCTGCTCTAAGGCCAAGGCTCAATTGCGAAAAAACCACCTCTTTTTCCGACTCTTCTCCTGTGATAATGTCATTGTGACAGATTTTTGCATACTGTATAGATGTCTACCTTTTCTGTCCGCATCCCAAATGCTTTGCCATTTAACATGCACTGCAGCTGTAATTTGTGATTTAAGTTCTCCTTTACCCATTGCAATCTTAATAAAACCATGATCTGTCAGTGTTAAAGCCCTCCTGGCCACTTTATCTGCCACTTTATTACCCTTTATCTCTAAATGTGCTGGAATCCAACAGAGACATACACTCAGACCAGCCCATTGTAGCCTAAAAAGACAAATTTCCAATAATAAATCATCTCTACAAGAGCCTTTGGCTCAACAGAGTCTGAACAAATGACTACTTCTCATGTCTAGCCTTCTCTATTTTAGAGCAAGAACAATGGCTGTCATTTCAGCAGTAAATACAGACAAGTTATTGGTGATTCTCTTGCTGATGTCAAATGTCAAACTCTGGTATTTACACGCCTACCCCCACATAGTCTTGACTCTGGCACCAGCAGGAGGCCTTTCCATGTTTAGTCCGAGCAGCAGCAAATTATATCAAATAACTTTGAAAATAATAGAACCCCCATTACTTTCCAAGATGAATATGCAAAATGTTATGTTTTTTTTTACTGGTCTAAAACTCTTGAAAATCCTGTTATTATCACAGAATGTCTGGCTTTCTGTTTGTTAACCCTTGTCCAGGTCTCCAAACCCATTTTGAGTACCTCGCAAAGGGATTTCCAAGCTTTGTTACGACGCCGTGACCTGGAGCCATCCATGTGCAGCAGTATGAGATCCAAGAAACCAAAAAACATAATTTTTTATGAAAAGTGGGCATCTGACTTTTTATTCCCAACATTCACGACAAGTGCGTTTGTCTGATCTGTGGATCCAGCTGGCTGTGGGTAAGTGTAAGTGATGCAATACAGTGTGTGGTCTGTGATTTTCGTATTGGTCACTGATGCTTAACTGTAATTCCCCTCGAGCCACTTTAGTGCTTTCTCTCCGTGTGAACCTGCACAAACTCATTCCCCGCAGTCACTTCTCTGAGCGCTTTGAGGCGTTACCTCTCCTTTTTCTGTGTTCTCTTTACTCTGGGGTGCAGGCAGTGAGCGGTGCATTCTAGTGATTATATAAAAAAGAATGGCACCTCCCTGGGGTCATGCCATGTCTTGGAAAAAACAGATTTGCGGGTGGATCAAGGCCACTGGAGGAAATGACAGCCACATAGCCTTGTACGCTGGTGTCAAGCTACAAATGTTAATCGGCCACACATTCACTGAGAAAGATATAAAAGAGTGAATAAATGGAAACAAACTGACACTAACACAGCGATACGTACAAGCGGGCGTATCGCAAATAAGATATGAAATATTTCGGAACATGAGTAGCTCTCAGTTGTTTTATTCTAGTGAATGTAGAATTAAAAAAATAAAAATGTTGGAGACCCCTGACGTAAACGTCTTCCTATAGCAAATACCTTGAATCTCTGGCTCTGTAGTTCTCCCTCTATTCAGTTCTCACTCTATTCAGTAAAAAGCTCATCCTCCCACGGCATGTATACTTCAAGTCCAAGTCAAACATGCAGAATACATTTTCCGCCTTTTGGACATAAAACTGTATGCGCTGTATGCTCCATTTGATGGCGCCGAGTGACCACGTTTAAGCCTTTTTTGTGCTGCATACTAAATATTATATTCTCCTGACAAACAACAAGAGCATATGGAAAACCTCTGAATATTTTAGTGTAGGAAATGCTATATGCTGCAGGTTTTTTAGAGGGTGCCTATATACTATTGCGTGTAAAATAACTGTTAATTGACTTTATTTACTGATTCAGACTAAGAATGCTGCTGGAGTTGAATATTGTACGTACTGGAATTGTCTTTAGCTTAATTCACGTCTGTTTCATTAACCATATTTACTCGGTCTTAGATAGAGTTCCAGAGGTCTCCTGCGCTGTTTGTAAGTCCATAAATCATAACCAGACTCGTTCTGAGCATTTCTGCCGTCAAATCACATTCTTCACAACTGCGTGCTTATATTGGCATGCTGGGGTTCCTCTGGTTCCCTCTCAGCCGTGAGTCGCACTCGACAAACATCAGCAGAAATGATGTTCCACTGATGAAACATGTTTTGTGGATGACATGTGGATTGCCTGGTCTGAGCATGTTTAATTCACATTCTCTTGCAAATGTGAGTAATTTGATCTAGTACAAAGTGGTGGTTGAGGAAATACTATATATTAAAAAGCCAATTAAATCAATTGATTCCCACCCATTTTGTTTAGTGACCATAATATTTAAAATAAACTTGAGCATGAGATTTAATGCACATAATCTGGTGTTTGCAAAGGATGGGCCACAAAAATGAACATGAAAAAACTAAATTATATCTGAAGAATTGATCAATATTGACAACATAAAGAGCATATTTGGTGTATTTTGTACCTGTTGTACATATAAATTATAGTTTTACACCAATCGAGTAGGGACTAGGGATACTCACTACAGACAAAGAATTTACACAAAGAAACGACTTTTTTGACCCTCAAAACATGAATTAAAAGAAATAAAGTCACTCATATATTTTTATTAAGAATAGTTTTCCCCCACTGTTTCCTGGGTAATTTCCTAGAGTGATGTCATTATTAGCAACATTTTACATATATAAAATGTAACTGCATTTTAGTTCAATGAGACGTTCAACCTGTCAGAGGCACTTTAAAGCTTTTGTCACTTACTTACACAGTGGAAAGCGGAACCTATACTTTTACATCATCGAACTAGCACTGTAAATCTTGTTACTGAAGGAGTAAAAGTGTGGTGTCAAAAAACTACTCCAGAAAGTACAATATTATTAAAAAAATGTAAATGTATCCAACTTGGCTCCGGCAGACTTGCACTTAATGAGAGGCACGTTTTTACCTATAAATTCTGCCGATTGAAACCAAGTAGCAAGCAGTTTTAGCAATACATTTGGCAGCAATTTAGTAATCTGAATGTGTGTTTCATGGCAACCACAGAGCAAATCAGGAGCGAAGTTTTAGAAAGTACTTGCCCCTTCCTGCCCGCACCCCTGGTTTCCACGGTCTGTGCTAGAAAGACGGCTGTGATCTGGTTGACTTTTGTTGCAAGGCTGGACTAAACTGTTGTGTTTTCTTAATAGTGTGAGATGAGGTATGGCTAATAGGTGAGTAATTGCTGCTTACATGTGGTGTGAACTTGGAGGAGGATGGTTCTGGTGCTGTGGATGAAATGGAGCGAAGGATGGTTGTGGCGTGCAGCTCAAATTACAAGAAAAAGGGGAGAGAGAATGCTTTTAAATGAATGATCAACTGTAGCAACAAGAAGAAAATTATCTTTGGTTTAAATCACACTTAAGATGTAAATGTCAAATTATCCTTAAATTCTCACGCACGATAGCCTTTTTGAACACTACATGATTACAATAATACGGTTTTAATCTCTTTATAATGACGAAGAATAATATAATATGGTGCTTTGATGCTTAGTTTTCTGGTTGCATAAATTGCAGTGTAATCTATAATCCTATTCATCTATTCTAAGCAGATGCATAAACAGACAATGGACAAATGTAAGGCATTTTCTCTCTACTTAGTCCAACACAATATATTTGTTTGGTTAATTTTAGTTTCCAAAGTGCTCCACTAGTTGAATAATGAAAGCAATCAATTATGAGGCTGGGATTTATTCAACATGACAAGGAAGCTATGAGGACAAAGATGTTTCAACAAAACAGCTCAAGTAATTACCGTCACATTCAATTGATCTTCTACACTTTATCGAGGTATTGCTGTTTGTTTAGCCTGAGAAGTTGCTTGATGAAATTCAGCTTTTTTTTTTTTTTTTCACAGCTTATGTTTGATAGCGAGCTTCAAGGTATCATGCGTTGGTGGTCGCCTTCCTCGCACACAAGTTAAAGTTATAATTAGCCACTATAAAGGCCAAAGAAACAACATAGTTTGAAGGTAATTAGCCGAGGTCTCCTTACCATGACCTCACCTCTCCAACACTCTTTTTCTAGTGCGTCCCCCTTGGGAGATATCCATGCCCCCCACAGCCTCGGGAAATTATAAAGTTTGATCAAAGAAAACAATTAAAATTGCAACTGAATAATTGTATATAGCAAGCAATCGAGTTTAAATATGCTAAATTACATTTTAATTTTAGTGTGATTCACAGACTGTGTCTTTCTTTGCTTTGGTTTGTGCATGAGGGTGAAGAAATGGCACAACACAGAGCCTCGCTGCTGTATAAATATATGAGCCTCTCTGATTGCTCTCCTCTCCCTCTGGCTCTTCTCCTGCGCAGACAGCACAGACTCTTGCATTTAGAGATGAACCTCGTGTCGGCTCTGGGCGTTTTTCTGGGCGTCAAAACACGTCTGTCTGTCACGCTTATGTGAGCACATTTGTCCAAACGTCTCGCGCCCCCCTAAATGAGCATTCTCACCACTTTGAGAAGTTCTGCTCTAACAAGATGTTGCATTTTCTCAGATGAGGAATAGCTGTGATGTTTGTGTTACCTAATGCGTGGGGTACAGAATTTATGAAAAAAAAAGTTGGGGACTTCAGATTTGACAGTAAAAATGTTTGAGCAGAATCAGAATCAGAATCAGAAAGAGTTTATTGCCATTGTCAATGAACAAAATTCACAAACATAAGAACTTGTCTCGGCATTAAGGTGCAACATAAAACACTGAGCAATAATAAAACAACATATATTCAATCAAAAAGGGCATGCATTAAGAAACAATTTAAAATTACTATAGTATAAAATAAAAATAGAAATAGGCATTACTATGTACACAAAGATTACAGTTAAATTTAAAGTTGTAGTGCAGAAAGTGACAGTGCAGTAAGTGATGAATAGTTGCAGTTAAAGTGGCAGGTGTTTAAGAGGTGTTCATGAGTCCAACGGCAGAGGGAAAGAAACTGTTCTTGTGGCGGGAGGTTCTGGTCCGGATGGACCGTAGCCTCCTGCCTGAGGGGAGTGGTTCAAATAGACCATGTCCAGGGTGAGAAGGGTCAGCTGTGATCCGACCTGCTCGTCCCAGAGCCCTGGAGACGTACAGGTCCTGCAGAGATGGAAGTCTGCAGCCGATCATCTTCTCAGCAGAACGCACAATGCGCTGTAGTCTCTGTTTGTCCCTGGCTGTGGCTCCAGCGTACCACACGGTGATGGAGGAGGTGAGGATGGACTCAATGATGGCCGTGTAGAACTGCACCTTCATCTGCACTGGCAGCTTGGCTTTCCTCAGCTGCCGCAGAAAGTACATCCTCTGCTGGGCCTTCTTGATGAGGGAGCTGATGGAGGGCTCCCACTTGAGGTCCTGGGTGATGGTGGTGCCCAGGAAGCGGAAGGAGTCCACGGTGGTGATGGGGGAGTCTGTCATGATGAGGGGGGGCTGGGGGGCTGTGGCTTTCCTGAAGTCCACGATCATCTCCACTGTCTTCTGGGCGTTGAACTCCATCCAGGTTGTTGCCGCTGCACCAGGACACCAGCCGGTCCACCTCCCTCTCTTATAGACAGACTCATCCCCGTCCGAGATGAGCCTGATGAGGGTGGTGTCGTCAACAAACTTGATCAGTTTCACGGAGTCGTGGCTGGAGGTGCAGCAGTTTGTGTACAGGGAGAAGAGCAGAGGAGAAAGTACACAGCCCTGTGGAGCTCCTGTGCTGATCGTCCGAGCGTCTGAGACATCCTTCCCCAGCCGCACCCACCGCCTCCGATCCATCAGGAAGTCAATGATCCACCTGCAGGTGGAGTCAGGCACGTTGACCTGGGAGAGCTTGTCCTGGAGCAGAGCAGGGAGGACGGTGTTTGAATGCAGAGCTGAAGTAGGATCCTGGCGTAGGTTCCTGGAGAGTCCAGATGCTGCAGGATGAAGTGGAGTGCCAGGTTGATGGCGTTGTCTACAGACCTTTTGGCTCTGTAGGCGAACTGCAGGGGGTCCAGCATGGAAGAGGTGAAGGACTTGAGGTGGGGCAAGACCAGGCGTTCAAATGACTTCATGACTACAGATGTCAGCGCCACTGGCCTGTAGTCATTAAGTCCAGTGATCCGGGGCTTCTTGGGACAGGGACAATGATGGCAGACTTGAAGCTGGCTGGGACATGGCATGACCCCAGGGAGGTGTTAAAAATGTCTGTGAAGACGGAGGTTAACTCTCTCTGCGCAGTGTCTTAATGTAGCGGCAGAGACGCCGTCTTCCAGCAGCTTTTCGGGGGTTGGTTTTCCGAAATAGCCTGTGAACATCCTGTTCCTGAACTGAGAGAGTGGTGGGGGAGGTGGGGGGGACCAGGTTTGGGTGGCCACCGTGGGGAGGGGGTGGTCACATCAAACCTGGAGTAGAAGGGTGTGGAGTAGAAGGTGTTAAATTGCCCAGCCAGTTTTCGATTGTCTGCAGCAGGGGGGGGGGCTCGGGGCTTATGGTTGGTGAGAAGCTGGAGCCCCCTCCACACGGAGGCGGGTTTGTTGTCAGAGAACTTGCAGTTAATAAAGAGATATTCCAGATTAGGAGAGCAGTGTTTGGAGATCACAGTCACATCTGAAGACCACGAGTTGTTGATGTAAAAACAGACTCCTCCGCCGCATGTTTTACCTCGGAGAGACCCTTCTGGCGGTCCGCACGAAGAAGGTGAAACCCCTCAATCTGCACGGCGCCGTCCGGGATCGGCTCACTGAGCCACGTCTCCGTGAAGCACAAAACAGGAGATGAAGAAAAGTCTCTGTTTCGTCTCATTAGCAGCGCCAGTTCGTCCATTTTGTTGGAGAGTGAGCGAACGTTAGAGAGGAAAATTCCAGGTAAGGGCGTCCAAGTGCCCCGTCTCCTGAGGCGCACGAGGACCCCCGCACGTTTCACTCTTTTGCCAAAAGAAGGGTTAATTCAGCAGCAGAAGCTAAAAAAACTGGAACTAGGTCTGTAGGAGTTGTGGTTTGGATGGACAAGAGCTCTTCACGGGTGTAAGAGCACACTGACATACAATTTACGAACAAAAACAGACAAAACAAAGAGCACCGAAAGGCCAGGGCATCCGTCTGCGGCGCCATCTTGGATTTTCAGCAGAGGTTAATCTGTTGACTTCCTAGAACTCCCCAAAAACATTTCCTGTTCAGTCAATCATGCAAAGCCACTTCCTTTTGACCAAGCACTCTTCTTTTACTCTTTACTTTTTAAAGGTGCACAAAGTATCTTTTCTGGTGGAGAGTCGCCACCTTGTCGCCAGTCAGCTGGACAGCTACATTTGTACATCTAATGAAAGAGAAGTATCAAGCTCCTTTGCAGATAAAGAAAGCTATTACCCAGTTATTTTTAGTTAAGTCAACCATTCTGTTTTCATTTGACAGTTACATTTAATATTTTCATTGATTAAATGATTTTAAATAATTGGATTTATAAATATGAATTTTAGTTTATGTTTAAATTTGGAGCAATATGAAACAAAATAGTTATTCACCCTCAAAATACTGCCTCAATCCAAAAATGTGCTCACTTTTAATTAAAAAGTATTATACTGGGACACTGGGAGCTGCTTTTACAATATGCTGTCCAGAGGGAAAACTGTACTACATGAAGAATAATTTCACCTTATTTTGTCGTAGCAACATTGCACTTAATTGCTAGTAATAATATGTAAATAAATAACTACCACTGATTTCTGAATTCAAGTGGTGAGCAAGAGGCCATTAGAGCAATACTCACTCTCTCTCTCTCTCTCTCCGCTCTTGTTTTTGATAAAAAGCACAAAAAGCCCAAAGTTTGACTCCTAACGGGGACAACTTTATGGGCTTGGATTGAACTGTTAAAACCACTCCCCCAGAAAGCCTCATCTCAAATTGAACTTGAGATTTTCTTCTGCAATTTGCAACAGTTAAAGCCGAGTCATTAAAGGAGACTTATTCTTAAGCAGGAGAAGTACACATATGCACATTTGGGGGGAAAAAAGAGTTCACGTTTTCATCATCATCATCATCATCATATATTTGTATAAATGTAAAGTAATTCTGCCCTGACGACAGTCTGTCGAAAAAGGCTGGGTCAGTTATTCTCCCTCTGCTCGGGACAGTGGGAAGTGAAACAGATTTATTATAACTAAAACAGTATAGACAGGTATTTGCAAGAGATCCGAATGAGTGCAGTGAAAGTGGACTTTAAGGGCCGTATTGTGCCCCAGATCTTAGCACAATGGAAGCCATGGCCATGGGGCGGTTCCAGGTCAGGCCCCTGCTGCTTCACGATGTTAGCGCTAGCGTGAAGGAGCTGGAGGCTGGTGTCAGCAATGACTGATAACTGTGGCATTCAAAATGGCCACCGGTGTGGATGATGTTTGCACAGTCCCTCCACTCTGTGTACTATTTAAGGCACAGGACTGTCCTAATTAGACTGTATTCATTATTCTATCATGTTGTGTAATTTATACCCATTAAGGCTGTATTATTATGATTGTCTCATCCATATGGGAAGGGTAATACAAGTCCAGGAAATGTCTTGGGCATGCTATATGCTATGTTATTCAGTGCACTAGTTTTGAAGTTTATTAGTTATGAATTTGGCCAATCAGAGAATGCGCCACACCACACCCACACTTTGCTTCACTCCACCCCATAAATTATCATGATCCTCATATTCCACGCCGTGCGCTCTCAGCAGCTAGTTGTCAGCAAATTAACTCGTGAGCGCTGCAGCTACGCTAAGATCGAGGGCAAAATACGGCCCTAAACCCTGAGTGAGTACAGTAGAAATAGATATAGTTGGACATATAGGTGTGCAATCAACGGGCAATATGTGTGTGACTTTAAAGGTTCAATATTTAACTTTTTGAATTGACTCCAGATTGTGACGTCAAAGGTACAATACAATATAATACAATACAATATACTTTATTGTCCCCTTGGGGTAATCTATGGTGGACTCATGCTGTTGTGCCGTCAGTTGAAAACCACACGATACTAATCATACAATGACAATCACGGCCAAAACACAACTGTCAAGGCAAAAGGTAGAAATCCTGAGGTCTCGTTTGCAGTTTTTAAGTCCATAAATCATCAAGCATTCATCCCATCAAATCACGATCATTACAACTGTGTGCCTTTTCTTCTCATGAATCTTCCCATCGCCGACAGTCAATTTTATACTAACACCAAATCCTAACACTTCTGTGCCTCTCCGCAGATCTGAACTGTAATTTTGCCTTGTGGTATTGCCTTCTTGCCTCCGAAAGCCTCCGTGGTTCAAAGAAAATACATTGAATTTGGAAAATGCTTCTGTTCAGGAAATGGATTTTCAGTCTTACACAGGGTTGATTAACTATCGCTCTGCTGGAGAGAGATGTTTTCATATTTTAAAAAAACACAGGCCGCTTTGTTGAACTTCTCTGAGGATTGAACCGAGTTTAAATGCAGCATTTATTATGATT
Source organism: Chaenogobius annularis (assembly GCA_015082035.1). NCBI lineage: Eukaryota > Metazoa > Chordata > Actinopteri > Gobiiformes > Gobiidae > Chaenogobius > Chaenogobius annularis. The sequence continues at coordinate 633,949 of BJKM01000114.1, forward strand.
GATAATCATTTAACTTTTTGTTGAAGTAAATAATTTATACACTTTTAAAGGCCCTCTGGATTTACGAAGGGAAAGGTTTGGGAGTCAAGAAGTGCAGTTTAATTAATTTTCAGTTTCAAAACATGTCCGTGATGGGTTATTGATTAAATGTCACAGTATAGAACAAAGCCTTAAAAACAAAACAAAATACATTTCAACACTTGGTCGACGTCACTATATAAATGCGTTTTTACATGTTGCAGTAGGTTCTGATGGATTTTACCCTCTTCTGCTTTTGTGTCCTTGGGCAACACACTTCACCCACCTTGCCTGTATGAGTTCGATGTGTGAGTGAGTGATGGGGGTCAGAGGACACGTGGTACTGATTGGCAGCCCCAGAATTATTGAGAGTGTATCAGGAATAAATGAAAAACATGTATTATCATTATTGGTAAAATTCCAAATCATTACAGATTTTTTTTCAAGTAACTTTTTTTTTTTTTTTTAACAATGAAGCATATGATGCTGAAAATGTGGCTGCATGTTTAATTCAATTTCAATTCAATGTATTTTTGTAAAGCCCAAAATTGCAGCTGTTTCCCTGTGAAAAACAGATTAAATAATGTTCTTCCGTAATTAGCAAATGCGACATCATGGGACATCATCCATTAAACATATCAGACAGACTGTGCGGCCAGAACCACTCAGGAGGGGGTTCATCCAGGCAGATGAAGAGCCGTTCATCTGGAGTAGAGTGCGTTCCTCAGGCAGATGGCGTAACTTTTACACAAAGTTTACACAATTGTCATAAAAAGTACAACAAATTATATTTTAGAGTGGATTCTGAGTATGCTCTTGAGGACTTAAGATGCACGGTCAGTCATACGGATTCTGTCTACTGAAATGAACAAATGTAAATACAATATACCGAGCCGGCTTAATTTGGTGCTTTGGTTATGTACATCAGTTGGGATGTATTTTAGGCAAACTGAAAATTGTATGTTGTGTGACATTTTCACAAACATTCAGTCCAAGTCTAACGGCTTTTCTTTTTGTACAAACTTAGAGAATTCACAGAAAACTCGTGGTTCAGTAATATTACAGTTAGAGAGAGAACAGCTTTAAACAGCTAAATAAACTGTGAACTGTGATCTGCCTGTTCGAGAGGCTCTTTACAAGTGTAGACTTTTGAACTGAGCCCCTTGGATCATTCAGGACTCTGATCACACTGTCGGAGCCATGTTTGAACTTCTCACTTTGTGAACATATAGTTCTATTAAATGTAAAACCTCTTTTCACACCCAAGAGCTTCTTTCCACAAGCTGTCACTTGAACAGTGCGCTTTATCTATTAGGATCAAGCACTTTACTTACTTTATTACTTTTTACTAAAAAAATTAAATTAAAAAAACTCATATTAACATCTATCTTACTTGACAGTGTCAAAGGTGTCATGGTACTTTTAGTGTTTTGTTATGCCAATTGTTTGTTTCCATGGCTGTTTTTGATTGTGCACTTTTTTGCACGTCTTTCCAATGTGACTTTTAACTACAAATTGCAAATAAACTAAACTAAACTAAACTAAACTAAAACATATGTTTTTTTCCTAAATTTGGGGGCCTTGTTACGAATTTTAAAATCTTGATTTTAGGCCCATATTATATATTGGCCAAAACATCAAGACAAATATTGCATATCTGTATTGGCTGAAAAAAAGTACTATCCTTTGGCACAACTGCCTTTATAACAAGTATTTGGCAAAGACAGATTTCCTGTCATCAGCTGCTAAATTGTACACGCCTCTCCTCAGTCACAAAAAAACTGCCCACACAGAATACAATCAGCCTTCGATGTTTGTCTTGTCTGTCTCTTACATTTACCATTTTACAGGTATATATTTCCTCATTCAGTGTGCATTAATAGGATTTCCTATATACAATTATTTTACAGTCTACATTTTTCATTTCATTGAACTGGTTTGTTGGTTTGTTGAAGGTTGGTTTGATTCCTGTTCCCGGGTTTTTATAATGTCCTATACTTAAGCAAGAGTTACATGTATGAATGCAGTAATCTGGGCCGTGCGGAGAAGCAAAGATATTGATCTCATCCATCTCTGGAGCTTTGACACAGAGGAGTTTCCCACAACCTTAATGGCTTCAGCCTGGGTGATTGTCGAATCCGCCTCGGAGTCCTCAGCCTCTTATTCCTGACAGCGGGATTGAGGAGATCCTCAAAGTATTTCTTCCATTTCTTCAACATCTCCAGGTGAGGTTAACAGCGCTCCACCCGCACTGCACAGTGTTGGTGAAGAACTGCTTTGCTAGACCTCTCCGAACTCCTCCCAGCTGCACACGCTGCGCTTTGCCTGCCGATCCCAATCAGTCGTCCCAGGAGTCCTACCGGCCGACAACACCTGATAGGACTCCTCCTTCCGCAACTCTTGCTATAATTATTACATTATATACAGAGAAATACATTGCAAATGTTGGCCACAAGAGCAAGTAAAATATCAATTTTCAGTATCAGATGGAGAAAATCCATATATATTATCACAATATTTCTCTTTGAAAATCTGCCTAACCAATGTCCAATGTCCATCATAAAGACATTAGAGGAGGAATTCAGATCACAGAAAGGCTTCAGTGAAAGAAGAGCTGTGCATTATTCTGGACCAGCCCTGACGCTGAGGGCACGCTCTAAGCATTAGACTCTTCTATAGTGGGAATATGAAGGGAGCTCTGCTGCTCTTTGTTACAGAATACATCACAAAAAAATCTGCCAAATAGTCTTAGACAATAAATAATCTCTTTGAAACAATGACATTTCTTAAGGCGAGACACTGCAGGTTAATAGGAAAAAATCTTACGTTTAGAGATACCTATTCAATTTATTTTGTAGTTCAACCAAATCACTTATGTTAAAGAAAAAACTGAGGTGCCTGTCCACCGCCGTCTACATTAAAGATGCACAATGTAACTTTTCTGGTGGAGGGTCAGCCTGCATGTTATTGCTTTGCTTGGAACTTTCCACAGCACAGCATTAAATTGATCTACCTCTTTTTCAAACTATTTCTTTGGTAATAAAAACACCCATAACGGCATAAATGCAAGAGAGACTATTTTAATGCCATTCTGTGGAACATTCCAGACAAAGCAATAACCCCTTATGCTTAGGGCCTACTGAAGTTGTTCCTGAACCCTCTGGAGCACAAACAATTGGCTGGAGCCTTTGTGAAGCTGAGATTCTGTAGTTTTGGACTCTGACTCTGGGTTTGGAGATCAAACTGACCCTGATGCTTCCCATGATTGATTTGACTGGAAATAAGTGGGTTACAGCTTTATTTTTACGTGCAGCATATCAAGCAGCTTGAGAGTTCCCTTTTAAAAGATGGTGGACAAAATGGAATAAATAAAGAAAAAGTCCAAGCATAAGAGGTTAAACACTGTAGGCTTAATAATGTATTTGTAAATGTTATTCTCATAGTCACTGAAAACACGTTTTGTGTTTTGGGACTGTCCTACTGATCTCAGATCTATTGAGCGCTGCAGATTTTTTTTGCCACTGGCATCCCACTTAACTTGTACAGCAGAACTATGTATTTGGGCTCAAAACTTCTGCCATCAGCACAATAAATGGATACCTTTGGAGCACACGTCTGTCCGCAGGGAAAAAGGCCATGGCAAAGATTTGGATGACACAAACTGAACCAACGATCAAGGACTGGACCAACCTTATAATGGACATTGTGAAATTGCAAAAATTACATTCTGACTAAATTTGAAAATGAACAAATTTAACAGCCTTTTGAACAAATACGATGACCATGCCAGAGAACGTAACACAAAAAGTTTGCATGCTTTCTCTCTCTCTGTGTCATGTTTTGTGTTCCACAACTGGATATCATGTATGCATTTACATTTGAACTGATAATGACCTTTAACATGACAACTTCATAATTCACTGATATTTTTGGGTGTGGTTGATTTAAAGGGACCATGTTTAACTTCACCGTAGCAAACCACAAACTACATTTCAGGTTATTGTCACGATTTCTTTCCCATTTTGAATGATAGAACAATCCATCAACCCCATCATCGTCTCGTCAGTGCCATTCCCGTTGCAATCTGTGGTCGTTTTGCCTTCTCTCGTGACGTTACTCCGCTCTGAATGTCCGCAGTGGCAGTAGTAGACGAAACACCCAGGGTTCTGCTTTCTGTGTCCGATCTGCTCTCGTCTGGTTGAGCGCTGGAAGATGAAGTAGATGAAAGGGTTGTACGCCGTGGAGCTCTTGGCAAAGAGGCAGGGCAGCAGCGTGAGGAAGGGGCTGAGGTGGTCTCCGGAGCGTGCGTGAAACATGCTCCAGAAGCTTACCGTCACGTAGGGGGTCCACGCGATCATGAAGCCCACGCTGATCATCACAGCCATCTGAAAAATGGATGAGAGCGGTGAGAAAGAAGAAAGGGAATTATCCAAAAGAAGAAGGGGAATCTCAGAAAAATGTGTTTGTAGCAAATCATTATTTAGTGGTTAAAAGGGGGAATAATGGGCTTTAGACACATTATAACAGTGTTACCTTATCAATAGTTTACTCAAAGTTGTATTTTGATTGATTTATGCATGTTTGAGTGCTCTGGTATTCGATCTGTTTTCACCTAACTCCACTTCTGTAGTTTGTATTACATGCGGTTATTCAAAAGTTCACACATGAAGGGGTCATACATGTAGGGTTCAAAAATGTCTAGTAGCCTTTTTTTTAACAATATAAAAATGTAAATGAAAATCTGTGCAAAAGTGAAAAAAATAAACATTGGGGGAGTAGGCGGAAACAAAGATTTTTTGGAGCAATTGCTTCTTGAATGCTGGAGAATAGAGACAATTCAAACATACATGGGTAAATACAGCTTCCAGTAGGTAAATAAAAAGGGAAAACAATTATGATATTAAAGCCGTGAGCTGCATTCGGCGGCTCGCTTCGTACTCCGCATTTTCCATAAAAGATAAAGATGGCGCTGACACGCCCTCATTGTGTGTGTTATCTGGGCTTGGTGGTGTATTTGAGCTTTGTCACCAAAAACTAAACAGACTGCGACACATTGGACATGGCCAGTGCAAATGAACACAATCCTCAGTCAAATGTGTGGCTGCACCCTATGTACACTGTAAAATGTATTGTAAAAACGATTTGTTTTTTTGGGACAATATGGCAAGATATCGAATTTTTGGTCGAACTGACCCCAGCATTGCACCACATGCTCATTGTTGAATTGGGGGCTGCTATTGCTACATTGCATTAGATATTGCTATATACTTCTGGTTGTGCTCGGGCTCGAGCGTGATTAGAGAATCCAGTGGTAATTTAAAAAAGTGGATAGATGTTCATGGACCATAACGTGCACATGCACAGTCAGCTGTGATGTGGTACACACACCCTTCATTTTGTGGCTTGGAGTACTTACGGACATTATTACGTGCATAGATGCTACAAATGCATTAGTGTGCTATTTATGGTTGTACAACTTAAAGGAAATAACCATGAAGTGCACATGCTGTTTTAAAATGTCCCCTTTCAGGATGTTCATGCTGTCTGTAATTGTGAATAATTGTTACCTTGCTTTAATTGTAAAATGTTATATTGTGACCATCCTAACCAAGGGGAAGTCCTGGGGAAAAACAGCCTCAAATTCTCCATCACCATAGCATTTTAACGGATTTAACCCTCTGCATGACTTCAGAAAAAGAAAAAACTGAAGCACTCAAAAAGCTCATACTGTTTAAAAGCCTTTACCACATGACATGGCAAACGGGGTTAAAATTCAAACACGTTTCGGCCCTTCAGCCTTCATAGGCCTTGAACTCAAAACCTTTAGGCAGGATGTCACTATGCATGTGCTGAAATAAGCCAAACTATGATGTAATGCACTTAATGGCGGTTCTCAAATGTGGTGAAGTTAAAGTAACTAGGTAAATTAAGTAATGTACCAAAAAATGCACAGTATAGTACTGTTTTTTGCAAATATGACACACAGTTTTGCTTTATTTGAAACTTTTTTGAAACTTTTTTCCATTTGTAATTTGCGAGATAATGTGACTTTGTTCCTTTGTGGATCAACAATAAAAAAGTTGCTCTAAGGCTAAGATTATTTTAAAATACTTCTTCATCTATACATGTATACAGGCCCCCGTCCTGACAATGCAATACGTTACATTCTTGAACATGAACAATGGGGACATAGCCTTTTATAAAGCCTCAGGAGGGGACTCATACCAGCTGGTTTCCATGATGTTACACCTTGGCCACAGCAGGCCTCCCTTCTGCATTAATGCCTTAGTGCGTCCAACACTGTGGTGCACGTGGCACGCAGTGACGTGCATTCAGGGGAGGCAGAGCCTGTGTATGTATTACAAACTCCCTTTCCCTTTGAATCCAATATGGAAACATATTTTTTTCAATTAAGAATATCAGAATTTCCGCATGTCCCGGAACTCCGTTCAAATACAGGGAGGAGGGGCGCCGCTTGGTGCACAGTATAATGCCTCACAAACTGTGCTGTATGCGATGCAGATAACGCGTCGCTGTCCCTCTGTATATAACTAATAAAACACCGATGTGCTCTGGACTTCCATATTCTGGCTAATGTATGAAATGTATTTCTGAAACTTGTTTAGGCTCGCAGATTCATTATAAAACAGCAGTAAAAGTTCACTCGATGAGGCAAACAATACGCCTGCCTCATGGCAGAGGGCGCTTCTGAGCCCGTGGACTTTAACGCTGTCTTCTTCGTTCTTCAACTCGTTTTTTTCTTATTTACGATCCGGCTTATCAAAATGTAAAGGTAATACCATAAACTTTCATTTATTTTGGCTTGAAATAGGCTGGAATTTGACTCAATTGGAATTAATTTTGACCTTGAATCAAATATGTCACATGTTTGTGTAAAGAATGCTGAAATGACATATATCGCACAACTCATTGTTTGTTGTCAATCAAATTATGTTTAAGGTGCTCTGTTGGGTTCATTCGCATTGGTAAATCTGTCTCTGAAAGAGTGAGTGCCTCACTAGGCATGAACCTCACCGCACGTCACTGGTGGCGCGGTATTGTCAGGTTCTGTTTATCGCACGAATTCACCGCTGCGTGCATTATCCGCTTTATGTTTTATTTAGCGAACGCTTCAGAGGGCTCATAAACAACGCTAAGACTTGCACTGCAGAAGAGGTGAGTACTGGGTAGAGTGAACACAATCTGTACTTAAGAAAGAGTATAGTAAGTAAGTCCAAATAGTAGGAGTAAAAAGTAGATGTTCAAGGATTTACGCCAGTGAGAATAAAAAAAAAGTATTTGAAGAAACTATTATGTGCGAAAGAGAGAGAGAGAAAAAAGAAAACGCAATTGCAATGGCAAAACATTATGAAAATTCAAACAAAATCTCATCTTTTCAACAGATAGAACACACAGAGGAAAGCTACGTTATAACTGAAGGAACGGCACAAGAAGCACAAATATTTACATCGTTTGTATATTAATATCGACGGGCGTTTTGTCCCTTATGGTAAACGGAACTGTACCCATCCATGATCAGAACTTGTTGAGTTACAGGCAACTAGACACTCATTTGAAGAATCAATACTGTCAATAAATAAAAATAAAACAATCACATAATTATGACAAAATCTCCTGAAAAGAATGGTAATGATCAACACAAGCGCATGTCAAGTGCCTCGTCATTTGTCGGGCCAGCAGTGAGTATTGGACATTTTGTTTTGTGACAACCTGTAGTTTGAAGTTAGTGATGAAAATGACATAAAAAAAAAACCTTCTGTTTCTGTCTGTTTCATAACTTGTGGATTTTTCAGTTTGAGTAGGGATGTCAAGATGATTAGGTTAACCGATAATGGTAATTATTTAGGTCACAATATAATCGTAAAGACAAAAAAATTCTAATAGTGATATTTTTTATTATTATTTCTGTATATAGAAAAGTGACCATTTTCAAAGTAATTTAAGTTGGTCTTAGTTTTTAAATTAAGAACATTTTTTATATATAAAACATAAATAAACAATAAACAAAACAAAACAACAACAATTTATTTTTATTTAGTTAGTGCCGATTTTAGAAGTTTTGCATCCTTTCCGCTCAGCTTTTCCTCAAAAATGTAAACCTAAATGTAAAGTGCTTTGTAAAAAAAGAAAATCTTGCTGTTCACTTCAAATGAATCTTTCAGAAAGTTTGATTTGATGAAAGCAGGTCACACACTGAGGAGCGGTAATGTGCTAAGAAAACAATAAGGAAAGAAAATATTGGATTTTATTGTTGTTTTGGTCCTGATGTTCATAATCGTGAATAATCGTTGAATCGTGACATTCTTATTTCCTTCAGTCGTTCAGTTATTGCGTTGCTCCTTTTGAGGAATACAAGATTGTGTTTCTAGACGCTAACCTTTTATCTAACTAATGACTAATTCTGCTGTTCATCTGTGTGTCATGTCTGTCTTCATTTCCGCTCTTCTGGTCACCTGCGTGCTCCATGAACACTCTCAGACAGAAGCAGGCAAGTGTTAACAACATAAATCTGTCACATAAATCACTCTGGTGCACGCACAGGGAAAACAGAAAACTAGAATGGTCAGAAAACCCAAACATTAGCTCTCATTTTCGGTATTTGCACACAAAAGAAATCGAAGACACAACGGATTTTTAGAGTAGCTGATGCATTTGGAAGATGCACCGATTTCCTGCATTGTCCCACGGTCAAATTATCTATCTCCATGGAAACAAGCGGGCGTCACAACTATGCTCACCTGTATTTTAACAAAAGCAAGATAGATATGTGCATTGCCATTCTGTCTGACATTCCAGGCAAAGCGATAGCATCTCCACGGAAACAAGCAGACAATGGCCGCCCACCAGAAAGGTTAGTGCATCTTTAAAGCGTCTTTTTTACAAACACGGAACATCGGTTGCTCCTGAAACGGACCTCGGAACGTAAAAGTACAGAGATTTTTCTTTTCTTTTTCTTGAACATTGTGTACGTTTAGTTAAAAGCGTTTCAAGAATCCCATGAGTTTTCCTGCAACACATACTGCACCGTGACCGTTTGAACTTTCCAATCTTTACTCAATAAAAAAGTCCCCCAGACACATAACCTCCTCACATAAAGTACTCCTGTAAACCTTGTGAAAGCAGAAACACGAGCTGCTGGTGGTGTTAAAGGGCAGAGCTAAACCAGGGAATTGAGCTGTTTTGGGTTTATTGCAAACTGGTTTTAGTCGCGGATCTGGCACCCCAAAAAAGAGAAAATTCTGCTTTCTGATTGGATAATTGTCTTGAAAACAAATCATAAAGTGTAAAATCTACTTTGTGTGGAATGTAAAATGCCCCGTAAGTGTGAATAAATGAACATGAGGCCTATAATTACCATGATGAATAATGAATATTTGAGGGCACCAACTGGTTAAAGATGCACCATGTAACTTTTCTGATGAGCGGTCCTCCAAGTGCTTTTCTCCTTTACAGTGTTATTACTTCACCTGACTGCATATTGGTTTATCTGGAATTTTTATGATATCGTTCTGTTGTGTTGTCATTCTTACTGTGATCTGAGCTTTAATGCCATACTGTGCAGTCATATCACCATGGAGACAAGCAAGTGGCGAACCCTCCGCCACAAAAGTTACAAGATAAAAGAAATATACTTTGAAATCAAAGTTCTTCACAATGACTAAAGGAATGTTCTTGAGAAATGAGCTGTGGCACTTCAGAGCCACTCAAAGCGTCTCGGTAATAAATTAAATATCTGTTTTTGATCAACCAACTGTTCACAAGGTCCCAAAAACAACTGCAAATCAAGTGAAATAAACATTATTCAGTTTGAGTCGTCGCCTCTTTGATCATTTGTATTCATGATTTCTACTGTTGTGTGGATGCTTGAAAGTGTTAAATATTGTCTGTGTGACAACTAAAGAGCACTTGAGCCATACTCAAAAAAGGAATGTTGACCTGAAATACATAACCATTTTACATTTAATTATTTTATGTTTTGTGAAAATTGATCTTAAATCAACTTCTTTGAGAGGGCACAAGACTGCACCTGCTGAGACACAGAGGAGTTAGTTAGTGCTAATAAAAACAGCTGCTAGCATTCAAATTGAAGCAAAAAATATTATCACTTGTTGTATAAATGTATTTTATAAATGCATTTCCTGCACCAGTTGAAGTTTCTTTCCAGGCAGCTTGACTGATTTAAACATGTCAGTGACTTTATCAAGCAATTACAAGAGGCGCACTGCTGTTTCTCACGTTGTAATTTATTCAAGTTTCACACTGTTAAGATGAATTTTCCAGTTCCGGTTACTTATTGGCATTTTCTGCCCAGTCTGTCTCTGCTAAACTGTAAAGCTGACAATAACAATAGTAGAGATTTGTTTTTCATGAAAAAACAACAAACTAAACAAAAAAACACGAGGCAGATTTTGCCTGATTTAATGCATATTTAATCCTGTTACTTTGTGTTCGAATTGTGCGCTACAATTAAACTTGCCTTGCCTAAATGAAATAAACTCATTAATCTGAACTCAAGCCCTTTTAGTAAATACACATATTACTTTTTACTGTAAATCACCACTTCATTTGAATGGCAAAGTAAAAGAAATATACCAAAATAAATGTGATTATTATTACAAATTCAAATCATTCGTAGTAAATTATCCCTTATTTTTGCAGCCAATAATGAATAATTGTAACTAGCTACTTCAATTGAATTGTAACTCATGTGTACATAGTAATGCCTATTTTTATTTTATACTATAGTAATTTTAAATTGTTTCTTAATGCATGCCCTTTGGATTGAATATATGTTGTTTTTATTATTGTGTTTTATGTTGCACCTTAATGCCAAAACAAGTTCCTATGTTTGTGAATTTTGTTCATTGACAATGGCAATAAACCCATTCTTATTCGGATTAAAATGAGACTAGCTCTCCCAGCTCAACGTGCCTGACTCCACCAGCAGGTGGATCACTGACTTCCTGACGGACCGGAGGCAGAGCATGCGGCTGGCAGTCCGAGTGTCTCAGCACGGACTATTTACATTTCCTTTACATGTGCATGAATAACCCGGTTATGACAGTATTCTGGTTATGGTGTTTACATGCACTCGGAGAAACAGGATACTCATATCCATGTTTACCTGCAGCATTTGAATATTCTGGATATCTAGACTATGGCAACAACACCTGTACGTCTCCAGGACTCGGGAGCGGCCGGTCACCCTGGACACGGACTATTTGAGCCACGGACCGCCACAAGAACAGTTTCTTTCCCTTGAGAACACTTTATGTCCTGTCACTTCATAAATCACTCCAACAATACTTCGATTTGCACTAGTTTTTCTGTCCATATTGTTTGTTAAACTATTTACATTTTACTTATTTTATTTCTAATACCTGTTTTATGCATGCTTTGAATTTCAGCACATTTTACATTTAGCGCTTTTTTGCTATTATTTTTGATTGTTTTATGTTATATTGCCAAAGCACACTCCTAATTTTATGATTCTCTTTCCTTTTCTCTGCAGCTATGCCATCCACACACACCGGCCTGCGGGGCATCGGCTGATCACAATTTAAACTGTGGAGTTAACACTGACACAGATGTGTTAATCCCCAAAGTGTTGACCAGTCTCTGACCTCATTCGCGCTGCCAAATACAACTCACACTCCCTGTCGCCCCCTGTCAGGACAGTCACTTAAATGTAGCACTTTCCTCGTGAAGTCCGGGGAGGGCTTATGTAACGCACTGGACATGTGTTATCCATCTGTGTCAATTGATCTTCAGTAGCAATCAACCACATCTAAAATCAAATGCTTGCTTCCCTTGCCGAGAAGTAGGACAGAGGATGTTCAGGAACAGTTGTCCATGTTCTAATTTCCTGTGAATGTTGATGAATCCGCATCATTTGACCGATGACTGTTTTATTGATTGCTTTTCTAACATTCTTTTGGTTACATTAACAGTTTTGCTTGTGATTTTTGGCTTTACAAAACTAAATTGAATTGAACCCAAAACATGCACAGTAGTCTAATACTCCAGCTCCAGCTCCAGGAGATCCTGATCTGGGGATTCGTCCCCAGCGCTATATTCTTGGTGCCCACTGCTCCTGACAGGTTTCCAAGAGGTTTAACACATTTCCCCACACGGTCAATAAAGTCAGCAAAACACATTTATGATTCTGCCCATTTCACCAACAATTTACATAATCCACTGACACATTTAACCACCATGGGGAGTAGGAGAAGTGCCCTGGCCAAGGACACAACAGCATGCAATGCCAATGCATGGGGAGAAATGTACAGGTTGAGCGCAGCTTGCCTGGGTTCAGGCTCTGGATTCCAGTGATATGTCGATATTGGGTGCGCTCTACCCTAGGGTTTCTCGACCTTTGTCCATTCAAGAGCTTAATAAACTCGTCTCATCTACTGACAGGTACAGCTCAACTCCTTGCCCAAGGACATAGAGACTTATTACTTTATATTAAACCACCAGCCTCCCAGAGCACCAGAAACAGAATGTGTCATATGTAAGGGTTTGAAAAAAAAGATAATAATAAAAAAAAAATTATATATATATATAAATATAAACTAGTTAGTCTTTTTCATGCCTATCTACCAAAACCAGTACTTGTAAGTAGAAAATTGCATATATGTTATGAGCCAATCCACTGATTTATTAAGACTCCAGTCTGTTTTCCTGGTGTAGGTGGCTGGCGTTCCTCCTCGATGAAGGGGGTAGTCGCTGATGACTTTGTGCTCTCTCATCGGATATGTACAGGGACCTCTCCTCCCACACATCTCTGTATGTTTATTCCACGCTTATTCCACAAAAGACTTTATAGTGGAAGCTGTTAATTATATAAACCCTTTATGACCACAGAACACCACAGTTCGCCTATGCAATATTTAACATTTTTATGTTTTTTTAGGACTATCAAGTTAATGTTTACGCTTATACAAACCCCACCTTTGAAATTCCATATTTTTCCAAATGATGAAATTCTCAGAGCTCAATGACTCAGAATTGTAAGAATATTTTTTTCAAACCAGATCAAAAATAATAATACAAGAAGTCATTTATGAAACGGTGAAAAGTTCAAATCTGATCTTTCGAGTTTCAAAATCAATAAACTTTTGTCATTGGATCAACAAGCTTATTCATGAAATTTACAAAAGAGACAAAAATATTGACATTTACCAATGAGTTTAATGTCTGCACATCGTAATTATTTTTTGGAAAATATAGGCGACAGAAGAGGTTATGAATGTGTTTTTGTCCACTTTAATGTGCAAAAAGAATTATTACTCTAATCTTAATGTTTTCTTTCATGCAAATTGCTAAAAATAAATACAAAAATGGGAGCGCAAAGGGTTAACCAATACTTTATGTGGCGATATGTTCATTCTGGTCCAGCTTGTTTCCATGGAGATGGTATTGTATTGTTATTGTAGCTCTAAGGAAATCAGTAGGTGACGCCAAAGGGCAAATTGGTTAAGTTGGAGATAAATAAACACTCATAATTAATTAAACGTGGGATAAATCAGTTTAATTCCCCACTAACATTCTAGCCAAAGTAACAACATCTCCATGAAGACATCCCCCCCCATCAGAAAAGTTACAGAGTGCACCTTTAAGTTATTTATTGGTTGGCATCGGTTGTTGGATTATCATTGCCCAAATATTGCATTTGGAATCTGGACAGAAAAGATGTAATAAGAACACAGAGGTGGGCAATATGTCAAAATGTAGATAGTATTGTTTGGAAAATATGCTAAATTTGAATACCAATCATATCATGTCACAAAAAGATCTGAATAAAATATCAAATTATTAATATCTCCCATCATTAACCAGCCCCAGATAATAATCTCATGCACAACCCTATTTTACATCTAATTAAAGTGAATAGATATCACATGATGGACTGTACATCCACATCCATCGTCCCATATGGAGGTTTCCAATATGCAGTAATTATGCACTTTGGATCCCCCAAGCCTTCCAACAGTGCATATTGTGGCATGACCCTTCTAATCACTAATCTACTCATGACATTTTGCCATCCACCTACTCTTAAGACGTAGATGAGCATCAGCTCTCTGGAAATAGTTGACAGCAAATAGTTGTTTTAACAACAATATTGGCAGAAACACAATTCAGCCTCCAGTCTTGTAGATTGACGGCAAAAGCCTAAAAGGAAAAAAACACTGGTGGTTGATTAAGCAACATGAAATCTCCCCTCTGGAAAAGAAAAAATAATAAAGCACATGTCCTTCACAAGCGCCGTCATAAAATCCTTACTTTAGTCACACAAGACACAGAAAAATATGTAACTGTATCTACTATCTATCATATTCCGGGAACAGTGCAAGATGTATGATTTTGACAGGAACTCTGTAGCTGGAAACAGCTCTCAGAAAAAGGCTGTCACATTGTAACGGTTCATGAAAAGGCAGATGGAGATAAGTATTCCCTCTGACTCTAGAGAATATTGTGCTATACATGCCGTTTGCAAATAACACACATACCATTACTGTGTAGGCCCCATGCAAAATACATACCATGTCCACTTCACTAGCAAGGACCACAACCCTAGGCTACGATGCAAAGGGTTTACTGACATACGAGAAACATGAACAGCACGAACGTGTACAGAAATGGATGCAGTTTTGGGGCTTCTGGCAATGAGGGCTGTAGGCTCCCGGGCCTCGATACATCCATCTTGGAGATAAATTGGATAATAGAATAATTAAAAGAGGGTCGGAGGGAGGGGCACGAAGTCACGAACGCTGATGTGTGTGATTCCTGGATGCCTTATAATAGTGTAGCCGCAGGAAGGGGCAACTATGGTTCATACCAAAACTGAGGCAGTTAAGGCAGCAGAAGGAGGCAGCGCACAGGGCCGCTACAAAGATGCGAAGTAGGTATTTAGCAAAGAGGTGTTGAGAGCTAGATCACAGTACAATACGCATCTGAAGCAGCAGTTCTCTGACAACAACCCCGCCTCTGCTGCAGATAATTGCTGCTGCAACAGATAATTGAAAACTGGCTGAGCAACTTAACACCTTCCACTCCAGGTTTGATGTGACCACCCCCTCCCCCACGGTGGCTACCTCCGCCAACCCAACCCTGGTCCTCCCTACCTCCCCACCACTCTCTCAGTTAAGGTACAGGTTGTAAACAGGCTATTTCGGAAATCCAACCCCCGAAAAGCTGCTGGACCAGACGGTGGACCATTAAGACACTGCGCTGGAGAGCTGACCCCCGTCTTCACAGACATTTTTAACACCTCCCTGGGGTCATGCCACGTCCCAGCCTGCTTCAAGTCTGCCATCATTGTCCCTGTCCCCAAGAATCACTGGACATAATGACTACAGGCCAGTGGCACTGACGTCTGTAGTCATGAAGTCATTTGAGCTCCCCACCTCAAGTCCTTCACCTCCTCCCTGCTGGACCCCCTGCAGTTCACCTACATAGCCAACTGGTCTGTAGACGACGCCATCAACCTGGCACTCCACTTCATCTTACAGCATCTGGACTCTCCGGGAACCTATCCTGTTTATGGATTTCAGCTCTGCATTCAACACCATCCTCCCTGCTCTGCTCCAGGACAAGCTCTCCCAGCTCAACGTGCCCGACTCCACCTGCAGGTGGATCACTGACTTCCTGGCGGATCGGAGGCAGTGCGTGTGGCTGGGTTAGAATGTCTCAGACACTCAGACGATCAGCACAGGACTCCACAGGGCTTTGTACTTTCTCCTCTGCTCTTCTCCCAGTACACAAACTGCTGCACCTCCGACTCCGTAAAAATGATCAAGTTTGCGGATGACACCACCCTCATCGGGCTCATCTCGGAAGGGGATGAGTCTCTCTACAGGAGGGATGTAGACCGGCCGGAGTCCTGGTGCAGCGGTAACAACCTGGAGTTCAACGCCCAGAAGACAGTGGAGATGATGGTGGACTTCATGAAAGTCACAGCTCCCCAGCCCCCCTCATCATGATAGACTCCCCCATCACCACCGCTACCTCGGCACCACCATCACCACATCACCAGGGCTCTGGGACGAGCAGATCGGATCACTGCTGTTCCTTCTCACCCTGGACATGGACTATTTGAAACACTCCCTTCAGGCAGGAGGCTACAGTCCATCCGGACCAGAACCCGTCTTTCCCTCTGCCGTTGGACTCATGAACACTTCTTAAACACTTTAACTGCAACTATTCAATCACTCACTGCACTGTCACTTTCTGGACTACAACTGTAAATTTAACTGTAATCTTGTGTACATAGTAATGCCTATTTTTATTTTATACTATAGTAATTTTAAATTGTTTCTTAATGCATGCCCTTTGGATTGAATATATGATCTTTTATTATTGATTAATGTTTTATGTTGCACCTTAATGCCGAGACAAGTTCCTATGTTTGTGAATTTTGTTAATTGACAATGGCAATAATAACCTTTTCTGATTCTGATTGGGGTGTGGTCCTGCTCCCGAACTTAAGATAACAGATTTAGCTCTATTTCACTAGCAAGGACGACAACCCTACCTACGATTGTAGAAAATATTATCTAGCTAGCTACCCAAAGTGTTTATTGACAAACGAGAAACATAAAGGTATAGAAATAGACATTTCTAACACAAAGGTATAGACATGAATGCCGTTTTGGGCTTCTGGAGATGAGGGCTGTAGGCTCCCGGGCCTCCCCCAAAAGAAGCTTAACCGAGGCAGTACCAATTGGCGGACTGGAGGTCGCGGAGGTTATGGTGGATGTAAACCTTGAAGGCCATGGAGGATCTGTGTTCCATGATTTAATGAGGCAGTTGGCAACTCTTTGAGTGGAAGCAGATGTAGCAGCACGGATGCAGGAAGAATGTCCGGTAGGAACTGTGGGGACCGGGCGAGGATCGACTTGAAGTAAGGGATGAACCGGAACCTGATGCAATCTGGCCTGCAGTGAGGAGCGAGTCCTGGGGGAGGTGCCACGTGACAGTCGGTACGAGAAGTCCTGGAAGATTGCAAAGCAGCTCGGAACGGAGTTTAGCTTGAACAGGTAGATCGTGGTTGAACTACCACTGTGATGATCTTGCTCGTTTGAGGGAAAGGTTGAAGGTCCTTGATGCAGGGGAGAGGAGAATGGTTGTGGACAGGGCAACCTCTGAGAGGCGGAGGGAACCAAAGAAGGCCAAAAGGAACATGCCAGTGCAAGCCTTTGACAACCATCTTTGTTTGGTCTCTTTGCAGACTGGAGATCACTGAGCCGAAGCAGCCTAATGATGTGGGTGTCACTTGGGTAGGCTTTAAGTACCGGTAAATAGAGACTGGTAGTCAAAGGTGAACAGGACATAACAGGTGAGGGAGAGCTGTACCAGGTCAGGTGGTCTAGTAGGAAGAGGAGGTCAGCCGGAGTGAGGCTCAGGTGTGGAACGTGGTAGCTGAGAATGGAGGAACTGGGGTCAATAAAGGTTCTGCCTTGGGAACCAATGTTCTGAATGTATTTGTTGATGGTGTCGATGACTGAGAGGTTATCGGGCTGGATAGCCACGAACATAGATGGCCCAACAAGAGGGCGGCGATCCCGACTGGATCAATATAAAAAAAGGCAGCCGAAGACATGCAAGCTCATAGATGATGTGGAGGAACTCGTCAAGCCGGGGGGTGGAAAACGGCCTGCCTTAAAGTAGCCCCAAAATCGGCTGATGCAACAGCATATCGAGGAGAGCACCGACTTGATATACTGGATGGGAATCACATTGCTGTGGAGGGATTGAACACGCTAGGGTTGGGAGGTGGGAGATGAAGGGCTTGGCTCTAGGGCAGGGGTCCCCAAACTTTTTCCTGTAAGGGCCACATAACTTTTCCCTTCTCTGACGGGGGGCCAGGGTCAGTTTGAACCAGAAAAAAGTGTGACGATCGCAGGGGTGCCTAAATGTAAACATGTATTGTTTTCCAGAAAGCCACATATAACCAAATATGAAAAACCCTTTCCGAGATCAAATAACCCTCTCTGGGTTCTACACAGAAAAAAAATAATCAGGAAATATATAATAACACTATTCATGAAATCAATAAAAATCAAATAACCCTCTCTGGGTTCTTCACAGAAAGAAAGTTTGTGTTGTGCCGTGCACAGTCTTGGGAAAATTTCAAGCCTTCTAGTTGTCAGGCAAATCGTATGACTCATATGAGCATGAATAATGCGTCTCTTGTATTGTTCAGGGGGCCGGGTCAAATGTGGAGGTGGGCCGTATCCGGCCCCCGGGCCGTAGTTTGGGGACCACTGCTCTAGGGGATGATCTGCATAGTGAAGATGAGATGACCAAAGAGAACTCTGGTTTTGCTTCGGGTTGGTGCCTGGGAACTCCCAGAACGTAGAAGGACCGGCAGCTCTGGAGGCGGCATTCTGGTGCCCGGCGGTGGCGTCTCTGTGCCCAGTGGTGGCATCTCCGTGCCCAGCGGCGGCTTTGGTGGGGACACCTCGGTGCCCGATGGAGGCAACAGGGTGCCGAAATGTCGACTCCCGGCGGCGGCTCTGGAGAGGGCATCTCAGTGCCCGTTGCTGGCTCTGTCTTGGTGCCCGGCGGCGGCTCTGGCGGGGGAATCTTGGAGCCTGGCGGCGGCTCCGGCAGTGACATCCCGGAGCCCGGTGGCGCCATCACGGAGCCCGGCGGTGGCATCACGGAGCCCGGCAGCGGCATCACAGAGCCTGGCGGCGGCATTACAGTGAGGTATTATGCGGCATGAGGCAGTACAATGAAGCTAGCATGTTTCAGGCCCCCAGTCCTTAGACCCTCCTTCTCGGCAAGGAAAAACTACCAAACCTCTTTGGGAAAAAGTAGAAACCTTGAGGAGTTCCGTGCTGAAGGAGAGATCTGACTCTCTCAGACGGACAGGCGGATACGCTTCAGTTTGCAGCTAGACTGGGGCTGGAATCGCTCAGGAGGAGAACCAGTTCTCTGAGACAGATGAAGAACCGTTCACTGTGTTGGTGGACGGAACGGTAGGGGGGGAATGATGGACCGGTGGGCGGGGCCTACGATAAGCCTGATGCCTGGACGAATCCAGGGTGCCAGACGTTGGAACTGGAATGGGAGGCACTATTGAGGCACAGCTGAATGAGAAGTCTGGTTGTAAGCTCGAACCCCGCATGAAGAATTGCTCCATCCCGTCTCCTAGAAGTAGACGGGATGGAGCATGGGTAGATGTGTCGGAGTGGCAATGTCGCCAAGGGATGACCGACGGGTAATCTGGTGCTTGAGGAGGCTGAAGCAGAACCTGGCAAGGCGGTGCTTGGAAGTGGGCAGACAATGGAAGCCCGGTGCTTGAAGAGAAGGAGTAGAACCTAGCATCCCATGCCCGGGGGGAGGGTGGGGCGTGGCATCCCGGTGCCGCGGGGAAGGGGAAGACGTGGCATCCCGGTGCCGCACGGGGGAAATAGGGGGAGACGTGGCATCCCGGTGCCCAAGGGGGGAAGAGAGGGAGACATGGCATCCCGGTGTCGCAGGGGGAGACGTGGCATCCCGGTGCCACAGGGGGGACAGAGGGGGAGACGTGGCATCCCGGTGCCCAAGGAGGTAAGAGAGGGAGACCTGGTGTAACCCACGTCGTAATATTGCTCGAATAGCATAAATTATAAATTCCTATTTTTGTCACATGTAACATCTGGTCTCGTGGTTTACGTATATAGCACTTTAGCCAATCATGCTCTTGCCGCGGCCGATATAAGCTTCCTGTGCGTCTCTCTATTCAGAGCGTGGGAGAGAGGCCACAGGACAGCTGCACAGGTTAGTCTCATCAAAGGAAACACTCGCTTCTACTTGATTTAAACCACCTTAAACTAAGTGTATATTAATTTTGTAGAAGTCTTATTACCATCCACCACTGACGCTGGGTTCTAGCGCACAGAAAATAAAAAGAGGAATTTGGTGAGTCTGTCTGTCTCTGTTTTGTTGTTGTGATGCTACAGCATTAGCTACATGTATTGTTAGCCTTTTATTGATTACCTGTTGTTGATAACACTGAAAGTTGATTTTACTTTTGTCAAAAGTAATTAAATAACTGTTATGTACCGAAGTAATTTAATGCATTGATTGTTTAAAAGTATAACTAAAATGGAATTGATGCATAGCTAGCTAATATATAACAATTTTACTGATGGTCCTGTCTGTTAATGCAGGCCAGGTGTGCCTAGTTGGTACAGAGGGAATACCTGATGGCAAGCTAGGAACCAGCCTGGAACCGGAACCTGAATACTGAACAAACAATCTTCAACCTTAGTCTCCTGCGGTCTGGTAGGGGCTGAGTGCAGCCAAATCCGCTCCCACACAAATCTTATACCACCAAACATGCAACTCTCAAACTGGTTAAAGCTTTTACATAAACTTTCAGCTGATTATTATGGACACTTCATAAAGAAGTCATTGAGATTGTGCAAACATAATTCCTCTGAGCGCATTTGCACTGGACTATTTATTTTCTATCTAGTTGAACTTTGTTGAACCATTTACGATTTCACAGATTGTAAACACTTCAGTATATGAAACCAAATATCTGCAGATTTCAAATATTGGTTTTTATGTTGGGTGCACGGTGGCAGAGCGGTTAGAGCTCATGCAGCTAATGTAGGTTGTACTAAAACGATGACTTACTTGGCTGACTTGAAGGAAGTGGCAAAATTATCTTTACAGAAGTTTTGCAAGAATGAATTATTCAAATAAATGAAGCAGTCGCCGAGTTGCTTCCTGCTAAATCTGGAAGCCCCACAGAACTCAAAATGGCTGACCCCACACAACCACAACACAAAATGGCCGCCAACCCTGAACTGGTTACTACACCTGCTGTAGCTGAAATGGGACAGAGACACCCTAAAATCAGCATGTATTTTGATTTGAATCCACCTTGGATACAGAGGTACGTTGTGGAACATATTATAAAAAGTGATGATGGGCGTTCTTCACATAGACTGCGAATGTTTTCCGGCAAAACACCCCAACCACAACATGAAGTGGATTATGACACATGGCGTTCGAGTGTGGACATCATATTGAAAGACCCTGCTGCGTCTGAATCACAAAGAACACAGCAGATCCTCGAAAGCTTATAGCCACCTGCTATTGACATTCTGAAGCACTTCAGTGCGGATTTGCCAGCTGAAACATTAATTCAACATTTAGATTCTGCAATTGGAACTGTACAAGATGGGGAAGAACTGTATGTAAAGTTCATGGACACTCTGCAAGATTCGGGTGAGAAGCCATCTGTTTACTTACAACGACTTCAAGTAGCAATCAGTCTTGCTGTAAAGCGGGGAGGAGTAAAGCCGAGTGATGTCAACAGGCACCTGCTGAGCCAATTCTGCAGGGGATGCTGGGATAACAACCCCAGAACTGCTTGAACTACATCTTTATTGTCTCCAAGCCCAAAGCCTGGGCTTTGTTTTCACTGCGATGAAGATGGACATATTTGACCACAGTGTGAGAACCACCCAAATGAAGCACAAACAGTTTAATGAGAGAAAACAGAAGTGGCAGCAAAACAATCCATCAATAAACGAACATTTAAACTAATCTCAGCTCCTGTGGAGGGACATACAGGAGCTATACAGGACCCACACTGTCCAGCAAAGAAAGTGAGTGTTCACCATGCAGACTTACAGCAGACCAGTCCGGGGTCAACATCAAAGCTGCCCCGGGGGCTAGTTGGATCACGATGCACGGCAGAGGTCCATATTGCTGGTCACACCCATAAGTGCTACCACAGTATCTGTATCTTTCTACAATGAACATCTCCATGAACAGCAGATCCAGCCACTCCATGATCTTCTACAAATTGAGGGTGCTGCTGGACAAAACATTCCATATCTTGTTTACATTGAGCTCTCAATCGAGTTCTCTAAAGACTTTGTTGGTGAAAAGAAAGTTGTTTCGACACTTGCCTTAGTAGTTCCAGATTCAAGCACACACAGTACAACTCCTGTCTTCATCGGCATGAACACACTAGAGCCGCTATACGAACAGTGCTGTCACACATTCCAGCCAAATGCCCAGGGTTATAGAGCTGTCCTAAAGACATTACAGCTGTTACAGAAATGCAAGGACTATGGAAATGTAGGCGTTGTGAGACTGAATAGCAAAGCACTTGAGCGAGTTCCGGCCGGATCACTATCGTGATCGAGGGCTCTGTCAAAGTCTCTTCCCCACCACCCAGCCATAGTGTCCTCCTACAACATCCTGCCTCCCCTCTGCCAGGTGGAATACACGTCCGCAGTTGTCATATTACGCTTCCAGCTCTACCTCCATTTAAGGTTCCTGTGGTCCAATTCATTACCAATGAATCAGAGTGGGACACTTTCATTCCACCACTGAGTATCATTGCCAATCAAGAGGACCATCACTGCATCTTGTCCGAACACCAGGTGACTGACCATCCCACTAAGAATCCACCATCTAAACTGAATCTCAGCTTTGGCGATTCGCCGCTATTGTCCGAGTGGAAAAAGAGGATCACAGAGAAACTGAACACTGTTTCGGAGATCTTTTCTCATGATGACCTAGATTTTGGATGTACCACTGCTGTAAAACACCAGATTCCACTCCACAACCCTACAATGTGCCCGGCCGATCCATCCGAAGGATATTGAAGCTGTCAGACGCCATCTACATGAGCTTCTTGAGGTTGGAGTCACACGGAATCTACATCGCCCTTCTCGTCTCCTGTGGTGGTTGTGAGGAAGAAAAATGCCGAAGTCCGTGTGTGCACTGTCCACCTACTCATTCCAAATCTAATACCGGGCTGGAGCACAAAATCACGACCCAGACGCTCTTTCCAGATGTCCTCACATTTCTCCTCAGGACGAGTCTCTGCAAGACCATGAGATCATTAATCAGTTTATAACTCGGCATGCAGCAGATTTTGAAATTATTTCAGAAGACATTGTAAGTGCCATCTGCCAAAGTCATTATGTCCACTCTACACATGACCAAGGGTTTACTTATGTTGAGTCCATGTCTGTCACCGCTGACACTATTCCTCATGATTATAGTTCTGAAGGTTTATACCATCTGCCAGTCATGCCTGCCCTTGATATTAAAGAAAAGTGTTGATCTATGTATCCAAGAATTAATCCATCAGCTCGAAACGGGTGAAAAGCCTCTGCAAACAGCAAGGGCTGAGCTCCCTGAACTGCCACTCCTGTTAAGGGAATGGTCAAGGCTGGAGCCCTTGGATGGAGTGTTGTATAGGAGGAGAAGAGACAATTAAGACATTTTGTACCAACTTATTCTCCCTGAAGAACTACGTTCAGGGGTTCTGAAAAATCTTCATGATGATATGGGCCACATGGGGATCGAGCGCACAAGGCTACGAACAAGGCTCTATTGGCCGAAAATGGCAGCAGATGTGGAGCAGATGATCAAAACCTGTGGCCGTTGTGTCCGCCGAAAAGCCCTGCCTGAGAGAGCTGCCCCACTCGTCAACATTAAAACAACACGCCCGCTTGAACTCTTGTGTATGGATTACCTGAGTCTTGAGCCCGACACCAGCAACACCCGTGACATTCTAGTCTTGACCGATCATTTTACAAAATTTGCTTAAACCATATTGTTGGTAGATTGTGTTTATCTATGAAACAGTCAAGTCTGTGCATCCCAGTGGTCGAGTGGTTAAGTCACAGCACACACATGCCAGGCTCCAAGTGCAGCCGGCCGCAGCGTTGTGAGTTTGAATCTCGACTCCAACGATTTACTGCATGTCTTCCCCTCTCACTCATTCCCCAGTTCACCCTGTCCTCTCCTGCCGAATCAAGCCTATGGGCAACAAAATCTTAAAATAAAAAAAAATAAAAAAGCAACAATTTTCAAAAATGTTTGAAAATTGTTGCAGTAATGAGATTGGCCTATACTTGGTGAACTGAAGTTTGTCTCCACTTTTAAAAATGGATATAACTTTTGTGGTTTTTATTTTACCCTGAAAATACCGGTTAAAAAGCACTGATTAGAGACATATGTCATGATGCCTTCAGTGCATTGTTTTTACGTGCCAGAACGAAAAACAAATCTCTTTTGTGCCCTCTGCAATTAAACTGTTGAATTTGGATGGCAGGGGTTTTTTATGTTTATTGTATACTGTTGTGTACTGACTATTCCCGGGTCTGACCAACATCACATGGAGTTTGCATTTCCTTCCTGTGTTACCATGGATTCGCTCCGGATTCTCCGGCTTCTTCCCACCGTCCAAACACATGCATGTGTTAGGTAAATTGGCCACTGTAAATTTCCTCAGTGATTGAATGCAAGAGTGAATGTTGTCTATATCTCTGTGTTAACCCTGCAATGAGCTGGTCCCTGTCCAGGGTGTACCTCTCCTGAGCTCAAATATGTCCTGCCCCAAAGGGAGGAGATACGGCTAATCAACTGGCAAACCACGGGCTAATGTCATGTTTTTCATTGTACTTTTGATGCCATAATGACATAGTGTACTTTTAAACATTCAAAAAGACTTTGAGACAATAACCTGGAAGAATGTTCTTCAATCTGCATTACTAGACCAAATAATAAACAGTGGAAAACAAATCTAGAATTTGTCAGCCTAATATAATCTTATACCGTGCAGATGAGATTATTGAAAGCCCACAGTGTACACTGTGCTTTTTAAACTACAATTTCCATTCACTCCTATTTTCTTTTGATTGCACAGTATAATATCAGTAGTTCCCTCTAAGAACAAATCAGCAACCAAAGAACATCTCCTGTTTTACTAGTCTAAAATAAGACTACTAATAGTCTTATTTTAGATATTTGTTTTGCCTAACTTTCACTGTGCCTGTATTTGTGCAACACTGAAAGGGTATTTCTATTGTCATAATCAACATTCCTTTTTACTTAATTGAGATATGTTATGTCTGCAATTTCCAATAATGTAGTCTACATGAATGTGAGGTTAAGGTATACTTTACTCGAGCATAAACAGAGTGTACATGTTACTAAAGCTAGCAACTATTTTGATCATTGATGGATCTTTCAATTTATTTGTTTTTGTTTTTTAAAGATTAATTACTTAACCAACTAATTGTGAAAGGCATTTGAATTTGAAAATGTTTTTGTCCCTAAATTTTACTGCTACTTGCAGACTTCCCATCAACTCCACAAACTTTATATTCTTATGTACTCTGCAAATAGTCCAGGTATCAAGTTTACATTAATTGTCAATATTTTAAACAGGCATTTTTTGTCTGAGAAAACTTGCTGGACTAAGATGGAGAGATAAGGTCAGAAATAAAGCCTTTGGGGAATTTACTGAGGAGAAAAAAACATGAGTGACCTTTTGTCAGTGCAGATTAAATTGGTTTAGCCGTAATATTTGCATGCACAAGCTGTTTGTTTGGACTCTTTGCTTTATTATCAACAATGATTTTATTTGCCCAAATTTAATGCTTAAGTCGTTATAAGAAAATCCTGGCCAACAATTTCTCCACGCCTTTAAAAATATTCTAAACCTAGAATTTACATTTCATGCATGGTATCACATTTGAGAATAATGACAGAACATGACACATGCGTGACTTACTATTTAGAGCCAGTAGAGAAGAAAACATCATTGTATATCCACAAAAGTGCCTAGATTTAATCCTCCTCTCATCTGCATGTCCAGTGTGCCAATTATTCCCACAACCTTTCATATAATTCCTTCAGGTCCATAAAGTTTAGATTCTTCGCTAGTATATTATTCTATTTTATCCATAAACAGCGGAGATTGCTCTGCATTTGGGGCAGACAGGCTGTGTGTGCTTTTAGATCTGTGAGATGAATGCATGTGTCTCGGGATAAAACACAAAACTACATGAGTCTGCTGCTGGGGCTCAGGACGTACTGTTTACAAAAAGGCAAATTCAAATGCATGTCACCAAAACACTGATTGTAGGTTTGTGTTCCATAGATTAAAAACTGAAACAGCTTCAGGAGAGGGAATATTGCAGAGGCCAGTTTGTCATACTTATTGCTAATTAGCGTGAATTTTCAGGCGCCCAACACGTAATGTATGTAAGAGCGCAACTGAGTACGTAAGTAAGTGCGTAAGTAAGTGCAATAAGTAAGTGCATAATGCTTAAATAAGTGCGTAAGTGCGTAAGTAAGTGCGTAGGTGAGTGCATAAGTGAGTGCGTAGGTGAGTGCGTAAGTAAGGGCGTGAGTGCGTAAGGAAGTGCGTAAGTAAGTGCATACGTAAGTGTGAAAATAAGTAAGTCTGTGCGTAACTAAGTGTGCAACTAAGTGCGTAAGTGAGTGCGTAAATAAGTGCATAAGCAATTCCATAAGCAAGCGCATAAATGCATAATTAAGTGCGTAAATAAGTAAGGCTGTAAGTAACTAAGTGCTTAACTAAGTAAAGTGAAAGCAAGTGCGTAAAATAGTCAGTAAATGCATAAGTATTTCAATAAAGATCAAACTATTCATCTTGAGTAATTATATCATCATTATTATTATTACAGCATGAAGGTCACAAGACACAGTTAGACAATTCTATACTCATGCTTCGCTGGTGGTGCAGTGGTTAATAGCATTGCACATGGATTCAATTCCAGCCCTCGACATTTTACAACTGTCAGACTCCCTCTTTCTCCTTTTCATTACTTTTCATTTGTTACTTCCATCCTGTCAAATAAAGACTTCGGGCCGAAAAAATTATTCTAAAATTATTCTGAATATTTTCTGCTCAGTGCAGACCCAAACAAACCCAGTACAGCAGAACAATTTTAGAAAAACGTGACAAGCTTTGCAATTTCCTTATTTATGTTTAACAATCTGATTCGGTTCAAAGTGAAGATACATGCCGAAGTAGAAGTATGGATTACGGGGTTCTTAAGTATTGAAAAGACAAGATAGTTTTGTGGTTTGTTGAGGAAATTGTGTCGCTTAATTGTATCCTTTGCGATTTGGTTATTTCGACCATTAAAATTTCCATTAAATTGCTATATATTTTGTAGCCTGGGACCGTTTTGCAGTGGCGTGACCCTTTAATGAAATACTTACAAGAGTTATTTTCTTCTCAATGTTGCCATACTGGAAGTGCTGTGTCTGAAAGGACTGGTAAGCTCTGTGCAGCTTCCACGCGATGCCAAAGTAGGTAAAGAGGATGAGGAGACAGGGAAGAAAGGTGCAGAGAACAGACAGCACCATGATGAAAGTGGAGTGGTTGAGAGACTCTCCGTAACCTGTCCAGTCCACGGAACAGGCCAGTCCAAACGGCTCGGGACCATAGCTGCCCCAGCCCAGCAGAGGGAGCACCGCCCACAGCCCTGCATACAGCCAGATGCCACCGATCACCATCCGAATGGTGGGCCTCTGGAACTTCACACCTGAGCACAAAGGGAGAGCTTTTCAAAATGGTATGCAATAGGAATGAAATTGATTTTTTTTTTATTCCAGTTAAGTTCATGAGCTAAAATGTTTCTGTAAACTCCTTGGTTGAGGTTTGCACAAATGTGGAAAGAACTCTATATCAGCTCTTTTGTGTGGCTCACGGCTTCTTCACAGCGAGAAGATCCTGGGTTCAACTTCCATATCTTTATTTCTGTACCGAGTGAGTTGGCCTTTTTCTCCTCCAGGCGTCCTCGGGGCACTCCAGTTTACACACATTAACACAAAACATGCACAATAGGAACATTTCTCCAACAAAGGGGGTCCTGACCTAGGCAAGCAAGACAGGTCACTGACAGGTTGCCCCAGAGGCATTGAAGGAAGACAAAGTTCAAAATATATTTTACTTTCTCAACACTTTTGCATTTCTAATGCTACGAAATTGTTAAATGTTTGCAATCCTTTTGAAACACCTTGTCTATGTACAACTAAGCTATGTTTCTGATGGCATACAATTAAAAACACACATTTTATGGATGGTTCACCAACTTTTATTTTCTCAGCGACTACTACAAAACAGATATGTGGTTGAAAATCTAAGACAAACAAAACACACAATTAAAGTTGTATTACCAAAGTTTTTTTTTTCAAAAATGAGAACGTTCTCTTCTACCCCGATAAAGTGTATTGTAAAAGCAGAACTTTCTGACAAAGATCTGACAACACGCTATCTTCATCTAATAAAAACATGTATGTAAACGTGTAAGACAGAGGCATTTGCGTCACCAGCTGTCATGAGAGCTGATTGGCTATGCAAGGGTGGTTCACTTTGCTTCACTTTTCTGTCTGAAAAAGCAGTTCTAAAGCTGTGCATGTGAATACGTGCAAAAGGAACTGAGAGAGATGAGAGACGTTAGACAGATTTAAATGCTTACTTCCTCCTTAAACACTTTGAAAACCAGGTTCACTGCATTAATACACTCAATGACATACATCAGTGTACACAGACAATGGCGCAATGTGGCAACCCTTTTGCCCAAGGGCACTAGGGCAGTATTTGTAGCTAAAGATCAGCTTAGTGTACACACATCAATCGTTTCCAGATTAAACGTTATTATTTAACAACCGGTATGCAATGTTTATTACACAGTTTCACGGCACAAGATCAAATGAGCTATATTATTTAAGCACAGAGCAGATAAAACAACAGAAAAGTTTATCCAGACTGTGACTTTGCTGGTCTAAAAAAAATTCCATTTGTCCTAAATGGGTTTTTAATCATTTTTCATTCCACTGCATATTCTGCTTTTGGCTCTGACGCTTTTTCAGATGTCTTCTCCAATTTTAATCAACTTCCTTCATTGAAGTTTAAAATAGTAAAGGAAACCCAAGCCAACAAAAATGAGGTGCTCCTTTTATTCTGCTCTAACGCATTCTTACATCTAGTAAGAAAGCCACTTAATGGCCATCTCATTCAAGATGTTTTTTCAGTCATAACAAAGGCATATTTTTGAAGTCTATTTCCTCTGAGGTTTATTTGCGTCAGGTTTGCTCACTCGGGTGCGCTGGAGCTCTTCTAAAGCTGCTTTAGGCTCGAGGAGTGAAAATCTGCAGAACTGTGACATGTCTCTTGAATTGCTGAAGCCGCCACGCACATTCTACTGTGTGTCTAAATCAGGCATGTCCAAACTACGGCCCGGGGGCCAAATGCGGCCCTCAGACCAATTTTTATTGGCCCTCTGGCTTCCTGCTAAATTGGTTCAAACAACAAAAAGTAGTACTTTTTACTGTAAAATTGGAAAAATTAAAGCATTTTGATGTTATACCAACCAATATTAATGTGCCAAGTCTTTATTAAAGGTGTGGAGGCTCATCGAAACTATGTCAAATGTAAAAATGTTTGTTATTCACTTCATTGTCGGGTTGTCTGTGGCCCTTTGCGCCGTATAAGTATCAAAATGCGGCCCTCAGTGAAAAAAGTTTGGACACCGCTGGTCTAAATGAACAGATGCGTCATAAAATGTGCAATTATCATGTAAAGATAAGTCACTCGATTTTAATTTACTGTATAAGAGAAGCCAAAGGTTGTATTTAATTAATGTTAATGGGATATAACCCAAGAGATGAAACATCAGCCTAAGGGGCTGGAATAAGTTCTAATAAGATTTATGACCTGAAATGATTAATTAATGACTAAGAGAAATTAGGAACAAATACAGCGCATGTTTGTGTTTATTTGCTTGAGAAAACCACCAAAGAGTTTGGAACCACTCAAATAATGTAGGTTTTCTGTCTAGAAATAACGAAAAAACGTTTCGCGTCTTCCCTAATGCTGACAATAGCTTACGATACTTTAATTAATGAGCTGATTAATCAAAATAAAAGAACAGAAATGAACAGTTTAATCTTCCAAAAAAACAAGAGTGATATGTCTGAAACTTTGTGGTTAATTTTACAGTCCATCCACATTTGTGCAATACCTTTTCTGAAGGTCTTGACCTTATGCCCTGACAAAGAAGACAAAGAAGTACTTTTAACTGTGCCTCAGGATTTTGCAGTTTTTGCTCACATTTATTTATTTATTTATTTATTTCCCCAAGAATAGTTTAATCCTTGATGACCCCCTAAGGACCGAGTGCAGCACTTTGTAACTCTGTTTTTAACATTTAGAGGTATGAGTCTGCACATTTCAGATGGATTGCTGTAATATTGTCAGGATTCTGGGGTTCTTGTTTCCTGTCATAGGTGCCATTTTGAGGACTTTTTACCATTCAAAACATAAGAGGCAGAATCCACCAGCCAGTCCCCCCTAACCCTTCATTCTCTACATAGTCCTGCTCCATATGCACCCGTTCAGAGAGCAATTTGGACACGCATCTCACTACGTCACGCAGGTCAAATGCCGCTTCACTGACACTACTTTGTAAGGTGCATTGTAGGAAATTGTATTTTTTTCACCCACTGGAAATATGAACAGCACTACAAAACAGCATGACCACCATAGAAATAATAGAAGCCACATAAAAGGTTGTCAAGAGCGACCTAAGCAACAGCAGCGTTTTGTTGTCCCAAGATGGCTGAGACCAAAGTCAGCTTTTACTTTCTTTTTTTGTCATTTTAATAAAGCCAGGGAAAAAGAATACTCCTTTTGTAAGTAAGTCCCAGAACACTGAATTACTGTGCTAAGCTAGCAGCCAATAAATTAACATTTTACAGTGGAAATCCTAAAAAATGCATTGAAAACAGCAACTCCATTACATACCATTAAATAAACACCGACATAACTGATTAATACATTGAATTGCGCCGAGTGAGCTTGTTTAAGAGGACAAAAGCTGCTGGGATGAAACTGTCTATATCTTTTGTTCCTGCATTTTGGCACGACCAGTCTTTGCCTGGATGGGAGGTACTGAAACAAGAGTGTTCAGAGGGTGGCGCCGGTCCTGTGTGACACTGGAGCTTAGTCTCTGCAGCTGGCTGGTATATATAGACTCCATACTTCGTTGCGGCCGTCCAATCAGCTTGCCAGGCCATTTCACAATCTGAGAAAGTGCATTTTTGTTCTTCACTGACACATTTCCGAACCAAGATGACATGCAGAAGCCCAAGATGGACCCGATGAAAGCAGAATAAAACAAAAACGTAAGACTGTTATCCAAAACAAAAGTTTCCTTTTTATGTCTTTAGCGTTAGGATGGACAGATGCGTGAAGGACAATAGACATCAGTAACAATAACAATGCATATATAATACATATATTATGGCTGTCCATGCTAAATCTAAAATTAACAAAGAAGTCAGTGAAAATGACTGTTGGTGGTCCTAAATCCTTTGGTTCTAAACGGAGAAGGCTTGAGTGTCCTGTTCATCACGCATGTTTCCATTGGGTATTTTGTTGATCACCACGTCAACAGTCCTAATTTCACTCACTCTGAAGCCCATGGATAGAGACATTAAGTTGTCTTTATATCACCCAGACACATTAATTGAAAGTTGTTTATGAAGAAAATGTGGCATTTGAATTGTAAATCGTGCTTCCCATCTGCACCCTGCATTTCCACAATAGACAGAATTTTCTATGAGGTCGTGGTGTTTCTGACATCACATGTTCATCTCCAGAGTAAATACAGCACACATGACACCGAACACTTGAGGCTGTTCGAGGTGATGGTTTCTTTGAATGCATTATCCACACTACAAGAAGCAATTAACTGTGCCAACAAGGTGTAAGCCTGCTCTTTGCGCACGGACACCGCTTCTTAATCTGCATGGTTGGAACAGCACATTGACACAAAGGGCCCTCGATGTGCGGCGCCGCTCGCCTCAGCCGTGTGCCGCGGACTAAAGGCTTAAGTCTAATTGTGATGGTGGAATCAAGAAGATGCATCGCTGCTTCACTGTTTGTTCATGAAATCAGAACCAAAACCAAATGTCTGGTGAAGTGCGGTGATGGTCCACGTGTAATAAAGGAATTGAGTACAAAATGTATGTTGTGATATTGAGTTTGTTTACTTCGGTCATATTCATGTCCTGTTTTATATTTTGATATACAGAGTGGAGAAACGATGCATTGTGGTAAGAGAAGCAGTGTAGAGAATAATAGAGAGGTGACATGTTAAAAGAAACAAACACATCAGAAGAAATGTTTAGCTTGAAATGCATGTAATCTTGTTATTTTATTGTACTGCGCATGCTCTATTTCATATCAATTCAAACTTTATTTATAAACTGTTCATTCAAAAACACCCCCAGCGTGATGTCACTGCAAGTTGTACTTATTGTGTTTTTATTTTTGACATGTGAAGCACTTTGTGACTTTGGTCTGCGAAAACCATTGTGAATATATAAATAAAATGTACTTTAAAGTCCCCCAAGAACGGAGAAATGAGAGACAACCAACTGTCCCCCAGACCAGCAAGTGACCCTACCAGCCCAAATGTTTTTCAGTTCATTTTCGAGAATAACTAATAACAATTGTTCAAATGCAAGCTAGATATGTTTAATGCCATTCTGCGGAACATTCCAAGCAAAGGAATAACCTCCACTTGAGCTGACTGCAGTTCCTCTGAGACACAGTCAGTCAAAGGCAGCTGTTATCAGACATTTACATTAAGAGTAGGAAGGACCCTGAGAGCTTGTTAAAAGAATCTTTAAACGTGCATTTAATGAATACATTAACAACTGCTTTATGATAACAGTTTTTAATACATTTATTTGCAAATGCTTTAATTAAATCCTTTTAATATTTTAATGCAAATCCATTTAAAAGACTATTTAATGAATTGATCAACAAAAGGTTTTATTTTAAATGCATTAAAAATGATTTGTTAAAACTTAATTAATTTACAAATCCTTTTAGAAAAACCTTTTGCACTGATTTACCGCAGCAATTAGCGTTACCGTGCCACTCTTTAATGAATGAGTCTAAATCTCCAGCAGGAAAGTTACATAGAGCACTTTAAACATGAACGTGAGGCTGGAGCGTGTGACCCCCAAACATTTACCCCAGATCAAGTTAATCCCAGTGCCTTTTCTGTCACGGACCACCACCAGCACCATTTCAGAGACACCCGATTTTCAACGGTGTAATTTTCTACAGAGACCGGCCCCTTGACTCTTCGTAACCATGACATCCGACAACACATTCAATTATTCATGGCCTCATCGCTCGCCTGGCTCCAACCGCATGGACTCCACTTCAATAACATGTACAGTCTGAGCTCGATTTCTGATGACATGCTATCGAGTCACGGTCGTCACGGATACAGTCATAATGCTGGTCACGCCAACATCACAGCTCATACGATTCAGGTTCACTGAAGCTTAATCTCCCGAGAGTTACTGCGGCGTAATAAGAGGGCCGTGTTTGGAATAGATGAGGCGATATCTGAGTTCCAGGTGAATTTCTAAAGCTCGAAATAACATTAGATTTCAGAAATATTAATTACGTGATTGCGATTTTATGCTAATTTCAATGCTAATCGCTGCTTCAACAAACACTTTCTGTCATATATTCTTTTATAATTTTCCCATTTCTGTTTTTAGTGAAAAGGCTTTGACTAAAAAACATGAACGTAACGCAGGAAAGGGACAAGATTAGATTTTTCTTTTGTGTTTACATTTTAAAATTTGAAAAAGAAAAAGGTTAAGCACTTGTGAGTTACACTTCTTGAGATTCTTCGACAAAGCAGGGCTACAATGACAACAAACACTTTCAATACAATTCAATTAAAAATGTAAAGGAAAAACTGAACCCCACAATTTATTTATTATTTAAAAATCGTGTCTTGTCTTGTCTTGTGGGCATCGTGTCTGGTCACTCTGCTAATGATGCAGCAAAATGTATACCAGTAAAGGTAATAATTCTTTACCTAATTCATTTTTTTTAAATTCCAAATAAAAGTAAATAGATATTTACTCTTCGCAGGGATGGACATATCACAGGACAAAATGATCCCTAACATATCCTTTTCATTTCTTTGAG
This sequence comes from Chaenogobius annularis, assembly GCA_015082035.1. Taxonomy (NCBI): domain Eukaryota; kingdom Metazoa; phylum Chordata; class Actinopteri; order Gobiiformes; family Gobiidae; genus Chaenogobius; species Chaenogobius annularis. Next base: position 667,814 of record BJKM01000114.1, read on the forward strand.
TACATTCATACAGGATGGGTGAAACCTAACATTTCGAAATGACCCTCAGTGGTGTCAACACACACACTATCAAGCTCCTCTCTGTTTGTAAAGTCTACACACCTTCACTGGGCTGGTTCTGAAAATCACTACATTTTTCAATTTGTCTTCGTTTGCCGCGTTTAGTATTTTTGACGTGTTAGCACCCTCTGTTGGCCGTGTGCATACAGCCAACAGCCAATAAGGCAATTTGACATGTACATATTCTTATTTAACAATTTGATTTAATAATACCGTTCTTTGTTATAATACCTAATTTTAGAGTTTTAGAGTCTGTATAGTGCAGATAAGGATTATCAAAATACAACTACGATAGTTTTTTCATAGTCGATTAGTCACAATCAGTCGATTAATTGTTGCAGATCTATATATTATTCACCTTTTTCCATTTAATAATTTTATGTTTAATTAACATATACATTTTAGCTTTGCAATGATTATTACATCTATTTATCGTCAACTTTTACAGTCAAGTTGAAAGACGAAGGCTAAAGTTTCCAAAGTAATTTTTATAAAGCCAGAATAATGCATAATATGGAGGTCCTCTGATACAATTTTGGCGTTCCCTTTCCTGTACCTGTCTTGGGTGGCGATCCGGTGACCAGGTATCGAATCATGCCCATGACGGCGAGAGTCATGATGCTGGTGACGCTGAAGAGCATCCCCATGAGGCCGTAGTACAGGCAGGCAGCGTCCCCCCCCAGCCAGGCGTGGTTGAAGGCAGAGGCCACGGACAGCGGGTACATGGTCAGGGCCATGCCGAGGTCGGTCAAGGCCAGGTTCACCGTCAGCAGCTCCGGAGCTTTGAGGAGGCTGAAGCGACGGCCCGCGCTCACCAGTACCGCAGCGTTGCCGATGATGGACATGATGGCTGGAAGAAGAAAAAATAAACAAATAAAATAACAGAAAGAGGTTATGGGGGGGGTGGGGGCTCACAATTGCCTTGGCCGTTTTGGGAAAGTGCAAAAAAAACCACTTATTTAATTAAATGGTTGAATATTATTTTTAGTCTGTCATGGTGATCATCAAGTGTGTCTAATTAAAAACATACTGCCATCTGTGGCAGAAAGCCTTTTTTATTTTTTATTGCTTTTTTTGCGTTCATATGTTCAAGTGTGAACATGTACTTTTATAGCAGTACAGTATAAAATATATTTCAATTTGTTTTCCCCGTCTGTGGGGAAAGTCTGTAAATAACGTCTGTGGTGGAAAGTGAAATAAATTGGGTATCTATTTTGGAAATCCAACCCCCGAAAAGCCTATTTTGCAAATCCAACCCTCTGCTGGATAGACGGTGTTTCATAAGACACTGCGCAGCAGAGCTGACCCCCGTCTTCACAGACATTTTTAACACCTCCCTTGGGTCATGCCACGTCCCAGCCTGGTTCAAGTCTGCCATCATTGTCCCTGTCCCCAAGAAGCCCCGGATCACTGGACTTAATGACTACAGGCCAGTGGCACCTACGTCTGTAGTCATGAAGTCATTTGAGCGCCTGGTCTTGCCCCACCTCAATCTGGACTCCCCGGGAACCTACGCCAGGATCCTGTCTGTGGACTTCAGCTCTGCATTCAACACCATCCTCCCTGCTCTGCTCCAGGACAAGCTCTCCCAGCTCAATGTGCTTGACTCCACCTGCAGGTCGATCACTGACTTCCTGATGGATCGGAGGCAGTGCGTGCGGCTGCGGCAGAATGTAACAAACACTCGGACTATCAGCAAAGGACTCCACAGGTCTGTGTACTTTCTCCTCTGCTCTTCTCCCTGTACACAAATTGCTGCACCTCAAGCCACGACTTCGTAAAATTGATCAAGTTTGCTGTACATCTCCAGGGCTCTGGGACGAGCAGGTCGGATCACAGCTGACCCTTCTCACCCTGGACATGGACTATTTGAACCACTCCCTTCAAGCAGGAGGCTACGGTCCATCCGGACCAGAACCTCCCGCCACAAGAATAGTTTCTTTCCCTCTGCCGTTGGACTCATGAACACTTCCCGCTGCCCACTTTAACTGCAACTATTCAACTATTCAGTCACTTTCTGCTCTACAATTGTAAATTTAATTCTGTAATTCTCGTATACATAGTATTGCCTATTTTATTTTTATTTTATACTGTAGTCATTTTAAATTGTTTCTTAATGCATGCCTTTTGATTTCATATATGTGTTTTTTATTTTTATTATTGATCAGTGTTTTATGTTGCACCTTAATGCCGAGACAAGTTCCTATGTTTGTGAATTTTGTTCATTGACAATGGCAATAAACCCTTTCTGATTCTGATTTACTTTACTTTAGTAACTTTTACAGCGGATACTTTTACTTTTACTACACTACATTTGAGAGCAGGTTGCTCCATTTTTAAACAGGACGAAAGGGTAAAACGTTTTTTCTCAAGCAGTTATTTTTAGCATGTAGTTTCTCCTTTTCTTTTTTTAAGGATTTTTGGCCCGTAGGCTTTATTGGACATGACAGATGAGAATGAAATGGGGGATGAGAGAGAAGGGAGGACATGCAGTATATAGTCGGAGTCATGAATTGAACTCACGACACTGCAGCCAGCTGGCATACATGTGCTGCGCCGTAACCATTCAACCACTGGGCAGCACTTTAGCACGTAGTTTCAAGAGTCAACGTCCCAACTTTGAGGAAGCAAAATTATACAAAGAAAAAACGATGGAAAAAAATCAAATCACATTCAAAAAATAGCACATTTTAAAACCAAGATCACGACTTTTGACGTTTTAATAGTTCCCAAAATCTGTCTGAAATACTTTCACATTTTACTCAGTATTTTTACCTTTTTTGCACCTGTATCTGTACTTTTATTTAAAAATCCATTTGTGTGCTGAATTTGTCCTGTTTTAGGCAGTTTTACTCTTGAGTTCTATTGTTTTTTGTTTGAGACCAAACTTCTGCACAGCTCAAATAGTGAAATATCTTCCAGAAACGTTTTATTCCACCTTCCTAACACATTTATATTTTAAGATTGGGATTTAACGTGAGCATTTGTTGTATTTATCGAAACTGTGTATAAAAACTCTATACTTAAAAACAAGAACTCTGCTTTGTTGCCTTTAAAATAATAATAATAATGCAATTTTTTATTTTTTCTCTGTGTTTTTGTCTTTGTTTTTAAAATTGTATTCTAATTGTTCTGTATGCATGGAAATGAGACGTTTTTAAACCTTGGTTTCACGATGATCCTAACACTAAGATTAAATATTGTGATATAAACATTGGCATGAACATTTCTGCACTATATACAGTATATATAATGACATTTTCTCTCTTGGCTAGTGACTATTAATGTATTCATTGAAGGTGCACAGTTATTGCTTTTCCACAAACCATTACTTTTATTATCAATTTCAATGTAATATGAAAAACCTCATTAAATGATTTATTAAGTTGCTCTTTTGGTACCACTCCATCGGAAAGCTTCGCCACTGCCACTTCATTCTAGAAATTAATTGTCTCTGTTTTGAATGAATCTTAAACTCAGTCTTGTCCTTGTATCGGAGCGTTCAAAAAAATTGAATAAAGTCAAAGAAGCTGGGTCTTCGAATGGTCAAGATCAAGGTCAAGTTTATTCATTTAGAGATAGATAGATATATAGATAGAAATCAATCAAAGAATGGGCATAGTAATGATAAATAACTGTTCATCTCATCTTGGGTTGAGTCCTTTCTAATGCTGCTCTGGAGAGTGTTTGGAAGCTGCTCTCCGTCACCTTCTGAGCTTGGACGTCGGGCCGTCCAGCAGACATTGGTCAGAGGACACAGGGGATTGTGGCCCTCTGAGAGGTTAACAGAGAAGCACCTGTCAAATACAATTTGAAACATTTTTGAACAGTCCTCTTCATCCCAGCGCTCAGCTCAAGACAGGACATTAAAATTTGCAGGTCAACAGTGTCAAAAGCTAAAAGCACAAGTACGGTTGAGCGGCCAGAGTCCATAAGTAAAAGATGATCATTAAAACTAAAAATAGAGCAGTTTCTGTGCTGTGAACAGAGCTAAAACCAGATTGGAATGTTTCAAAAAGGTCAAAATAATTAAGGTGCAACTGTACTTGAGTAAATACCACTTTTTTTTCCTAATATTTTTATGCAAACTAAGATGACCAAATCTAAAATCTCTCTCTCACAACTCGACAGTTTGTTAAAAATAATTGCTAATGAATGTGAACCTTTGGCCCCTGAGTTTGGATGATACAAATAGAGTGGGAAGGAGCACTAGGAAACTGTGAGAATATACTTAAACCAAACAGACTTTTCGACTTTAAATTATGCTACAAAGTGCCTTTAAGTCTGAACCCGTTTCATCAGCAGAAAGAGTATAGAAAGTATGCAGAAGCATTCATAAAGAAGGCAGTAACAAATAAATAAATCATTTGTTTGATTTGCCTGGATGGTCCGCTTTCTCCTTGTGTCCATAGAGAAGTTATGGATTTTCCTGGATTGTTTCACTTTATGGCATTGAATGTATACAGTACATCTCCATGCAGCCAGGTCTGTGGAGAGGTGACCTCGCTCAAAGAAGGCATATTTTTCAAGGATTTTTTTGACAAACATCTTGAACACAGCGATGTGGCCTAAGGTTTCATCATCACACGAAAGAGACAATGTGCAATTTCAAAATCATTTATAATATAATTGATGCTGGACCAAATACTGAATGATGGAATACAAAATATTGAGCTACATATGAAACGGATATTAAATTGGAACGTTTTGCTGTCACTCCTCACACCATTTTCCAGTCTATATGTGTTTTTAGGCTCTGGTGCCTCAACATTCAGTCTTAAGATGTCTGTTCACGATTAGTTGCAGTTTCTCCTTGCGTCTCCTTTTCTATGAGGAAATGTAGCTGCAGTGCACACGGAAAAAGGCAATCTTTTTAAAGACATTATCTTTCGTGGAAATGTTCCTAAGAAATAACTGTTTAGACACTTTTACTTGGTAAAATAATCATAATAAATAAGAACAAATGGGTGGGTTTTGTAAATGTTTTAATAGATTTAGTTGGTCTGGGGTGTATATTAGCCTATTTTAATGCTGAAATAATAGTTGGCTTACAAAGGTTTATTATTCAATGTTGTGGGTTGCACCTTAATTAATGCCAAAACAAGTTCCTAGTTTGTGAATTCTGTTCACTGACACTGTTCAATAAAGTGAGATGTGCCATGATCTATTTGATTGTAAATTACTGACACCAGCACAAACAAACAAAGCTGTCTATTCACGATTAAGGTTCCAAACAAACTAAAAAAAAACTGTACAGCGCTTTAACTCTGTATGACCCCTTTTGGTCCCTCTACCACAGTCTAGAGTCTGTGGGAGGTTAACTGTAACTGAGTAAATGTCTCTGCTCACATTAATAGGCATATTAAATCCATATAATTTGCTTTTGCTATTTTTATTTTTATTGTATAGTAATTTTAAATTGTTTCCTAATGCATGCCCTTTTTTGATTGAATATATGTTGTTTTATTATTACTCAGTGTTTTATGTTGCACCTTAAGGCCGAGACAAGTTCCTATGTTTTGAATTTTTTCATTGACAATGGCAATAAACTCTTTCTGATTCTGATTCTGATCTGATCTGATTGAGCAACACAACCTCAAATGAAAGTCTCCTCGTGACAAAATACTTGCTTTAAATGTGTGTTTCTTTATTACACAAACTCTGACCTCAGACAAGCAATCAATAATGAGTCTCCCTCACTTTATGACCAGTGGACTGAGGACAGGGCGCTTCATAAAGACCAAAGACTTTCTCCAAAATGTGTTTAAGTTCTGTTTGAGAGATATAAGTGGGACAGATAGAAAAACTCTTTGTTCCTGTCACTGTAAGCGAGCGCTCAGCTTCACATTTAACGGATAATGTCCTCCGATGTTTATGCTCATATCTCCCTCATTATGAGGCCAATTGTTCAATAAAACTGACATCCAGGGATTGCAACGAAAGATAATTTGCTAATTGATAGTCTAATAATTTTTCTTTTGATTAATCAAAAGTGCAGTAAAATATTTTTACTGCATTAAAACCAGTTAACCTTGATGTGAAGCCGGGTGCAGCACATTTATGGACAAAAAGAGTGCTCTCCATCAAATAGATCAAATTGCAGCTCAATTTTAGTCATAAAACTTATTTCTCAGCTATGGACCTATGTATAGACCAGATACTGAGTATTAAATTACTAAATGAGTTGACTATTATTTAAATAATAATTATCATAAACCGCAACTAATGATGATTAAGTTGTTGCAGCTCTGAAACAGCAGTTCTCTGACAAACAACCCTTCTCACCAACTACAAGCCCAGACCCCCCACGCTGCAGATGACCGGAAACTGGCTGAGAAACTCAATACCTCCTACTCCAGGTTCGAGGACCCCCCTCCCCCCCCCAACTTCCCCCACCACTCTCTCAGTTCAACGACAGGATGTAAATAGACTATTTTGGAAATCCAACCCCTGAAAAGCTGCTGACCAGACTGTGTCTCTCCTGCCACTTTGAGACACTGTGAGGGTGAACTGACCCCCATCTTCACAGACATTTTTAACGCCTCTCTGGAGTCATGCCATGTCCCAGCCTGCTTCAAGTCATCCATATTGTCGTGTCCCCAAGAAGCCCAGGATCACTGGACTTAATGACTACAGGCCTGTGGTGCTGTCGTCTGTAGTCATGAAGTCATATATACAGGGCTGTGTACTTTCTCCTCTGCTCTTCTCCCTTTACACAAACTGCTGCACCTCCAGCCACGACTCCATAAAACTGATCAAGTTTGCGGACGACACCACCCTAATCGGGCCATCTCAAGCAGGGAATGAGTCTGTCTACAGGAGGAGTGGACCGGCTGGTGTCCTGGTGCAGCGGTAACAACCTGGAGTTCAACGCCCAGAAGACAGGGAGATGATCGTGGACTTCAGTAAAGTCACAGCCCCCCAGCCCCCCCTCCCCCTAACAGACTCCCCCATCACCAGCGTGGACTCCTTCCGCTTTCTCGGCACCACCATCACCCAGGACCTCAAGTGGGAGCCCACCATCAGCTCCCTCTGGGATGAGCAGGTCTATCACAGCTGACCCTTCTCACCCTGGACATGGACTATTTGAACCACTCCCCTCAGGCAGGAAGCTATGGTCCATCCAGACCAGAACCTCCCACCACAAGAACAGTTTCTTTCCCTCTGCCGTTGGACTCATGAACACTTCTTAAACACCTGCCACTTTAACCACAATTGAATCAATCACTCACTGCACTACATCTGTCAATTTTGTGTACATAGTAAGTTTATTTTTATCTTATAGTAAGTTTTGTTTTTCTTCAATGCATGCCCTATTTGATTCTATATATCTTGTTTTTATTATTCTTCATTGTTGTATGTTGCACTAAATCTCCAACGCAAGTCCCTTTTCTGATTCTGATTCTGATTTCTCTATTGTAGCACTGAAGGAGGAGCACGGCTTCACACAGTAACCAGCACTCTCTCTCTCTCTGTGTTTTCTCTCTCTCTATGTCTCTGTCTCTCTCTCTCTCTCTCTCTGTCTCGCTCTCTCTCTCTCTCTCTCTATGCCTCTCTGTGTGTGTCTCTCTCTCTCTCTCTCTCTCTCTCTCTTGCTCTGTCTCTCTCTCTGGCTCTCGCTCTCTGTCTGGCTCGCTCTCTCTGGCTCTCTCTCTTTCTCTCTTGCTCTAACTCTCTGGGGGGCCCCCCTCCAGTCCCCCCCTCTACACGTGCCTGAGGAGGAGAAGGAGGGGCTGCTCCGGGGGACAAAGAAGAGACTCGCAGACGTGAGAGTATGGAGGAACACGGCCAAATAAATTAAAAATAAATATAATGCAAAATAAAATGCAGACAATAGAAACAGCTGACGTAATTGTGTGTCTAACAGCCTCATGCAAAGCCTAAATAAAATAGTATCAAGGGCTCCACATATTCAGTTCAGTTTATTAACAAAGTAGGCTGAATTGGATTTGTTAAATTAATGTTACAGTTTCACATTGCTACCGTGAGCAGGGCCGCCTCTCCACAGATATGACCTGTGACTTAGCCTGGTGGCATCGGCTGTTTGTCTCCAAGGAGATAGATTGGTTTAATTTCATAAGGTGGAAAATTCATGGCCAAACAATAACATCTCCATGAGACTAGCGGAAGGTTACATAGTGCACCTTTAATTGTCCCATTCCATCTTTAGTCTAAAACAACAATATATTGTTAATATATAACAATATTTCTGGAAACCAGTACTAAACATCTGTATACCAGAATTTAACCAGTTCTAAACAACCATAACTCTTCTAATAATAACTAACAATAATAGATAATTAATCAGCAAATACAACAAATTCTGATGCAACCCAGGACTCAACCAAAAGTTCAAAATAAATAAATCAAATCTAAATAAAGACTGAGTGCTGCTTTCAGCTCTAACGAACGATAATATACTTTATTATTGGATGCAGATAGCAAGTTAGGCATCCCATTGTTCATCAAACGCTCATTGGTTTGTTTGTGGACAAGATGAGCTGTTTTGTGTCATTGGTCATCTTGTCCGAGTCATTGTGGTGTGTAATCCTGCTGGAGGGCCAACTTTCCACCTGGGTGGCATTCACACGACCCTGGTTTGATCCCAGTAGGGGGAAAACATTTTATGATGCCCTAATCACAAATGGTGAACACGGGACCTATACAACTGCTTTTGAAAGAAATCTCTACAATAAAAATCCCCAAACGTTGAACCTTACCATTATTTGTTTGGGACTGTCCCCACAAAACTGCAATGTTAATCTCATGGCTTCAAATCCTTTCAACTGACAACAATCACGCCTTTGGAGTTGAATAATGGCACTACTTTCCAAGGCTGTTGAGGCTGTGAAAAAATAAATCGCTTCTGTTCATTTATCCGGACAGAAAAAAGATGTTGAACTTTGTGCCAGTTTTTTTTCTTTTATGTGGTCAATAAATCTGCACTCTGACAGTTAAACAGCAAATTCTACACTAGAACGTAAATGCAACACCGCCATTATTCTCATTATGCAATGCAAAGCCATTTAAATGTTGCATATCAGCCCAGGGTACAGTAGGCTATTAATTAAAAATGAATGTACAGTTTCTGCATCAGAAGATTGATGGGTCCACAGCAAGCAACATTTACATAACACCGCTCACTTATATAAGGTTATAATTTGGAATTGATTCATAGATGCAGAAAATTGTCCATATTTATCGAGTCAGCCTGTGTACTCTTCCCACAGACCTATATTCCCACATTCTTATCTCTAAAGGTTGCACAATAAGGCATTAAACGTCTCCATTTCCACGGCGATTAGCGGGTTGCACCACCAGGGCAAGTTACAGGTCTGAGCGTCGAGCACACTAGTTTCTTTTAAGCAATAAAAACCCCAGTGTGGTGTGCAACGGTGAGCGTACCTCACATTTGTGTTTTGACCCTGAAAATACAGAATGTAAGTATCTGTAAGTATTGAAGAGTGTATTCTGGATCCCAGGCAACTTGAGAAGGCCCATGATGGTAAACTTGCCTAAATGACCTGCCCAACCCAAGTCCCAAACATCTTAGTCGTCTTTCAGAGAGACTCCAGATGTATTTTAAGTATTGTATGTTCAGGTGAGATCCATTTATATAAAGCTATATATTATTATAAGCTGGTTATTTTTTGTAACTTATTTTACTAGTGAGTAAGGCAAGGCAAGGCAAGGCAAGGCAAGTTTATTTGTAGAGCACAATTCGTACACAAGGCAATTCAAAGTGCTTCACACAACAGGAAAAAATTCATTAAAATCACAAAGACATAGTACAGCAGCAATGCTTCATTGCTGAAAAAGTAACCTAAAAATATGACTTTTAAAAAATCTTTTTAGTCATAAATGAATAAATATTGTGTATAGAAATCCTAGTTTGCAATTGCATAACATTGCGTGCAGCCCAATGTGTTGCTTTTATTCGCTAACCTAGGTTGAACCATCTAAAACAAGAGACTTAGTATGCAGCTCTATGTCTTACACTGACGGCAGCTCTATGTCTTACACTGACGGCAGGTGAATTTGGACCAGTGGATTCACTCTGTCACTGCATCCAACAGATCAGTGTGTGGATGCAAAACAACTTTCTCCAGCTGAACTCAGACAAGACTGAAATCATCGCTTTGCCAAGAACAAAGAGAAATTGTTAACTGTCACCTCCAGAGTCTCGCTCTAAAACCTACACATCAAGTTAGAAATCTGGGGGTAATAATGGACTCAGATTGAATTTTAACAGCCCCGTCAGATCAATCACATCAGCAGCTTTTTACCATCTAAAAAACATTGCCAAAATCAAAAGTATAGTGTCTAAACCAGACCTGGAGAGACTTATCCATGCGTTTGTCTCTAGTAGATTAGACTACTGTAACGGCCTGCTCACTGGCCTCTCCAAACGAGCTGTAAAACAGCTGCAGTACATCCAGAACGCCGCTGCTCGGGTCCTGACTAGAACCAGGAAGTACGATCACATTAGTCCTGTGCTCAGGTCTCTGCACTGGCTCCCTGTGGCTCAGAGAATAGACTTCAAAGCAGCTCTGCTTGTATACAAGTCTCTCCATGCCTAGCACCAAAGTACATCTCGGACATGTTAGTGCAATATGAACCATCTCGGCTCTGAGCCCTCAGGGACCGGCCTCCTGCTGGTGCCAGAGTCAGGACTAAACATGGGGAATCTGCATTTCAGTTTATGCAGCTAAAATCTGCGAACAGTCTTCCTGAGGATGTGAGACAGGCCGCTACTCTGGCAATGTTCAAATCTAAACTAAAAACTGTTTTTGTTTGCTGTGCATATGACTGACAATGCTTTTCTTTGCACTCTTCTCTTTTATGTCTTGACTAAGATTGTGCTTTCTGCCATGTCTTTGTGATTTTAATGCATTTTTTCCTGTTGTGTGAAGCACTTTGAATTGCCTTGTGTACGAATTGTGCTCTACAAATAAACTTGCCTTGCCTTGCCTTGCCTTACATGAAAGTTATGCCTTACAACACCGCTCGCCTCCGTTGCGTATGTCTCACTATTTATGGAACGTATTAAAGAGATATAGGTTATCTATTGAATGTAGGCCTGAAGTAATGAAATTGCTGCCTCCGTACGAACGGCGAGCCTTTGAGGTCATGATCTGATATTTTCTTTTGCTGCTAGTCGCATGATTTAGAGCTGCAGAATCAAATAACATGATAATTCAGCTCAATGAAACTTATGAACGTCCTAGTTTTAATTCTGCAGAAATATTTTTTTAGTTTCTTACTTTGAAAAATAGAAATTATATTCCTTAGTGCCAGATTTACTTTCATTTTAGTTGTGGTTTTAAAGGGGCACTATGTAACTTTTGTTGGTGACGGTCTTGCTTTGTCTGGAATGTTCCACAGTATGACATGAAATCTATCTATCTGGCATTTATTCAATTACAGGTATTTTTGGGTTGTTTTTTTTTTTGTTCAAATTAAAAATACCATAATCTTACTGTGAGCAGGCTCGCCTCTCCATAGATATGAACTGTAACTTGGCCTGGTGACAAGTCCATGGGGGACTGATGAATTTAATGTAATATAGGCTTGTCAAAAGTAAAAAATCTGATTCTAATCAATACTAAAAGTATCAAAACTAGATATTCATTCAAGCAAGTATCGATACTATTAAAGAAATTCAGAAATAATTCAATATTTTACCTTTTTGAACAGTTTTAGAATTATGTTGAGCTTTGTAGAAGACCACAATGTTAAATAAAGAAAGCACTACTAGTTTGTGCTAAAAAAAAAAAAACCTATCAAGCCTATTTGTTAGTATCAATATCTGGTTTGAAATTTTAATATCGTAACAGCACTAATGCCATATTGTGGAATATTTTTGGCGCAGCAGTAGCATCTCGATGGAAACAAGCTTCAGAAAAGTTACATTTTGTTTAAACTTAATATTTTTGTGATACATTTTCCGATGTCAGTTCTTATCTTTACTTGGTCTTGAAGTAGTATTTTTTGCACAGTACAGTTGTTTTAATTTGTCAGTGAAGGAAGCAACAGCTGTTCGGATTATGAATATTGATTGTTTTGCGTGTTTGGATGCAGCTTTACGTAACTAATGCATTTACCAAATTCGTTGTTCGACTTACAGATCTGACTCCAGTACAGAGGCATTCTATAGACACACAGTTGTTTAGCCTCAAGTTTGTAAAGCCATAAAAATGCCACGTGTGGCTTCTGTATTCCCACAGTGACATCAAATGGGAACGGCATAATACGAACGGCAAGATAACAGCAACAGAGGCTCTGCAAAATGAGCAGACGGTACGTGCACACGAACTGTCGTTTGGATGAAATGAATTGATTGTCTTTTATGTTACAGTTACCAATTCATGTGGGAATTAGAACAGTGTATCCTTTTAATACAAACAACAAATCAAGAACAAAATCAAACCTTTTATCATAAACAAATAAAGAAAATTGATTCTTGCCTCAAAACTTGTTGCTGTAATCTTTTAAAAACACTGAAGCAAAAATATTTATCGTGCTATAGAAAAGCTAAAAAACTCTTTTAGGCTTTGTTACTATCTCAGCATTTTACAAATGTTGCATATTGGACTGTAATGTCTCTTATCATTTCTTCTACTTTCAGAAAACGTCAACGGTGAATAAACAAAAGCAAGCAAACTTACCAACCATCACCAAGTACACTCCGGCCCAAAAATCAGCGGTCGGTGAGAGTTTTGACATGTATTTCTCTTCCATCCTTTGCGTCTGTCTGCCTGCGTCTGTTGCACTTGGAGTTAGGAGGAAATCGGTCCTAGACGCACCTGCACGCTTGAGTTTCCCCAACACTTGCCACGCCGTTTCCTGGAAATACTGTCAGCCGTCATACGTACATGTGCGAGTGCGATGCTGCCTCTGACACCTATTATACAAGCATGAAACCCCCTCCACATGTACGATTTAGTCCTGAGCGTGTCACGGCGCAAACAAACGCCACCCTCTCTTCTCCAGACCTGCTGGGCCCCTACTTACCTCCACTGTTGTGCGCTCATCTACAAATAACTGCACCGGTACATCCAGATTGTAATTACTTTCAGCCTCATATAGGAAATCCCTCGGGAGTGGCAAAATGACAGCATCACCTTTGACAAAGTGATGAGGAAAATGCGTATCTCAAAATTCATTATCTACCGAGAAACTGTTAAAAGTCAATCAAGAGCCACTCGATGCATTTCTAATCATTGCAATTTAGCTTGAATCAGTTTAAAGATGCTACAGGTGACGTTTTTTAGATGAAATTGACGACAGATGAGGATTACTGTTGTTGGGTGATTAACGGAACCCAGCCGGATACCTCTTTCCTATGAATATAAAGTATGTTTTTCAATTAAAGGTGCACTATGTAATGTGAAGTCGTTTTGGCATTAAACTCAGGCCATGTTACAGGTCTGATCTGTGGAGAGGTGAGAGGTGTTTGTCAAGATATTTTCTTATCAATCAAACCTGTAACTGACTAAATGTTAGAAAGATAAATTAATGCCATTATTTATTTAAGCAAAAGGGGAACAATGGATTTTAATGAACGGTCAGAGAAATGTAAATACTGTGTACCTGTTTTCCTCCAGCAGAGCCCCTGACAGGTTGATATTACAGAAAAACGAGGCAAGTTTATTTGTATAGCACTATTCATACACAAGGCAATTCAAAGTGCTTCACACAACAGGAAAAAATCCATTAACACCACAAAACAGATAAAGAAAAAGAGAACATTTATGTGCAGCTAAAGCTGCACCAAAACACTCCAGGCAAAGCAACAAAATCTCCATGGAAACGAGCAGGTGATGTACCCCTCAAAAGAATAATTACATAGTGCATTTTCAACGCTTCCACATGTGAAAAATGAATAATGTCACAGTATAACGTGATATTTCTTCTCTTTTGTGGTTATTTTTATGATCTTTTTACATTTTGTGAGATACTTGAACCTCAACCAAGACATTTACAGGCACATTGTGGCACATTCCTGATGCTTTGTGGAAATATCGTCTGAATTAAAATAGATATTCATTTTTGTAAATATTGCACAGCCCTACTGCCTCTGTATCTTAACTGTATTCAAAGTATTTTCTAATATTCTAGTTTAATTATTAGATATAATTAGGGCTGGGCAATACGGAGAAAGAAAAAAAAAATCTCATATTGATACTGATTTTCGATTCAATTGTATTTGGTCTTTTTCAAAAACAAAGTAAAAATGGTTTTCATTAATGATTTCACGAACATAAACTATACAGACCTTTAATCAGTGCCATTCAACACAAATAATATTCAAACTTCTTCCTCTAAAGTCTGACTTCTGCCCAAAACCACATGTTTTGATCTTTTTTTTTCCAGACAGAGGATCGACTGTGGACTCTCGATTCAAAAACTCCTCACAAATAATTGATGATTTCACATGACTCAATCTCCATCTGTCGATTTTTGGATTAATTGCCCAGTCTGGCTTTAATATCTTGGTTTTTGATTGCATATTTCAAATCTGTTCTTGAACTTTGCACTAGAACATTTGAATTTCCTAATTTGAAAATAAATGGTATTCAGCCTAGTCAGTCTTTCTGCATGTCAAGTGCTATGTTTTCTGAAAAAAAATACTCCTTTCCAAAAAATCTTCTATTGTGAGGCAAGGTTCACTCAAACGGCAAGAAAAAAAGACAAGTAAAAGTGAAATTCTTGACAAATACACAATACGTGCAGGTCTTTTGCATTTATGTTTGCTTATAATGTTGATCATTGCAGAGAGCTGTTGAATCCCCCATTGAAACACTCAACAATGCGCAAAGCTTTTTGGTTGTTGTTGTCTAGTCCATGACCTCGTCTAACGTAGCCTGGAGCATTTCCGTTCCTAGCACCCTCTTCAGACTTGGCCCAGAGCTCTTTGCACCTCTTTAAGTGTGAAAACAGGGAGTGAAAACATCAAACGTTCTAACGCAGAATGAAAACAAGGCTACAATAAGCCCCGATGCTCCGAGTATTGTGCTGGGAATAATAACAAGCTGTGTATGAGTGTCTGCAGTAGACAGACTTGCGTCGAAGAAGATGTTAATTGATGCATTTAGTTATCCCCAATTGAAATCTCAAGAACAAATGATTAAGATGCAGAACTGTTGAGCATTTACTTTTTCTTTTGTTCCAGGAAAGGATGACTATTGCTAATTCAATGCTCTTTTTTTTACCATTCTGATCTGACACATAATTAAAAATGGGTAATAGTTGCTTTTTTAATTCAGAGGTGGACTTTTGGACTATGAATTCTGGCAGTGTGAATGGAAGATAAAAACACGTCATAATTTGATGCAGAGATCACGCAACGGTCTCAATTTGACTGAGCATAGGAAAAAAACATTTTACTTTATTACACGAAAAAAAAAAATTGAGTGTGAAATATTGACTGAAATTGTTTTGGATTATATCATTGCAATTGACCTGAAATATGCGGAAATTATGCCTGTAAGTGTCTTCTTCGGTGAGGTTTGAATATTGACAAAAACATAAAAAATAAACGAACTGATACATCCTGGTATGGAAAATTATACAGCAAGTTTTTTTAAATGTATTTTTTATTATTTCTATTTATCTGATAGGGACATGCATATTAATTACCATCTGTAATATACTGTTTAAATTCAGCAAAGCAGCTAATTTCCATCTGTTATTCCTATAGGCAGGTAACACAGATGGCAAATACAGTATAAAATATATGTATTTCATATGTATTTGAAGATGTTCCGGCAGGAGTCTTGAGGCCCAAATACATAGTTCTGAAGTTCATTGGGATAGTGATGTCATAAATTGTCTGTAAGGCTTTGTTGATCTCAGTCCAATATTTGTGAACAACAGGACAATCCCAAAACACGTGATAGTAATTTGCCTCCTGGCTGCCACATTCTCTCCAACAGTCTGCATTTTTTAATGTGCACTTTGACATGGGGCTATATAGAAGCGAGACACATTTTTCCAACAGAATTCCCTCCAAACATGTGACTTTGTGGTTTTCCACTGAGATGTACATATACCTTCCCACTCTTCATCATCCAGAACAAAGTGACCCTCTCTTTCCCATTAACCCTTAATATAATCAGCAGAGTGACTGCCCAAATTGTTAATACATTTGTACAATTTAGATATGAATCCCCTTGAAAGTTCAGATTTATATGCTTTAATGGTGGTCATCATTCTTATAATATAATAACTCCTTATTTGTAAATACCTATAAAAGTCCTGTTTCTCTAAGCCAAAGGATTCGTTCAACTCATCAAAGCTCCCCGAATGATTCTCCTTTACAATCTGGTAGAAGACCTTTATACCTTTTGTTGTCCAGACTTTAAATTTTGAGTCTGTGCTGAAATTTCGATCGTAATCCAACCTCAACTGGTTTAAATCCTACCTATCGGACAGGTACCAGTTTGTTAATGTAAACCAGAGCTTCTCACCCTGTTCTAAAGTAACCTACGGTGTGCTGCAGGGTTCAGTACTCGGTCCAATTCTGTTTACTCTTTATATGCTGCTTAGGTAACATTATCAGAAAGCATGGCATTAACTTCCACTGCTATGCAGATGACACACAGCTGTATTTATCAATGAAACCTGATCAGACCGATCAAGCAGACAGACTTAGTACTTGTGTGTGAACAATATAAAAACCTGGATGACACTTAATTTCTGCTTCTAAACTCGAAAAAACTGAGGTCATCTACTAGCCCTAATCATTCTACGAGCATGTTATCTGAGCAGATAGTCACACTGACAACGTCAGTGACCTCCAGCTCCACTGGAAGACCTCTTGGAGTCTTATTGACCAAGAGCTCTCATTCAAAGCCACATGAAGCAAGCCCGAAAACAGCCTATTTCCACCTGCGTAATATAGCCAAAATCAGAAAAATCTTGCCTAAAAGCGATGCGATGCGTTTGTAACTTCTAGATTAGACTACTGTAATCCCTGCTCGCAGCGTTCCTAAACTCTCCATGAAAAGGTTTCATCTGGTTCAAAATGCAGCTGCAAGATTACTAACAGGAACTAAAAGAGAGAGCACATTACGCCGGTGCTCGATTCTCTCACTTGCTCCCTGTTGAGTTCAGAATCAAATTTCAAAAACTCCATCCTCCTACTTACAAAGCCATAAGACCTGCCCTAGTACCTTATCATCCAAACAGAGCACTTCGCTCTCAAAATGCTGGACTTCTGGTGGTCCCAAGAGTCTCTAAAAGTACAGTAGGAGGTAGAGCGTTTAGGTACTAAGCTCCTGTGTTGTGGAATGTCGGATCTCTCCTTCACTGTGGGACTTCTCCAGGCCGGAGGTCTAACGACAGGGGAGCTTGGGACATCTGTCTAAGGACACAGGATACTTGGACATTACCAAGTCCCTATGAACATTGTATATTCTGTTTTTATACTGTTTTTCCACTGTAGCCCCTCGAGGCAACTGCTGTTGTGATTTTGGGCGTTACAAAAATAAATTGAATTGAATTAAGATTTTAATATCTTTGTTTAGTTTGTGTGTTTTGATCAGCTCCTTCCATGTTGCAAGAACTGACTTCACCCAGGGGTTCTCAACCTCCCCCAATTGACTCAACTGTTTGTCATCTGCCAGTAAGGCCTGTACGGGAACCCCTGGCACAACAGCAATCTCAATATTCTTCCATTGAGCTTCATATTCTGGGTCACACCAGCACAGCAAGGCTCTGAGCTGAGCTGAAATAAAGTAATGTTTCAAACAAGGCAAACCCCAGCGTCCCTTTTCCTTTGATAACTGTAAAGTTTTGAATCGGATACAGGTTTTTTTCCCTCTACCATATGAATCTTGAGATTGCTTTCTTCCACTCATCAAACAGGCTGGGGATGGAAACTGGACGAGTCTGGAACAGATGGAGAAACCTGGGCAAAACATTCATTTTTATAGTTTCAATCCTTTGACTTGATTCAAGTAGGGGATAAGGTTCCATTTTGCAAGGTCTTTTTTTATAGTAATAAAAAGATGGGTATCATTTTTCTCCAGAATTGTTGATAGGTCTCTATGAAGGATCACGCCCTAATATTTAAGAGGTAGAGATAGAGATAGAGATAGAATAGTTTCAATCCTTTGGTTTAGACCGAAATTTGGAATAAGGTTCCATTTTTCAAGGTTTTTCTATATACAGGAAAAAAAAGGGGATATAGTTTTTCTCTAAAATTGTGAGTCTTTATGGAGAAACATACCTAAATATTTGAGAGATTCTGTTTACTATTTAAATGGGTAGGTCTTTCTAAAACCCAAAAGGGGACGCTAGTAAGAAAGAATTTCTGGTTTTTGTATATTCAGTTTGTATCCGGACATTTGGCCAATATTATCAAGGAAATGCATCACTTAGGTACGGACATCATTTAGGTACGGACATTTCTGGTTTGGTTCAAAACAATGAAACATATCTGGATAGCAGGCAATATTATGTTCCATCCCATACATTGTAACACCATGGATTTTTTCTTATTATCCAATATATTGGGCCAGTGGTTCCAAGTATAAAGCAAACAACAGGGGGGACCAAGCGCAGCCCTGACTAACCCCTCCTTCCAGAGTCAGTGCATCTGTTAAATGACCATTTAGTTTAATTTTGGAAGTTGGATTGTCGTAAAGAGCCCCATATTTTTTTATTTATTATTTGAAATTTGCGCAGCACTTAAAATAATAAGGCCAACTAATAGCATCAAAAGCTTTCTCATTGTCCAAACTCATTATTACTTTTTTGTTTTTATACATGGTTCATCATGTGTAAAGATCATCTTATGCGTCTTGTGTTTGTTGTTTGTTAATAAATCTTGTCCGATAATTTTGAATTAGATTTGGGAGTATTTATTCAATTTGGACATAATTGAAGTGTATATACGATAGTCCACTTTCAGAATTGAGTTTGGTCTGTATGGGGCACAGTAAGATTGATCCTTCCCCTTTTTATGTATTGAGGATATGATGGACAGTTAAAAGCAATGGAGCAAGCTCCCTGGAGGTCTTTTATTTGCATTTTGAATGTTATCCTCTTTTGTCATGGCAGGTAAATTGAGAGGATCTAGGAAAGATTCTATTTCTTTTTATTGTTTCATGATATTTTAGTGAAACGTTTTTGTAGAAGCATTCAAATTAAATTTGCTACATTATTCTTGCTGTCTTGTATTTTATAAAATGTTCTCATTGCCTGTTGTTTTCTAAGCTTCCAAGATAGCAATTTGGAGAATTTTGAACTGATTTTATAATAATTGTTTGCTTGGTGAAAACCTTTTTTTTTTTTTCCTCTCTTGTCTTTTTAATTTCCTGTAGCATTTGAGGGTTCTTTTCTGCATGTGCCCTTCCAAAAATTTTAATTTGTTTCTTTTATTTCTTTCCAGCTGAAGTGACACAATTACCCTGCCACTCAAAACTGCCTTAGCTGCATCCCATAGAATGGGGAAATGTCACCGTTTTCCTCTACAAAAGTCTCAATGTTCTTTTCTTTTTAACTGAGGATCATTGAGTATTGTAAAATGTTCCAGGGGGTGTGTTTTTCCGTTTCTGTTCCAAATCTATAGTGATGTAACAGGAGCATGATCACTTAGGTCTATTGTACCTATGTCTTCCCTCTGTGATTTTGACCTATTCTTTATTGATAAAATTGAAAAAAAAAAAAAAAAATTAAATTATATTCTATATAATATATATTTTACATATTTTTCTATTCTAGTATAGCTCATGTGGATTGGAAAAAAAATCATATTGGGTAGTAGGAGTCGTCTCTCTCCAGAAATCAATTTACCCTATATTTTGTATTGTTACCAGTCGCCGCCACAGACAAGGGTTTCCTCAGAGTGGTTTGTAATCAGATCTATAACTTTCGTATAGAAAGTGAGGTCCCTTCTTGGGGGAGCATATACCGTACATTTAAAAGTAAACATATAAGTCCATTAATAGTTCCTTTAACCAAAAGAAATCTGACCTTTGACTCTGTTCAAAGACTATTCACTGTTAATATTTGATGTTCTAGGTCATTTAAATGGGTTTCTTGTAGGTAAATAACATCTATTTTTTCTTTTCTCATCTTTGTTAGTGACCATTTAATTGGGCTCAGTATGCCATTAACGTTAACGTACATTAACAATGATTCTCCCTAATCTGCTCTTGTTACAAAACCTTCCGGTCGAGCCCAATTTACAACATTTTTAAATCGTTTTTTATTTTTATATTATTACTGTATTCTGAATCCTCCGAAGAACAATTGTGGTATTATATATTTTTTTCTAAACATTTTCTCCCACCTCTGGGTTGTGCAATTAATCATCATTTATAATTGTGATTTCTATTATTACTCCATTCAATTACAACAATGTTGGAATTGAAAACACAATAATGTCTTTGTCTTTTCAGATTTGTATGAAATAGTACAAATATTCACTTCAAATTTATATGGGATAAATTCAGTAAAGTGAAATGATTAAGCATTTGCGTATTTTTGTGTTCTTTATTTGGCTTGGAGAAGAAAGACATTTTGGGGATTTTTTTGGGTGACAATTTCTAGAATGTTTGATTTAAACCAATAATTAAAATTTACATCAAGTCAACAAATGGAAAACATACACTAGGCTAACACAAACATTCACCCTAGCCTTTTAAACAAAAGAGTCACAAACCTTATGAGCCATGAAATCATTACTACCATTTTTACCATAATCCAGTAGCCCTACTCTGTTGTTAATGTTTGTTGCAATAGCAAATTCCAGAGGTTTCCTGAGTACGATGAAAACAGATGTTACAAATGCAGTGCACCACCAAAGACTAGAATGAATTTAAAAAGCCACATTGTAAACTTTGAGTGCTATTGATATTATTCAATATAAGAGATAAAGTGGAGGGCAAGGATGAGGATTTTTAGGTCAATCTTCTTGCATAGACCATCTTTACCTTCACGAGTTCAAGATCCATATGAATACTTGTATGTAGTATATCCTCGGCATCACAGTCTAAAGGCCTGTTCATACGTCATAAGAAGCAAGACGTTTGTTCTTGCTCTGAGAATTGCAAGCTCAAGAACAAACAACTTTTGGGCTTGGACATTTCCATTTAATGTGTTTTAGGCTCTACAAAATTTCATTGAATTGAATTACTGTAGCCTTACTCTTCCTCCAGAGCTTCGAGGTCTATTGGACAGCTCTTAATTATCATTCAACATTTTATAAGTGAAAGCAGTCAGCCAGAGATGCAAAGGTGGTATCGTGGCTCCTCTCATCCAGGGCTACTATTTTATCAGTAGTAAATGATACAAAATGAAGGTTAACAGCAATGCTCCCCAGCTATAATGAAGATTCTAGCACCAAGAATAATCAAAAGTGATTACATTTTACACCTCGTATCATATATTTAACAAGGGTATTATCGTCACTGTAGGGAAAGGAATCCGTCAAATGTGCTAACATGTGCCTGTAAATGTCTTGGTTGAGGTTCAAGTATCACACAGAACATAACTGGACCCTGAAATTAACCACAAAAGTGCATACATATCACTTTATACCTCTGTTTTGGAGATTCCACTGACATTTTCATCTCTTTTTGAGTTCATTTTTAAAGTTTTACTAATAAGACAACACTCAATATTCTAGTTTTGCATATCTCTAACCATCTCCAAACCAGAGTACCCGGAGAAAGGGACGCCCCGGGGAAACCAAACCCAGCGCCCTCTTGCAGTGCGACGAGTGGAGTACCAACCACTCAGCCAACAAAGGTCAACCAGATAGATGTAAATTTAAAGGTAAATGCAGGATTGGTGCTGTTCCTAAAGCAAACTGTTTCGTGTTTTGATGGACGTTTTAACTCTGATGCCCGGAATCGACTGCCGCTGTTGCAAGAATCCATTTTCTTTGACCTCTACATAAATCAATGTTTCACTGAAGCAAAAATGTAAACGGAAATGTCCAAAAAGCAAATCAGCAGCAGCGTTTGTACTTGTGCTTCCAAGTTCTATTGTGATTCTTGGAGGTAATTCCATAAGTTACCTAGCAACATACCGTAAACAAGGGCCAAAGCTTGTCTAATTTACACAATGGCTATTATTTGATGCCTAAAAATACATGCAACGTTTTAGTTTGTGAACGGCCTCAATGTTATGGGTTTCATCAAGACAGTTTGCTGAATGTCCGTCCTTCTGTCCCACATTCCACGCTGCCCTGTCTGGTCTAGTGAAACGCAGGAAAATCAAGGCTCACACAACAACCAATCAATGTCATTTTGTTTGATTAATCGTGGAAAAATGTTCAAAGGTAGTCAGTGGTCAGGGCAATGTTTTAAAAATCAAGATGTTGCAACTTTTTGACTTGACATTTTCAATCTGTGGAGCTTAGGGATGTCATGATATGAAATTTTAGTGTTACGATTATTGTGGGGGAAAAAAACATGATGATTTAACAATTATTCACAATTTTTTAGACTGTGACCAAACAAAAGTGAAATCTTTAATTTTCTTTTATTCCCGTGGTCAATCTCTTCTTTTCGTATTTACACAAATGTACTTTCTGAAAAACAAAATAAAGCAAAATGTGACAAAAGCAGCACGATAAGTTCTTTACATTTCTGTTTATTTTTGGGCTGTATATTGAACAAAAAATCCTTAATTTTGATATTCAATTTGCCACAATTATTATTTGACGATTATATTGTGACCTGAATAATCACAACTATCGATGAACCTAATAATCGATGAACCTAATAATCGTGACATCCCTAGTAGAGCTGGTTTAATGCCATTGTGTGAAACGTTCTAGGCAAAGCAAATAACATTACCATTTGCTTACCCCTTACCAGTAAAAATCCCATAATGCACCATTGAATGACTTTTCATTTTAGGTCAAGTGATAAATCAAAATGATAAATGGAGCGAGTGCTTTCACTAATATTTAAAGAACAAAAATGCGAATAAACAGCGCTTCATAATTGACATTTGGCTTTACATGTTTATGATCAAGACAACAGGCGCGGAATTTAATAACCTCTCTATATTGGCCTTTAAAGGAGCAAGCTCTAGACCAAAACGAAATGAAAAATGGATTGTGCTGCTTTGTGTCGGTTAATCTCAAAGCCGATCTACAACAACAGTGGTTCTAACAATAGCGCGTCGCTGCGACCGACGTAAAATGTCCGTGGTTTGTGGACGATGACAGATCCCTTTGTGTCCCCGTCCTGTTACGTAAGACAGAAACATGCTTCTTAACCAGAACGACTGTGGATTATCAGCTGATTCAAGAAAAAACATTTTATACACGTGGCTTCGTCAGGTTTTACAGTGATTAAAACAGGGCCACGCGAGGTACTGCAAATGTGAACATTGACATTGCCAGGTTTGGGAAATAAGATATACAAGTCTAATGTAATAGTGTGGGACATTCCAGGCAAAGCAATAACATCTCATCCAGAAAAAGTACATAGTGCACACAGAAATAATATATCACCTACTTGAATTAATTGTGAAACAGAGGCAAATAAATTGATTTATGCTTTGATGTTATTTCAGATCCAGTAACAAAATGTCAATAACTGATGTGTGTTGCTTTGCCGGTAAGACTTTTAAGCACTAGAGGGCAGTGTAGACCATTTCATTCACTCTTTCAGCCTGATGGAGGTTGAAATACTTTACTATTCATTTTTCAATCAGTCGACTAGTCAAAACGATTATTTCTATTGTGCAGTGATTTTTTTTTTTTTTTGCCAAATAAAGGTTGAAAATTGGTAGAATTCTAGATAGAGAATATTTATTGTATTGTTTTTCATTTTAAAGTGCATCATTGAGAAAAATCTGACGTTGTTTATTCTTGTTTGATTTTGATGTCTCTGTCTTTGTTATAAATGGCCTTTTTGCATGTATTCTAGAGTCTGTATAGTCCAGATAACAATTACGATTATCAAAATATAACTCCATTATTTATTTTTTTCAATCGATTACATTCGTTAATTCATCGTCGCAGCCCTACTATATTTCTACATATTCTAAAAAAATATTCAGGAATGTAATGAAAGCAACTTGCAGTTCATTTAGGTATCAGTTGTTTTAAAACTAAAAATAACATTGTTTTGGATAACCATTTTCATCAAATAAAAAAATAAAATAAATAAAATACCTTGAATGCTCCAGAGAGTTGTGATAAATTTAGTTTCCATGTGTGAGAGTAAAAACAACGTTGACAGCAGCAGTGTTTTAACAGGGGCAGTGAATTTTGGCACCACTAAAAGCACTTTCCTGTATTTCTCTTTTCACT
The DNA here is from genome assembly GCA_015082035.1 of Chaenogobius annularis. NCBI lineage: Eukaryota > Metazoa > Chordata > Actinopteri > Gobiiformes > Gobiidae > Chaenogobius > Chaenogobius annularis. The sequence goes on from BJKM01000114.1 coordinate 692,160, forward strand.
ACATACAACTCTCAGGCCTAATCACGGCCGCTGCACAAAGGGGCTGTTTGTTTAATCATTTTGGCCCCGACAGAGCTGCACAGAGACGACATGGACAAAGACGCGGCTTGTGTGGCGTCGGCATGTTCAAATCCACAGTTTTAACTTGATAAATGCTTGTGTTTCTCTATATTTTATGACAGAACGGTGACGCGAGGAATGGAGACGGAGCAAGGACAGACATTGAAACTCACAACAATACAGAGGTGAGTTGAAAGAAGGACACGTTTTTGTCACGGTCGCAAGGGCCCCTGTTTCTGTCTAATGCTTACAAGTATGACAGTAGTGGAAGCTGTTGTAAACTAGTTGTCGAAATGTAATGCTGGAAGCTCAGATGGTAACATGTTTGTTTCATCGATGTCTCCGGTCGTACGGGGGCTTTTGCCGTTTTACCGTCCACTTTTGTGTGAAAACATCCCGCTTCTTTCAGTGGCGGCAGATTCAAATTGATCGATCTTCTCTCCTTTTTGTCTTAAACTATTGAGAACCAGCCAACAGATGATAAAGAGTGTTTTAAATGTTTTTTTAATAGGAAACAGCGTTAACAGCCAATTAGCGCTAGCTTAACTCTGCTTTGGGCGTAGGAACGGCCCCACACACTGGCTGTAACTTAGAAATAAATTGATAAAGTCAGTAAATATGTATTCATATGTAAATATTCGAACAGGCTTCATGTGATTAAAGAATCCAAAATGCGTTCTGTAACTAATGTATGTTAGCAATAAGCTACAGTTAGCCTGTGCTAAGCTTGTGCTCAGCGAAACCCACAGACATGCAGACATGTTTTAGTTTTCTACTTTGTTCCTCAACCAATAAACTGTACGAAGTAGACTGTAAACAATTCATTTAACATATGAAATCCAACACAATAAATACTGGACTTAAATCACCCCCGAAAAAATCTTTACATAAAGTAAATGTTACAGGTAGAAATACCAAACAAAAACTAGAAAACACTAATAATATGGAGTCATATTTTATTTCGGTTTCCAGCTCATTTATCATAAAACGTGAACATTTGCAGGTGTTTGATATGAAAACACGTGCATCTAATACACACACATATAAGATTAGCTGTGGGTCCAGTTGGTCAGTTTAAAAACATTTACATCGTCTGAGTGAATTGTCTCAAGCCAAAACACTGGTTCACCACAGATCATACAGTTCGATGGACGCGACGTCTGTTTTCCCCCAAAAGGGAGCGGGGCCGTACTGGTGGCACAGGAAGTGACCAAAGACGTCTCTGGGGATTAGGACCTGTACATGGCTTAGGGCAGAAATGATCTTAGTTTAGACATGCACGTGTTATATCACTAGTTTGGGACTGATTAGGTTCTGGTTTAGTCGTAAGTCAGGAGTTTGAGGCAGTCTAGCTCATTTTAGAAGTTTTTTTGGAACATCAACTATTTCGTTAAGTGCAACTTGGTACAAAAAGTTCAAGAGTAACTTTTTTCTGCTTTATCTCAGGCTGATACATTTTGTCCGTGAACAGTTGGCGAGTGGCCCCCAGAGACGCACTGCAGGAGCTCAAGCAGAACATTTAAACCTTGTTTTCTTGAGGTAGGTGCAACCACACTGTCAAAAGACTAATGGACCACGAGAGTTAAGAAGCTGCAAGAATAAGCATGCTCTGTTACAAAATTATACACCCATTAAAATGTAAACTTTAAAATACTCAAACAAATACTCATGATTTTACATTTTAACTTTCAATATATGCCGCTAATTGCTACAAAGGAACACATTTCGTATATAGTTATTCCTAATTTTAACTTTTGAACACATGAAATGCAATCGTTAAACATATTAATAAAACTTAAAAGCATTAAATGTTGTATTAATTGCGTTGTTCCAGCGCTCAGAAATATTTCTTTTGGGATTTTCCCCAGCTCTCCTGCTCACTTTTTTAATTAGTTTGGAATAAATTGTATTGTTATTAATCACGATTTAGATTTTTATCTTTATCACAATTCATGCACACTTATTATTTTTCAATCGCTTTTAAGAATCAAACAAAGTCATCTGCTGCTTTTGAGAATTCACTTTGATTGTTTGAATCCAGCTGTCACTCACTCAGAGCCTTACAGTGGCTGACCAAAGGAGGAGTGAGGGGGGGGAGTGTCTGTGAGAACACATTGAGGTCTCATTTTCAAAGGTGACCTGTTGCAATGGTTAAATTTTCTTAAATAAATAAATATATAACCAAAATAGCAGATCGTCACAGGAACAAGGTCACAATTCAGTTTTTATCGCCACACCGTCATGCAGGGCGGGCTTCAAGGGAAAGAGGTCTAATCACATGTTTTTACTAAACTTAAGCATTGTATTATCTCTAGAATGTGAAACAGCAATGCACGGCCACTCAAAAAACACATGACTACAAAATAGGGATGTCAAGAGTATTAGGTTAATCGATAATCGTGATTATTTAGGTCACAATATAATCGTAAAGACTGAAATATTGTTACAAATTTAGTGTTATTTCATTCATTTTATAGAAAAGTGACAATTTTCAAACTAAATTATTTTTTATTTATTTTTATGTACAGATTTGAGAAGATTTTTGTCCTTTTTTCCTCTGCTCAGCCTTTCCTCAAAAAAGTAAAATAAAATATAAAGTGCATTTTTATCTTGCTGTTCATGTCAAATTAATCCCCCAGAAAAAAATATTTTATAACCCAGGACACACACTTAATGTGTTTGCTATATTGCACTGGTTTGTTTTAATGACAGGAGGAAAGAAACGGTAGGATTTTATTGCTGTTTTGGTCCTGATGTTGTTGAATAATCGTTACATTTGTATCGATCTTTATTCTCACAATGGACTAAAATTTGAAATCATGACATCCCTACATACAAAAACAATGCAGGATACTGTATGTCCATTTTGAATATCTCTTTACTTTAACGAATACCGCCGTATGTCCGTGTAGTGGGCGTCTTTCTGCTTCGGGGTCCGTCTTTGAACCTGCGGCGTTTCATCTTAACATCAGTCGCGAATTAAAGCCAACTTTAAACTCTCCTTCAACGTCTAATTGGGTCTAGTGTAAAGTCATTACCGTCGAGCCTCGAGCGTGCGTCCACTTTCACTGTAGCGCCGCCAGTCTTAAGAAATCCCACAGAATCTTAAAACAACCCGATCCCTGTTGACATAGAGTTAAAATGACTGTATTCAACAAACATGGAGTCAGCGGGCCTCTCCGGGGACTTGTACAAACGCCCAGCTTCTGTGTACACTTTAAATACGGGGGGAGGATTAGAAGGATCGGATGGCCAAAGGATCAAACCACAAAGACCTGCTCAGCTCGGTGTGAGAAAACATTAAGGTGCCCATTATGATTACTTACGACCCGTTGACTCGCCGAAATTGCTGTGAAATCGGCCCCGTGCTTGAGGAATGCGTCACGCGGATGGACGGTAATTGCGTTTCCGATACTCTTCTTTGACTGGCCGTGCGGGCTAACCTGACGCGATTGCCCGTTCGTAGCAAAAAAGATTGAAACCTATTTACACGTAGAGTCGAAAGCACGTTCTTGCAACGTATTGCGATTGAAAACTATATTACATTGTTAGTGCGTGACAAAAGCGCTGACGTTACAGTGAAGACCTTTTTCCGAGGCCCCCTAATAGCCCTAAGCTGCGAGAACAAGCGAACTCCTCCATGTCCCGTTCGATAAAACTGAGCCCTGGATCCGTGCCATTTCTCTGGGTTTGGCAGGATGTAGTGACTGGCTGAGGTTTGAAACCCCATTAAAAATTGTCACTTTATTTTAAGCAGCTGCCACACTCCGGCGTCCCACATCCTTCTGGAAAACCAATCAGGGCTCTAAATCCTACTCGGGACCGGCCAGACGACACTCACACTGCGATTGTCTGCGCGGGTAGATTTTGTTTTCTCTGGACGACTTTACGCAATAACAGCTTTTCCTTTCCTTGTCAACTCAATTAAACGTGTCTATCTGCCAAAATGTGTCAGAAGTGGACAGATTGTTTTTACAAGGCGATACGCTCACATTTATGCGTGCACTTATCAATCAACCTGCAGGGACTGAGGCATGCTGTTATATTATAATTGTGTTGTTATGAATTTTTGCTTCAATTATATTTCTACGAAAAATAAGGCAAAAGGCACAACCTCAATATATAAGCATGTTAAGTGAACTGACTGGTCACATAACAAATTGCAGTGCGATGATGAGAAATTATCTGTGAAAATGAAGGCCAAGATGTAGATTTTCCAGCAAAGCGATACATAGACTTCTTTTATTGGAGTATAATTTGTTGTTATTGACCTTTAGCACCTTTGCTTTGGCATTTCCTGTTTTATAACTTATTGTCTATTTTGAAAAGCACACCTTATTTCTACCTCATCAGGATTTGGAGTTATCGCACCATATTCAGAGAGCTGTATTTTCTGAGGCTCAGAGGAAGAAGACCTCAGATACAGCAGACTCTTTTTTCTTCTGTTTTTTGGTCAGTTTGCTCGCTCAATGTATCGATTATGTACATTTAATCCACTCACATCCATATTTATCTGACAACATTTTAACTTAAATGCATTTTTATCCCGCAGAGACATAAAGATCACCATTTAAAGTAAAGTAAAGTAAAGTAAAGTAGCACACCAAACTTTCGAATGTACTTAACAAGATTATGATGGGACGTACAGGATTTGTTGATAATTAATTCTAAGCCTGATTTATTACAATTTCAAGTCTAAAAAATGTTTTGTTTTTGTTTTTTGCACTTAAATTGTCTCATTTCTACATAAAACATGACAGTGAAAACATTATAATACATTATAATAATTTTCCCCCTCACATTTATGTGCATAAACTACAGGAGAAGTTTCAAATTGATTTCTTTACATTTAAGATATTGGGCAAGATTACATCTTTAATACAGTTTGGTTGTAGGGCATTTGACACACCATTAACTTTTAAAGGCACAAATCAAACAAATAATAAAAATCAAAACAAAACAAAAAAACATCATTAAATAAACTAGATACTGCTTTACGTTGCCGGAGCAGGTTCTCAGTGTTTATCTCTTTGAAAAAACTTTTAAAATATTATTTGTTTGCATGTTTAAAATCTGCTTTACTCCAGTACAGAAGCATCTATTTGGTTGAAATCTAGACTGTCTTTGCGTCTTATTATAGAACATTTGAGACTCTTAATAAAACTGTATTCTTTTCCCTTCTGCCAATCGTAGTGTAATAATGGACTAAGCTCTTAAGTCGGCGTGGTAACGAAGCTGCAAACCTCGTGGCAGTTTTTAAGACCCACACTACAGAATAGAGACTAACGTTACATAAACACTTTCTAATGCTGGAGGAACGTTTTGTCTTGCTCACTGTTGGCAAGTCGGCCTTTATCGTATGCAGATGGTTGGTGTCACTCCAAGGTAAACCTCCGCGTTGCCAGACAGCGCGCACAATACCTGCCACGGTCCAGCGGTATCCAGCAACTTTACGCTTCACAGTGGTTGTCTGCGCTGCAAATCCGCAGCCACGGTCTAGTTCCTGTTGTGCTTCTGTCCTCAAATGAGAGATGAGTAAACAAGTCTGAAGCCCATCTGTTTATTGTTACAGGTATACGCGGTCCTAGCAACGGGGAAGAAGGCGGGGGGGGCAAAACTGCTCCGTTTATTTTATATCCTGCTCTGAAAGTGTGCCCCGAGACACGCGGGACAGGATGAATAACACGTTTAGTCGGAAAGAAAAGACAAAAAGCAAAATAATCAACACTCAAGCAGAAAGACGGAGTGGAGGGGGGCGGAGTGCAGAGGCGTTTGGCAGGATTTCGCAAACAGCAGCAGAAATGGCAGGAGACAAAGCTGGAGGAAACATGTCCGCGCGATGCTTTCGATAACACAGAATATTGTCGAAGTAGTAGAAATGAAGCGAGAAGAAAAGTTGTGTTTTTTTTTTTTGTCTAAGAAAGCTAAAATGTTTGAGTAGGCCCCATTCCAGCGTGGAGGCCGGCCAGACGTAGTTCCCTGTGTTCTGGTGGGCTGTGAAGCAGAGGTCAGCTAAGTCTGCTGAAATCAAATCCGCCGTGTCCCCGCCCTCAACAACAATGCGGCAGAAGGGCCTCGGGCTAATTACATGATGATGATGATGATGATGATGATATTGTTGTGTTCTGGGATAAGTCGGAACGCAGAGTTTTGAGCCCCGCCACGGCTGTCTCTCTGGATTACGGAGACATGCCAGGCCTGCCCGAAAAAAGGCCAGGTGGCTTATCCGTTCACCTTGTGTGGCACTGAAGACGCTGAGCTCTGCTAAAATCGAGCGCTCGTATCGTTTTTCATGTTTAAAACTGCTCTTTGTCATTGTCAAACTGGGCTTATGTACATTACACCATTTAAGAACAACCGCACAAGCAGATTTAACTTCGCTCTGTGCATTATTACAGAAAGTCACCATGTTTCTGACCTAAAAAATGTAAATACTCTTTAAATACAGTTAAATCAGTGAGCCATGTCTTCTCCTTGTGTTGTTTTAGCAGCCAACCCTGTCTCTTTCAGTGGTGATCTGCTTTGACAGTTTCCTCAGCCATGTACGCTTTTTTTTTTCTTTGCAGTTTTACAACCGTGTTTAAAAATGACACACATGAGCTTTACATTTCATTAGAAGCACAAAAAAGTCCAAGCAGCAGAAAAAAACGGAGCAGCAAATCAATACTAAACCCTCGAATGCATCTTTTTTCCAGAGTTACAAATAATCATTGAAGGTGAATACATTCATTGGAGTAATCATGGACAGTAAATTATCATTGAAAGCACACATCACTCATACAGAAACGGAAGGAGACGTCGTCAGGCGCATGAGACGCACTGGGCAACACGACGCACCTTCAGATGTCACGGTTCCACAGCCTCATCATGCAGCCTTCAGCCTTCAGCCTTCAGCCTTCAGCCTTCAGCCTTTCCTTCTTTACAGTCTATAGTCTGGACCGCGCCCACGTGAAGCCTGGGGACTGTAGCGTGTAGTCTAGGCCCTGTCCCAGCTCCTCGTAAACTGCGGCTGCTTAATCCACCTGGCCAACCCAAGAAGACTAAACACTTAAAGATCCTCAACCTTAGGGGTCTTTTGAAGCTCAGAGCGACACTACTGCTCACAAGCTTTTACACACTTTATCTTATAGAGCTCATATTCGCAGATCTGTGATTGTTTCTGTCCTCATTAAAAAAAAAAAAAGCCATTAATTTCTCTACGCAAACGCAAACAAATAGCGCAGTTCCACAAATGTAAGTTTTTATACAAATACATGGTCTGGTCAGAATACAGAGAGAAACTGTGTTGAATGTATTGCACTTTTGTCTCACAGTGTTGGTTTGTGCTGTTCTTTACCATTGCTGGTTTTTATGTCTTTTCAGTTGCGACCTAACAATGTTGGGACTTATAAGTCACAGTTAAGCAGGAGCAAAAACTCGTTTTGCTTTGACTGACAGGTTGTAGTACACATATCTGATGCAAAACATACTGTATTCCGCACTGGGCACAAACCCAGGTTGTAAATTAAATCTATGCTGTCAAATTTCTATTTTCCCACTACATGTACCTTTTAGTTCTGCATCAAGGAATGCATCCTTTTAGTCGTGCCCTTTGCTGCTGACAAGTCGCCATGAGAAGACAGTTTGTCCTTTGGAGCTATGCAGGCTGCCGGGCCCATGTTTGGCTTGGATGCCAGTGAACAACATTGTATGGAGAGGAAATTAAAAATGCAGGGCTGCAATTTAAAAGTGAAACTGAAGGATATATTTTGCTTTCCGTAGTTTTCCAAATATGCAACATGTGAGTGTGAACGGAGCTTTGTTGTTCTGGCCATAACTAGCAGGGCAAATGTGCCTGCTCTTACTCTGTGTTCTGCTGTTTATTTCCTCGACTTGGCAGGAACCACGCAAAGGTAAACTTTCACAGAATCCTGAAATGCCAGTAAGATTTTACATCTCAATTAAACTGTGCCTTCTTGCCAAGTGGCTCCAGCGTTGGTTTATAGGGTGATGCCCGTTAAACTATTTACTTTTGCTACTTTCTAGAGCAGTATTTCTGATGCTGTGGTCGCTGTGGGTGGTGTCCTGGTGTGAGGCAGGTAACAGCACACTTAAACGGAGCAGTAAATCTCACCTCACACGCACACGCTTGTTGTAAATTCTTTGGAAAAAAAACTCAACAAAATATGAATCCTAAACTTCTCTTAAGTTTGAGTAATTAATTATGCAAGAGTAGAATTAGGAGGCATAGCTCGTCCAGGCAAGCTGCTGAGTTGAAGGAAACCAGGGATTTTTATGTAGCTCACTCCTTTTATAAACCTCAAATTTGCTGCTGGGTAACTCGACCACTTCCTCTACTTCCTGTGAGATCAGGCAGTCAAACAGGGTGAAGCCAAGCAGTGCAGGGGCTACTGTGGCTGCGATACACCTGGAACAGTACTCACTTTACCCTCGGCACCTGTGGGTGGGCGTCAACACTGCAGGCTAAACAAATAAGAACTTCTCTGGAGCTACGCTGCAGAAGAGGAAAGCTTATTAGGTAAAATAACTCAAATTCATCGTATTTGTTGGAGAATTTTGACTAGATTACGTGTGTTTTATTATATATTTTTAGCTTATACTTATGTATATTTGAAAAGTGCATTAAGGTGTTATTACTTTGTATGTTCCATAGTGACATAGTGAACTTTTCTTCTGTTATTGTTAATTATAAACAAAAATATCTTCGAAAAACATACTATATTACGGTGAGCGGGGTCTCCTCTCCACAGATCTGACCTGTTACTTGGGGATAAGTAAAGTGAATGGTTCTGTGTAATATTTCAGGCAAAACCCTAATACTACCAAAATACTAATATCATCTCCATGGAGACAAGGTGGTGGTGCATCCTTCGCCAGAAAAGTTACACGGTGCACCTTTAAATTAAACTAATCTAGATAAATTAGAAAAACATGAAATATATTTGATATCTTACACAGTGTTAATAAAAGGAAAACATTTATTGATGCAATGAAAAAAATACATTAATACATTATCTTTGTGCAAATGTATTTAATTTGTACTGTATTTTTCACCCTTCGAGGAAACTGCTGTAGTGATTTTGGTTGTTACAAAAATAAATTGAATTGTTTCTTTCTAAGTTATGTTCAAATAAATATCTGTCAAAAACGTTATTTAAGAAAAACGATGTCAAGGTCTAGTTGGAGCCGAGATGCAGAACTTGGTGCTCACCTGCAGATGGCGATGTTGTCCAGGCCTTACCGATGTTAAATGTCCATGTGTGAGGCCTGTTTTTCCTAATCTGTGATTTTAACCGCCACATGCAAATGTCTAGTGCAGTGAAGAGAGAAGGAAAAAGTGGAATGGAGATTTTTCTAAAGCTGAGTGTCCTCCAATGTCCTCCAATTTTATCTGATGTGCAAGTTTAATCTGGACTGATGGATAATGTTGATCAGCTTCAGGTTTAAAATTTCATCCCATTCATTATTTTTGTTTGAGGCCAATTCTCAGTCCTCCAGAACCCGTCTATGTACCAAGTGTAATTTTCCTTCTAAGTTTTACTGATGGCATGCTCAGGAACAACTAACCCCAAATACATCCCCTATTCATTTTTCTGAGTTAAAAAAAAAAAAAAAGCCGTCTTTTCATGTGGCTATAACAATAGAAAACCTTGATTATATTGTGCCGGGATGCCAACAAGCCCACCGAGCGTAGAACAATAGGGCTATTTCAACTTTTTCATGAAGTTTTGCAAGAAAGCTAAAAGCCAAGGTGCTCTTTGTTTATCCAGAGTTTTAAAAAGCCTTCATTTCATGTTATGAGAATAGAACACTTTGATTACTTTATGCTGGGATGGACTGCTGTGCTGGGAAATGATACAATTGGACGGACAACGGAGCTATTGACATTTTTTCATTTTTAAAGAGTTGGTGCAACATATGTTAATGCAGCTGACATATTTGTTTTGGAAACGTTGATGCGTGTGTATATTTATTGATAGATGAGTGTAAAAGATTGACAAAGCTCCGAATGTGTGGTACAATGGAGGCAGTGTAGGCCGTGTCACTCGCGCCTCATCTCCGTCAGCGCACACATGTTTACTCTTCAGCTTTTCCGCTGTCTCCGAGATGGCAGGCACACTCGAGACTTTTGTATATGATAAACTATGTGATACGAACCCCCCTGACCTCTCGTCCACCTTTCTTCGTCGCCTGTTCGCATGTACTTTTCCCCCCCTTTGCCTCCCTTCTTGTCTTTAATAAATCCCATTCTCAAATTTCCCTCTGCGGGATCCCTTCCCTGGGCCCGGCTGCTGGCTTTCTGCCCGCAACCGAGCGCCTGAGTGCCCAGCGACGCGGTGTGATCTCTGGGGAGAGACGGCCAAGCAGGGGGCGGCCGCTGGTGGTCAGAGCCTGAATGAGCTGTCCTTCCACAGGAAAAACCACAGCGTGTGGTTGTGCTGTTGCGTGTGTCGCTCTGAACTCTCATTTCATGGGTTAACGTACTGTGTCCAGCTGATCCAGTAATAGCTCCAAAGACATAAAATACACATGTATGTTGTGTGTTTGTGTCTGCCGTAGCCCACAGGCACAAGGCCGGGCCGTGTGGGGTTACTGCTGCTGAAAGCATTATGTCTGCTGTAGTTCTGCAGAGGTTAACGAACACGATGATGTTCCAGTGCCAAATGATCGGTTTCAAGTGTTGACCAGAAAGTTCACCATTTGAGTCATTTAAGAGAGAGATTTAGAGTGTCATAATAATACTACTGATACAGATACAGTATGTAGTTACAAGATTTAAAATGTTTATTGTAAAGCATACAAGACTTATTAAAAACTACAGTGATAATTCAGATTTTTCACTTTCCTCTTTCAGAATTTGCATGGTTGCATTTGCAGCCTGTCAGTCTTATTCCTCTTCTCTGCCTAAAGTGTGTTTGTGAAGCTGCTCTTCAAGTGCATATTTCATCATTGATTATTTTCTAAGAACAATTATCATCACATTTTCTATAAAGAATTAACTGTGACAGGACCAAATAGTTTCACCATACAAAAGACGAAGCGAATTCTTGAGCTGAATAGTTGTCATACAAAACCCTCGCGTGTGGAGTGGAATAAGGTCTAACACATGGAAGGTCTCTGAGGAGTTTGCATGTACAGTGTGTGTATACATGTGCTGCTGCAGATCTGTGGTGAACTGCACCTCCCTCCTCTCTTCACACACTTACTCTCTGTTTGTTTTTACATTTGCATTGTGGGACACCGATGCCTAGCTGCCCCTGCTCCCAACTGTCAAACAAGATTATTGGGGTTGCCCCATTTTCTTCACACAAATGAAAATAAAAACTACTTGAAGCAAAGGGATTATAACAGTGAACGCAAAAATGTACCGAAGCATGCTCAACTGCAGCTGAAGATTTTACCCAAATCCACAGGTTTGTACCAGAGCAGAAATAAAGTCATGAAGCCATAACAAAGTGAAGTCTGTTAAACAAAGAGTCCACTATTTGGAATACAAACAAATCCAAGAAAGACTGTTTCCTTTCTTCAATGACCGAGACACAGACTCTTTTTAAAATGTCTTTTATGGTTTGGGGTTGCACAGAGAATTGGATTGGGGTTCAAAGTCAACTCATTGAAGGCCGTCCCAGTACAACAAGCCTCTGAGTTTGAGAAATAGCATAAAGTCTGGGACAAGAAAACATTCTGTCACTGGGTCACAAACGATTTAGTTCCATCAAGAACTTGATCTATATTTTTACTATAAACTCTCCGTCTCTAAGCCTGTCCCTCAATGATTTATGACAAAAAGGTCCTCAAGCATATGAGCTTCCTTTTGCAAAGCACGGGGCTTTCAGCTTTTAGTAAGAAATCATATTGAGACGAGAGGTTGTAAAATAATCTCTGACATTAAGAAAGAACTATTAGTCCAACAATCTTATAGTAAAGCATTCTAATATTTCATTTTGCCCCCAGTCAGTCGTAAATGATGTCACGTCCTATTAGCTGTCTCTGCAGAGCTCCATTTCATGTCTCTGTTGTTTGGCTATAGGTGCATTGCTTTTTCGAGAAGAGTGAATGAAAGGGAGAGGAAAGGCAATAGTTTGTTGAGTCAGAGAAAAAGGCAAAAGGACTATAAAGGATGAGAAGTCTGCTGGAGCTGTAAATCAGAGTGTCTCCTGTCTGAGTTCTGGGAGAAATGGTGGTTGTGATTTATGAGATCTTTAGTGAGAGGGCAGCGTTAGGAGTGCGAAGAGTTACAAATGGAGAGGGATTAACCTCTCCCTGTAACTGTCAGACAAATATAGATGTTCTTTTTGGAGAAAAAATGTGCGCAGACGGTAAAGTTTGGATTGTAACGTCCTCAGGGAGAAAAGGGGCTATTTGCTCCAGACAATACTAGGCCAGAGAAGAGATAACATTCATTTACGAACCCACACAATTTCTAATTCCTTTTCAATCGATGACAATATGCAGCAGGGGTGTACCAATCAGCCAAGTAGTAAGAAGATTTGGACGTTTCTTGCATCAAACTCCTCTCTTCCAAGCACATTAGCATGTATTTGTTGTTTTAATCTGATCTCATGCATTTTAATAGATCTATTACCTATAAATATCCTTACATACACAGCACCACGTCCTTTATGAGGACCAAGAATAACAAGCCGCGGAAGGCCGGGATAGAAGGGGCTGTGTGTTCATTATGATATGCAGCATTCATTTGCCACATTAATTAAGTAGCTCAAGGCAGCAGTGGCAGGATGATGGACAGGCCCAGTCACGGGGGCACGTCTGATACTTTGCCAAGTCCAAACCTTGCTGTCCAGCGCCTGATTTATGGACAGAGTAAGTTGAAAGTTGGAAAACTATCCAGGAGTCATATTTTTAGTGGACGTAGCGCTGCACATGTGTCGACTTTAGGCCCGGGCCCACGGGACACCATTCATCTCTCATCACTGCCACGCGATAACATCCTCCTCTAGGTGCACACACGCCGGAGCCAAACAGTGGCCAGTTTTCTGTTAGTGTGGACTCGCATAAATACACAGCGGGTGTTTGGGTGACGCTGGTAATGCAGATGTTGGGAAGTTTCTTTGACAGAAATGTAACTGCGGTCTGCACCATTGTCTCATTTTCAATTACATTTCTTTCTTTCTTTTATCGTACCAATAACACAGCATTCACCTTGCATGGATTCCCAGAAATGGTTGATTTGACAAGCAAAAACTGTGTTCGAATCAAACAACAATTTAATTAATAGATTTTATGGTCAAAATATTGTTGTAGTATTTGTAAATGCATGTCTACATTATTGCAGTTGTCTAATTTGTGCTAAATAGTTTCATAACAAGCTGCAATCATAATTATGAATTGAAAAATGTAATATCAATTTCAGTTGCCAATTATAAAATAGATCTTTAAATAAAAAAGGTCGATACTTATACTTTTATGAGTATTATCATGTACCAGATGCCAAAAAGTGTCACACAAACTTCCCGGGGATATTTTACTTAATATATTTTTTACTGGGGGAAACTTACTATAGTTACTTACATCATATGATTAAGTTAGAATTTGGTGGGGACGAAAAGGTTAAATAAAGGACCTTTTTTGCATTTTCGAAGAGGCCATTTCTATGCCAGCTGCTTCTTGATGTATTCTAGTCATCAACTCCACATGTGCAAATAATGCTCCTCATGACTCTTAGAATCTCAGAATGGCTGATGAGGAGACTGGCATGCATGAGCACAACCGCTCACTGGCGCTCACTGGCAGAGAGCGAACCGGACAGGACAAACAGATGAAAGCCCTTTGAGGTAATAGACTCGGTGGCATTGAATATCATGCCTTAACATCAGTAATCAGTTTTTGTAAATGTTTAACACAATATGGAGTTTGTGGGTTTGCATTTGTGTCCGAATTAAAGTTTTGTTTCATTGTTGTTAAAGGAGACGTTATACAAAATCAACGTTTACGCTCTTTTAACCATGTTATAATTGCTTTCCTCTTCTCATACATACTTAGGTAGGGTAATTAGTGTATTTTTGAGTAATCATTATTCTCCTGCAATCACAACGTCATTGCCACCCCCCTATACCCCCGCCACTTTTTTAGAATCAATGATAGACGTAGGGCAGGGCCGTGCAGAGCATCAGAGGGGCAGGGGCTAAACTTTAAAAAAGCGCACCCATAAACCCTCATTTGAAAGCATCATTAAAGCATTTTCTTCATTATTTGTGTCGACCACAGAATATTTTAAACAAAATTGATGTAATATCCTGTAATTTCATTATGTCGATAATAGTGTTAGTTAAAGTATAACAGCCTATCACTGTGATATCAAAAGTTAATACCACATTTTCATGTCAAGGGGGGTTTTGGTGGTTCCCCAAGACATATCCTGTATGACCCATATTTGGACCCTCACCTACTGTTGGAGAGCTGCCTTTTATGGTATTTGAACAATTTAATGCCATTCGAACAGGTCACATTCATTCATAGAACTTGATTTGAGCAAAACTCAAAGCCTCTGTGCAAATGAACCTCTCCTTGTTACAGTTACTCATCACTCAAACTGTGTCCCACTCCTCTGAGGAAATCTGATTTCACAGTCTCACTCACTTCACTTCACGAGCTTCATAACATCTAAAATGTCTAATCTTGTGTTTAAGGCTTATATTGTCTTTTTGAGAAACGCACTGATACATTTGAACATTTTCAACCTTTGACGACAGCACAAGCAGTCTAAATGTCTGTATGGTACGCGGTTTTCACATTCTAGTATTCACTGACTTGTGGTGGTTCTTGTTTCCTTGTTTCTATTGAGGTTTATAGTATAAGTCGGCCTTGTCAGTCCTGTCCTGTTTCAACTTGTGTATGTCATTAGAAGCAGACAATACATCCATGGTGGCCTGTTACTGTTTATTTTAATAGGGACTTATGAAAAGATTGAGCACATTTGGTATTAGACGTTGAACATTATAGCAAACAATAGAGATTGAAGGGGCAAAAATGTACAAATGAGGACCCAACAAAGCGAGCAGCATGATTTTTCTCTTTATCCTTACTGGCATTGGTATCAAATATGATTCATGAAAGCTCAGCATGTGGCAGTTAAGCCATTGTCTGCATAATGGTTCTCTACTACTCTCATGCACACAGTTTAGAGAAACCAAATTGTGAAGGCCAAAATTGAACCGCCTTGGTAATCACTTTTGGTAAATCTCTAATGTGATTGAATGCAGCTTTCCTACTGGTGCTGGAAAAGGAAACTCGCCTTATTTCACTTATAGCGCTGTGACTCTTAAATATCGCGAACCACAAACCGTTCAACAATTCCTATACCTTTTGGAGTTCGCTGCTTTAAAAAAACGGGCCCTTTCGGAGATTATAAATATGGCTATTTGATGGCTCTGTTATTACGGTTGAGCCGGGGGAGCGGTAGGGTTTGTGGCCGTAGGTCGGGTGGTTGTTCTTGATGTGGGCGGGAGCTTTGAGCGTCCCGACCGCACGCTTCTGTGCTCTGCAACGGGGGGGGGAAACAGGGAGATCAATTCCAACTGAAGATGCATGTGCCATCCACGTGCACTTAATCAAAAAACGAGGTGATATGTAAAATAATTAGGCTGCCCTTTCACCACACAATGCAGGAAATGGTGGGGTAAATGACAGCACAGTGGCCAGTTGAATAATTGCAGCATAAATATTAGCTTTAAAAAGATTTACCACATTCCTTACGGGCACACTTGTTTCCTGATGCTAAATGTGGCTTTTTAATGGCCTAAGACAGATAAAGCTAAGTGTTTCCATCATTAGGTACAAAAAGGCTCATACTGTATATTTATGCTCATCTGTGTGGGTAATGTTTTCAACCCATTACATGTGTTTGTTGTTTACCCGTCTTTTCACTGTATGTGTAGGATGCACTTGTGGCTTCGGTCTACAGCAGCAAAGATCGGCAGGAGCTTAATACGCACCATAAGTCTTTATTGTCCCATGTGAGCTGCATTTCCAGTAAACAGGCTGTTATGGAAGCCAAGTACTCATTTAAGTCTGTGTGCTTTGAGGTCAAGGTTAGAGTCGTGAAGTCAAACGCAAATGGCAGAAAGTACATGGCACAGCAGGAGCCTTTAACTGTCTAATTTTAACAAGAACCTAGGGCTGTTTTCTCTCTCCCCCTTTTTCCTCTCTATTTCCGTTGCATTTGGCTATCGAGCACGTCTTCAGTACTTATTGCCGGGCAGTAGCAGTGAGGCTGACTCAGCCCTCTGCGCTATTCTCGTTGATGCAGTCTGTCTGATGGTAACATGCCATGGAAGGGTTTTTCCTGCTTCTCCTGGAGCAATGCTACTCTACTTCATCTGTCTATTTCATAAAGCCTAATCAAACCATTTCAAAATTTTAGCGGCTGAGTTAATTGTCGGCGAGGCAAGGAAACTTTATTTGCAGAGCTCGATTCATATACAAAGTAAGTCATTTACAGAACAAGAAACAGTGCATGAAATTCACAATACAAACAAATAAAAACATAAATAATCACTATACAATTTTACAGTTTGTGGCAATCAATCTTCTGTCATGTTCTGCTATAAATGTCTAAATACCTGAGCATAAATTCACCCGTTAATTTATACCACTGAAAAAAGTTTTCGATAATTACGCTTGGATGTCTCAAAAACGTAAATTATAAAGGCGACGTTGTATTGCTAGACATTAAGGTAAATAGTCTTTGCTTTGGTTTTACTCCCACTCTCACTTTCACTGGTTTATGTCTGGCTTTTAAACTGCGCCATTCCTTGAAAGTCAAATAAATAAGGTAAAGACTGCACTTGCAAACTGTCTATCCTGTCATCTATGAAGATGTGAGATAAATTTGAAGCACGTCTAATATTAGGGAAGGGCTCAAATTTAAACCATCTGTCTCTGTGTCATCACGCAAAGTACAGCAAAGGGAGAGGAGAGGTAGAATCGCTGCTACTGTCAAACAGCACAAGCAGCTTATTATGGGTGTTGAGACAGTAGTGTCCTCGAAAATAGCGAAACCGTCATCATATTATCGCATCTGAGAGGAAATTCAAATCGGCTCCACTGTCAAAGACACAAAGAAAACTTTAAACACACGCAGACAGAGCAGTGGAGACGTGGAGCTCTGAATGAAGATGATTGATGGGATGCCCGAGGACAGTGAAAGCAGTGCGGAGATACGCTGACAGAAAGTGTGTATCTGACAGTAAAGATCTGGAGGTGTGTCTGCTCTCACTCTGACCCACATGTCTTGATGCTCACACAAACCTGGCTCTCATCACTCATCTCTCAAAGACACTCCGCTTTTGATAGTTGACATGGCTGCCATCAGCTGGATATGGAAAAAGCAAAAGACTGAGAGGGTTGAAATCCTACGCTCCATCGAAAGGATAACCAACTTCAGCAGATTGTGTGGAATGTTTAAAATGGAAGTCAATCCCTAAAATAAGAGCCAGTTGACTTCTATCAGTTATGTAAGGCTAACCCATGCCAACAACTAATCTAATGATGTATATCATGTGCAGACTTTGTCAAAAGCTTTTATATTGAGGGTGTTGTGATTTCAACAAATCTCCAGATCATTTTACCTCCTGAAATTGAAGGAGCTTGACTCGCTGGTCATAATAAATTATGTCACATAAATCAATCCAGCAAAAGGGACCTGTGGAAGAAAATCTCTATTCATGATGGGAAGAATGAAGGCATTGTCTGACTTGCACTGTACAGCGGCCCGCGTTAAACAGACAAATCACCCCAGGCCTTCATGAGTGATGCATAGTGGGAGGCCAGGATGAATACTACTTTCCCCTCAGTGTTCCTCGCTGCTAAAACATTGCAATTAAAATGTCCCCATAGAAAAGGGTATGATGAAGCCTGCAACCCACTGACACAGAGCAAAGCCCTTGCTGTAATTGAAACAGGCCCTAGAGTCTAAAGGCAATAGCCACATTTATTTATTTTTATCTCTTGAACACGCCTGAGATCTCTCATAGAGCTAATTGCTTCTTCCGGCAGTCAATGGGTAGTTTATGTATAAAGAGATTTAAATCTGATCCTACGCCCTTGTTTTCAGTCCTGTAGAATGAGTAAAAAATATGGGGAAAATGAGATGAGTTGTAACAAGGATAAATTTTAATGTGGATTGTAAGTATTTTTAAAGTTTGATGGGGTGTTAGCTTTCTGTTTCTTTTCATCCATTCCATCATGAGATCATTTGTTTGAACAGTTTGATTGGGGGCTTTAAAGAATCCCTACAAGGCACACAAACAATCTAAATAGTTGTGGCCAAATACTTAGGGATCACAAAAGCTTTGGATGATAAAATGTAAAATGGATTCGTGGATGTCAATTTGTCATCGGACGGGCTTCGCTGCTAAAATAGAGACTCCGAAATGCTAGTTCGTTCAAAAAGCACATGAAGAGTTATTATACCGTTAATTGCTGTTTTCTTTCTTTCCTTGTTGTTCCCGTTGATTGTGCTGGGCATCAGGTGAGCGAGGAGGAAGGCCGTCTGTGCACATCTGTGGGCCAGCTGTGTGTGTTTACACCTGACCCCAGCCAAGTCACAGTCTGGGTCACTCTCCCCTTCACGTCACCCCTCCCCCTACACCCAAAACACTTTTCCTTCCTTCTGTTGAGGAAACTCCGCTGCTTAGTCCACCTCTTAATCATCCACAAGCCACACTGCAGATATAAGCCCATAAAACACAAGCTCGAAGCGGTTTGACAGAGAATGCTTTCATATCTTCTAACATATCCAGTATTTGTGGAAGACTGCTAAGCCAGAGACTTGTGGAAAACTGGGATGGGAAGTAGGGACATTTCAAAGAGAGAAATCGCAGTTCGTTGTGGCAAATACAGTACGGTTGACCCATGGATCATGCTAGAATTGCTGTTATTTCCACAAAACAGTGACGCTGCATCACTGCAAAACAACACAAAACACACTATCATGCTCTCAAAGACGCCGCTGTCCTTTTGGTCCAAATGAAGCCGCTTTGAGAGGAAAAGTGTTTACACTCTCACGAGCATGGGAAGTCATGGTTTGACTGATTACTAAACAACGCTAATCGCCATGATAAAAATGGAGCATTAAAATCAACGTTTGATAAACACGAGTGCGGAGTCACCAGAAGAAGGCTTTTGATACAAAGGTTTTTTTGCTCGGCTTTGTTTTCGTTGGTCTGTAGGTGGCCAACCACTGGGCACAGTTTGTAAAGTAGTGACATTGGTTTATGTACGTTTTTGAGGAAACAAACAAATCTTGGTAATCATGATAACTGTTTGGAGTGATTCAAGACCTTTCCTGTCAGGTCAGTTATCCACGAGATGATGTGAATTCATAAGGTCTTTGGGTTTTAATGTGCGATGCAATTGTTACTGGAAGCACAGCTCACATACGTAAATCAATCCTCTGTACCAGTTTTTGTCAACATGTATTTTTATCTTTTTTCTACTTCAAATGTCTAGAGACAAACAACCAAAAATTAGCACCTTCTCTGGCATATTTAAACTGTTGCAAATGTTCATTAATATGCACCAAATCAATACGTTTGCGCATAATTCTCAAGTTGAGTAAACATGAATACTGAACTAGCTTTAAGTTCATAAGCAATAGAAACAAAAGTCTTGACCCAAACAGAATTACATGTTGATCGCATGTTAAATGTGAATCTCCAATCTCCATCACAGACGTCCACAATGTCAACATACAATTAACGTAGCGACTATTCTTTTAAGAAGAGTTTAAATACATTACATGGCGTTACACTTTTCATCCATGGAGGACATCGCTAGGGGCTGAAGGGTCTTTGCCGTCGTCGAGGGCCACACGGAAGAGCAGGCTTTTACGGATTGCTTGCTTTTAATTAGTGGCTTCAAGTGCACTTTGTATGGATCACCAAGCTCACCACAAATCCATGGAAGATGTGAAAGTGCCCCCTTTGTAGACACAGCCGAAATAGAGGCTCAGGCTTTGCCGTGTGTCTTGACTCAACACAATGCTCAATGTGCATGCCAGACCCTGGGCAATTAGCTTCTAAAGTTTCCCTCTTTTTTTGCCTTTTGTCTCTCTTTTGAATGTTGAAGCTTGGATAGGATGAATATAATCAAGTCAAGAAAAGTTTATTCTGTTTAGAATTCCATCTCGTTCCAGGGGGGCTAATTTTAGCGCTGTGTAGGAGCGGTATAGTGAGGCTGCATGTACCATCCTACTTACAGCTGTGGGGGCGGGAGGGGGGATTCTCGAGGCAGACACCCAGGCTCCGAGGCAATAGACTGGGCGACTGGTGTTTCTAAACACTGCTGTAGTCGTTCTCCCATCACTCAACACAAACTTTGTTCCAACAAAATGTGTCCTTTTTGCAATTACCATGGAATCCAAGAGACTTTTTTATTTGCCCACACTACTTTCTTGGCCTTCACACTCTTTTGATGTAACACATGGTGTAGAAAAATGACTGTAGGTAGGAGATTCCAGCCTGATTTGATGTTTTGAGTAATTGAAAAATTCCCTTCTTTGACCAAACATGCAGCAATTTATTCAGTTCTTAGTGAAAGTATAATTTTCTGTTTTTCTATGAAGACTGCAAGAGTGCATTTTCTTACTGAAGATTGAAATTTCTGCACATATGGGTTTTCACTTTTACAGTATCCTTAAAATTACATTTCTCCACCTATGGAGTGTTGTATTTGAGTTTCTTTTTTTAACTCCCAGTGGCTATTCGCTGCCACTTACAGAGGAGAAAGAATCACATCTGACGAACAGTTCTGTGCTGTGCTATGGACCTTTTGCTCCGGAAAGTTCTCCTCTGTGGAGTTGTGAATGTGGCGTCCTCATCGTTTCAGACGTTTGACTGGTCTCAGACACGGCATAGAGGCGGACTTGTCCTGTGTCAGGCTTACATTACAGCACTAGAGAAAGCTTGGAGAGAGCTTATATGCGGCCTCTGTGGGACTCCCAGGGTCCTGTCCAGAACTAAAGCTTGTTAAGAATAACACATCGGCTAAGTACTGCTTGGGATAATATTTTATATTTGGGGGAAAATAGAACTTTCCCTTTTTTTCCCCTACTGATTTGAATTTCTTTCCATGGACAATACATTCTCATTAAATTATAGTGTCCTTTATATGAGTTTAATCCAACAGGAGGTGGACTCACACACACACACACACACACACAATTACCTCATTGAGGTTTACCAAACACCTTCTATAATTGGTGGATTGTAAACATTTAATTAGGTATAAAATATTTAGCAGCTCGGTGCAGTGTATTGTTTTCACTTGAGTGTTATCAACAACAGTTGAATGAATAATAAATATATTTGACTCCCCTCTGTCATCTGTCACGTTAAGTAAAATGTTACTGATGCCTTATTATTCCCCCACTATACTATACAATTTAAGCAGTTAATGTCCAATTCAGTGGCAACATTAGTTTGCCTGTTCCTAGCTTTTCCTAGCATTTTACTTGAATTACTTGAAGGTAAAGTGTGTATTGGTCTTTAGAAAGTTTGTTATTAATCTCAGTCTCTAATCTTAACAAATGAATGCTGCAATCATATGGAAACAATCTAGCCCTTGCCCTCCGAGAGACAAAAAACAGAGCCAAATGAAGAACATCCTTTCTCTTAAGACCTATAATTTGTTTTTATTACCTATTAGGTGAAACACCTCATTTATCAATGTCAAACCCCTCACAAGATGATAGCTGTCCACATGTAAATCAGCTAATGGCATGTATGGTTCAGAATTAAGTGGGCTCTTTCTTATGAAATACTCCACTCTGTAGGCTCAGTGACCCAGCGAAGCCACCCACGACCAGACGTTTTTCTTTGACAGAGCAGAGCTGCAGAGAACACTTAAAACAGGCCTGATTAAGCACAGACCAAGTGTGTTTCTGCACCTCGCAGCCAGACAAGTAATGCATGTAATACAAGAATCAAGGTTTCATTACAATAATTGGACTCAATTTTAATCTCTGATGTTCATGCTCTTGTTTCATTAGGCTAAATTAAAATGCATTTGGGTTTTGGTGCAAAGAGTAGAAAAGTCCTGTGGAATTCTCACATTTGTGTCCACCCAAGGCCTTTACTATTATTCATCTTACTGCGTACTATGCCATCATAAGCAGTGTGGACCGCTACTTTCAGCAAGGCTACAGCATGATGAATGACAGGTCTCGACTCAACTGTGCCAAGTAACACAACTCAAAATACATGATACGGAACCGTCCAATACTACTGTAGAGAATATGTGTCAATCTGGCAGACCTCTCCAGAACAAGGACCACACACTCTTTATTAGAGCCAGTAAAATGTCCCAAAGACAAGGCTTGACACTTTCTGCTTTGCTGTTATGAACAATAGTAGAATTGTGTGGCTCCTTTTCCTTTTTGTAGACCTATTATTTTTTTCTAACATTTGTTATTCTCACTTAAACTCGAGGCTGGCTGCACCAGTGGGCCACAGTGTCTCCGAACCGGGCCTGCTCAGGCCAGGAAAAACCCATTGGAGCCAGACGAATAAAAAGCCGAAGCGCCGACGCCGCACGGCTCCCAATCTGGTTCCTGTCAGGGGGACATCAAGGGAACACCCGCAACGCAATCTCCCAACGTCTCCCCCTCCCTCCCCCGCCCTCTGCCTGCAGTGCTCCCACCCTTCAGCGATACGTCTTACAGATGACTGAACCATCGCCAAATGCTCCCAAAAGCTGGGCTCCTTTTTTCCCAATCTTTTTTTTCTGTCTCGTGTCTCGTACGGAGCCAACCCACATGGATTGGGATCAATTTAGGATGAAATGATAATTACCCTGTCATTTTAAATTTTAATGTGATGAAGTGAGAAACAGGAAATGTAATAAACATAAATGAAATTTCAAGCGTTTTGATTGGGGGACAGAATCAAACTTACTTTACAAATGTGGTTCAAAAACTAATAAGAAGTTAAGAAGAAGTTGTGTGTTTAGGTGTGTCGTCATGCAAATCTTTTGAAGAAGTCAATTTCAAAACAAAAATTGTAAAGTATAATGTGCCTTTTCAGTCCGTGAATCAAACCCGTGCCATACTCTGAATACAAGCTGAAGGAACACAGCTTGTGCTTTGGCTCAAAATTCCAGTTTTGGATTGAAATGCCACATCCACAGCCTGACCTAAAGTGCATTTGTCATTTTGAACATATTTGGCATTATAAGATCAGTGATAGTGCAACAGCTAACGGTAGCCGGCTCGAACCCTGTCATGTTGGCTGTTTCACAGCTGATGTATGAAGCTGATTCTTGCAGGCCGCTGTGCTCTGCCTGGATTTGTTTAACCCAACAGATCAACCCTCAGACAGGAGCATGTGTGCAGGTAATGGCTCCCAGATGAAGTGAGACCAGCTCTTAGAGGCCTCGTGGACGCTGTAGTCCTTGAAAATGTTTTCAGAGACAACAGCAAATGTGGAAATGAAAGTCAATATTTATCAGCATCACATCCCTTCACTTTAGATGGATCACTAAAATCTTTAGCTTTTTGCATTTTAAACTTTAGTATAGTGTATTCAAAGCTGCATTTGCTCTAATGTTGCCTCCTGGAGGAGTGACGACAGTTACCAAATCCTATCACTCGTGGTGTTTGTGCGTCCTGAATGGACTTGCTCTTAGAGAGGAAGGTTACCGAGCCATGTCTGGACATTGGTTTGGAGCGCCGTGTGCTTTACCAACCACAGTCTAGCATCATGAACGGCCTCCTGTAACGGGCTTACACTAGAACTAATAGGTCTTTCCAGTCTGCATACTTATTCAGAAAGTAAACAAATAACTGTCAAAGATTAAACAAGGCTGGTGCATCTTTGGCACCAGACAGGGCCACCCACTAGGCCTCTTTTAAATACATTTTAATTTAGTGAAACTAGTAATGTTGGCAACTTAAAAACATTTAATTAAGGTATTACCTATATCTTTTCAAAGCAAGTCATTCTTTCCTCTGACTATCATCATGTTCTGGGCTCTGTCTGGGTGGTTCTCAATGAATTTGTTCCCTTTGCTGTTCAGACAGAAAATGTGAGCAGGCATTTTCCAAATGTAAGTGGAGACCCATCACTCAAAGTATGAGCTAGTATTATTCTCTGATGAGTCAAATAAATTAAATTAGCTTTTATACAGACCATCTTTTTCCCTAACATAATGATTAAAGGTCTAACATGTCAGTAAGACATACACAGCGCAGCAAGGGAGGTAAGCTGTATGAAAAAACACAAAGACGGAAACTGTACCACCCGGGCTCCAGAGGCTGTTTTACAAGCTGGCCTCATGTACCTCTAAAAAATGAATACTGAAGTTGATATTTCATTTGACCTTCCGCAAGAACATTCATCAGACCAGCGTCCACAGGGGAGCTCCCCACATCTCCTGCATTTTAATTTATGACGGCAACCCGGCGAGCAGCAGCAACAGGAGAACAAACTAGACCCTGGGGTTTGATAAAGAAGTCTGGTGATGAAAAGGCCTCCACCAGCAGAGCGCTGCCCTGCGCTTTCATACACGCATCCAACTGCACACTGTCCCTGCACACACATCCAACTGCACACTGTCCCTGCACACACATCCAACTGCACACTGTCCATGCACACACATCCAACTGCACACACATACAAACTGCACACTGTCCCTGCACACACATCCAACTGCACACACATACACTGCAACACACTTGTCCCTGCACACACATCCAACTGCACACACATACAAACTGCAACACTGTCCCTGCACACAACATACAAACTGCACACTGTCCCTGCACACACATCCAACTTCACACTGTCCCTGCACACACATCCAACTGCACACTGTCCCTGCACACACATACAACTGCACACTGTCCCTGCACACACATCCAACTGCACACACATCCAAACTACACACTGTCCCTGCACACACATCCAACTGCACACTATCCCTGCACACACATCCAACTGCCACACATCCAAACTACACACTGTCCCTGCACACACATCCAAATGCACACACATCCAACTGCACACTGTCCCTGCA
Source organism: Chaenogobius annularis (assembly GCA_015082035.1). Taxonomy (NCBI): domain Eukaryota; kingdom Metazoa; phylum Chordata; class Actinopteri; order Gobiiformes; family Gobiidae; genus Chaenogobius; species Chaenogobius annularis. The sequence goes on from BJKM01000114.1 coordinate 717,255, forward strand.
CACACATACAAACTGCACACTGTCCCTGCACACACATACAAACTACACACTGTCCCTGCCCACACATACAAACTACACACTGTCCCTGCACACACATACAAATACACACTGTCCTGCACACACATAAAAACTACACACTGTCCCTGCACACACATCCAAATGCACACAAATCCAACTGCATACTGTCCCTGCACACACATACAAACTACACACTGTCCCTGCACACACATACAACTCTTCCCTGCACACACATAAAAACTACACTCTGTCCCTGCACACACATACAAACTACACACGTCTCTGCCACACACATACAAACTACACACTGTCCCTGCACACGCATACAAACTACACACTGTCTCTGCACACGCATACAAACTACACACTGTCTCTGCACACGCATACAAACTACACACTGTCCCTGCACACACATAAAAACTACACTCTGTCCCTGCACACACATACAAACTACACACGTCTCTGCACACACATACAACTACACACTGTCCCTGCACACACATAAACAACTACAAACACACTGTCTCTGCACACGCATACAAACTACACACTGTCTCTGCACACGCATACAAACTACACACTGTCCCTGCACACGACATACAAACTACACACTGTCCCTGACACATACATACAAACTACACACTGTCCCTGCACACATATACCAACTACACACTGTCCTGCACACGCATACAAACTACACACTGTCTCTGTAACACCATACAAACTACACACTGTCCCTGCACACGCATACAAACTACACACTGTCCCTGCACACGCATACAAACTACACACTGTCCCTGCACACGCATACAAACTACACACTGTCCCTGCACATACAGCCAAATTAGTTATACTTACTTAATCTTATCCCAAACCCTAAGCGTAACCCATAGAGCTCGTGCACATGTCGTCACGCTATCCCAACATGCACCACCAAACTCCATAATGGCAGCGATGGCGACGGGGAATTCACCGTGGATGTATTATATTAGGAATTCACATTGAAACTAACGCCAATTATCAAACTTTATCCGAGGTTCAGAGACACACATGGATTTATATATTGTCATGTGCAGAAGAAAACCAGAGCCTTTTACCGGACTGACAGTGAGTCAAGCCTCACATCACTAAGCGACAAATGTATTTCTGCATTCTTTTGGGACTTCGTCTGGGGAATGATTTAACCATGGTCTCATAATTATTCAACATCTTTATTAAGTGTAATACATTTTGTATTGGCGATTCTAATTATTATTAATATATGAATTAAGCAAGAGAGTGTAGTGTAGTGAATTTGCATGCTGTCATGTACAAAAGCTTCACGTTAGTCAGTTCTTCACTATGTTATCAAGATCACATCCTTTTAAATCAATGTTTAATCTGACTGTTTTTTAAGATTTTTGTTATTTACTGACAAAGATAAACTCCAAAAGCAAAAGGCTCGTTGCCTTTCATTACTGCAGTTTTATCCCTGCCTTAAAAGCGTCTTCTACAAATGTAATCATGTGTTGCAGGAGCTCTTTACTTACACACATGCGAACTCTAAATCATATTGCTGACCTAATAATAACAGATTTTAGTCTCCATACGAGGACATGGAGTGTGTATAGAGATTTTCGTCCTCACAATGTGATAAATACCCACCCACACTAGCTTTCATACACGGCCAAACTGCACACCTGGCCACTGCACAGGGCGCCAAGCCTCTTTCCTGTTCCTGTTTCCTGTTATGACGTGCCCTTTTAATTATTCCTTTTTTGTTGGCCACATTCTGGAGCAGGTAAAAGGGGCATTCAAGCGTAGAAGCCACCTGGGACGGCAGGTTGAGCAAAGCACCAAGGGACCTGGGATCTGGAGCATGTCTGCGGGCTAATTAGTCTGCCTCGACTGATTAGCACGGGCAACCTCTCACCTGGCAAGCACAATATCAACATGTGACAGCGGGGCAGATGGGACCCTGACAGCCAACAGGACAAACTTAAGGCTAAAAAGTCTAAATATGTATGCAAAAACGAAATTGTTGTTTTAACTTGCGTGAATGTTTTCTTACAGTTCTGAAATAGAAATAATAGGAAATGGGGGGGGGAAAAAACAAAAAAACATATCAAGCTGTGATAAAGCAGTTGAGCACTAGGGGGCACAATTGAGCGCTCAAGACTGAAGCCAGCAAACCAATGGAAGGAAGCAGGGAAAGTCCAGCCAATTTAACTGGTGGTCTGCTCTCTCATCATCTTCCTGTGTCAGCATAACCTGGGCAATATTTAGCCTTGAGAAAATATGAAGCCATGTTTTAAATACACAAAAATGAAATGAAAACATTTTTGAAAGAATACATCTGTCAAAATGTTACTCGTATATTAGCTGAAATGTACATAATTAGTTTGACCACTCTCTTCCTCTTCTTTCCTCCGCACTTATACTTCACTTCTGCCGCCTCCACAAAGAACATGAGGTTAAACATTTATTCCAATGCTTTTTACAGCATTTCCTGAAATATAAAATGTGCAATGCCTAATTAAAAATGTATGATGAAATCCACATAATAAACGCACGTACTGGGGTATTTTTTGTTCGTTTTTTTGGCCTAAGTAGGATACAAATCCCACAGCTCTTCAATATTTCTATGTGTAGCTGCTCTATTTTATTGAAAGGACTCTCTGTGAGGGTTTAGGCAGGAGAACATCTATTAGGAGGTTAGCAAAACACTATCAGCTAATACGACCTGTAATTACTGCAGAAGTGAGGAAACACAGCAAGCTAACACCAGTATGGAAACAATCAGACAGTGCAAACACTGCGACTAAGCCACCCTGTGTGCGTACATTTGTGAGAGTCGATGGGTGCGTGGATGTGGACGGAGGTCTCCTTGCAAACAGTGTGGGTGTGCGAACTGTCAAATTGGAGTGGGTGGGAGTAGAGGGAGCACATCTGGAGGGAATTTATTGTATAATTCAGTCTATTATTGCTGCGGTCGGTGCTTAAGGAGCACGCACACAATTACCGTCCACTCTGCAAGGCTACAAGTGGCCTCTGGCCTAAACCAATAAACTATTGAGGAGGGTGGAGAGATTTGAGGTTATCATCGTCACACTCCTCACTGCTACCTCTCAGACTGACACTTAACAGCGTTTATAATAAATCCAGCAGGAACACCTCTAGTCCAAGCGCAGATTGTGGTCAAACAACAATTAAGTCTAGTCACACTGGAGGAGTAGATGTGTCAGGCCTTTTGTTGGCCTTACGTTCAAATGTGGTCATAGCAAGCCCAGCGATTACTTACCCTAACTGAGTCTTTTTCTGCAATATTGATCATTATACACACGATATTAAAAGCAGTACAACAAAAACCAGACGATGATGATCAACTCTGCAGCCAACTTGTACAGGCACTTCAGAATCAGAATTACTTTTATTTATCCCTAAGGCTTTTTATCACAGACATGCAGCCGACCAGCAAAAGACAGAGCATTATCAATAGTAAAGTTAGGAAACTAAAATTTAAAATAAAATACAATAAATCTGTATTTTCAACTAAACCCTTGGTGAAAAATAACTATAGTTGCACCCTCATAACATTACATATTTATACTATATATTTATAGGAATTTATGACATAACAGTTATTTTACAGTAGTTTTTGCCAATCAATGTCAATATTTTAAGGCTAGGAGTTTAGGGCTTTAATTCCCTGAATGTTGTATAACTGCAGTGTGAAATAACTGCTGGTCTGAAACTAAACTAACATTTCCAGTTTAGTTTGTTGTCATGGAGGATTTGGATGTAGTAAATTGCGTTGTGCTTGCTTAAACTTTAATTCGATTCTTCTGCTTTTCTCCTCTTTTCATTGCGTCTTTAACAAGCAGGGAAACTCTAATGAGGTGATGTTATTAGTTCATATCTTAAAACAGACATGAAACGTTGCTTGTCTTTTCCGTCCCAGCGGTCACCGAGAATAGAAGAGTAAAGACTTTAGCAGGGAAGCATTGGCGCAGGTCAGTGTGTATCTGGCCCTAAATGACCCGCCCTTTTGAGTGATTTAGGAGCTCCCGACAGCAGCTTGTAATCCTCAACAATAAAGTGCTTCCCCTCTGCGCCTGCCGCTGTGACCTCCACTAAAAGTTAAGGGTTCAAATGGCTACACGTGTCAGGGTCGTGACCTTTGACACTCACAACTTTCCATGCATTCACAGCATTCTCAGCCAAAGTTATATCTTAGGGCTGCACAATATATACAGTGAATTAGTGTAATTAATATCACAAAGGCTGTAATTACTTACAGTAATAGAATACCCTCTGGAAAGAAAAACATGAAAAAGGAAACCGCTTAAAGACTTCTACAATCATTTTATAAAATATAAAAAGTATTAGTTTAGCAGTTCATATTTAAAGCTTCTCTTAAATGTTGATAAAATGTGCACTGAACTTTTGATTTGAAAACATAAAATGCACATCTAATTCCAATATTTGTCAACTTTAATCTGACACTAAATTTGTATGTCATTATTATTATTATTATTATTACTATTATTATTATTATTATTATGATCATGATTATTATGACTATTTTTTCTTTCTTTTTTAAATTATTATTTTTTTGCTGTCCTTTGGTAAAATACCAGTTTTATTTAATAATTTGAAGTGAAAAATATCCTTTTTAATTAATCTTTACGTGTCCTTTTTTTGACTGCGTAGTATAGCATGGCAAAACATATCATTTGTAATACTTTACGTTGTTTCAGATTAAGTGGTGAATTTTGGACAACTGGGGCGTCCATAATTAAGGGGGAAAACCGTCACATAGTAGGTCTGATCCGCAGTGCATTTTAAACGAAAACATTTTAAACACTTTTGCACAAATAATCCAGTTGCAGGAATACCTCACATGTTTCTACTGATAGATTTTCAAACCATATTGTTAGTTTTACAGATTTATTGCATCTTTTTATACAAGTCTTCTCACCGCAGCAGTCAGTCCCGCAGAGGTGTTATGTCTGCCAGGCCCTGTGGATACGCTTCACTATTTACCAATATTGAAATAGCTCGGGATGAAGTGAGTATTGGAAAAGGAATGCGCTTGTGGCAGATCTCCACCCCTGATAATATAGGGTGTTTTTTTCCCCAAGTGGTTTTGCCTTCTTGTTTTTCTCTCCCGTGGCGTTGCTCTGTCACTCTTCCAGTAAATGTGTGCGTTTTGCCGGGGATGTGTGTAAATGCTTTAAAGGCTGTTTTTATTCCGGTTACTGTCTGTGTTTGTCGTTATACTATCTTTATAAGCAGTGGGCACGGAGCTGGAATGTAGTCGAAACTCTCCAAAAAACACAATAAACGCTGCTGGTTACTTCGCCTGCATGTGCGACCTTTGTACTGTGCATTACTTATTAGTATGATATAGTCTACAAAATATGAAGTTAGAAATGCGTATAGGTCTGTCACAATATTTACTATGCTGACTTTTATTTGGGAGGTGTGTACATTTTCTTTACACTTTTTTTTTTTATTGCAATACAAAAAGGTTTGAGGTGTAAAAAGTCGAATTGATAACTTCAAATAGATCATAATAGATAGAAACTAAGTAGTAAATTGTTTCATTTTGTTCTGTGCTCGTTGCAGCTCAGTTTTTTAACATTATTGTACATTTAGAAATTGTTTTATTGCCCTGCTTTAGGGTTGTCGTGTCAGAGGCTTAAAGTAGTTTCAATATTATTGTAATATTTTCTGCAGCATCATACCACATTTCAAAACGTGTTACAGTGACAGGCTTATGTAAGATGAACAGCTCAAATGTAGAAAAAGACGGACTAGTTGTATTTGGCGGGGCATGGAGGGACAGTGAAGCTCGTAGATAATAACTACAATAATATAAACATATAATTGATATTTTTAAGAGTCATGTACAGAGAGAGGTTGGTAACATACTGTAAGCCTGAGAAAGTAAATTATCATGTTTATTATAAACATGATAATGTTATAAATGATAAATAATCATATCACAAAAAACTGTGCAGGACGACTAAAAGTTTTGATGGACACAGTTGTTATGAAAGGTCAATAATAGGTTAAATCAAATGCTCTTTTTAGCCATGCCATAATATTTTACTCTCATAAAATATCTGAAGGTGATTGCTTTATACAGGTTTTAATAATCCACCATATTGATTCTGTCTTGTTACGAGCTCAATCTTTTTCTCGCGTTTTTTCTCGCGTTTTGTGCACAGAAGCGATTTATCTTTAAAGGCGCTGTACACGTAATAACATGAAAAACAGAATTAGTTCATTTTAAACTCTTCACAGCTCCTAATGCATACAGATCATCCTACAGATTCACCGTGATGAGTTTAAAAGCACTTTTCACCATACTCAGCCCAGAGCGAGTTTTGCCGCGACGTTAAAGCTAACTAACATTAGCATGCTAACAGCGCTCTTCCTGCTTTGCGGAGGATAAAACGCTTTATAATTAGATGCAGAGAAAGCGCTGTGGTCTCTTTTTCACCCAAATAGATGCTTTTATACTACATCTGTACTGGAGTAAAACAGATTTGACTTTATAACATGCAAAAATGTCAATGTGGTATAGGCTCTTTAACTGATTTCCATGCAAATGAGTTCACGCTATAAAATGTTAAATACCAAAGCCGGTGTCCAAATACATTTTCAAAACACCTGCGTAATGCAAAATATAAAATGTTATATCTGTACTTTTCCTCCTATAAATAAAATAGAGACTAAATCTTCTGTTCATGCTCTACTCTTGCTTACAAGCCAAATGACACACAATTCTTGTACAGTATTTATGTATGTACAACAGTTTCATTCATTTAATACAGAACCACGACTTACTGTAGTCAATGATACCCTACTATTCTCTCCGAGTGTACAATTTACACAGCTTGGTGATTTGGTCAGACAGAGACCACATGATGAAGGGCGATAGACCACAAACCAAGTGGCAAAAGGACAGGAAATATGCAATGAAGAGGATGAGGTCACCCGCACGCTGCAACCAAAAATCAAAAGCCTCACAGCCTCTGAATTAGAAATAATAATTTTTGTGACCTCCAACATTTAAGCTGCCACAGCTGAGAAACTCTGACTTCTGTCTTCCCGGAGCAGCCTGAGAGTACATTCATTTAGCCTGCGAATAAAGAGACCACATGAGAGAAGGACTCAAACAGAAGCCAATTAAAAACGATGGGAAAAAAACGACAAGAAAACAAGTGTCACGAAACAGCTGCGGTCGGTCCTTATGTGACAGTTAACAGGCTTTCATAAAAGAACGTGTCACATATCGCGACTTTAGAACAACGGGATGTGAAACCGCCTCCGTAGCAGATTCCTTATTTAGTAGGCTTTGCTTTTATTGGTCTCGGATTATTCAATAGGGTGTGTTTGTTCTTCACATCAACAGAAATCTGAAATGGACACAAATGGCCACTTAAGACCTACAATATACTATACTATTTAATGTAGATCAAATAAGTTACAGGCAAGCGATGTAAATTTAAGATTTTGCTTCACTTTAATTCACTCACTTACGTATAAACCTTTATTTAACCAGGTAGGAACCCATTGACATCGAAACCTCTTTGTCAAGAGCGACTTGGGGCAAAGGGAAAGACACGACAGCACACAAATCATAAAAACTTTTGCACATTTAAGAGACGTTTGAGAACGAATAGCTTTTTGAATAACACTTTGACCACAACTAAACCCAGACAACAAAGGACTAATTCAAAACTATGAATAAACTCCTTAATTCTGACTTGAACTATCAGAAGAGGCCTTTGGGACATTAGTTTTAGAAGCTGCAACTACAGACAACCTTTTCCCCTTTGTGCCCCTAGTTCTGCGTAATTAGACGCCATGTCGACTGAGACACAATGCTGCTAGAAGTTCCCACCATTCCCACCAGTATCACTGCAGAGGGCATTAAAGGAGCTTACGTCTGGTGGTCAGCAAAGTATGGCCAGACGATGCTACTGTCAACTTTCAAAGGCAACGCATAGCAAACAAAATCCATATTCAATCACTCACAGAATTTTACTCTGTCAGGACCTGTAAACACCCAGCCCCACAATTACCAACAATTACAGAGTAAACTCGCATCTAGTGTTACCAAATGATTTTTTTTGTGTCTTCAAGGGCTCTTATAAATGAACGTGTTTGTTATTTCATCGACTCCGCAATCTTCTAATCCCAGGGCACTTCAAAGTATTTACAGGAACAAGCCATAACAGGATCGGCCTTTGAGCTTCAAAGCTAAGGGGCTGCTGCCGACATAAATATGGAAATAATATGACTCAGTGGGAAGGGTTTGAGATTGGCAGACAGCGTAGAGAAACACCGCTACATGACACACGAGAAAAGAGGAGCCAATTTGTTTTATGTCCGACAACTTCACAGGATTTTTCTTTTTTTTCTATTTATTCCATCGCGATGCTTTTTCCTTTACCTAAACTTAGCATTGTGGGGGGTCAACCCAGCTGCCAGCTTTATGGAGAAATACCCTTTCTTATAAAAAAGCCTAAAAATAACCAGGCAACAAAGCAGTGCGGTTAGAAGTTGCCTGATTTTCCTGTTTAAAGGTAGTTCAAATGGTATTAACAAACGGTGACGCATTGGCAAACATGAGCTCCGTCACTCATTCTCCAAGGCAAACAGAAGCGTAGTGTTTTGCATGCTGGCGAAACAGAACTCATGACCCGTGTTCATTTTCATAACCTTTAAGAATCACAAAGGAAATGTTGACTTGTAAAATCAACAAAAGTTCTGAGCGGTTGCTGACATAAACAAGACCCAGCAGTTCAAACGCACTTTTATCCTTTTTACACAAGCCAGATGAATATTCTCCATCATATAGAAGAACAGGGTTTTAAATGCTTGGCCAGCACTGAACAGGTCTATGTGTTTTAAAATAAGTGACCAAGCTCAAATCTGTTGTCTTTCGCCCAGCCTAAGTAGTGTTATTAGTCCCCAACGTGCTGAGTTTGCAAGATGCATACATTTGTTGAAACTCCAACTGTTGATTATCATAATTATTATCTGCGCTATACAGACTGAAAAACACATACGTAAAGACCTTTTTACAACAATGACACTGAGGCAATATTAAATCAAAATGTCAAAAAAGAATAAACAATTACTGATTGTCATCAATTATGCACTTTATTCACCAATATTCTCTAGAAGCCTTCAGTCCCCAACCTTTAGTTGGTTGATGCCTCGATGTACATGTATTTTACAATTAAAAGGCAAATTCTACCATAGAATGGAGTGCGATTGTGAAAGTGAATGTGGAACAACGGATGAAAATGAAACCATGACTTCAATCTGGGCTCATTTCATTGTATGTTCATTAACAAGCACAACCACAAACTTCAATTGTTTTGGCATTTTTTGTGAAGGAACACAAAGTTGCACAAAACTGTGAAGTGGAGGGAAAATTGTACATAATTTACAGATGGAAAAAATAAATTTAAAAAACTGAAAAATGCAGAGCCCAAAAGTATTTAGCCAGTTGCTGTCAGAAGTTGCCTGGTGATCGCTGAAAGATTGAATGCAATAGAGTCAATCTGCTTAGGATAAATGCTGCTGTTCTGTGAAGGGCACAGAAATTTGTGAAGAGAATGTTGGGGAGCAAACAGCATCATGAAGGCCAAGGAACACACCAGAGAAGTCAGGACTAAAGTTGTGGAGACGTTTAAAGCAGAGTTAGGTTATAAAAAGATTTCTTAAACTTTGAACATCTCACAGAGCACTGTTCAATGTTCAGTCCATCATCTGGAAATGAAAATAGTATGGCACAACTACAAACCTACCAAGACATGGTCGTCCACCAAAGACATGGCCATCCACCAAAATTTACAGGCCGAACTAGGACAGCACTGATCAGAGATGCCGCCGAGAGGCCGATGATGACTCTGGAGGAGCATTGTGAGATCCACAGTTAAGGTGGACAACCATTAGTCGTGCACTACACAAATATGGATTTTATGGAAGAGTGACAAGAAATCATTGTTGAAAAACCGCCATAACAAGGAAGGAAGATGGATGGAGCCAAAATACAGGGCAATCTTTGAAGAGAACCGGTTGGCGTCTGCAAAAGACTGAGAGTGTGACAGAGGTTCACCTTCAACAGGACTACGACCCTAAAACTTAAAGCCAGATCTATAAAGGAATGGTTTAAAACAAAACATATGTAAGTGTTAGAATGGCCCAGTCAAAGTCCAGACCTAAATCCAATCCAGAATCTGTGGCAAGATCTAAAAACTGATGTTCACAAACGGTCTCTGTCAAATCTGACTGAGCTTGAGCTGTTTTGCAAAGACGAATGGGCAAAAATGTCAGTGTGTAGGTGAACAAAGCTGGTAGGGCCTGTGCAAAAGGCCCCGTAACTTCAGTGTTCCCATGAGTTTGTAGTTATCGGAGCATCCAGTAGTGGGCGCTCCTGCCCTGCCATAATAACTGTGCTTTATGATGTAACCTGTATTCCTGTCCTTTACGCTTGCATGACCAGTGTGCTTTACGATGTCACCTGCATTCATTTCCTTTATGTTTTGCATGATGTGCCTTGTGACATCCCTATGCTTTATGACATTATATGTGCTTCGAAGATCGAGTCCGCTCTTCTTAAAGTTTTAGTATTGTTGTTGTCGGGGTTCAGTGAACGTGTTAGCAAACTGTGTGCACCTGTTAAGTTCAATAAAGCACCTGAACCCTTCTTTGCGTCTCCTCGTGGTTTCCATCGGTCCACTTATCTGAACCAGCACCTCACAGTCCAGAGAATCCTGGGATGTCTCCCCAACAGGGCCATTCTCAAAACAATTTTCAGCTGTAATGGCAGAGAACGGCGTTTCCATAAAGTAATGGCTCAAGGGGACTTTTGCACACTGCACTATTCAGTTTTTAATTTATTTTTTAAATCTGGAAATCCTGAATTTTCCTTTCACTTCACCTTTGTGTGCCACTTTGTGTTGATCTTTCACAAAAAATGCCAACACAATTTAGAACAGATGAAAGTGAGGCTGAGTACAGATGAACATGAGGCTGAGTCAGATGAACATGAGGCTGTATCAGATTAACGCGAGGCCAAGATCAGATGAACATGAGGCTGAGTCAGTTGAACATGAGGCTGAGTACAGATGAACATGAGGCTGTATCAGATTAACGCGAGGCCAAGATCAGATGAACATGAGGCTGAGTCAGTTGAACGTGAGGCAGAGTACAGATGAACATGAGTCCGAGTACAAATGAACATGAGGCTGAGTCGAGGCAAACGTGAGGCTGAGTCAGATGAACGTGAGGCTGAGTACGGATGAAAATGAGGCTGAGTCAGTTGAACATAGGCTGAGTCAGTTGACCATGAAGCTGACTACTGATGAACATGAGGCTGAATCAAATGAACGTGAGGCTGAGTCAGATGAACATGAGGCTGTGGCAGATTGGCAGATGAACTTGAGGCTGAGTCAGATGAAGGTGAGACCGAGTACAGATGAACATGGGGCTGAGTACGGATGAATGTGAGGCTGAGTCAGATGAACATGAGGCCGAGTACAGATGAACATGAGGCTGAGTACAGCCAAACGTGAGGCTGAGTCAGATGAACATGAGACTGTGGCAGATTGGCAGATGAACATGAGGCTGAGTACAGATGAACATGAGGCTTAGTCAGATGAACATAAGGCTGGATCAGATGAACGTGAAGCTGATTACAAATGAACATGAGGCTGAGTACAGATGAACTTGAGGCTGTATACGGATGAACATGAGGCTTTGTCAGTTGAACATGAGGCTGAGTACAAATGAACATGAGGCTTAGTAAAGATGAACATGAGGCTGAGTCAGATGAACGTGAGGCTGATTACAGATGAACATGAGGCTGAGTAAAGATGAACATGAGGCTGAATACGGCGGAACATGAGACTGAGTCAGATGAACATGAGGCTGAGTACAGGTGAACATGAGGCTGAGTATAGATGAACATGAGGCTAAATCAGATGAAGGTGAGGCTGTGTCAGATGAACGTGAGGCTAAATTCAGATGAACATGAGGCTGAATACAGGCGAACATCAGGCTATGTCAGATGAACGTGAGGCTGTGTCATATGAACGTGAGGCTAAATTCAGATGAACATGAGGCTGAGAACATATGAACATGTGGCTGAGTAAGATGAACATGAGGCTGAGTACAGATGAACATGAAGCTGAGTCAGATGAACGTGAGGCTGAATCAGATGCATGTGAGGCTGATTACAGATGAACGTGAAGCTGAGTACAGATCAAACTGAGGGCGGAATACAGGCGAACATGAGGCTGTGTCAGACGAACATGAGGCTGTGTCATATGAACGTGAGGCTAAATTCAGATGATGCTGAGTGCAGATGAACAAGAGGCTGAATCAGATGAACACGAGGCTGAGTACATATGAACATGAGGCTGAGTAAGATGAACATGAGGCTGAGTACAGATGAACATGAGGCTGAGTACAGATGAACAAGAGGCTGAGTGAAGATGAACGTGAGGCTGAGTACAGATGAAATTGAGGCTGAATACAGATGACTTTGAGGCTGAATCAGATGAAATTGAGGCTGAGTACAAATGAACATGAGGCTGAGTACAGACAAACGTGAGGCTGAGTCAGATGAACACGAGGCTGTGGCAGATGAACGAGGCTGAATACAGATGAACATGAGGCTGAATCAGATGAACATGAGGCTGAGTACAGATGAACATGAGGATGAATACAAATGAACATGAGGCCGAGTACAGAAAAACGTGAGGCTGAGTCAGATGAACTTGAGGCTGAATACAGATGAACATGATGCTGAATCAGATGAATGTGAGGCTGAGTCAGTTGAACATGAGGCTGAGTACAGGCGAGCATGAGGCTGTATCAGATTAACGCGAGGCCAAAATCAGATGAACATGAGGCTGAGTCAGTTGAACGTGAGGCAGAGTCAGCTGATCGTGAGGCTGAATCAGACGAAGGTGAGGCTGAGTACAGATGAACATGAGGCTGAGTACAGAAGAACATGAGGCCGAGTACAAATGAACATGAGGCTGAGTAGAGGCAAACGTGAGGCTGAGTCAGATGAACATGAGGCTGTGGCAGATTGGCAGATGAACATGATGCTGCGTACATATGAACAAGAGGCTGAGTCAGTTGAACATGAGGCTGAGTACAGATGAACATGATGCTGAATCAGATGAACGTGAGTCTGAGTCAGATGAAGGTGAGACTGAGTACAGATGAACATGAGGCTGAGTACAGACAAACGTGAGGCTGTGGCAGATTGGCAGATGAACATGATGCTGAGTACAGATGAACATAATGCTTAATCAGATGAACATGAAGCTGAGTATAGATGAATGCGAGGCTGTATCAGATGAACATGAGGCTGAAAATGATGAACATGATGCAGAGTGCAGATGAACATGAGGCTTAGTAAGATGAACATGAGGCTGAGTCAGACGAACATGAGGCTGTATCAGATGAACAAGAGGCTGAGTAAGATGAACATGAACGTGCACACTGTCATTTTTCAACCTGAAAATGCAGTCAGTTATTAGACCTTGTATAGACATATATCATAATATTAATTGTATTTTAATGCTGCATGGATTTTTGCCATAGAAGTTTATTAATACGTATCATTTTAAATTAGCTTGGGCATATGTTTTCTGTAACAAATTCATTATGTGAATATAATCTTATGTCAAGACCAATCTTGACTTTTTTGTCATGTCCAAATTATCATGACTTTGTTTTGAATTCAAATAATTATAGGGCTCTTTTATCTTTACTTCCTTAATTCCTGAATGAAATCTGTGCTTTCTGATTGGATTTGTGTGTGCGAGTGTGTGTGGGCGCCCTGCAGAAATTAAAGAGGCTCTACGATGAATATGTAGAGCAGATGTAGCGGCCAAGCTCAAAGCCTGGAGCCTGGAGCCCATTTGACACTGTAGGAAATGTCGGCTGTGACAGGAGGAAAACCATTGGTGGGGTTGCCAGGTTGAACTCATAACTTACATCTTCAAAATGATAGAAACATATACACAAGCCCAATCGCCTGACCCTTCCAGCCGCCTTTCTGTTTTAAACAATTATCCAGCCTGTTGCCATAAGTCTGAGCTTTTACGACTTCCCCATTTAATTTCAGTTCCTAACATAAAGGCATTTGTAATATAATAAATGCCAGCGACTTGGAAAGGGAAAATCTATAATTCACTCCAGTCGTGTAATTTATTCCATTTGTTTGGTCACAAAGAGCTTTGGTCCGGATCAGGAAACTACAGAGACAACTGCCTTTCGAAAGCGCAGAGATTGGCCGAGGATCAGTCAGTGCTTTCAGCGAGGAGTGCGTCTTCATGTAGCCTAAACAATGACAATAACACAACAATAACGCCTCAGAGCGCTAAGGCCATGACATCGTTGGAGCTTCAGACTCTCCCTCGCTATGGAATCCTCGAACCCATGCACACGAACAAGAAGTTAATTCAGGATATGCACTTTGTTTTGAGTATTTTGCTTTCTTTGTATAATTTGGTTCAGGCCAGGACCCCCAAAATAACCATACAACCAATTCGGTACCCCTACAGTAAATAGAAATAGAATGCCGGTCTGTAAGGTTTTCAAGTTGTAAATCTGATAACATTTGGTATATTTGTATTCATTTTTATTAGTTTATTATGTTATCTTACCCAATTTCACTAAAACATACTGTTTTCAATAAAAATAGATGTAATACAGTGTCATAATTTAAAAATTATATTATTAAATCATCTCGCACATCCAGATCATGCTTCGACCCCTACTTTGGAAACCACTGATTTTGTTCATAAGTTAATATTATTTGAAATGTTTCAAGTTATTGAAATAAAATTTTGTTTTTTGTTATCTCAACCAAACAGTGTGTTACAGAGGAGCAACACATCTGGCTCGTGATTTACACCGTAAACTTTCTCTGTAAATAAATGTATCAAATCAAGGTAGCAAGCATTTTGGTTGAATACAATTGTTCAAATAAAGATATCCTGTGCCACTATAGTTTGAGAATAAACCTGTGGGTCCAACGACCGATTGATATATAAGGTATGTTTGGGAAATAAAAATACATAAAAACTTCTATCCTAATTATTGGCTGAAATGTTGCACACTGGGGCTTTAATAGTAATTTAATAATTAATTCTTCTTCTGAATGAAAAAGCACACTTGCCCATAAACCAGAAGAAACAACAATAACTGAAACTCTTTGACACCACTACATAATGCTAAGCGCCATTTAAGACGTGTTGGATTCAGCAGCTGCTGTGAGCGCAGACAGTGCAGGGCAGACAGTTGCTTTGGGGTAAAGTCGAAAGGTTGTATGTGTGAGAAGAAAACTGTTGAAAGTCTGGAAAGGCCGTCAGACTGTCGTACTGATATTTTACCATGGTTTACTCCATCAGGGCTTCTCTGTGGCCAGCACTCGATGACTGTGGATATTTGTGCAGTAACCAGGTGTGAACGTGTGCAACTGTGTAAATTAAAGCTGGGTGTTGCTGAAAAGAATCTATATGCACTGTTGGCTGTTTTACCGCTTAACACGTGCTAATCCCAGGGAGACGTTACTGTTACCATTGACTGAATGTTTTACATTTGCTAGATCATTCATTTTAATTATTGTACTACAGTTATTATACTACAACTGAATCTTTTTCTACAATGTAATTATTACAGCACAAAAGAAGAAGCTCTGGATAAATTTGGTAAAAGGTTTAGATTATTCTCTTTGATTTCTATCCAAGCAGTCTAAACAAGAACAAATGATTGTATTAAGAATTACAATGCCTTGTCTGATGCTTGAACACTGAAGTTCACAATTAAAATTTGAGCTTTGTAATTACCGGTAGTGCTGAACATACAGTACAATAGGTACAGGAATTTGTTTCTACCTGTGAAACTTATACATGATTAACTGGAAGTCAAACAAAGGAGATGATTTCCAACTTTTTGTATGTTTTACTGTGACCGTGATGTTTTGATATGGGGAGATTCTTGTTTGTGAGTGTTTTGAGCGGCTTCCTTTTTCCAACTAAATTTCTCCTATGGGAGATCAATAAATTAACTAACTAAGCACAGTCTGATACAGCACCATCAGGAGAAATATGATTATGACACCAGCGACCAATAAGTTGTAACATTGTGGTCAGCTCCACTCCTGCCTTGCTAGATGATTGCATAATTTCACAGGTTACTTCAAGAAAGATTTAGCCCATGTCTTTGTTAGGATTTGACTTGGACACATTTTTCATGACGAAGCCAAAGTAAAAGAAGCACTGGCCGACATTTGTTGGCCGTATGGCCGCACAGTCCGTCTGTCTTATATCATGTACTTAAAACTGACCAAATCCTGCACAGTCATTTTACATCTTTTTGTAATTCATAACATTGAACTTGAGCTATCTATTGAAACCATGTGCTCCATATTAAACACTTCCCTTCCACTTCAAATAAATCAGCCATAGTTAAGTTCTAACTTTATTGCAGTGGTATTAGGCTGTGTCATATGCTGCAGATAGTGGATTCATTACCACTGAGATTAGGCTTCTGCATTTATACAGCTCCTGTCTTGGAAACATTGTACTCACCCAACTCTAATCCTGCATCAAATTGTACATTTACTTTGCTTAAATAAGTTTATAAAGAACCCTCTTTCATCTTCTCCCAACTTTATGCTCAAATGCAGGAAGGCTCTATTTTTAGGGATGTTTAGAGAGGAGTTGGCACAACCCGAAGTCACCCCACCCGCCTGTGTCCCATCTGATTCCAAGCCCCATTCCCACTCCAGGCCCTCCCACTCTGCCCGCTTAAGCCCAGCTGAAACCCCTCTGTGATGGGCTAATCTTCGAGGTGAGGGTCAGGCTACAGCGGAGGATGACACGCCTTTGACTCTCTTCATCCATCCAGGTCTTTTCATTACTAAAACCCCATGCCGTTTGCTCCGTCGTGCATGAAACCCCAAGCGTCGAACCCCAGCGCGTAGTCTCAACCTCAGTCCTGGCCCAGGGGCTGGAGACAAGCAGGCAGCCAGACCCCTTAGTGAGGCTCGGTGCCTTTGTGCGGCTGCTTGTCTGCCTCCCATTATTCCTCCCCAAATCAAAGCCAGCTCACATATGAAATGCTTTTGAGGTTTAGGGCTTAACTATATTGCTAATACAACTACTGCAGCTACTATTACAGATCCTGCATGATGGATCAATATTCATGCAAGCGTGGCCTTAAAATCTAACGGCAATATGTTCCTGTTCCAAAACTAATTAGCCTCCAGTGATGGAAGATAAAATATGGGATTGTATATTTGAATTTTATTAATAGCTGTGTCGAGTTTTGTGGCGGGGCATAATTACAGTGCCTTTTTTCGCTTGTAGTTTGACAAGTGGTCAGTCAGTTGGAGCACAGAGGAGGCCTAAAGTCTCCAGAGTACCTTGGGGTTTTTTCAGCACACTCTTTATTTAATCAACAGTACAGCGTGTGGAAACGAAAAGACAGCTGTGCCATGCTCATGCACTCTGCTAATAGCGTTGATGGATGCTTTTTGATTTCATTTTTCTGATCTTCATTTTACTATAGTACCATTTCAATAAATATTTTGAAGTCTGTCAGTTAATTCAAAAATTCCGTCAATGAACTCCTGTCCAGAAAAATAAACAGGGCTGCCACAGCAGTGAGCCCGGATTGGAGTTGTTATTTTGTGCAGGCCATTGGCAGGGACTCTCCAAAGAAATATTGCTTATTTTGCTTCGTTCCACAGTCAAGCTTCTGACAGTTTATGTGAAAAACTGCAAACTGTATTGCCGTTTAAACACTACGGCCCTGCACTGTAATTACAAGCTGCACTCAAAGAGATGAATGGGACAGACAGCCACAGAATGAGGATTGTTCTTTACTTATATACAGTCATAGTATCTATAACAAACTTTGGTCCAATTGCAATCAGAATGAAAAGGTAACATTTTCCTCGGTAATATTTGAATCAGTCTATGTTTGATTTTAGCATTTAACTTGAAACCTTGTAAATCTCATGAGGGCAATTTGTTGGATTCAATTTGGGAAAGCACTGTGGTGAAAGTCGACGTCTGCTCTGTCAGTCATATTTCTTTATAAAGGATGTTGCTGCTCAGATATGTTGACACAATCGCCTCAAAAATGCCCTCTGTCAAAAAGGCAACTTTGTCAGTTGATTCAGACCCAATCATCTGGTTCTGTTGTAAATGTCATGAGTGGACCAATGACCGTAGCAGCCCACAACCCACCGAGTGGGCTTGCTCAAAAATAGAATGGTACATTCCAAACCAATATAACAGCGGCAGTGCAGCATCACAAGACCGCAGTAAATGGTAAAATTATTGTGCATAGTTTCTGAGGCACGCCTAAAAACCCCAGTGTGTCCACATGCACTCCCGCTAACATCAGGTAGCACTTAAGTGTCCCTTGCCAATGTGTGACTAAACATGCTGCTGCTTCCCCACGCTCCTGACGTAGAGGTGCATGGGTGCTTCCTCACCATGCCATAAAGACACCAGGCCTTCAATAACAGGATATGGCCTGTATTTGTCATTCAGAAATGTGCACAAACAGCTCTTTAAAGTAAAAGGCACACACAGAGAGCCTCTTATTTAATGTGAACTGTGTTACTACCATTTTGAAGCAATTCCCAGTTCTTTTTTTATCTGAAGATCAGAAATAACCCCTGTAATGGAGCAGTTCTTGAAATGACAGGATGGAGGTAAATTGAATTAATGCTAATAAGGCCATTAGATTTACCACCTAGCAGGAAGGTTTTTGGCAAACCTCATGCTGTATCATTGTTAATCACTTTGTTGTGCTGAAAACTTTCATCTTCATAGATTTGGCCTGCAGCAAAGGGAAATGGCAAAGCAGGAGCTAAAGCAGAGACCAGTCTGGAGTGTAGTGTGCCTTCCACCCGCGCACTGAAAACGCCTGGTGAACACACAAACTGCTGTGAGGCGTCCTTGAGGAAAATATCCATTTACCTCACAGCAACATAAAGAGCCTTGCCTTGAGTGGAAGAGCACAAAAAAGCAGACATACGCCCCATATCTTGGAGTAGCTTGTGATTTGTGTGCTTGAGATTTATTGTTAACTTTATGTGAATAGATACATTTGCAACATGCCATTTAACACGGCGCTAACAAACCATCTCTACTTCATTTCATATTGTTTTCTAGTGTTTATTCACACCCCGTCCTCGGTGGTAAGGAAGCTGTAGCCATAGCTGCCCTGAGGCTGATTGCCGGAGACGGAGCTGCTTCTCCAAACACCACCAATACCTCGCATATCACATTCACTCCCGGCAATGTGCACCGATATATCTTGTCCAAGAACATAAACTACTAAATCAAATGCCAAGAGCAGGATTCGGACTGCCAACCATCCGGTAAAAGAAGATTACACATGGATCACACAGATGCACCGTTTCGTCCAACAATGGAGCAGCATTTACATCAATGTGTTCCAGATCTGGTAACCTGATAGCTGCCCTTTCTTCAGGCTGTAAACAGATCATCCATTGAAAGCCTCTACATTTGACTTAAGACTTGCTGGGCTCAGTGTCCGCTGACTGGTTCCACGTGTGTGCAGGCGGGCCTGAGGTGTGTCCGTGCTCTTGTGCGCGCGGGCTGCACAAGGGGGTCATGAGTCACTAGAGCTGGGACATGACGGATGCCCTCCCTAAGTCTTACTCTAATTACTGCTAAGGTGTCAGTGATTGCCCCGGTGACAGTCCTGAGCTCAAGCGGTGTGCTGTTTCAGCCCTACCAGGATGACACTGTTACAAAAGCCGGCTCCGTAAGCTGTAATTGTGCATTTTCAAAAGTACTGCATTAGTCAATCACTGCACACCTTGATGCTTGGATGTGCGTAGGTCGTGGCGAGCAGCAAACCTGTCAACTGGTGTGGTAATTACTGCTGAGTAATGTTTGAGCTCTGGCTCCAATAGGAAAAAAAATCCCCAATAAATCTGGAGGCCATTTTAGGACGTCGCCCAACAGGCTATGCAAGGGGGAAAACTTTAGTGTTGTAAGCCAAAGAAATGGCAAAGTTGAAACCATACAACCTTAACAACATCAAATTGAAGCTCTCATCAAAAGTTGGCTGCCATGGAAAGAGTGCAAGTCAAAGGAACTACCACACCGTGGACTGCACAGAAGCACAGCCTTTAGTCATTTTCAATGCTCACAAAGACAATGGGAATACGCCGAAGCTTAAGTAATAAGCACAAAATGACTTCCAGAGCAACAGCCTCCTTATTTTAGCGTGGCTGCGATGTGGGGAAATCAGAGCCACGCGAGTCCTAGGCTTCATGGAGGATCAAAGATCATGATTAGCTTACACTGTCCATCCACCATTATGGGGAGATCTGCTGCCAATGGCAACCATATGCCGGCTGGATTAACCTCTCCATCATAATCACTATTGGGGTAAAGAAGAAACAAAGACGAGAAAAAAGGCCAGTACAAAAGAACAGAGGAGAGAGAACTGAGGTCTCACAGAAGTGAGCGTAGGACGAGAGAAGTGGAAGTGGAGGTAGAAAACATCAAATATCAGTGATGTGTGGTGTAACATGTGTGGCCAATATGCAGGACGCATTTTGGCACATTTCCCTGACCCATATAGTCCGGAAGTTAGAGGAACTGAAGGCTCAAATAAGTCTTTCAACTTTTAAATGGGCCACAGTACAGCACATTTAATATGTTATAAAGCCAAGGGCAGTGAGCAGGAAAGCAGTTTGTACCTGAACATGAGATTTACTAAACTAAATGGATGGAGAATTTAGGAATTTGTTATTGTCAATAGTTGAGAACCAAAAGTAAACATGTATTTAGAGTTTATGACTTGACTGCATCAAACAACATGTGTCACACAATATCATTAAACCTGGAACAGACAAACCTTTCTGGTAGTGCTTGTCTCATGGACTGTTCCACAATATGGCATTAAATATCTTGCTTTTTTAGTTTTTTTTCAGTCACAGGCATTTTATATTGCTAAAACAATAGTTTACCTGGTGGTGTCTCCAGCTTGTTCCAATGAATATAGTTTTATGCAATATTGTTGATTACTCTGAGGCAAAGCAATAACATCTTCATGAAGACAAGTTAATGGTGATCTTCCAACAGAAAAGTAGTGCCCCTTTAAAACATCTTAACACAACTGCTACATTGTTCTACATTAAACTTTTTTACATTTCTCCTTGTTCAATTCAATGTATTTTTGTAATGCCCAAAATCACAACAGCAGTTGCCTTGAAGGACAGATTAAACAATGTTCATAGGAAATTAGCAAATGGATAACGCCCCAGCATCCCCTGTCCTTAGACCCTCCTTCTCGGCAAGTTGAAACCTCGGGGAGAACCACAGTGAAGGAGAGATCCTACTCTGACGGACGGAAAGGTTGACGCACTTCAATTTTCAGATAAACTGTGGAGCCAGAACCACTCCGGAGGAGGGGGGGTTCATCTAGCAGGACTGTTCATCTAGGCAGGTGAAGAGCATCCAGAGCTACAGGTCAGCATCAGCAGTGCCTGAAACAGTAGCACTCCCTGAGATGAGTGGAAGAAGGAGAAACACATGTGAATAGCAATGAACAGGATAGTTCTCAAGCTGCCACACTTCCCCCAGCATAGTTGCTCTAGGGCAGTGTAGCAGGGAAACCGTAGGTTTTTATTTCTGTTCCTAACTGGCCTGACCATAAGCTATTTCAAAGAAGAATGTTTTAAACCTGTCTTAATTGAAGAGACTGTGTCGGCCTCTTTAACATGGACATGGAGCTGATTCCATAACAGGAGTTTAGTCGCTAAACGCTCTACCTCCTACTGTGCTTTTAGACACTCTTGGACCCTCATTTTGAGAGCAAAGTGCTCTGTTTGGATGATATGGTGCCGTAGCATCTTTGAGGTAGGATGAGGCCATGTCATGTATGGCTTTTTAAGTCAGGAGGAGGATTTTAAAGTTGATTCTAAACTCAGCAGCCGCCAATGAAGAGACTCGAGCACCAGCGTAATGTGCTCTCTTCTTTTAGTTCCCAAATTAGTAATCTTGCTGCTGCGTTTTGAACCAGTTGAATGCTTTTCATGGAGCTTATAGGACATGTTGCAATTAGGGAGATACATTAGTTACATTAGTCTAATCTAGATGTTATATGTTTTTCAGCATTGCTTTTAGGCAAGATTTTTCAGACTTTGGTTTCTTCTGTGAAACCAAACATAAATATTGTGACACTAATTTATGCATTTTTCCTTAACTGCTGCAAAACTATTCCTCTAGCCTTGCTCAAGATTACTCAGATGGGCCAGCGACTCTTAAGGTTTAACGAGCCGCTCCTCTCTTTCATCAGCACAGAGCCCAGTCATCTCTGTTGAGTGGAAAGCCAACGTGGGCCTGGCTGCTCAGGGAACAGGATTAAGTGATATCATATTGTTTAGCTGGGGATCTCCCTCGCTTGGCAGGAGCTCTGAGAGTCAGTCATGCCTTCAATAGGTGCGTGTCATCTCTTCCTTCACATGCTGATATCTGAATCTGTTTTATCTCACAGCTGTTATGGGTGTGTAGATAGGAATTAAACAGGAATCTAAAGGAAGAGGGACATTTGGGGTAAAAGGTAGGTCACTTGTATATAATTAAAATCGCAGTCACTTGTGGTAGTCGATCTCAAGGCCACGATAAACTGCAAGATGCAATACATTTGTTCTCAAGATTGCAAGAACAAGAAGAAAGTACATTTTAGCTCAATATTTTGAAGGTCCTTTCCCCTTCCTCAGATGTTAAACACTAATGGAATGGATTGTTAGTTGATGAGCATATCCTACTAATACTTTCCATGACTTGTGAAACGGTCATAGAGTTGTTTCATGATGTGGGCGTTGAGTCTCTGCAAAGATATCGAAAGAGCTTGTACTTGATTCTTCTGCTCAGGGTCATCAACACTTCTTACATGTAGTTGTTTAGTGACAAACTATTCTTGAAGGCATCATTGTCTTTTACATGATTCCTCTGCAGATATGTTGTTTATTTCTCATGGTCTTCTCTCTGACCAGCTGATCCTCAAAAAATCTATTCAGTTTGAGCTACCAAATAAGTAGAAATTACCACACACACGCACACACGCACACACACACACACACACACACTTCCCAGTCTTTACAACTTCTATGAATGCATGTTAAAGGGTACATATCATGCTATATTGACATAAATGCTGTATTTTGATTGATTTGAGTAATTCTGTTTTTTTGTCCTGCATTTGAAGCTTGAGTGCTCAGATAATTCCTGTTATACCTTATCCCCGCCCACTCAGTGATTTCAAGACTGCAAGTCAAACACGCACGTTTCAAAAATGTACAGTAGTTATTCTTCAAAAATAAAATGAGTCTGCTGCTTGCTACGTCGAAATGCCTATTGGTTCTGTTGCTTTTTAGATCAATATTACAATGAAGATCTACTTGTGTGTTAAATTTGGGTAAAGAGTGGGGCGAGACATACAGCAAATTCTTGGAACTTGAAAGTGAGCACTAAAGTCCAAGGCAGGAGTGTAGCCCAAAATGTGCTGTAGCCCAGACCACGCGCCTATTATGGAGCATTCATTATTTGGTCACATGTCATGGAATAATAAACTAAATATGTCTCTTTCTGTCATTTTGCATCGTTTATTTAACACTAGTGGCAGCATTAGAGGCTGTATGTGTGTAGTGTAACATAATGCTGAACTTAAATGAACTTATTGTGGCACATACTGTAGGTGCCTGAGGGAAACCTGGCCTTGGTTAGAACAGAAGCTCAGATAACTGGTGCTGCCGACAGACTTTGTAGTAGCGGCTTGCATTAGACCTCCGATAGCTCCCCTGTGGCACTCAAGGCCTCGCAACAAAGGTTTTAATGCAACTTTGATACAATGAATCTTGAGCGTTGTCCCAAATTAGTCTTTAAAACCCCATGCCACAGCGATTTAACCGTACACTCTCGCTGCAGGATATGTATTTCGTCGCGGTTTGTTGAAATGAATGAAGATCTCGTACCTGAAACAACACAAAAGCAGTGCGGTCACTCCGAAAGGAAAGGATATTTGTGAATCTGGTCGGCTGGTTTGTGCATGTGAATAAGCAGACCCTTCGTCCACCATTCCAGTCTAATTAGCTGCAACAGATTCAATATAAACGTCACGGCCCTCCATATAATCCTGCCTGTTAAAATATACCCACCATTAAGGAACGCTGATGTAATGATTGTTATGAATACACGCAGTTTGAAATGTCAAATGCCATATATCAAGGCCACCCAAGTTTAACCTTCAGTTCATAGTCAATCAAGAAATGCAATAAATTCTGTGCAAGTGACTGTCTACTACATTTTGTGGAAATTTAAGATTTGATTCCACAAAAGCACATGGATGAGCTGGTGAAACAATGAAGAGAAAACAAGGAACACAGCACAACGGGATAAATGTTAAACTTAAAGACCCTTCAACCTCCTTGCCTACTCCACTGTGTGACTGGTTTGTGTAAATACAATAGCGTCAATATGTTAAACGGTCTTATAAATGTATTTTTCCGTTATCTCTGGTGATGCTATTTTGACAGTGATTTTATCAGCACACTCTGCACCATTGGCCCTTTTCTGTTTCGTTCTCAACAGGTAATTTACACAGAGCTCCTGAAGTGAGATTTGTAAAGTGATTAAGTGTTACTACAGTGCACTTTCAAGTAGAAATCCAGAAGTGGGCTGTATTGATTCATTCCCCTTGCGCTGTAACTCTAGTCGAGACTTCTGGAAACATCTATTTCTGTGGCTGCTTTTTCAAAGAACAACAGAACAGACACTTAAGAACATTTCATCAAATTTCATGACAGCCAGAAAAATACAACAGGGCAAATATTATTTTTAGGTTTATGACAGTTGACATTAACAGTGATATATTAAGTGTAACGTGTAAGTTAGAAAGTTATTCACTTCTCAAATGTAGCAAAAATTCTTCCAGAGGAAACAGCTCTAAGGATGAAATGTTCCCTTTGTCTATTTGATGTAAAAGTTGGTTCATTAAACATTGTGGAAAATCTCATTTACTATGCCGGCACAGGGCATGGAAATCACATGGAGAAGGATTTAGAATTTAACATAAAAACAGACTTTGTTTCATTGCGACGTGGCTGTTATTTCTCTGGGATCTGATTGTTGTAGTGGATTGGAGCGACCACAGTAAATATTGCAGCAAATGCAGTGTGAAGTGTAACCTAAGCCACTTTTCCACTGAACTCTGGCGTTGGACAGGTCAGCATGGCATGGCCTGCAGGCTTGTATTTCTGATCTAATGTATGCAGAGTGGCAACCCGTACTGTGCTGTCCAGTTTAAAAGGTCAATAGCTAAATTGACTTTTGTATTTCTACCATGTTTTTGTCACATCAAAACAACTTGAGTAGTGGTTAACACATTTTTTTTACTTTATATTTTCATTCATAGTTAAAGTAATGCCAACTGAGAGCTCCAAACTCTTCCCCAGTTGATATCATGGGGTGTTTAAAGGACGTATTATGCATTATTTGTGGTGTTATTGGCCTTTAAACAGGCTCTTGACTATCTCTGCTTTGGCATCTCATGTTTTAGAACTTTAGAAAAAAATCGGTCAACAAAAAAATCACACATTCATATCAGTCAGGTGTTTCCTATGTCAAAAATTTAGATGGAGCTCCTTTTACTGGCAGCAGAGGGAATTACATAGGGGAGATAAACAAACATAGCTTACCCCTGACATGCTAATGTAAGATTGGCAGAAATGTTCAGAATGAGTCTGATTAAGGGACAGCACAGAAGATTTTGGCGCTCTAGTTATGACGTCCCAAATTTTAAACATTTGTAATGGAGTGCTTTCCGAGGCAAAGAGGGGAGAGGACTTACTAAACAGGGTTCATCAAACAAGCGTGACTGAAGCTAAAAACAACTCCAAGTATGTTTTTAATGAGAGACAGATTCCTTATGTGTTAATTGCATTGTACCTTGCCATGAAATATCTAAAAGGTGAATTCACAAATGAAAAACCTTGATTAGAAACTAGACTTTAGTTTTCGCTATATTACTCCAAAAATCTTAATATACATTAATTTTAGCTGCCTCCATCTGTATTAAATATTATTAGTGGAATGCTGTGATGTCATCTGAAATCAGGCAATAACATGTTTAAAAGCTCAAAAATGTTTGCAGAAAATGTGTCCTTTAAGGTCCGTACAGCATCACTGGAAAGTTTCAGAGCTCAAACTGTCATCACCACAAACATGTCTTTGTTTTAACTTTAAACTGTCCAACAAGCTTCAATAGATAGCAGGCACTTCTCTTTTATTGTATTGGGGCGCATACAGTATAGTGAGCTTTTCGAGCCAACAAAATGCTTGAGAATCTGTTTTGTATAATAAATCAATAGTGATAAAATGTTTTGTTACCAGCCCATATGTAACAATTCCAATTTGGCCTGGTCATACACTGTTAGTCATTTGGACTCAGATGTGGTAGTTAAAGCGTTATAGTGTGTGAATGTGTGCACAGGCACCAAATGTTTCTACCTCCGCCCTGTCACTGGAGGCTAAGCACAAAAAGGACAAACTATAAATCACACATATGTGATACAATTTAGTCACCCTTTGAAACGCTCCTTGATGAGCTGTAATTGCTATCCAGGCCCCTCCGTATTTTAGTACACTTTCATTTCCCCTCAGTGGCTTTTGAATCATGACATCTCGTGGTATACTCAACGACCCTATGCTCTCTGATCTCTGGAAGAAGACCACCAAAATTGCAACTCTCTGGCACCCAAGAAGGTCCTCTGGTGCACTCATTAAATCATTTGACTTTATTCCCATCTCTATATAACTATGTATTTCTGAACAAGATAAATATTTGAGTAATACATACCCTAGGTGAGGCACTGGTCTTGTGCCAAAAACACTGGCGAGTGAAAGCAGTGCATTCATCATCCGCTGATCAGGGCAGAAAAAGCTGCTGCACATCTATGATAAGTCCGGAACTGAATTTTGTCATAGTTATTTAAACCAAATTACACTTCCTCAGTTAAACATTTAATATGAACTTGGAGCCATAGCCTTTTTCTTCTCGAATCGAAAGCTACATGAGCCCTTTAGAAGAAAACATGCTGGCATTTATCATTTGCACTGGGCAAAGGGCTATTTCAAAATAAAATGAAAAAATAATAGCAGCAAATTATTGTAGTTTAAATTCTTTACATTCAACAGACATCTTTGAATTACACACTGCTGTAGAAATATCAGATATGATGTGGAAAAAAATAAACACTGATAATTTGTTGAGAGACAATTTTGAAATGTTTACAGTATGGCAGTTACATAATGCTTTGCGAGCTGGAGACACACTGCTGGCTTTCATTAGGAGCAAGCATTTTTCTCCATCATATTGAACGATGCTGCCAGAAGTCTGTGCTTCTGAAAACATTTCTGTGCCGTGCCAACAAGGCCCCCAGCCTCTCCCCTCCCAGCGCAGCCACGCTGGGGCCAAACGCTGAAAGGCAGGCGCAGGCCGTGTGGCCCGTCTCCAAACCCGGCCACTTTGGAAATCGCCACACGCAAGTGCTGGCCTGAGTGTGCAGTGGCGTGATGGGGTCACCTGTAGGGCCCGAGGTGGGTAAACACTCATGACCCAAGACAAACTCTGGCAATTCCTCCAGGTGTGCAAACAGGAGGCTGAAAAATACCCAGGGAACACTGAGTTGGCAAAAATAATAATAATAATCAACAGGTTCTGATGACCCACACTAATGCATCGGAGAAGCTGCACTGATCCAGTGGGGGACAGCCGTCAGTGGGCAGGCCCACTTCACGCATATTAATTTGTCATGCCTTATTATGCCTAAGAATTTTATTTGGATTGAACTAAAGCCTCACCTGCTCTGTTTGCTCAATAGTGTGGCCCACCCAGACAGCTGAGAAAAGCTACATTTTATGGAAATCAGTGCAAACAGGAAAAGTAGACATCCTAAATGTGCAAGATTAAATCCAAGCAAGCTAACACAGTGAAGCTGCCCATGTGGTAAACGTTTATGTCTCGCTGCTAAACGTCTGTCTCAGTCTCTTGATCCAATCCACCTAATTGTGCTCCATTGTCTCTTGGGCTGGTGAGTCCTGGAGCTGACCCCTGTGGGGAGTCTTCCAGGCACCACACGCTGCTTTTTGGGACCATATGAACTCTTCTTACTTGAGAATTTAGGCCTATGGCATCGAGTCTGAAGGACACAGCAAAACAAGGATTTAACTGCTCCCAGATGCAGCTCTGTCCTCTCAGATCATCCATTGGTCTTTGTGCTCGATCTTCTTCAGATAGTCGTGTTGCCAGCGGAGAGGGGCGCGGGTTTGTCTGTTTGCAAGGACAATCAAAGCAATGTATACACAAATGTGTTTTAATGTTCGTTGCCTGCTTACGCCGAGGGACAACATCTGGCTTTCTTCAAATGTAATTTCCATTTCCAGAATTATTTATGAATGCTAATTTATGGATGATCCTACGACAGCCAGGCAGCATAAAAACAGACAGATATATAATTTTAAACTGCCGTAAATCTTTGTCATAACATTATGCAATATGATCCAAATGGTTTTCTTGACTTTATAATGATATCATTGTTACAGCTTACCTCTGCTAACCCCTCCTGCTAGACATTGAGTAAGCACGTAGCAGCCTGCTGGTTATACTATTAGGAATACAGATGAGAGATGTCTGCATGTCTGTAATGTCAACCTGTAATTATCGTGGCTGTACATCCGCGCGAGAGACTAACTCAAATTCATAGATTTATTCTGTCTTCAAATTAACATCATGCCTCAGATTCCAGCATTTCATCTCATTGGCAGCAGGAAAAATGGGACTTATTGTAATTCAAAAATGCACTTCCCAAAACCGCCATCTGTAAGATGACACTGGAGAGGCAACAATGCACTATGGGAGCGACACGTTCAAAGTACACACATTACAAACATTGGTTCACTTCAGCTGTCGGAAAAGATTTTCTGTGAAGTCGTGCACTGTTTGGATGAAACGCCACAAAAGTATCTAATTCTGTTAATTTCTCGAGTAGACGTGCTACTGGAAGTCATCAGTAGCAGCTAAGGCTTTAGGACTTTTGGCTGGCTCCGGGTTCAAGGATTGGTTTTCCATTTAGAAGTGTTCCTGTCACAAAGCAGAGATGCATTCAGGCACAAATGACAACAGCTTCCTGCACAAGACTTACAATTTACAATATTTGGCTTGGTTACAAATTTGTGTTAGTTGCACGATGTCATTGAAACTTTTTGCTGAAAGAGCGCATCAAAGTTGGAAGCATGTTTGAATCCAATTATCCTATACAGTTTATGTTGTGGAGGTAAGTGTCTGTGGAGCACCTGAGATCCCTTCTTCTCAAGAGCTTGCGACTCTTGTTCAAGAGTACCAGCAGTATGATTAGATTGTATGTGCTCTCGTGCTGTCCGCTTGTCGAGTGGTCTAAGCAGCAGCACATTTGCCAGACTTTATGCAATTTCCGGCTCCAACAATTTGGTGAATTCCCCTAAATGTCCTTAAAAGATTGTAAATGTTTTTGGAGGTATAAAGATGAATAAAGCTATAAGTGCCTAACCAGACAATTACCATATTAAACTGATTTTTACGTGAAAACTAATTCTGAACTCCGCAGAAGTCCACATGTATCGCTCACTTACCTAATTCATTCAAAGCGAATTATTCACCGCAAAGAGTTTATAAACACTTTTCCCAACTCTCTGAGGCCAAAGCGAGTGTAGCCGCCACGGTAAAGCTAACAAACATTAGCACGCTAACAGCGCACTTCTTGCTTCACGGAGAATAAAAGGCTCTGTAATTAGATGCAGACAGCACACAGCGGTGTATTTTTCACCCAAATGCTTTTACAATCTGTAGCTGTCTAGATTTTACTTTATTACATGGCTTTGCCTTAAATGTTCCACAGTATGGCATTAATCATATCCATATCCATGACTTGAAAGCAGGTCAATCAGAGGGAATGTTTTTTTGAAGCAATAAAAATAAGTAAGTAAGTTTAATGCTATACTGTGGAACATTCCAGGCAATGCAGCCACATCGCCACCACAAAAGTGACATTGTGCCTACCTACAAGTCTCATATATGAAATTATGCAATGTCAAATGTCACCACTAGATGCTGCCAGAATATACAAAGCATCTGCATAATTTTATAAATACGGCCTGGAATGCAGGTGTGTGTGTGCTTTATTTTCTCATATTCAGCTGCTCTGTAATATAACATTCCTTCAGGTTAATATGCTGCTCAATTAGACACCTTGACGCAGACCTGATAAAGACGGCCTTTTTATTCTTGGAGTAGTAAATACATTCTTCACCTGACGTGTCCCGGATTGATCTCTGCTGACTCAGAAGAATGATTGCACACCGCGCAAACATCTAATTGTCGATGCCCGAGGGTGAGAGGTGTGCGTACAGTACATGTGCAGACGGCTTTGTCTCCAGAGAACAATGTTTGCAGTTTAGCCCAGTTTTGCCGAGGAGAAGCACAGACCATTTATTTAGTCTGATGCACAAGACAAAGTGAAAAAGTGCAATAAAAACAGTTTGACAACCAGAAGCTTCAAAATATAGAATTTAACATACGGTATATATATTTTTTTTAAACCAAACATTTACAGTTAAAGCACAACATTTAGCTTTGAATCAAATTATACGACATTGAATTGGTATCTTTGTTTAAAATAATAACGTTTTTTAAAGCATTTCTGAGACAATGCAGTAAGATTATTTCTTTACAAATGACCTGTTCAAGTTTGCGTTCTTTCAGTGAATTTCCAATAGTATACTATGCACACAACAGTGGAGCGGTGCAGCCATGTCAGAAATTCAGATTTATGTCCCTTCTTTCTTTTTTTTTTTTGTCTTGTTATTGTGTTACGCATGCACGAAAGACGAGTCAGAGCAGTATGAAATCATGTGAGGAGGCCAATTATCCATCACAAAAGGCTCAAAGAAGAAAACAAACCCACCGGCTGCAGCAGACAACAGAGGCCTTTGTTGGGCCCATTGTCAGTGACACAGTGCCGAACCGCGTCTCATAATGGCCTGTTTCTCCAGCGAGCCGTCTGCCTTTATCAGACGCACTTTGTTCTCCGCAACGAGCAAACGGACTTTCAGAGAGGCATAATAGACAGCTTATGTGTAAGCTCATTCAGGTTACGCCCGGCTTTTGTGACCCCCGCGCTTGACTCACGGCCCGAATGTATCCCCCCCCCCCCCCCTCCCGCCCGTCACTTTCGCGACGTCTCTGAAGCGCTCGACTATTTCTGTGTGTTGTGTGACATTTTGCGACGTGCCACCGAACGCATCATGTGGTTCTCTTGGGTTTTATGTAAATAACGCTGACTGAGCAGTTGCCCTCTTGAACTGCGGTGACCCGAGGCTCAGTCACAGCGAAGTGGCTCAGCTGTTGACGAGTGACCGCACAATGACAGGGTTCCAGTGGCCACAGCTGCAGGGCTCCGGACTCTACTGTACATGCAGTATGATAGTATGATACTGTAGATCATCGTGCACTGATTATTACAAAAGTCCCACGAGTTCAATATTTTACCTTTATTTCTAACTACATTTTCTACACAGGGCAGATTTAAGCATATAATAGGCGTGAAGAGTGGGGAGAAACATTCAGCAAATGTCCCGAACAAGGAATCATGAATTTGAGAGCAAACGCAACTAGGGGTGGGCGATATTGACGCTCTAGTTTTTTATTTAGTTTACTTAGTTTCTCGATGACAATAGCCAGATGAGATCATGTCAATCAAAAAATGGGTTAAAACATGTCTTTAAACGTATTGGTTGAGGTTCTGTTATCAAACACATGTCAAATGTTGATATAAATGTATCACCAAAATGCAATACTATTACATTATACTCGTATATATACTCTTTATTATTATTTATTATATTTATTTATTATTATACTCAGCAGTGACTTACATTCTGAGCACCCTCCATATCATGCACTGGTGTGCCGTTGTAATTTACTTGTAATTATAAATCTTTACTTAACTATATTGACAGTTTTTTTTTTTTACTGTTTTAATTATATTTGTGTCTAAATTATCCTCCAGACACAAGGTTAAGCATGTAAAATGTACAAATAACAGTTTCTATTCAGTTACTATTCAAGTCCACCTTTCTCTTGAACCTGAAATAAATGGGTCCAACACCTTCATGACGGGACCAGCCCTGAATATTAGTTGTGATCATGCATTTTGACAAGGTAATTTACCACACGCCACATTTTTGAGTAATTCAGTCAAATTTAGTCAGTTAGTCAGTTCAAGACAAATGATTGTCAGGTAAATGTACTTTAAAGGTAGAGTTGTGCAAGATATAAAAAATTCGATATATTATTGTGACTATTGTTTCGAATATATTCACAATTTTATCATCAAGTATATCATTAAAGTAAAAAAAAAAAGAATGTAATTAAAAGAGTGTTTTTGAAATAAAAAATGAAAAAAAGTTATACTGTAAACTCTGCAAATAAGGTTATAAGGTGATACTTTTACAGACATTTCACATTTGTCTATTAATAAACCCTCAATAATACATTTAAAGACGCTATTTGTTATCTTGACATAATATAAAAAACACCGTGATATTCATTTTTGTCAATATCAGCCACTCCTAACGCAGTTCTCAGAGTTCACTTTGAGTCTGTATGTGGCATTGGAAAGAAACACGGCAATTATACAGACCTACTTAGCTATTAATAACAAACAGAAAGTCCCTGGTTTGGAGATGCCGGCGTGATTGGCCATCCAAGTATCAGCAGTGGAACATCCTCCTCACCTTTTAACACGGCCCGGCGTACATAAACCAGGCAGCGGGAGCGCCATGGACTGCTCAGACTGGGAAGCGCCATAAAGTTTCATAGGGCTGGAGGAATAGCACCCGCCACTGCCAAGTATGACGGATGTATATACGTCCAAGCCCATCTACTTAACGCACAAATTAAAGTAACTTGTCAGTGGAGTCGTCGCTGGGGTCCCGGTGGGCTCGTGTTTGAACTGCAGCGTAGGTGGGTACACTGTTTATCCTGGAGCGAGACCTTGATTAAAATGAGGAATGGAGGAAAGAAAAAAACATGGCTGAGTCTGTCGGTGGTCAGCCGCAGCCTCTTCATCCCAGTCTCCACCGATGAGCTGACTTTCCCCTTTTTTCGCAATTTTATGTAATCACAACGCGGTGGAGAGCTATTTTTAATGCGTGTTTAGCTTGTGCACGCGCCATTCGATATTAAATATTTCCCCTCTATTACTTAAAGGCCCGACTTTATTTTCCCTCAAAGCTGTGATTCCAAAAACAGTTGTCCAGACACCACAAGAAAGAGCCTGGGAGCGATAGATACCACCGTCGGACTCCACGAACACAAACATGGACTTTTTAAGATACTTTTTGCAGCGCCGACAATTCACATAGAACGTCAACATCTTTCCGAAACGCGGCGTTTTGATACTAAATTGACCGTGCTTCGACGCCTTCTCGGGGGCCTCCCACTGTCCCGCTTGAGCAATGCGACGAAAAGATGTTTGCGTTCACGCCATTGGCTAACAGAAGCTGATTGCCCGCGGTGTTTCCAATAAAAGCGCGCTAATTTGGGCCTGGCCGCAGTGTAAACGAGCCTGCTAAAGTGCATCGTTGTGCTTGTTTATTTACACGTTCCTACGCGCACGCCCAAAACTATTTATACGCGTGTTCCTTTTTTAATCCGTCCAAATTGTGTCACTTTATATTTTGCAAAAAGACATACTCAGACATATTTGCGTTATATCTTAGGCATCGTCAGTGGTGGAAAGTAATTACAAAAGTAAAAGCACTTTCTTTACACATTTCACTAAAACGTAGTGAACGGGATATAGTTGAGATTTTACTGAACATTTTGCCTATTCGTCCCCAGTTTGACCAAGTCTATAACGTTACTTCCTGGTTGGACATGGGCAGCAAAAATGACATAGATAGAGGTAATTCCACAGCTGTTACCCAGCAACCAGACTGTAAACAAGAGCCAAAATCCATATAAATTACACAACAGCTATGATTTGATAATGAATATGACCTGATAACACCTTAAACTGTCAGAAAAGTGTGTCAGTTAAGTGCAAATTATCTCTGTGTTTTCAACAGCACGTCGCATGTTGATGACATCACAGAGGGATTCTGTTGAAGAACTCGGCACTACTTCCTGTACTTTTACGTTTTTATAATTAATTTTATTTCACAAAATGCAACTTAACAGAAGTAAAATTATGATAAATATTTACCGCAGGTGCTATCCCACCAAACTAAGTCATATTTAGTAAATGTTTTTGGTATATGTACTTTACTCAAGTAAGTTGTTCCTTATGTTTTTAACCACATTTATCATGACATATTGCTTCAAGGTTTTGACTTTGAGCAAACAAAAATTATCAGGAAAATTAAGATCAAGATCGCTACAATGACTCTTAAATACATTTCAGAATCGGTCTGAAACCCTTTAACCTTTTGCTCTGAAAGTAACATTTCAAATAGGTAATTCAATACTTTTAGAATATTTTATGTGATACTTACATCTTTATCTAAGTATTTTTTTTCTCCTGTTCCTGTACTTTTCCTTAAATGGCACAATTGACTACTTGATATCCACCGCTGCGTCTCGTCAAACACCAAGAACATTTCCAGTGGAATATAATTTTTAACCAAACAGCAATCTCAAGACATCAGCAACAACGCTGCGCGGAAGACGTCGAGCGCGTCCGCTATCCGCCGGCGCTAATAGCATGTGTAATTTTAAAGCTACACGTGATACGACTATTATGTTTCTAGGAGAGCTTGAGATAACAAAGTGAGTCCGTTTGAAAGTGTGTGGTCCGCAGTGGTGAGAGCAGGGAGAAAGTGTCTGGCAGGGTGGGCCCTTTTGACCACAGTCCTCGGGGCAGAGCTCAGAGCATCGCCAAGCTCCTCGCAAGAGCCGCAGCACACGGCCACCAGTGGAGAGGCGGCAATGAATGAAATATTATATTACACACATTATTAACTTCACATAAAGGCAGTTTTTAGCTCCCCAAACATATATTACAAAATTAAGACCTTGCCCTTTGAGATGCTGTAAAACGTACACACATTGCAGTCTGCTGGATCCATTAACGCCTCGAAAAGGGATCATGGTTAAAAGGTGAAAAAACGAAGAGCTTTTCTAAAAATGCCAGTAGAAAGTAATCGCGGCTTCAAATTTGAGATGTAGTCAATAGAGATGTCGCGATTTTACAATTATTCACAGTGAAACCCTAGATTTTCTTTCATAAACATTGTGCAATAGATCACCACTCCGGCTTTGTGGAATCAAACTTTATGAAAGGTGATGCGACATGAACAGCTGGATCAGAAAGCATTACATTTCGACGCACTTTCTCTGAGTTACATTCCACGCATGGGATGTTGGACTTTTTCTTTATTTGTTCCATTTTGTCCACCATCTTATAAATGGGAAGCTGTAACCCTCTTATTTCCAGTCAAATTAATCATTCTGGGAAACATCTGGGTCAGATTTGACTCCAAACCTACAAATAAGAAATTACCCTAAAATAAAATAAAAAAATTAATAGGACTTTTATATGGGTTCCGCTAAGACATTTTTGCTTTATTACAAGTCCCTAAACCTCATTTCTTAGAGTTTTTACCTTCAGTTTTTAAAACCTAATACATTTTAGTGTCAATCAGACAATCCCACCGGACACCAGCTTTACTCATTCATATATTTAACAAAGAAAATCTAGGCGAGATTCTGATCTGATTTCCTTTGTGCAGAGCTTGTTTCTACTTATGATTAGAGTAAAACAGACATCAGAGTCCAAAACTACAGAGTCTCAGCTTCACAAAGGCTCCAGCCAAGTGTTTGTGCTCCAGAGGGTTCAGGAACAGCTTCGGTTTTAAATGGGGCTCATTTTTGCAGGCGTTTTTTGAAAAATAGGGTTGTTGTTGTTGTTGTTGTTGTTGTTGTTATTATTCATTTCTCATGATTATGTTTTGACCTGAATCATCTTGACATCCCTAGTAGTCCATACTATTTACAGGGACTATAACAGATCATTTGAATGAGGTTTAGTTATCTTAAGGTTAAAGAGCACACGCTTCTATCTCTCTTTTATATCACCTTTCTCTTTTGTGCTTCTCGATCCTTCAGGTGTGAGGGTGATCCAAGCCCCAAACCGGCCATCGAAAAGCACTTTGTCCACCATAATCATTTTCATATTAAAAATATATATATATATATATATATATATATATATATATATACAATGTATGGCTGAGGTTGTCGTCTTTGCTTGTGAAATGTAATCTAATCCAGTCATACGTATTTATATTTTTGCTTCTCTAATGATAATATTATTTCGAAAGTCATTATATTTTTCAAGCAGTGTCATGAACCTCGGCTAATTGTGCGCAATATTTAAAATAAACAAAACTGGCTTAAACGTTAAACATTAGCGGAGCAGTGTAGGTCCAGTGTGTTTTGTGCGACACATGATTCCTATTATTCGTTTGCTTATTTATACAACCGCAGAGCTCTCCAGCGCAAACACTTTCACTTGGCAATTTTTCAGCAGCGTCGCAGATTTGCATAAACTTGAATGAATGAATATTTAAAACTCCTCAATATAAATATTTCTTTGACCGTATTTTGTTGCAGTCTTAACGCAAACTGAACATCTCGCCTTTCAATGCAATACTGTGATTTTTAGATGTTACTATGAAAAACAATGATACAGTCCACACAAGTTGTTTTTTTAATAGATTTACTATTTCCTGCAATACAGGTTACCTTAACCTAAAATACAATAATATAAACCTGAAATAAAAACCTGAAATAACCTGTTCCTAAAATACGGAACAGCATTTCTTTTTTTTTTTTTTTCTTCTTTAACCTCCTGCGCTTGGTGAGCTTCTCTGCACTAAATCTGAGGTTAGCTGAATTAAATTCTTTCGACTTGCTCGTAGCCGGGAGCCACCGTTGTGGTCAAGGTTTCGGCAGCGTAAAAAGTCTGTTGTGGTTTTAAGAAAGGTAAGTTGAACTGCTGACCTGTGCCAAAGGCTGAGGGCGTGCCAGACTATTTGGCAAATGTCCCAAAGTCGAATTTCACGGCGTTGTACTGTATCTGGTGAAAACGGCATGTTACAAAACGGCGTAAAAAAAAAAAAAGACAGTATCAAGGTTGTTTATCACGTGCAATGCCACCCAAGACGTTATGTCTCCTCCGTCAAGTCTATGTTTATTTTTTTCGCTCTGTTTAAGATTCAATCACAACTCACAAGCGATATTCCCATCACACTTACTACGGCCCGGTAAAACTCGCGGCGGCCTGCACTGTGTCCTGTAGTTTAACGCTTTTGACAGCAAACGTAGAATAACCTTAAATGTTTATGTAGGAGCATAAATACTACTACCGAATGG
This sequence comes from Chaenogobius annularis, assembly GCA_015082035.1. NCBI lineage: Eukaryota > Metazoa > Chordata > Actinopteri > Gobiiformes > Gobiidae > Chaenogobius > Chaenogobius annularis. Next base: position 754,839 of record BJKM01000114.1, read on the forward strand.
CTTTGTTAATTGGAACCGTAGATGTTTTACTGCAAAAAAAAAAGGTCTAGTCAGTTAAACATATGAATAAAAAAAGGACCTCCATGTGCGATAAAATTAAAATGCTCCTCGATTCAGTTTGCGGGCTCTTTATAGCTGCGTTTCAACAGAGCTTCCCTAAGGATTCTGTAACATGCGCCGCGACTCGAGAAGGCATGTTCTTGTTTTAGGCAGCAAATATTTACAAAGCGTCGAGCCAAGGAAAATGTTTCACAGCACAGAAATAAGTCAGCGCCGTAGACTTGTGGAAATACACTTGTCTAGAGACATTTTATTGAGTATACTTTAAAAAATCAAAGGTGGTTTTAAATAGATACTTCTGGAATTTGAAGGAGCATTGAATGAAGTATCTGTTTTATTTTTGTAGATGTCGATGTGCAAGTCTAAAAACTACAGCTAAAAATTACAGTTTTGCACACAAAAAACATGTGATTTATTAATTGGTTCTTTCTTTAAAAAATACTGTTTTCATCAATATTATGACTAATACCATTGGCCCTACTTATACCCTAAGGACAGCTTCCAGGGTCTCCCATTTACAAAAGGTTTTCTTCATTATGTTGCATGTATAATGGTTTTTACTACCGTATTTTGCGGACTATTAGCCGCTACTTTTGTCAGATGTTTTGAGCCATGCGGCTTATTTAGAGGCTGCGGCTTTTCTGTGGTTTTTTTCTTTCACCGCTAGGGGCGAACTAACCGGAATTTTTGTAGAATCAAAACTACAGAAAAGTTAAGCAAAGAAGCAGATGTGCTTTTTTATTCAGCTAGCAAATAGAACACGGACGACAAATTTACCAACTATAAATTATTTTCAAATTCTTGCCCCATCATTTATGGAACCCAAACGAAGAAGTTCGTATGAAGCAAGTTTTAAGCTGAAGGCCATCGATCTTGCTAGGAAACCGCGCGGCTGCACGCAAGCTTAACATCAATGAATGTACGGTGACGCTGGAGGGGACAGCGAGAAGCGCTCATGCGATGCCAAAAGTCAAGGAAAGAGTTCTGCGGCCTATACAAAAGGTGCGGTGTATTGTATATGTATTGTTTTATTATCTTTTTTTTTAAAATAGAGCAAATGCGGCTTATATAGGGGAGCGGCTAAAAGTCCGGAAAATACGGTATATATCTTTTGTAATAAACCTCACTATGATGCTGATGATGATTTTAATTAACATACCTCTATATAGCAATATCAAGATGAATTGGTTAATCAAAATTGTGATTATTAAGCTCACAATATAAATGCAAGTGCAAAAAAAAAACTATAATTACAATTTCAATTCAATTGTACTCCTAAATGTAAAGTGATCTTTTATCCGACTGTTTATGTCACATAAAGTTTACGATAACAATCAGATTTTTTTTTTTGGTATTACAGCTAAAAGTCAGGGCTATTCAACTTAATTACCCAGAGGGCCAAGGCCTCTGGGTTGGAGCCGCACAACACGCTACTGTAACAACATTTTGGGTCGCACAAAATATCTCCAACACTGTAAAATGAGTTAATACAATAAAATAACTGGTCACAGATACGTTTTTTGTGAGCAATAACCTTCCAGAACTGAACCAGAATTAAACTAGGACTAGATTAGTACCAACGAGGTCTGACCCAGGACTAACCCAGAATCAAAACAGGTCCAAACCCAAGACCAAACCAGGTCTAATTTAGTGCTAACTCAGAATTAAAGATTACTATTGTAATTTTTTTAATTTGGAAGATTGGTCATGGGCCGGATTAAATGGCTTGGAGGGCCGTATTTGGCCCCCGGGCCTTATGTTGAATAGTCCTGCTATAAGTCATATACGGGAGAAATAGTAGTCTAAATAGACAAAGAAAATGAAAGGTGCTGTAGCTTATTTTTACAAAAAATGTCGCCTTATTGAACGTCTTTGTAAGTGCCTTTGATGGTTGAATATGTATTTTCCAGGCGCTTAAAGTGTCTTGCAACAATTGAAGACATCGACCAGCGGTTAACTCTCCTGAGAAACCCTGGCTCTCTTTTTTATATTTGGCAATGTTTTTGTATGTTATTATATTGTCTTATTATAATGAAGAAATTAAGAAAAAAAATGTTGAAATCTCTGAGCTCAGAACGAGTTCTATTGTCGAGGTAAAGCTAACAAACATTAACATCCTAACAGCGCACTGCCATTTGATTAGATACAGAGAAAGTGCTGTGGTCTCATTTTCACTTGACTAGATGCTTTTACAATATATCTGTACTGGGACAAAACAGTCTTTACTTTATTACATGCAAAAAATCAGGTACAGCCCTTTTAAGAAGGTCACTCTTGTTTGGTGCGTGAGTCAATAATCATGAATAATTGTTAAATCCTTATCTTTTTTCCCCTCACAATAATCGTAACACAAAACCTACTCACTTTGAACTGAATACTGTTGCTTTATAATCTTCTAAATCTTCGTCCATAAATTCTACCCAGACCTTGAAGGTGCATATTTCACATAGCTTACCAGATATTAGAGATGATACTTTCTTAATATGTTTTATATTTTTCACGTTTGTTTCACGAGAAACTGCCAAAAAGCACACACTGCATCTCTTATACCAAATATGAAATTGACCCGATATCTGTTAGTCATTTAAGAACTTTAAGGTCAGTAGAAGATATTTTCATTTTGTCGAACTATCACTTTTATCTCAAAACACGTGTAGCACCACGAAAGCTACTATCTGCTGCCTATAAAAATCATGAAATCCATATGGAGGCTCGCACTCTCTTCAGCGTTTCAACAGCTCCGCCATGTTTGTCCACCGGCTGGAGTGGAGATGACAGAGATACTTTGGATACGTGCTTCAGGACCTTTATCCCACTCGTTCCTTCCGGCCTGCAGCGACTCTGTATATTTAATGTGCTGTAACAAACACCTGTGTGCGCTTGATCAAAGCCGCGGGCGAGGAGGGCGTGGTCTTTTGGGACACTGATGATTCATGTTTGATCGTCAGATTAAGTTGGCAGGAACAGTGCGGCATGAGTAAGTAAAACAAGTTTTTTTCAACTTGCAGTTTTTTGAGATGGCTTTTGAATTTTATTTGTATTCTTGATTTATTTGTGTGTGTGTGTATATATATATATATATATATATATATATATATATATATATATATATATATATATATATATATATATATATATATATATATATATATATATATATATATATATATATATATATATATATATATATATATATATATATAATCAATGTGTCAAAAAGCAGCTTCAACATTATTATGATAATTGTTAAATTTCACCCCTGTTCTTTTGCAAAAGTGGGCAGTGTAGTCAGAAAAAGAGTAACGTTACATCAGAATAATATACTCATGTAAAAGTACAAAGTATTGGTCCAAGAAATTACTCAAGTAAGAATACAAAAGTATAAAAAGCTGCACAGGGCGTCCAAAAATTTTCAAAAGAAACATCGAGGAGCAGCTTGAGAAATATCTTGGTGGTTCATGGGGTTCATTATATCGCCATGCCCTGACAGACACGTAACAGTCAAAACACGTCGGCTTGTCCATGCAACAATAAAGGACTCTTCTTATGAAATATGTTCAGCTTTCAACAAGAGTAAAAAAACGTATTTGAGGAAACTCGAGTAAGCGTAACTGCACACAACCTTAAATACACTAAAAGACTGATACACAACAATCGGAAAAACTAAATCAGCAGCTTAAATATCAACATAAAACGTTCTCACACAAGTAAGAGTACTGTCGCTTCAAACAAAATGTTACTTAGGTAGGAGTAAATGTAGCTTGAAAACCTCTCCAAGAGGTAGAATTTCTTTTAAAAGTTTTTCCAAGTATCTCTGTTCCCAAAACAGGTAAACACATTCAAATAAACAAAAGCATAAACACAGAACTTGACATTCCAAAACACTCTTTAATGATTCAATTTGCAATTCAAACGTTAAACCTGTCCAATAGCGTTAAAGGTGCCCTATGTCACTTTTCTGTTTGTCTCCATGGAGATGTTACTGCTTTCCCTGTAGTAGTGCTCTACGGTATATGGAATTAAACGTATCTGTGGAGACGAGCAATTGACTCCACCAGGTCGAGTTAGAAGTCAGATCTGCGGAGAGGCTGTAATTAAAAGCTATATCGTTCATAATTTGGTATAGCCGAATATCCCGCCACCAGGAGCCTCTTGGGGCTTGTTGATTTGACCACAAACACTGACGTATTACCTGCTGAACGAATCCAAGAAATACATGCATTTCTGAACATGCTTTTAGAGGTTAAAACTGCAGGGTCAGCACTTTTGTTTAACGTACTAATAATAAAGCACAGAGACGCGGGTTTATTCTTTTCCTTGAACATTATATTTGCTTAATAACAGAGGCCTTTGATCCGATTCATCTTTCAGTCCTTGGCGCCGACAGTTCCTTGTACAAAGTGCTCCGATGGTGCGCGTCCAAGTCTTAACACTACTGTGAGAAAGGCGACTCGTTCGGGAGGAAGACAGGTGGTTAGATTTACTGCCCCTTACAGGAATCACCCCCAGACTGACGCTGCAGTGCGAGCCAATCACAACACGGGCAGTCCTGACACACATGTGTAACGGCGGCGACACAATGATGGCTTATGACAGGGCGAGATGAAAAGTGCCGACGCTAGACACAAAAGCCATGCCTCACCTGCTGCCTGTCCAGAGCGTGGCGTGCAGAGGCCGTCAATGTCTCTTTATGATTCCAAGTCCAAGAAAATAGGTCTATGGTGGTCTATCTGTTTCCCCCAAGTCCAAAATAAGAATCATTTCTGAAGAATATTTCTGTGCAACTCTTTTCAACACACTTGGTTGGTTTTACGGCTAAGATTGTATTTGATTGATTGCAATTACGGATCTTTCCACATAAATATAGTCGTCCACAAAATCAGACAAAGACAATCAAATTACTGTTCAATAGTAGAAACATAAACAAACAAAAACAGCTGGACTTACAATTGTAAAAAGTGGTAAAACTTTAACAATTTCCAACTAACGGACTTACTACATTCTATCAAAACGGTCTAATTAATCAAACTCGTCTTGTATAGTCTTAAAACATTACTAGATGATTGTTAAAAGTTCACGTTAACTGAAGTAAATGCATTTTCAGAACTCTTTATTTATTTCTGTAAACCGACACAACTTGGTTTTTCTACGACCTAACTTTGTCTCATCGTCTGGCACACAACGTATCTAGTGCACCCACGTCTTGACAATAATCACCTCCAGATAGCGCTTCTGTGAGAGCCAGTTTAAAGAGTCTTGCTTATGACACACATTTCTTACTGGAGTGACACAATGACAGCCTATAGAGGCTCAGCGTGTAAAGTGGCGAGGCTAATTCAGGTAACAAATTGACACCGACTCTTTAGGCCAACTTTCACAATAACCTGTCTTCCCCTTCTTCTCGCTGACAGGGCTATTCTTTGAGCGTGTATCTGAAATAAACACTCCCAACGCGGATCCGGCCAACCCTCGTGCCTCACTCACACCCGCAGCACTCAGGCGCAGGCAGACAGCAGCAGCCTGTGGAAGGAGTGGAGGGACGGAGCAGCGCTACTGACAGACACACCGCGCAGAGAGAAAAGGGAGGGGATGAAAGGGTGACGGCAGGCAAGACGCTCGGCTCTGTTGCCCATATGTTCAGCAGGCATGGGCGTTTGAGCAGGGCTGAAGCACAGTGACTCATGGGAGAGTCAGAGCCCTGCGTTCCCCCAGAGACAACTGGAAGCACCGGCGAACCACGTGCAGCTCCACATGCTCCAAAGTCAGAGGAGTGAAAAAAAAAAGTAGCAGGAGCGAGGCGTGGAGAGGGAAGAGAGCCACAACAGTAGGCTGTCCCACTTCGGGTGCTGCACCGTGATGACGTCACGCGCCCATGTGACCCACGCTCTCCAGTGACGGCGCATGGAGGGCAGGAAAGAGACGAGTTTTAAAGCTGGTGCCTTTTGGGTTGTGTGAGGGCTCTGCTCGCCTCCCAAACAACCACAGAACCACAGACGTGCGGCTCGGGGTTGGTGTTTGAGGGCGACCCGGAGTGTAAATGGTTAATCGTCGCGGGCCAGCTCCAGTCACAAGGACGGCGCTAAGCGAGTAAGTACGTTCCAACCACACTCGCCAAGCAAGCAAGTCCGACACCATCTGATCTATCCGCAAAGGCGATATTTGCCTCTGCGATTTTTTTTCTTCTCATCACTATAAAACCAGACCTGGTCGTTACTTGTGGTCATCTAAATAGTTGATACGTAAAATAGCATGTCTTGTGGATGGCTTTTCCATATTTTTCCCAATGCCTTCATGACATGCTGCGTGCTCTTGGTTTAGGACGTGTCAAGGGTCACGGAAACCACAGAAGAACAAAAGTGGGGCTTACGGCAACCAGAGGCAGCTATGGCATCCAACAGCCTCTTCAGCACAGTCAACCCATGTCAGCAGAACTTCTTTTGGGGTAAGTACATCTTCACTGGACGCTCGTGTGATGGGGAAGGGGGTTCGGGCCACTGGGGAGGACTCGTGTGTTGGTGATGAGAGTTGGACGATGGACAAATCCACACAGAGCCTGAATTTTCAATTTGACTGTAAGATTTAGAATAAGTGGAGAAGATGCAATGGTCTCTAAGGTCACTGAGGGCGCTGCTATCAACATCCAAACTTTTGTGGTGGAATCAAGACCCAACAGTCATCAAGGCATTTGCGGTTGACAGACGCGAAGAATGGAGAAAAAAACAACCTCACTGCATTTAGAGATTCCAGTATTTACTCAATGTGATGTTTATAAATATTTCTGAAGCTTGGAGATGACATGTTTGTGCAACATACCCTTAGATTTACAGAGCGGTGCCGTCTTTTGCGGAACTAAAAACAAAAGCACCGGGTGATATTTTTGACAAAAGTAAACAGAGGCGGCACATGGGGAGTTTACAGTGGTGCATTGGAACAAGATGTGGGATTACCAGACTGTTTGGTCCCCAAAGTCTGGGCTGGGTGTCTCTATGGAGTGCACTGGAGATTTATAAAAAAATTGGAATAGTCTTCACATTTCCAGTTGAAGATGTTATTATTTTTTTGCATCAAAAAAGAGTGACGTCATCAACAGATTTTTGCTTGGTTTAGTAAACTACAAATCTCTTCAAAATGTAAGCAGGCTCACCTTTCCACATATCCAATTTGAAGACCTACCTTTAAAAGTTAAAGCCACTGTTTAAAAGGCAAAAGCAAACTTCAGCCTCAGCTTAATAAAACCCTCATGGAACATATCTGCTTCCCATAAAAATATTTATATTTCCATAGTGCGCACGATTACACTTTTCAAAATGTGTTTACTTTCTAAATTTGCCTGTTGTTTGTCAAATTGAAGACTTGCTGTAAATAAAGCCAGGCTACAGCTGAACAGTAGCTCGGTCAAGTTTATGATTCGCAGTGACCCGTGAAGGCTCAGGGCAGCCTCCCAATTCTGGCCTCTGTTTTGGCTGTTTTGAGACAGCTCTGGATTGATTAGCAGTGATAAAATTGAAATGGGTTTTAACTGTAAAATATGAGATCTACATGAGGTAAAATGACTTCCCGGTATGTCTCTTCTTTTTTACTAGTTTTGACTGTGTGGATTTATTTAGTCATTACGTTATTAAGTAATGCTTTATGTAAGGTTACACCGACTGCTTTCAATGTGTTTTTTCTAGTAACGCCCGTGGATTAAGTAAACTGAACTTTAACAGTACAAAAATCTTTCAAAACTTGACAAACGTTCTAAATTTAACCACCATTTCAGTGCCTTTATATAATGTTATGTCTTTGTTGTGTTAATTAGTTACTCGACCCTAGTTCCCCACCCGTGGTCTTCTCGAGTCAAATGTTTAAAAGTTCTTTTAAGAATCACCAGGGGGGTGGGTGGGGGGGTGGGGGGAATGGCTGCGCGGTCAGACACAGCTGTTCTCGTGGGCTCCCTCAGAAGCAGGATGGCTCTAATATGTTGTGAAAGCCAAGAGAGAGTGAGCGTCTTCTACCAATCACCACCACCTATTACCATGTTAACCCCCGACCTCGCCGTGCGTCTACGGGGTCGCCGGGGAGCACCGCCGGAGGAAATGAAAAGCATGCCGCGAAACAGAAGCGGCGAGAGGGACAGGATAGAGTCAATTCAGGTGCAGCTATCGATTAACAGATTGATATAGCGCCGGAGCTCATTGAAGTCGCCGTTTATGAACATCTGGCTTGTAAATCTGTCGTTACAACCGCAGAAAGTCCCAGCTCCCGGAGACCACCAGAATGTCGTGTTATTTCTACTGTACAAACTGAAATATATAAATGTTATATTCCGTATCCGAACTGGCGCCGTCAAAAAGCTGATTTCTGCCTTTGATTGCGACTTGATAAAATGCAAGAAAGAGTTTTCTGTTCCTTTGTTTTGAGGCTGCCTAAGTGAATTCCCTCATGTGCTTTTTAATTAAATCCACTGGCGAAAACTCTACTTATAAATATAGCTTTTATATGTCATTTTTCTGTGTTTCTTCTGGATCCGTTTGACCGGTGTCAGCTAGTTTGCCGGGAACACAAAATATTGTTTAGTTAGTTCAAAAACCACATTACTCCATCCCGTCTCTTGATGCATGTTTTAGGACATTTTTAATTTAAGGCTGCGCATTTATTCCCTGTGAGAGATTGCAGTGACTTTAAATTGTGGCTGTATATTCCAATGAAAAAAAGTGGTCTCATTAAAATGTATCTTGGCATTTGGATCAAGCAATTCCCCTTTAATTGCTTGAAATACATTTTTTATAACTCCTCATACTGCCACATGAGGAGGGCAGAATAATTTTCAACATGTGTGGCACTGTCTCAAACCTCTCCGGGGGAACGTTATATTTTCCCTATTACAAACTTAATTGCATATAAGACAATTAAGTCATGGCAGCAATTATTCGTGAACAAAAAAAAAATACTTACATAGACGAGTCGAATCATTATAATCAAAACAATTGTGGGTAAATATCTAAAGAGCGGAAAACTTAACCCAAGAAGAAAATGTCTGATAATTTGCAGGGAAACTGAATATGTATCTGAGAATACTGTTGCATAAGTGCTGCTTTAGATCTAACCACAGGCCCTGCTTCTTGGAGACATCTTAAAAGTGAACCAGACATACTCCCTCCCTCCCTTTTTTTGGGGTTGGTGAAGTCTTGAAGCCCACTCATCAATAGGTAATTTGAAAAAGCCAGGGGGAAAAATCTGAGCCGTCCAGTGGCTGCTACTGTGCACAGTGAAGACGCGCACAAAAGAACCCTATTTAGCGACGCTTAATTGTACCTTTGGGGTTGAACATGTTACTTAATCCCAGCAGGGCTGCATTGATGGAGCTACACAACAATGTACGTGTGTGTTTATGCACCGCGTAGGCTATTAGCACGTATTAGCGCTGGTGTTCGCGTTAGTTTGCGCAATTCCTCAGGGTAATCACGGCGTTAATGCAATCAGTGTTTAATCAGAAAGAGATTAATTTGTACTAATACTAGAAAGTTGGACTTAATGTAGCTTTAAATAGGTGGTAATTTAAGTAAACGCGTAAATGTCATGGGAACGAGCGCGATGGCAACGCGGTCATTTACGCTGCGACGAAGGAATGCCAATGTTTCTCTTTTCATTTGCAAAAAGCGTATGTTAGTTAGAGTTAAAGTTAGAACATGTTTATATCTAGGGTTTGTGGATTGTAAAATTGCTGGGAATTCCCCCCTCATTGTAGAACTCGCAAGATGTTTATTTTGTGGTGTCCGATGTTGTCATGTCCAGTCAACCAAGACGCATTTAACGTGCTGATTCAAGGATGGCCTTTTACCGCTCGTAGAAACGTTTAAACAGGGATATGAATCGTGCAAGAGCGTATTTAGATTGTTCAACGTAAATACTATGAAGGCAAAGTATATTATGCTTTGAGTTTTTGGGTGAATATCCGATTGCTCAAGGGTGGATCTCACGGCCACTTTAGCTTCAGTGAAAGACGCCAATTTGTATCTCTTCTTATTAATCAAGCCTCGTCTTGTCATGAATCACTTCTAGCACATTGTTGTGATGTTGTCTTAAGCGGTGGGCCAAAAGTGGATCGCCCCAGCAAACTTCCACATACTGCGCATAGCTATGATTTTTGTATTCAGCCATAATTACCAGGTAGCTTTCTGCAGCGGAGCTTTTAATGCAGCTCTGTGCTATTTTCACACTTAACAAGATCCTCCGGCCCCTTCATCCAGTCCAATTGCATCACACTGGGGTGAATTAGCTTTATCCGATATAAGCCCACTGAGAGGGAAGTAACTACCTCACACTTTTGGAACAGGTCTATCTTGGAACTGCTTGTCTTTTATAAAACGACATTATCATAGTCAAAGATAGTCATTCTCAAACTAAGTATAAGTGTTGTTTTTTTCTTAACAAAACCAGGACTCAACAGGTCCTAGGGTGCGTTCACACATCACTTGCACGTCAAAATTGGGACTTAACCGGGACTAAACCCCCTAGCAAAGCCTGAACTAGACCAAGACCAATCAAGGACTAGAACTGGGCCAAACCGACGCTGCATCAGGACTAAACTGGGCTTAAACCAGGACTAAACCTGTGTGAACGAACCATTGACCAAAGCCGCACTATGTCACTTTGCTGGTGGAGGGCGGCTTGTCTCGCGTTGCTTGGAATGCTTCACAGTATGGCATTAACCTTGACGATCTGCATGGAGACGAGCAGGTGACGCTACCGGGCCAAGTTACAGGTCAGTTACAGGTCTGTGGAGTAGCGACATGTAAATACACTTTTGGAACATTTCGGGCAAACAACAGAACAGTTACATAGTCCACCTTTAAATATGACTAATTGAATTCAGAGCAAGGACATAACTAGGTATTCAATCTAGACTAAACTCAATAAACCATGACTAAACTGGGTCTAGGACAATCCAAAAGGAAGGCCAAAATGGACAGAGAATTGGGCAGAATAAGATTGTTACTGATCTAGTTATACCTCGAGAATGAAACCCAGGCTCCACGAGTTTAGGATTGTACTTCCCTGTCTGCGCTCTGCCTCATGTTGTCTTTTTCCCTCAACTCAGCCGTACAGCCGAGTTATTTCAGACCGCTCACGGTTTTAAGCGCTGATGATACGGCAAACCACAGGTAACCCGAACGCCATTGTGCGCCCTGCTTTTCCGGCGGCAGCGAGGGGGGCAACCGGCTGTTTCTCTAAGGAGGAAATATGGACTGTCGAGCCTACTTGATGTTTGGGTTAAGTCCGTAACGATGTGAGCGAGAAGTCCACCAACGGCACCTACACAAGGCCCTACCTGTTCCACCGAGTTTTTCCCTTCTTGTTATTTTATACTCGGAGGAATGCGGTATCCTGGAAGCGTCGCTCTCAAACATATAAACCTACTTAGCGAGCTAGCGGGTCATGAAAGGAGCAGTGGACATGTTAGCAGCGTTGTGTTGATTATATACGTGTCAGGGTGAAAAGAGATAAGGAGAGAGTTGACTGGCTTTGATCGACGGTGTGGTGGAGGATCGGTGAAGCGAGAGGAGCACGACGTGTTTACAATACGTCCTCTGACTGAATCATAATCGCTGGCTTTCCCATAAATCATTATCCTTTCTTAACATTGGCAGACAAACAAGACTGCTCTCTGTCAAATAGAGGCAACAGTGGAGTTTGAAAGTTAGTTGGACGTTGAAAAGTTGAAAATTAAACACTGCCACTAACGACTGCTGGATTTCACTCTGCTCGATGTGCTTTTGTTAATACAAACTTTAATAGATTCATAATTTGGTTTCAATAAATGTTGAGGGGTTTGTCAACTTCATTTAAAATCTGGTTATACCGGGGTAGTGTCTTTATGTAATCTGTAGCTTTGTCAAACTTAGATGTTATAAGAGCTGTACTGCATTGATACTGGAATTTTTGAAAATACCATTCCAGATATCTTAAAACAACTTTTTAAAAAGGCTTTTCTTCAAAAAAACAATACATTTCTGTCAGAAGGAGGACCTTTGTGTTATTGCGATTTTAAAATATATGTAAATTATAGCCAATATTGTGATACTGATGCATAAAATGTGTAGCCCTATAGTAGTTTTGTCACAAATTTAAACATATTATTGTGTTATAATTATTAATACATAAATAGTATCTTCCAGTCATGAAAATGTACATGGAAGTGTAAAGACACATAAAATCAGGTCCAGTCTCTGAAAAGGCTTTCCATGAGTTTACTGCATAAACCGGAAGCTGAAACCCATGAAGTCCTCAAGGTCAAAGTGGCTTATGAGAACAAACGTTAAACCAGCCAAAAAAACATTTTACAGTGTTAATGTCTGGCCCTGAACGTGGCGTTACAGTAGCGCGGGTGTGTTCACTGTTTATGTGCGCTAAAGGTGTCTGTGACAGGAAGAGATGTCAGCTTGATTAATGCGCTCACTCAAAGTGGCACCTGGAACCAATCCCCCCTCCTCCTCCTCCTCCTCTTCCTCCTCTTCTCCTCCTCTGCCTCTCCTCCTTCCTCTTTCGCCCCCGTCCCATCTGCATTCCACTCTGTGCGCTTTACACGGCGTTAGACAGGGCCCAGGGCTGGCAGTGGGAGACGAGAAGGAAAGAAAGGTGTGTCTGAACAATGGGTGGACTACAGCGGTGGGAGGGGATGGCATTAATAGCACACAGGCCCCATCTCCTAATTTACTCGAATTACCTGCCCACACATCGGGGCCCCTGCCAGCACCGAGGTGTCAACACGGCAGATCAAATACACCTGAAAAATGGCTGTGCCCACCCAGCAGGCAACGCCCACGCCGGCCTTTTAACAGCAGGACCAGGGCTGAAACAAGTTTATATCAACAGAAAACATGACTATCTGGTCTTATAAGAAAACAATTCACACCATGTTTTACACAGGATTCTCCTATAACACAATAAGACAAATTGCGACTGATTAAAAGTGTAGTTTAATTTCAACCTGTGCATTAGCCTTTAAAGTATGTTATATAAGCTTTTTCCACACACCAGCAGCATCTCTCTGACCCTGTAATGCTACTGAATTTCCATAAAAGTGACTCATTGACACCTTATACGTTTAGATGTTTTGTTTAGTGCGTAGTTACACTCCCCTCACTAGATTAAATTATAGACAAGTACAAAAGAATCTGAATGGTCACAGAGTTGAGATGTCAAGACTGTTTGGTTAATCAATAATCGCGATGATTCAGGTCGTCATATAATCATAAGGACTAAGAAAATAAAAATTTTAGCCATTTTAGAAGCAAAATCGAGCAATTTCCATTCAAAGTATTGTCAAAAAAATACCTCTGAATGTAAAGCACGTTTTTCATCGGGTTGTTTTTGTCACATTCACTTTATTTCGTCAAGCAGAAAGTCCGATTTCGTAAAACTTGAGGAATCGTAATGCGTTAGACGATAGGAATGGAAGAAAATGAAAGATGTCTCTGTTGTTTGTTCCTTGTCTCAGTAAATGTGAATAACCGTTAAATCATTTAGTTATTTGTCACATTAATTGTAACAGGCAATCAACTCCATAAGCTATTCATATTTATGTTATATTCAAGTTTGTTTGTTTGTTTGTTGTTATTATAAAGAATTATTCAATCATAAAAACTGCTGAGCAAAAAAAAAACACAAAACACCTAATTAACTTGAGACAGGAAGCGGTCTCGGATACAAAAGCGTGGATCGGTTTGCACGTTTCGCAGGCCGGAGCAACACAAAACTTGGACTCTTTGAAGCCACCTCCCATCTGGCACTGCGGGGGCGGCCACTCACCATCACGCAGCCTCGTCTCCTTCCCTCGTCTCCTTTCCTTCATCTGTGCCCCGCGCTGTTCCCCCCCTCCTCGCACCCACGCGCTCATAACAAACGCGACGGGGCGATGCCACACTTGGGTCAGGAGGAAAGAGAGTCTCCACCTGTGGCACACATAGGTACATTTCACTGGCAACATTACTTCAGTTTAGAAGCCTGTTTGAAGCTGGTTTGACAAGTTAATGTTTAGTTTCTTTGTTTGGGTATTTATTTACAGACATTTGACTATTTGAACTACATTTTTACACTACCAGAAGATCATTTTGTGCAAGGAAAAGAAGGTAAAATCCTAAAGTTTAGTCCTGACAAAATCCAGCTCTAGAACACTGCTCCGTTGAACGTTGGGGTCAAATCAGGAGGACAAATATTACTTTTGACACAATAAAAGCAGCACTTTGTAACTTTTCTGGTGGGAGATCTGCCACCAGCTTCTCTCCACGTACATGTTCCACAATGCGGCATTAAGCGTCTCTTGTTTGCATTCAATTTCTGCCCAAAAATACCTGAGAATATACAGTACGCTTTCTTACTGTTTTACGGGGTCTTTCTTACTGTTTACCTCTCCACTTTAACTCCACCTCTTCATAAAAATGGACAAGTTTAATGCCACACTGCCTCCACCAGAAAAGATTTAACTTTTAAATATTGATCACATTTCAGAAATTCCTCGTTTGACATCCAAAGTGCTTATCATAGATCTCTAAAGTGCCCTCTACAGGTCGGATGACTTATTTAACTAAAATGCAGTTAAGATAGATATATTTTTTTAATTAGCTAAAAATTATGTTTTTTATAATTTCACTTCCTGTTTGTAATTGATGATGTCACACTTAATGTCACAATTTTTTTCATCTTACAAATTAAAATTACTGACTTTATTTTGTCGAATTAATGTTTAGGTTTCTTTGACTAAATTATGCATAAGCTTTGACTGGACTGAGTATCCCTAGTGTGATGTCACTTCCTGTCATTTTCTACAGATTTTTCACAGTTTTCTCCACACATACCTACTCGGTTGGTGTAAAACTATTATTTATATGTACAACAGGTATAAACACACCAAATAAAGTCAAAATTAGAAAATCGTTAAAAAAAAACAAAAAAAAACTGTCATACGTCACTTTAAATCTGAACTTGTCGAAACAATTCAAACCAATTTTATTCCTTTTTCAGGTAGTTTTAATGAATGTAGATGATGTTCCTCTTTACAGTGTATGCTCGCAGATACAGAGTGAAACCGGACTCCCCGAGTGACACAAAGGGGACCCGGGGGGGGGGGGGAAGAGTGTGTAGGTGTGCGTTGTCTGACACCGGGCTTTGAACTCTGACTCTTGTATAGCTGGTATTGACACGTCTCTGGGGAGAAAGGGGAAGCTATACTTTACATACCACGCCGCATTGTGCAAAGTGGCCTCCAGAGAAAATGGAGAGGAAAAAAAGAGAGCGAAAACGTTTGAAGGCAAAATCGCTCATCAGTATTCACATGCTTTAATGAAATAACATAATTGAATTGACTCGAAAATGAATAGGCGTCAAAATCCGTTGTAACGTCAAAAGCTGGCCTTTGTCTCCTAAGAATTTAAGTTCGATTTTAGACTTTCCTGTCTTTCTTTACCGACTCAAAGACCCTCACAGCAAAATTAAACTGACGGCAGAACAAATTTCAAGCACCTAAATGGGTAAATGCAGGTTTAACATTGTTGATTAGCATAATTGATGTGTTAATGAGCCAAAACGGACTAAAATAAACTTAAATACAGTGTCATTTTTGAATCTTGAAATCATCATGCGACTCCCGGCTCATCGCCCATTGATAACGGCCAATCACAGTAGATTTGATTCATTTCGAGATTTGACTTTTTCTCTGAGCTGGGCCTAAGAACTTTGCCATCCTTTAAAATAATACAGAATACAGTCCTTTTGGGCTATATTATTGGCTACAGTTGTTACATTATTCCCTGTCATAATAATAACAAATAATGTAATAACCAGCCAGAAATGTATTAGCATTATTACGTTATCGGCATTACATTATTGGTCTTATTAGACGTTATTATCTTATTGACTCTGCAAAGTGATTACATTGTTGGCCTGTTATTACACTATTGGCCAGTATTATTACGTTATTACATCATTACACCCGCAGTTTATTGCTCCGGAAAAAAATGTCTTTAAAGATCACGACATTAAGCGTGTCATGTCAAACTTTTTCTTTTTTCTTTTTTTTTTTTCAAAACTGTGTAGGAGGAGATTTCCAGTGTGCGTCTTTGTAATATTACACAAGTTTGGATTCATTTCCCGCTTGTACACGACAGTCAGAAATCAGCCAAACACCGGTGTTATGTTTTGTTCCATTCCAAACCCCGCCCGTGACTCTTGGGCAGAACTTTTTACTTTCTGAGCACCTAGTACCCGTTCGCCTAGCTGTTTGATCACTGCACATATGCTCAAGTGCACGTGTGTGTGTTTGTGTGTGTGTGTGATCCTCTATAGAACACACTCTTTCCCTCTTAACACCCCGTTTTCATGTTGCTTTTAAAAGTTTTCTTGTCAACTGTTGCTGCTGCTGCGTCGCACGTTCTATTTTTTATCGCTCCCCAAAGGAAGTAGGTCTTCTCCGTCTCGTTTTCTGTCTACTTGGACCCGATAACGGCTCTTTTTCACTTTTTCTCCCGCTGCTGAACGAGCAAAGGAGCATCCCAGAGGAGCGGGAATATTTTATTAGAGTGATATTTTCAAAGTTGCGCTCCTCCTCTGGCTTTCTTCCGCTCTTGAGATGGAATATTAGGCTGCTGTTTCAATTCTGTTTGCGCGGGGAGAGGAAAGGCAATTCAAAGTTACGGCTAAATGACAGGCTAGCAGCGCCGCTCTTTTGAATTACACTGTTTTCTTTTTATTCCTGCGCGTTAACGGGATCCGGGGAGAAAACAAAAAACAAATGGGACAGAAAGGGAGCAGGGAAGTCTCAGGAGAATTGGTCTCGACACAAACAAAAATAGCTGAGCATTTTTTTTTGCTGACAAACACTTTTTTAGAGCAGGGGCGTTTTGGAATTCTTTGTTTTTTTATTCATAACATTTCTGCCAGAAACGGAGGTGTACACTGCAGCCTTGATTTACTCCGGCTTAAATTATGTGGGAGAGAATGAGGAATAGGTCTTTAAAGTACAGCTTGATGTACAACGTCTGTATATCAAATGCAGCTGACAAAACGTGTTCTTGTCAGACTCGGGGTCAAAGGGTTTTAGAGGAATTGCAGATTTTTATTACTGATGTTTGCGTTGGGATTTTGTACATTCTTTTTTATCATTGTTCATGCCCAGGTAGATGTAGAGGAATTGTTTTTATCTATTTAACTAACATAAGGAATCACATGTCATTGTAAAAGTTCTGTTCGTTAGGGGAAAAGTCCAAACAAAGGTTCTGATCGTCACTGAAATCATGATTGTTTATGTACTTTTAGACTATCGTTTATTAAGAATGTTTTGTGATTCATGCTTTGAACTCCCTCATAGATTACATTCAGTGGCTTTGCTCCAGGTTTTGTGGGGCAGAGCAGGCGCTGATGTAATTCAGAACAGATTTTAATTATTTTTGTTACCACACAATTTTTGTAATTGATTGGAGCAATTATACTATCTATGATTTAAAATAGATTTATTGCACAGCTTTTTAACAGGGAATAGGGATTTAAGCAATAACAAGACCTGCCTGAGAAGGAATATTTAAAGGTACACTACGTAACTTTTGTGTGTTTCTCATGTCTTACACTTGCGCTTTACAGGCTCTCAAAGTGCTTCGCTGTCATTACTCGTTATTATTTATTATTCATCACTCTGCACCGTCAGCCCCTCCGACTTCACGACATCACATGTACAAGAACTTGGCCCTAGCGGGAATCGAACCGACCACTGTCCCCCATTTCGTTGTCACAGTATGGTATTAAACATATTTATCTCCATGGAGACAACACCAGCCAAGCTAAATATCAGATCTGTGGAGGTCGTGCTGTTTCAAGTATTTGTGAGCGATAAAACACCTGTAATTAAATTGTATTCAATCGTCCGCACATTGTCATAACGCCTCCTTGGAGACCGGCAGGCAGCAGACCCTCCATCAGAAAACGTACATGGTGCATCTTTCTGTTTAAGGACGTGTTATTGTTTCAGCCATTCCACATTTACTAATTGGTTTACACTCTGAATAATATAGCGTAGATGTGCCATTTTCTGCATATTTGCCTCGTACATGAACGCTAGATTATAGACGGGCACATCACACGCCCTTCCTGTAGGACCTTGTCGATGCAGCAGTCTCTCTGGTAAACAAACTGTGCAAGGCTGCTGGGAGGCTTCACTGGGCCTCCAAATTATAGTCTGGTTAACCAAAGTCTGTGAGCCAGCCCCTCTCCGGCTACATACACATCCTATAGCTTTATTACACGCATTAAAGCCGGCGCGGAGGCTCGCTCAGAACATGCGCACACAATCTGGTTCAAAGGCCTC
This sequence comes from Chaenogobius annularis, assembly GCA_015082035.1. NCBI lineage: Eukaryota > Metazoa > Chordata > Actinopteri > Gobiiformes > Gobiidae > Chaenogobius > Chaenogobius annularis. Next base: position 773,236 of record BJKM01000114.1, read on the forward strand.
TGTGTCTGCTGTAGTTAAGCAAAGAGTTAAAAATTTATAGACATAAGAGCGACTGTGAGGGAAGCACACCCCAAGGGCCCATCATAAATATTACCCAATCATCAGCGTCGCAGCGTGAGGCGATTACTGATGAAAAAGAATCCACCACAATGTAAACAGCAGCTTCATGTTTACAGGGTCGAACTCTACCTGTTTTATGATTGAAGTCTTTATTTACTGGCGGTCTAAAACACGAAGGTAAATCATATGCAGGGGTTTCTAGTCGTACAGTGGTTGGCTCACTTTTAGTTTGGTTTAGTTTAGGCCAATGTATTTATATAATGCAGTATTTGGACTGAGGAGAGATAGATTTGTGTCAACGCGAAGAACAGTTTTACTTTTATCCCGTCTAATCAATTATGGCATTATGGGGCATATAATACACTTGATATTTTACTGAAGACCAGGACCAGCACAACAGGAAAGGGGGTTCACCATTTTAATGTGTGGCTCGAGAAGCATAAATTGGACACAAGTCTGACTGCGATGGTATTTTGGCGAGAGAAATTCCCGCCAATATCATGGAAAGAGCCATAAAAAGGGAGTCGTTTTTTACATGGCCTACTCAGGAGAAGTTGAACTGCGTTAATTGCCTGTAAATGGGTTCTGCAACTACTGGGGACAGTTTTGTGTCTCCAGAGGATGCCTGAACATATCACAGTGATCTATGGTGCCATTAAATCCAGTTAAAACATTTAAGATGATCAGTTCTCAGGAAATGATTCAGCATAAATCTAATGCTTCCAGAGTGACAGCGTATTTCGAGTGCACAATTTAATTGTCAGCCAGAGACCACATACCAACAAGCCCATTGCCAGAAAGGGCTTTCTACTGCACTGTATGTGACGCTGAGCTTACACCACAGAATAGACTGCTCTTGAAGGACAACGTTTCACAATGTAATTGATGTTCCCAATGGGACTGAGCACTGGAGGAGTCTCCCGTTCATGACTCGATTTAGGCGCTATAAATTTGGCGTCGTTAGAGTTACAGCAGGAGGGAAGAGCAGACACGAGATGAAACGGCCCTGTCCTGGAATAACCGAGGACTTCTGAATGTGTGGAAAAACAAGGTCATAGGGCGCTAAATCAAACAATAGCCATTTATCTTATGTTAAATCATGTTTTCCTCAACACACTAGATGTTTTCTTCCACTGAGGTCTTCTCGAAAGATGGCTGGGATTGATTTTGTCGAAGGACATCGCAACTAGCTATTAAAAGTAAACCCCATCCTTTCCCTTCTCCTGGTTTCACCCCCACCTTGTTGTGAGTCACTCCTGCCCAGTAGCCTAATAGGCAGAGTGTAATTACAGACTTGAAGATTTTTACCACAGGCCTATTTGAGTGAGCCTCATCAGCCATGACACTCTTAAGTTCATTTATACAGACACACTTGACTTTTTAGACTTTTAGTGGGCGCCTTTTGGGACAAACTAAACCTTTGCTGTGTTGTTGGATTAAATCTTGCCGTTTTGGTCTTTCTGACATCTAAAAAGATTTGAATTTGTGTGGCTCCAGGACGCAGGGTTCAGTCTGAGGATGTTTGGCGTGTCTTCACCGTGAATGAGAGCTAGCTGGACTGCAATCAGCAAGCAGTTGGGAAAAGACGCAAAAGCCATTCGCACTGTCGGAAGTTGATGCTTGATTCGCGTCAAGAGTGGTGCCTGTCTATGTTATTCTGTTTATCTGATTGGCCTGCGCTTTGGACATATTGACTGACTTGTCTGGCAGTCTGCAAATGATTTTTTTTAATCCTTTTTTGTTCAAGGTTCACGGAAAAATTGTGCCAATGTTTGTTGGATAAGATATAGACATTGTCATTATTACAATGGAGTTTTGTCACAATGCTACAATTTCAAACTGTTTCATTCAAAGGAAAAGACTTTTCAACAGAAATGTTCCATAGTTTCTTTGATATTACCATGTAATCTAGTAGCCCTACTTGTATTTATTTTGTTCAGTATCAATACCAGTTCCAATCTAGTTTTGATACTAGTTGTAGTATGTTCTGTTTGCTTTTTCCCAACCTTATTACAAAGTATTTAGATTCTTCCAACTTTCCTGTACAGTTCCCATTTTGTATGAAATGTCAAATAGTACATTTAATCCATTCAAATGTTCCAAGACAAAAATGTGTGTAGTAAATCTTCAGGCCTGGGTTTACAGCGTCAATGGTTAAATGTTTATGTCTGCGTGCAATTGAGCATCACTAGACTCTTTTTCCTGTCTTTCCATCCCGATGTTATTGTATTGACCTTTACATGGATTTGGCCCGTTGCTCATGGACATTCTTCCACCGTGTCCCCACTCAAATACACACATCTCCTGCCGCTGTCCGGCTCCGTCTTCCTCCATTCAGAAACGGCAGAGGTGGAAATGGTTGAGTGATAGCCGATAGCCCCCCTGTGTGCGCCGGTCTGAGCCGCTGCCTGTGCACTTTTCTCCATGGTCACTCCATCTATCCTGCCTGTGCCGCCTTACCTCACATAAATCATCCTCAATCTACTCCACGGACAGGCCGAACAAGGGGAAATCGAGCCCTATAAATCTGGTATTAGTTTTACCTTGCATAATGAACACAAGACTAAACGACCCTGGATACATGAGAACAGCGTGTCTTGCAGATGTACTATAAATATTTTGATACTAGCCGGCTAGTTTGCAGAGGGGAAGTCGAGCAGTGAAATACACAGAGGAAGGGAAAAGTGTAAAGTGGAATGTTGGCCTAGCCCGAGTGTCTGTATTGTCTTTAGCACCTACAGAGAGTCCTGGTCCAAGAAAAACGCTCTTTACAGGGTTCCTGTTCCCAGCCGTGGTGCGGTACCACTCCTCGATACGCTGCGTTTGCTCCAGCCCAGTTCTCCCAACTGGTCTCTGAGGACGGGCCGTATTGTTTGATTAATAGCTCGATCAGAGGTGATTGAGTGATAGATGGTTTGAAGGGGAAAGCAGCACGCCTCGGGGACAAAGTCTGGGAAAAGGCTGTTAGTGCAGGTTTGATGGGTGGAACAGCTGAGTTAAAGTGAAAGACTAATAATAGCATAGCTAATGACACAATAGCTGCATAGAGAACATCAGCCAAATAAATGTAGATATTTTGTTGCAGTTGCAAACTCTATATACCTCAGTCATAACTGGAAAAACTGAAATCCCCTTTGCTTGGCGTGTTTTTGGCCTCAGCCCCGGGCACTGTCACTGTACCCCATCACAGCCGGAGCCACATTAGACCCACACATACAGACCCTGTGTTCACACACACAGAGACTGTGACAGCAGGTGGTGTGTGACACGTCAACATCTGAAGGCTCACTGGCAGCAGGCAGAGCCTCTCGCTCTGCGCCCGGCCACTCTGATCTATCATTGGGCTCTTTAATAGCAGCCCTCGTCACATATTACTGCTTTATTTTCTCCTTCGCCCACAGAAGTTCCTTTTTTGTTCCTATTTTTAAGTACAAGTGATCTCAATTAGGGACCTCCATGAAGGCGGTAGGCGGCAGACAGTCAGAGCAATAAGAGCAGAGAGGAAATTGTCTTTGTACCCCCCTTTCCCCCCTCAGCCTCCTGCCACAAGCAGGGAGCCGCCGCCCCCTCCGCGCTCGGCTCCATCTCTTTCCATTCTGCCATTTCCACTGCACAGTGAAATATCATACAAACTGTTTTCTACATCCAACTGATGAATAAATTCATTAAATTGTATAGGCGCCACAACTCCTGCCGTCTCCATTTCAACACAAAACATGAATCACGCTCCATGAAAATTGGTTGCCCAGAGAGACGTGCGTACACACCGCAAAACGTGCCGTCCTTGTCCTAACGGTTCACAGTGATGTCACGGGCTCAGTGACAAACAGTCATTAAGGGCTTTGCTGTGATCTGGGATCAGCGTGTGGATGTGAGTCGGAGAGATTGTGCTGATGAGGTCACGAGGAGTAAGGTTTCTGCCCATCATCATCCTCCTCCTCAGTGCAGCCACCACTTCTGCTTTAGGCAAGTCAGTCTTCTAATTGACACGCCTGGTTGGCCCGCGACCAGCCAGGGCTGTACCTGTAGGCTAGTTTTGTGGCTATACACATCTTGTTGGTTGGTTTGGTGATTGGCGAGTGGACCACATCTTTGGCTTGGTTGCTGATTGGTTAGCTGGCAAGAAATGTTGTCTGGTGGCCTGCCAAACATGGAAATATCCCGTTAGAGCTGCAAAGCCTGGGCATCGTCACAAGCCTCCTCTAGAAAGCTATAATTAAGTGTCTTGAAAAATGTGAAATGGAGCCTTAATCCTGAGTTCTAAGTGTACTTTTCCTGTTGAGCGATGGAAGTGTACCAGCGGTAAAAGGAGGAAGAGGGATATGGAGAGATGCTTTTGTAAAAGGCCTAAACGACAAAACCGTGTGTTCGTCCCAAAGTGTCTGCAACCTCTGACCCTTGCGAGGAAGACCAACCAAGATTAGGTGATAACATGAGGCCCTACATCCCACCATCTTAAACTTAGATCACAACAACGGTTCAAACATTCAGTCAGAAGTACATGAAATCTGATAATAACCGAGGTCTAAAATAGTCGAGAATACATTTGAAGGTTTCCAGCGTGATCTTTGCCAGTCCTAAGTGTTTCTGTCGATACAGTTTACAGCAGAACGCACCGATACGATGGCCTCTGTCTTTGTGTGTCACTATGGATTTGTCAAAGTCTGAAAAAGATGCGTGGAAATTTCAGAGTAGCTGGTTCGGTAACTCTAGTGTCAAATGTGTGTGGCAGGGCACGTTCACAGCCTTTGTCATTCCGAGAGGGATCGGGACGAGAACCTTTTATTACATGCGTGATTTCTCGGGCAGGCAAACGCCGTCAAAGCGCCTCAGCTGAGTTTGATTTTTATTTAAAACAAATAATTGAAATCGAGCGGCAGAAAAAGGGGCGAAATATTATATTACCGTAAATCACAAAGGGCACTTCTGCTGGTTGTGGTATAGTGTGGTTCCTCAGTGGTTGTGACTTGTCCTACTGTGCAGTGACTTGGGGCCGGTGTAACAAAGTAGATGAATGATACCAGAGTCGCCCCAGCTGTGCACCAGGCCTTCCTCAATGAGCCCGCTGTATGCTAGATTCATTACTCCATAATATAAAGTCTGCTAATGCTCCGCGTGATGGGTTATAGCAGAGTTCGTACAGGCATGACAATCTGGAAATTGGAAATGCTGGAAATTGGAAATGCCATTTTCTTGGCGAAGTAAGGGAGAATTTATATCTTTGGTTTATGTCAGACAAAGTTTACCTTTGTACTGTTCGATTCTGTTGATATTGAACAACATGTATTAATTCAAATATATTTGAAATATACGAAACCATCGGAACCCTTTGTATCCCAACAGAAAATGTGTAAAACTGTGAAATAGTCGAGAAGATCAATTGTTTCAGACAGAGTAAACTTTGACCAGTCAATTTGAACTTAGTTTTGTTTATGCAGTAAAACAGCCCGTCAAAACCACAAAATTGAATGTAATCTGAAACACGTTAAAAGCTGGTGAATAAACTGATTAAATATAAATTACTCAGAGGATTTGGCACCACTTTCACTTTCTTGATTGTTTATTGCATGATTCAGGTTTAGTAAGGAAATGTATTAAGGGTTTAGGAGTTTTTAAGGGTATCATCCTGAATCGCTCTTAAGAAACTATTGGTTCCTAATGGTTTTATGTAGTCTTTGTCCATGCTTTAGTGAGGCTAAATAAACTGTAGGTATTTTAAAGTGGAAGAGAGTACGATATAGTCAATCCCAGCCATTTTCGTCATTGTAATGCCGTCTCTCACCGTAAATTTGGGGCATGAAACAGTGGTTTTCAGCCTCGGCGTGACAGGCTGAAAGGCAGACTGGAGCTGTGAGGCAGATGCTGGATGTGAGAAGCCAAAACTGGAGTCAGATGGGACACGGGGGTCTTTGATGCTCTCGGCTTGTCGAGGGTTAAGTCACGGCTACTACCGGAGGAATACAAAACGACTTTCTACGACGCCACCAAAAAAAACAAAAACAAAATTGCAGATTGATTAGCTTCCAAACTTTCGGTGGGTTTCAGATAACATCGCAACGTCGTGGAGGCTGTTTGGGATGAGGGCGGCAAATTGTCTGTTGATAATATGCTGGTTTCGTTGCGTGGTTGGATGAATACTGCAGGATAATTGACCCTGACACTAATATAAATAATGCGGTTCAACATTTGCGCATTTTGATTTTAGTCGTGTCTTATCCAAACGCAATTACAATGCAGTAAAACTTCCCCTATTTTTACGATCGGAAAGCAGCGTATTCGTGAAACAATCGTTGGAAATGGTCAAATGTTTTCGACCGTAATTAAAACGCTAGAACTTAATTGTCAGAAGGAGATTTACTTACGGCGTTTAACATGTTTTTTGCATTACTCTGTGGGCGACTTTGTCTGAAAATGTAACCCAATTCCACGTCATAAGCGTCTTCTTGCAAGGCCGTGTTCATCACCATCACAGATTTAATCACTACTATTCGCATTTATCCACCCGTGAATCGTCAATTGATCTTTGCAAAGACTTTGGACAATGCGGACCATATTTTCCTGGTGTTTGGGGCACGTTCAGGGGAAGTGTAACTCAATCACTACTTTTTTTTTTTTTTAGTTCTTTCAGTCTACATGACGAGGTGCCAGATGCGTGTAGTGTTTTCAGACATTATATAGTAAACCCCTCCCACATCCAGGCACGCTTTGGAAAAAAAATAAGAAGAAAAAACAAAAAAAACGATTTCAAGTGTTGCTATCTAATTGTAAAACTTCTTTTTTTTTTTCTTCTCTTCTTCTTTGTTCGTCAGGCACCCAAATAACCTCGCAAATAAACCTCTGACAGCAGCTGTGGAAGACTACGTTTTTATTTTGGACGTATCAAAGGCTTTGTCACACATCCACAGTGCAATAAAATCTTGTTTGGTAGCAACGGGAAAGGGGCAGACGCACATGTTGTTGTCGTGTGATGTGGCACTTCGGGACGGGTACGGCGGGGCCCGGGCTGGGAGGTTTTTTTTTTTTGGCTGAGTTGCGCGCTCAAAGTGGGGCAGACAGAGGGGAGATGATGCCCTCTACAGTTGACACAAGTGAGGGGGCTTCACTACAATCTGTTAACACATAATTACATGTTTCTATATAATATTGACCTTATTGCAAATGTGCTGTCGGAACTTCATTAAACATTTATACATCCTGAATGCATTTGCTGGTAGTTGACCGAATATATTAGAGTTAAACATGTGAATTTGTCTGTAAACGTTACTGTTTAAGGTTTAGTTAAGTGTTATTGGAACTTATTAAAACAAAATATACCCTGAATGCCAAATATATTAGGTTTAAACTGTGATTTCGAATGTTTTAGGTGTAACTGGTGTTGCATAGATACTATTTAGGGTCGATTATCATATCAATCTTTTATTCAAACTCCAGCGATCCAGAAAAAAACCCACATGAGACAGGCAATAACACAATATAATTTCTATTATGATTTATGTGCCGTGACATTGGCCTTTCGTCACGTTTTGATTTAGTCCCTGATGTGAAATATTGACAATACATTTTTAGAATTCTGGATAATTTTGTTAACGTTGTGAGTTTAAAAGTGGATTTTATTTCCAGCTGCTTCCCTCTCTTTATGGATGACTACACTAAATTATTAGAATCCAAGTTGCTTTGTAAATAGTGGCGTGACTAATTTGTCTGTCTGAATCTGTTTTGTCAATCTGCCTCGCTGTTTTTGTTTGTATTTTCTTTTCGTTTTTAGATAAGCTGTTGTTTTCTGGAGCACTAGAGCGGAGTTTGAAAATGGCTAAATTTCAAAGTGACATATGTTTGACAATGTTTCCACTTTACATAACTAAGACCTAAGGCTGTACATTAATTGATCATGATCCAATGGAATGAAATATTTGAATATCCCTGTGTTAGTGCCATCTAGTGTCTAAGTGCCAGTATTTGTGTATAATTTGGCACAGCGCACTACCTGTTGAGCGTCTGATGTAGGAAATGTTTTGCTATTGACTTAATTTGATTATGTTTTTCACATATTTGTCCGTTTGATTCGTCACTTGAAGCCCTCGCACGCGTGTTTGAGGCCATACTCTGCTGATTAACCTATTGACTTATTTACAACCTGAGAGAGAGAGAAAATACCCCGTGTAGTTTTAATTATAAAAGCTGCGCCACCTTTTATTCGCCAAGTTGTCTGCGGCCGAAAAGACAAATGTCTGTGTCCAGTGACAAGACCAGAGGCCGCCACACGTCCCTGAGGCCATAAATCGGGCCGTGTGTTGAACAGAATACCTGTACACCTGCAGAACAGCTCTCCCCTGCGCCCGAATGAAACTCTACTCTGCCTGACTCAGCGCTCTCCGGTGACGCACTCGTTCCTGTTCCTCGCACTCGCCTCTTTTACGCGGGTCCGTGGACGCTCCGGCAGTGCACGCGGACGGGACAGAGCCATGTGTCCGCTCTGACCGGCTGGACATGAGCAGCGGGAAAGTTAGGAGCGCTCGGACGGTCCAGCGGAACATGCCGGTACGTACAGCGCGAGCGCGGAGACGTTAGGCGCAGCGGGACCGAGGCGTGATAGATTATGGCGGAGGGAATGGATCTGGCTCCACACACCACGTGTTGGAGTCGCATCAGCCCAATAATTACTGCGCGCTCGAGCTATATAAACCACAAAAGTCTGCGCACGGGAAACCCCGGCCTCCGAACTAACCGCTACAAAAACTGGATTCGTTTTTCCGCCTCCTTCATCTTCACCGGCCACTTTTTTCCTCTTTTTCCCCCCAGTTTAACTTTTTAACCCCTCGAACCATTCACGCCGCTTATTCCCGGGAAATATCTTGACTTTTCACGCGTCGAGGTTATAAATAGCTCTGTTAAGTATATTGTCCAAAGCCTTTGAACACTTTTTGTGTGTATAGCCTGCGGGCTCTCGGAAAGCCTTTCAGTTTGGCACAAAGACTTCAATGACGCACCTGGAGCAGCGCTTTGACTTCTCATTGAAGGAAGACGCACAAAAGTTTTTGAGCGTCTGGCTCCACTGTTCCATTCCGCAGCGGCTCTTTTTGTAATTCTATAGCCCTTTGCGCTCACGGACTTTTTGTATTTGATGTTATTTATATCCTGATTTGAATCCGCGTAATGGCGCACGGACTTTAAACGTGCCATTTAAACATCGTCGCTGGTTATTTTTTCCTGTCGGAGATTTGAAAGCCCTCACAAAAGTCGGAGTGTGCGTGATCGCTGTTTTTCCACTGGCACACGTCGCCACGCACTCCGCTCCAGTCTCGGCTCCGGTCTCCACAGTGTGAGAGGCAGACGCAGAGGCAGAGCGCAGCTGGACAGAGCCGACAGTGCCTTGCCGTTCGGTAACCCCCGCTGTTGTGATGCGCATTCCCGTAGATCCCAGCGCCAGTCGGAGGTTCAGCCCGCCGTCCAACAGCCTCCAGCCTCTCCCAGGGAAGATGAACGATGTGAGCTCGCCGGGGGCCGGGCAGCCTGACGCGGCGGCGGCGGTGCCCAGGCTGCGGCCGCACGAGAACCGGAGCATGGCCGAGATCATCGCGGACCACCCGGCCGAGCTGGTGCGCACGGACAGCCCCAACTTTCTGTGCTCCGTGCTGCCGTCCCACTGGCGCTGCAACAAGACTCTGCCTGTCGCCTTCAAGGTTAGAAGCTATGTTTTTTTATTCCTACTCGATTGTTTTATAAATGTAAATTGTGTTGTAAATGTTTGTGCTGTAAACGTTTAATTCTGTGTCCTCTTTACGGTTCTGAACTAAACTAAATCTCTCATTGCGAATTGAAATGCTTTGAATTAACTCGAAAATTAGTCATGCATTTTACACTAAAAATAAAAAAGGCGATATTCATTTTGGTTCTTTTTATTTTTATTTGTTTAGCCTAAATATATATATAATCAATAAAGAACACATGGATGCAATGTTAATGAGGCAGCTGTCAAAATATTATGGAAAGTGTTTTTTTTAAAATATGCTTCTTAATTGTTCAAGTTTTTCTTGAACAATTACTTTTATTAATTGGCACATTGCATTTAATTACAAATGTTACTTATGATCTTAGTTTACCTCACCAGTTTTTCAGTTGTTGTTGTTATATTTTACAACTACCAAACAAACAGTTTCATTTTAAGTCTGTTTTCAGGCCATTACAGATACAACCTTTTAATAATAAAGTTCTGTTGTATCAAAAGCGTAATATTTTAACCACAAGCAATTTTCCGCTCCCATGATGCTTAGCAGTAAAAGGCCTTTTCATAATGGCTCGACACATATTATTTCCAAAGCGGCATCAAAGGCAAAAAAAAAAAAAACGGAGTGAAAATTTGTAGCTGCAATCCTGGCCGTGAATCAAATGTGACACGTTTTTAAAATATAAGTGGGATTTAACTGGTATTATTACTAGAGCTCAGTAATTATGGCGGCTTTGTAGCGCCTACTCATGTGCTTTTATCTGTATCCAGGAATGTAAATGATAACAGGAGGCCTCTGCGCTTTTGTTTCAGAGACAGTGTTTGAGATTTTAATCAAACTAGAACTCAAATTAAATCCATGCATCAACAGCATTTTGAAGCAGGATGTAAAACACGCAGTACATAATAATATTAATAGACACTTGTTTATTTGTGTTACAGGAGTCATTCAATTCAAGTTTATTTATACAGCACATTTGAAACAACTTCAGCTGACCAAAGTGCTTCAGATAAACCAAGATCAAATAATATTTTAGGTCGTAAAATATATCTTCAAATGTTAATTGTTCTGTATATCATCTAGTTGCAAATAAGTCGCGTCTGAATTGTATTATTTCTTTCTATTGTAGGCCTGTGTTATGTCATCTTAAACGCCACAAAAGAAATATTTAATTTAATTTGAAATTATACGGCAATAAATTGTTCTCAAATAATAATTAAATGAGATTGAAGTCTATTTTTAAAGTTATTTATCTTGTTTATTACTGCGTGGTTCTAATTTCCTGCTGTCCTTGAACTTCACGTGGCAACACTGCAATTTCGTCATTATAGAACGAATAAAGGTTCATTATTTTAGTTTAAAATGATTACGATTTTACAAAAATAACGTATCCTCTCTCGTGCCGTCGTGCAGGTGGTGGCTCTGGGTGACATACCGGATGGCACGGTCGTCACGGTGATGGCGGGAAACGACGAAAACTACTCGGCGGAGCTGCGGAACGCATCCGGCGTCATGAAGAATCAGGTGGCCCGCTTCAACGACCTGCGGTTCGTGGGCCGCAGCGGCAGAGGTGAGGCCCGAGTCAGACACGCCCGGATTCACAACGTTATTTCTGATGATTAATATGTTTATTTCAGAAGAAGAAAGGTGGAAAAAAATTAGACAGGACATTTGATTTGAAACATCTGATTTGAATATCGTCTAAACACGGAATTCAGTGCATTTGTTGATGATATTTTAGGCCATGCAGCAAACGATAAGGCATTTTCGTTTCATAATTTCTATTGGATAAAGTGACGAACGATTATTTTAGTAGATTATTTATTAGTCAAACTACTATTTCTATTGTACATTGAGACATTATCGACCAAATAAAGGTTGAAATACAGTGACTGAAGGCTTATTTAGAGTATTATTGATTAAATGTGCTAATATATTTTTTTCCTTTTTGACAATTTGATTTAATATCGCCGCGTTTTTGTTATAAAAGATCATTTCGTGTGTGTTTTAGAGTCGGTAAAGTAGAGATAACAATCACAATCATCAATCATTTATTAATTGTCGCCTCGTCACTGTCATTAGTCAATTAATCGTAATGCACTATAATTTAGAAAGCGAATACAAAATTGCCAGTGATTACTGCCCCCCGCCCCCGTCACATATTAAACCGCTGACATCTGACGCTGCGACACCCATGAGCCTTTGCACCAGTGTGACACCCTCAAGCGCGAGGCGATTAGGTGCAGCGGTGTGGATTAGTGGTCTCATTCTCTGTACGTGGCGACCACAAAATGATGTGCCCCGCTCCAGTCTCCACAGAGCCCCCCCCCCCCCCGCCCCCCTCCCCCCCCCGCCCTCACACGGCCACAGCCTGAATCATCCGAATGGGCCCGGGCGTCATCACGGAGAGGCCAGACACAAGGCTCAGGCCACACTTACAGGTCACAGCACAATATTTATCACTTTTCGTTTCCATCACAACATTTTCCACGGTAAAAGCTTCTGAATAGGTGCTGCTGCTATGGATAAGGAAATGGGGGTTAAAGGGGCACTATGTAACTTTTCTGGCCACCTCCTTGTCTCCATGGAGAAGTTATGTAATTAGTAGTTCCACGTAGGATTTGGTAATATATCGCAATTTACATAATATTGTGAGTCTTTTATAGTAGAAAATGCTACCAAAAAAAGCTGAAAATGTAAAATTCAAATGATAATTAAAGAAGTTTAGTTGTAAATATTCAAATAGAAATATAAGGTGATATTTCTGCACTTTTGTGATTCATTTGACAGACATTTCACATGTGTTATGATTGATAATAGCTGATAATGAAACCTCAACTAATATGTTTAAAGGCATGCTTTAACACGTTTCTGTCGGATTGACTTAATATTGTCTGAATATTGTTATCAAGATACTCTAAAAAGTATTCAGAAGTATTCATTTTTTGTCAATAACGCTCACTCATAGTTCTGCAGTATCCGATGGGCCCGCTGCGCACAAACAAGATAAATAAACAACAACAACAACAATAACACAATAGGCACAAATATAAAAGCCAGAGAAGAAGAGCTTTAAGTGCTATAAGTATATATTATTCTGTCTATTATGATTTAAGCTCAGTGGTTGATTGAGTTTATGGGACCAAACGTATCTGCGGAGACAAGCCGGCAACGCCACAAGGGCAAGTTACAAGTCAGCTCTGTGGAGAGGCAAGGTGGTTTTGAGCAATAGAAACGCTTGTGATTAAATACATGAAAGCCTAATCCCGCACTGTTGAACATTCCAGGCAAAGTATCAACATCTCCATAGAGACGAGCATGCCCTCCACCAGAAAAGTGAAATAGTGCACCTTTAACGCGGACATTTTAATTCTACTGAAGATGTGTATTTATAATAAGAGTGAGTTAAAGAAAGAAGTTCATTTGCAAAAACAGATATATCGTCACTTTTGTATTTTACACCATTATTGACACGTTATTACCAACAGTAGTAGTAGAAGAGATGAAATAATGGTTTAAAAGACCTGCTAAACAAAGACTAAATTGTAAGCCCCATTTTTTTCCGCCTCAAATGTCACATATCTGTTTAAAATGAACTTGTTTACAATTGGAAACTGCAAAAAATACAGCAATCATTGAATAATCAGTTGTCCACTTTGTATACTTCCAAAACAGTAGTCCTGGATATCCATTTGCACCTCATTCGAAGACTACCGTATATCGCTTTAATGAACCGATGAATGACATTCGGCTGTATGATGAGGACATGAATGCGTCAGTCCACAGTCCATCGTAAAGATTTCGTCCTTTTTTCCGAGTCCAAATATATTTTATAGTTCCTTTTGAAGCCGCACATCCGACACGGCCGACCTCCGCGTTCCCCTGTGCTGACCCCGTGCGCATCATGACATATTTGTTGTTGCGCTTCGCTGTGCGCCGTATCCCCAGGCTGTCAGGGGTGTGAGACGCAAACTGCCTTCTATCGGGTCCAATGGCATTCCCGGAATATTTGGCAACGCTCAACTGACTATTTGCATCATTGCCTGTTCCTAAATCATATTGTTTACGAGGTGTGAATTGGCAGCTCTTTTTTTTTTTAGCACCTCCTCACGCATACTAAGCGGCTGGGGGCGGAAACACATCTGAGCTCTTGATTCAGAAAACGGTTTATATTTTATGAGACGCTGATGACGATGGAAATGACTCTCAGGCTTCTTCATCGTGCTGCAAAAATCTACGTTTGGTTTTGATTTGGTTAATAAGCTGAAATTGTTTAAAATGTAACGTTGAATCTGATCTCACAAACATATATTATATTGCATTATATTTGATTTAAACCTTTCAGCATTATTTGAATTGACCCAATAGAACCAGCTCAACTTTGCGACTAAACCCAGAACTAAACCAAGACTAGACAAGGACTAAACCATGACTAGAACGGGATCAAACCAAATCTACATCAGGCCCAAACCCGGACCAGTGTGAATGCACCCTTGATTTCCAGAACCTTTTAGAAGTGATTGCAAGTTGAAGGCGCAAAATCTTGAACTTTACCCATTTCCGTGCAAACATTTGGCACCGAAATTTGCTGGTCGCGAAGAATACTCACCGCCTGTAGCTTCGGAATAACAGAAAAGCGAAGCACGGCATGACCATCAACACAAATCCCAAAACATATTTCAACACCAACGATTGCAAATCCATAAAATGTTTCACAATCAGATGCAGTCTCATTCTGTCACAATGTGCTACTTTATGTTTTTCAGTTCAGTTCACACACACACAAAAAGGACTATCTCTTGTTTATGAATGGATACCTGGAAAAAGAGACGCGGAACTGAGGAAGAAAAGCAAGAATTCATCCTACAATCAAAATAAATCTGAACTAGTAAACGCTTCTCAAAACAATACACACCCACGTGCCCGAGAAAACGATATACTGTATCTCTCGAAGTGCCGGAACAGAAAGTTGGGAGCAATGTTAGCCCGTTGTTGCCGTGGGGACCTTGGTGTGCGTCAGTTTTTGTTGTGTTTTTTTTTTTTTTTTTGCCGGATTTTTTTTTTTTTTTTGCCGCGACACAGAATCTAGTCACAGGAAATGACATAGGAGCCAGTGGAGATCAGGACGATGAGGTGTCTGAAATGAATACGCCGCGAGCACAAGCGGAGACGACCGCCGCGAGGACGTCTGATCGCGCAAAAGTCGTGGCCACGCGAAAGAACGAGCCCGAAGAGATTGGCAAAGATTTACAGCCCTCGGATTAGGTCTTGTGAGGTGTAATGCAATACGGCGAGAGCCGATTCATTAAGTCTAGATTATCTGTATGTATTGTGCAACAGAACTGTAATTGTCTCTTTATTCATGCAAAAGCTGTGAGTAATGATTTCAGTCTGTTGCCGGTGAAGAAACAACGCTAAACGGGCACTGTGTAAGTAAGTAACCGCAAGTAATTTGCGGTGGAGGGTCCGAAACCGTCTTTTCTTCCTGGCGATGCTATTTTTTTTGCCGGAAATGTTCCACATAATGGCAAAAAACGTAGCTATTGGCATAGAATCAAGCAAGAAACACAAGTCTTCACTGTTTAAAATTGTTTATTTGTGGTTTGATTGAAAAAAAGTGGAGAATTATTGCATGTTTAGTCTGTACTCGTCCTGAAACATTAAACAATGCAAAACAGCAAACCACGAGTTGCTAACATACACATTGTATAAGTAATAAATTATGCCAAATGAAAAAAACGAAATAACAAAAGCATAAACAGAATGTCTATTACATTAAAAGCTTGCTGAATAATTACAAACCGAGCTTGGAAGGAGGGTTACGTTACTTGCTGTTTGGAAATATGGCTCCCATGAGATAAAGTCAGGGAACAACTGAGGAAGATTGTAATGGAGAGATATTCGGAGACGTCCGCTGTCATGTGATCACCAGTGTCGTCACTCATTTATACACGACACGCTGGTCGCGTCAAGAGAAATCCCCGTTAATTATTAGATTAGGAATGACAGAAACTAAATTGTTGAATGGATTCGACAAGACATGAAAGGTTATACAAGGCGACCGAAATAAAATAAAATACAATTTAATAGAATAAAAATAAAAATAAAAATAAAAATAAAAATAAAAATAAAAATAAAAATAAATAACATAAAATAAAATAAAGATACTAATCATTACTGAAACTACTATAAAAACTTGTTACTCATTTGAACGCAGAATTGGACCTATAGAATAGTTTTAGCTTGAAAACTTGAAAACTAACTTGAAAAGTAGCATTTTAATCATAATTGCAGTATCAAAATCTGTATTGCATATCAAGAATGTTCCTTAGTAACATTATATTATTTCAATAAATAATAAAAAAAAAATCAGCTGGACTCTAAAACACATAAGAAAAGACCTTTTTTAAAAAAAACAAAGACTGCGGCATGATTAACTAAAAATGTGAAATGGTTTTTGAAAGATTTTCAGATTTCCATCAATAATACACTTTATTCATAAATATTCTCAATCTAGAAGCTTTCAGTCATATTTCAACCTTTTTTTTATTGTTGATAAAGTATTCAAAAGTCTCAGTGTACAATAGAAATCGTTAGACAAGGCGACTACTCATTGGTTAGTGACTTCAATAGCTGAACGTTCAAGCCCTGTATATTCTGTGTTGCCTTTCCGATGCCCTCATGAAGTATATGACGGTATGTGGGACACCTGTTCAGTCTGTGTGCTCTTATCTGCCCGTCATCTTATCACAACGCTGAAAAAGGATGTTTACAATGAGCCAGAGGGAGAAGAGGAAGCCCTTTAGACACACTCAGCAAGTCAGGGTGGGCAATATCGGCCAAAAATATTTATCTTTCTCTATATGCGTGAGCCATTTACTCAGAAATGTGATGCTCTTGTGTTAAAGTATTTGTTTCTATATTTATCATGTCAAGTTGCTATGCATCACATCATGGAGACATAGCAGACAGGTTAACATTTTCACAGTATCCAGGTTCAATTTGCATATTTTTAAGAGCTATCTGTGCAGGGTTTACATGTCCTTGTGTGGCTTTCCTCCGCTTTAGCACTGCAGCCTAAAATGTACCTTTTAGAAGTTTGCGTCACTTGAGAATATCATGCTAGTCCATTAGCTCGACTATATTTTCCTGATCTTACTCTCTGGAAACGGTTAAGTTTTTTCTGTCAGTTTTAGCTTTAGTTATCCATTCATTTAACTTAAGTAGAGTTGGTTTCAGCCAGTTTCATTAAGTTTATTTTGCTGTAATCACCAAACAAATTAAATCTATTAGAATTTTTTTCTGTATTTTTTTGTTTTTTTTGTTTTTTGTCGAAGCGAGGGACACACGAAATACAAACTTGATACAAACATTTGTAAACATGCATGTATTAAAGTACAGTGGGTTATTAAAATTAAACATAATTTACCGGTTTAACAAATTTCCATCCGTTAAGGATTTATGTCCAATCTATGACAAATTTAAAGGTGCATTGTACTCTGCATTGTTTTAGTTATTTTCAATATACTGATCTATTTTCTCAGGTTTGTGCTTACATATTTAACTAAAAATATGAATAATTAAAGAGTAGATCGCAGCTAGAACTCGAGCTCGAATACTGATCGAATGTAAAAAGCGTCGCGTTTGCAGTGGCACGCCCCAAACCTCAGCGGAGATCGATATATTAGGTAAACATCTTGTAATCCCCGTCTGGTTTAGCATTAGGCTAACTGAAAATCCTCTGCGGTGTGACGACACAATCCTGAGCTCTGTTAGACGTTGTTTGCTTGTGTATTTGTTGTCTTAGGAAGACGCGAGCTGGCCAAGCGACAGACTCAAATTAGGGAACCGCAGATCGCGAACAAGTATTGCTGGCTAGGTTGCTCCATCTACTTCCTGTTTCCTGTCTGTATCCATAGCTACATGATGCCTGTGTGTGCCTCTTATTCATCGCAGCATTCCTCGTGCGTGCACATAGGAACAGGCACAGTCAGGCCCAAGGCAGCAACTGCTTGGGATTATCTAGAGAGGAAGTGACTATTAAAATGCCTCTCGCCCACTCATGCTGGGTTAGACGAGGAGAAAGGCTGGATAACAAGATGCTGGCTCCTTCAGTCAATCTTTCTATTTAGACTCTGCCAAACAGGCTAAATAGACCCTTCAGACAGGCCAATGTTGTCTGTTGTTAATCTACGCGCAGACGATTTCCCCCCCTGTTTGTATAATGGCATCGCAGCCGCACTTGTGACATGGGCATGGTTAAAGCATGAATGCGGGTTATTGTCTGCGCGAGATGGCATGTCATTTGATGGTGTTTGATGTCACCACAGGCAGGGATGGGTTCAGCTGCCAAAAGATGTACTGCACTGTAAAACTGTTGTTACTTACTGGGAAGAATTGCCATAGAAATTACGCAGAATAAAATAAAGGGAGGGCTTTCGAACGGTGTTTCCCCTTTTAGATTTGACAAGAAACTAAACTTGAATTATATTTCAATTAATATGTGTTCTTTGTAGTATATTTACATCTTTGAGAATTCTGGACATCAATATCAGGAAAACAAGAAAATAGAATGTAAAAAATTGACAATTACTACTATATTACACAAGTTTATTTGCCTCGAATTGTGAGACGAAGCATAAAAGGTTGGTGAACCACTCTAGAAGACAGTGGAATTCGTACTAGCATCAATTTTTTTTGTCAAAAAGGTTAATGTGTGACTTTTTGCTACTACTTTTGTCCACAGGCAAGAGCTTCACCTTGACCATCACAGTATTCACCAATCCGCCGCAAGTAGCCACTTATCATCGCGCCATAAAAGTCACCGTGGATGGACCGCGAGAGCCCAGGCGTAAGTACACCAAAACACACACACGTGACACGATGAGGAGGCTGAAACGCAATTTTAGCTAAAACAAAATCTAATTGTGATCCTATCCCTATGGTATTTTGGTGAAATCGCCATATCGTGATTATGCTCGAAGTCAGACACTTCGAGCATCCACTCCTACTCTACAGGTTATGCACTGATGTCGTTTTAATATAAAAATGCCCCTCAACATTTCAGCCAAAGTGGCAGTGTGTGGCAAAATAATTTCTGTTTCTTTGCTTTTTTTTTTTCATCAATTTTGTCCTTGGAGCTATTGTTTTGCTGTTTTAATGAGGTAAAATGGAAACTCAAAGTATTTTCCCCATTGTTGCTTTGACTGTGCAGAGCTATGCTAGGTTATTTGCTAATGGTAGGGGGAGATAAAGGACACTTCAACTCGCCCCAAAATAGTGAATTTCCTCAACAAACTGACTCAGAAACATCTTATTTCTGAAGAGTTCGAATGTGCATGATCACAAAGTCTATATCAGTGATAAGCGTAGCTGCAGTGTTCCCGTTGTTCATCTGGTTTACTTGATTTTCTGTCAGGTACAAACTAAATATCAAGCAGAGTTGTAGACTTTTATATTTGTTATCAGACTTTAGCAGCGCTTTCACATGACATTGTTGCCACTCACTGCTAAAATTCCGAATGTTGTTATATAACTTCCATTGAGTGACTGACAAGCAGAAATAATTGTACCTATTAAAGCCAGTATAGAGCTACTTGGTGTACATGCAATCAGTCATGTTCAAATCAAAATTGTGATCAAGGCTCTAATAATTGTCAATTTTTTTTGGCATTCTGTTTGTTTTTCTTGTGTATCTAAAAACAATACATGTCTGTCAAATCTGACACCTCTAAATATAGCTGGGTGTAGCTGGCTGTAGTGCAACGGAATAGAAGTAAATGGCTGCCTTGTAAAACGAGTTATATGACAAAAAGGCTTTTACTAGCAAGTGACTGTTTCTTAGCAATCAACCAGCTTGTAATTTCGGTGACCCATTTAAATGCAGTTGTGACACTTTAAAAGCGAGAAGAATTAAAAGTGAAGGGCAATGTTCCTGCGAGGGTACACTGGGTACTAGAGTGCTAGCATCAGCTCCTTTTAACAGCCCATATAAAACAACTGGGGAGGAAAAAAAACTTTACTATAGCTGCGGATGCCAACTGGTCTGGCATGCAGCTGTTTCCCTTAACCCTCCTCCCTATTCATAAAAAACATATTCTCATCTAGTGGCGTCTCGGCGAAACAATATCGCATCACAAACAAAGCCACCCGCTCTGTCGCATATGGCACCGAACGCGCAGAGACAGCGAGGAGCCGGGACGAAGAGGGATTAGCACCAGCATCCGACGCCATTGTGAACAGCGCTGTCTGATGTGCCGAGGGCTGTGTTTAGAGCTCAACAGCATGCACAGAGAACAAGCAAACCTTTAGAGAACAAAAACACAAACAGAGAACAGGCAAACGTTTAGAGCTCAACAACACGAACAGAGGACAAAACAAACATTTAGAGCTCAACAACACAAACAGAGAACAAGACAAACTTTTAGAGCTCAACAACACAAACAGGACATGACAAATGTTTAGACCACAACAACACACACCGAGAACAAGACAAAAGGTTAGAGCTTAACGACATGATCAGAACAAGACAAACCTTTAGAGCTCAACAACACAAACAGAGAACACGACAAATCTTTAGAGCTCAACAACACGAACAGAGAACAAGACAAACGTTCAGAGCTCAACAACACAAACAGAACAAGACAAACGTTTAGAGTTCAACAACATGAACAGAAAAAGACAAACGTTTAGAGCTCAACAACACTCACAGAATGAGACAAACGTTCAGAGCTCAACAACATAAACAGAGAACAAGCAAATGTTTGGAGCTCAACAAAACAAACAGAACGAGACAAACAATTGGAGCTCAGAAACACAAACAGAACAAGACAAAAGTTTAGAGCTCAACAACATGAACAGAACAAGACAAACATTTAGAGCTCAACAACATGAACAGAGAACAAGACACGTTTAGAGCTCAACAACACGTACAGAACGAAACAAACGATTAGAACTCAACAACAGGCACAGCAAAAGACAAACGTTCAGAGTTCAACAACACAAACAGAATGAGATAAACGATTAGAGCTCAACAACATGAACAGAACAAGACAAACGTTTAGAGCTCAACAACATGAACAGAACAAGACAAACGTTTAGAGCTCAACAACATGAACAGAACAAGACAAACGTGTAGACCTCAACAACACAGACAGAGAACACGACAGAAACAATGCACTGCAGACAGTTCCTATAGAGTTTCATTTGGGTCAACGTTGCCCATCCCATAGTATTCAAATGGTCACTTCAGACAGATTAGCTGGCCTTTGAGAGACATTAGGACAGATTTTACAATGAATGCCATTTTTGCACTCAGTGCATGGGATTTGGGCGGAAAAATATCTAGTTGTGTCTTTTCGGAATTGATTTGCAATTTATACCACTACCATAAATACAAACCACTGTACATGTATGAATGTGGGCGGGTACTTATCACATTATGTAGACTGAAATACAGTATGTAAACAAACTCTCTTCATGGGGACCTGCCTGACTTGACAAAATTCTGCGCTATGCCTTCATTATTAAACCTGGTTTAAAGTTCAAATACGGATTCAAATAAGTTAAGGTTAGGGTTTAAATTTAGGTTGGGCAAGTAGTATGGGACCCATATTTACTATGGTTAAATATGGGTCAGTGTCCAAGAAGTGAATGTGAGTGTAATGTCCCTAAAAAAACATAGAACCCTATTGTGTGTCTGTGTGAAAGTGTGATTGGGGTTGTGGTCGCACATCGTCATTGGTCTACCTCGGGGCAACTGAGCTTATGTAATGATGCAGCTTACCGCTTCTGAGTACGACTGAGGAAACTCAAAACTTGACGAAACTACTCTCAACTTGGCTAAATATTCTGGACACAAAAAACCCCTTTTAACTCGTGTAGAGCGTTTCTACTTTACAACTGATCCTTTAATTAAGAACACATTCGCAACAACGCCTTCCTCTTGCCTCCACGGCCATCTTGCGTGATCAAAAGTATTTCCTGTGCATCTGCTGTCCCTCGTCACTTGACTTTCAAACAAGTCCAGTTATTTGGCCGGCGAGCAGATGCGAGGCACAGTTTGTTTAGAAAGCCCAATTCGGTCTCACCGCCGTTAGATGTGCGGCCAGAAAGCTGACTATAGTGTTGACCGTGGCTTTAGCACAACTGCAAAATTAAAGGGCCTTTTCTTTTCTTTTTTTCCCGGCCCGTGCGTAGGGGAAGAATAGTTTCAACTTGTCTTTGCTTTTCCATGTGGGCAGATGAATTTGTTTCACGTTTTACCGTAAAGGATGTAGTCAAAGAGGCGTGACCGGGCTGGAGACGGCGCCTGTGTCCACAAACTCGCTCCTTTTACTGTTCTTTTTGCCATCCGAGCAAAAAACCCTCCATGGCTGTGAAATGTGTCAACACAGGCTTTCTAAATATAGTTCTGGAGGTGTCACAATACCTCGTTTCATTGACACCACACCCTTCACATCTAATTTGATTTGAATTGTAACCCGATTTATAACTCATAACCGACATTCTTTTTATATTTTTACTTTGAAATGATACATACATTTGCACAAAACGTATCCATCTCCATGAGGAAAAGCAGGTTACGGCACCAGGCAAAGTAGTTTTAGTTGTTTGTTTAGCTTTAAAAGCACTTATATTTGTATTGCACTTTATACTTGTTGTAATGTATTTTTGTGAGGACTGCAGATGGAAATTAGCTTGAAGCTAAATCTGGTGCAGACATATTTTTAATGAAACTGCACATTGTCCTAATAAACTAAACTGAAACTGAAAAGGGCATGTAATTGAATAAATACTGTCGACAATTCCAGGTAATGCGATAACATCTGCGCAGAGACAAACAGGTGGTGAAACCTCCCCCCACAAATTGCATAGTGCACCTTTAATGTCACTTATTGCTTATGTAGATGTTAATGGTGGTCACCTGGCTTTTTTTTTAGCACTTTAATACTCTTTAATACTCTAGTCTTTGGAAGATGACGGTAATGGAACTCGACAGTCCCATCCTTCATTATTTGC
The DNA here is from genome assembly GCA_015082035.1 of Chaenogobius annularis. NCBI lineage: Eukaryota > Metazoa > Chordata > Actinopteri > Gobiiformes > Gobiidae > Chaenogobius > Chaenogobius annularis. The sequence continues at coordinate 796,041 of BJKM01000114.1, forward strand.
CATAGACTTTCAGAAACTTATATAAAATGTATATTTAAAAGCATGATGTGGTATCTAATTTCCATAGCTACATTTTGTAAAAACTATGCAAAATGCGTTATAACTTACTAATACAGTTTCAGTAACAGATTTTAAATATAATTATGCAGCTGATTAGCCCTGAGCGAGCCTTCGAACCTTTAACATTCATCGTTTTCGGGAAAAGCCTATGGGGAAAGATCTATGCAAATGTACATATGTCCAATTGCGCTAGCGTATTCAAAGCATCGCCATGACGATCGTACCGTGAGACATCGTGATAACATCTAGTCAACGGCGTCTTTTTTGCATTTCGCCCAACGACACCGCCACGACTACAGTACGCGCAAAACCAAGACAGTCGATTTCGCCGTCTCAGTCCCTTGTTTGCGAGTGGAACGCCGGCTGAGTTCGACACTACTTTAGAGGGGCAAATTAGAGCAAATTGGGGGGGGGGGGGGGGGGCAAACTTGAACGAAATCACCTGACGAATTACCTTGTCTCAGGTGATCAGAGCAAAAAGCTCCGCTCTACTTTCCTCTTCATTTCCCTACCAAAATTTGCTTATAGGAAAAAAAGCTTTAAAGTAGAACAGGGCCTATTTTCGCTCGCTCCTCGGCTGTAGCTACAGTCTCGGGACAGTAATTTGGGGCAATAAAGTGTGTGTCATTGTACGTAACCTCTGAACTTCTTTGGTTTGCTGTTAAGTGGTCGGAATTGCGGCCCGGGTGTAATTTGGGCCCAAACCAGCGCCAGAAACACGTCTACCTCTGTGGGGTCATTACGCCGAGGTCGGGAGGTGGCAAAACACACATGTGCCCTTTCTGCTCCCTCTCTCTCTCTCTCTCTCTCTCTCTCTCTCTCCTCTCTCTCTCTCTCTCTCTCTCTCTCTCTCTCTCTCTCTCTCTTCTTCTTTTCTTCTCATTTGTCTATCTTCTCTCTCTCTCTCTGTCCCTCTCTCTCTCTCTCTCTCCTCCTCTCACTCGCTTCTCTCTCTTAATCTCTCTCTCTCTCTATCACGGCAGCACTTTTTGTCCTTCTCTCTTTCTTCTCTTCTCCTGCTGCACTAAGCCGCTCTCTCTCTTTCTCCTCTTTCTCTATCACTGCTCTTTTCTCCTCCCTTTCTATCAGTCTCTTTGTCTCTCTCTCTTCTCTCTTTCCTCGCTCCTCCTCATCCTCTCCCTTTCCTGTCTCCTCTTTATCACTGCTAATTTCCTCCTCCCTTTCGCTGTCCCTCCATTTTGCTTCTCTCTTTCTTCTCTTCTCTCGCTGTACTAAGCCTCTCTCTCTCTCTCTCCCCTTTCTCTATCACTGCTCTTTTTTGCTCCCTTTCAATCTTTCTCCTTGTCTCCCTCTCTTTTCTCCCTCTCCTTCTATCTCTCTCCTCTTTATCGATCATGATCTCTTTTCTCCTCCCTCTCGCTTTCCCTCCCTCTTTCTTCTCTGTCCCCACTCTTCTAAGATTCTCTCTCTTCTTTCTCTATTTTTGCTCTTTCCTCCTCCCTTTCTATCTTTTTTATTTCTCGCTCTCTTCTCTTTCGTTTCTCCCCTTTTCCCTCTCTTTGTCTCCCCCTCCTCTCTTCTTTCTTTATCACTGCTCCTTTTGCTTCCTTCTCTTTCATTCCCTCTCCCTTTCCCTAACTCTTTCTTTTCTCTCTTACGTTTTCCTCCTCTTCCCCTCTTCTCTCTCCTAAACGTCACTCTCCTCCTCTTTTCTTCTTCTCTGCTTCCCCCTCCCTCTCCCACCCTTCCTTCTTCTCTCCATCTTTCTGCTTTCTCTTTGTCTCTCATTTTCTCTTTCTCTCTCTCATCTTTTTCTATCACCGCTTTTTTCTTCTCCCATCCGCTCTCTCTCTCTATTGCTCTCTCTCTCATCCTCTCGTCTCTCTCTTTCTGCCTCTTTCTTCCTCTTTGCTCACCCATTCACTCCCCCACTCCCCCTTCTACTCTCTTTTCCTTCTTCTCTTTCTGATTTCTCTCTTTCCATATTTTCTTCTCTCTCTGTCCCTGCTCCTTTCTTTTCCATCTTCTCTCACCCCACTCATCCTGCACTCTCTCATATCCCCTCTCTCTCTTTCTCTCTCTCTCTCTCTCTCGTAGTATTTGGTGAGTGGCTATGTCCGGAGAGCCGTGATTTTATCTGTGAACGCTTCATTGACACATGGGGGGCTTTGTCGGCCATTACAGCTCTATTTTGTGCTAAACGAGTGGGTAATTATGAGGCCAGAGGTGCACAGGGCCAGGGAGGAGCCCCACAGCGAGGGAGGAGCCCCACAGCGAGGGAGGGGCCCCACAGCGAGGGAGGGGCCCCACAGGGAGAAAGAACAGTGGACTGTCTCAGAGCTTCATGTAGAATCAGGGGGTCCACAATATGAAAACTGCAGTATTTATACAACACCGGTGCTTCTTTTTAAACAGCATTTGAAGTGCTTTTCTTTGAATGTTCCACAGTATGGCATTAAATGTGTTTAAAGCAGGTGAAATTACAAGTTACCAGTCAGATCTGTGAAGCCATCTCCATCAAATAATTTTTTTTTGAGCCATAAAAACACCTGTAATTGAATAAATACAATATAAAATTTCATATATGCATACTGTGGAAAAGAACATCTCCATGGAAACAAGCACACTCCACCGCAGATGTTACATTTGAAAGTCAAATATTTCCATAAACTTTAGAACAAATATTTATTTCTCTTGACTCATGACGTAGTGACATTTTCAGATTCATACGATGTTTTGTCTTGGTAAAAACAAACAAAAAATGTGCCGTAACACGCCCCTTTTATGCCATCAACATTATTATATATAAGTGCTTTACTGTCTTTGAAATGCAATAATATCACAAAACAAATGCAAAAATCACAAAACAAATGCATAAAATAAAATTAAAATGCATAAAATCACAAAACAAATGCATAAAATCACAAAACAAATGGATAAAATCACAAAACAAATGCAAAAATCACAAAACAAATGCATAAAATCTAATTAAAAATGCATAAAATCACAAAACAAATGCATAAAATCACAAAACAAATGCAAAAATCACAAAACAAACACAGCATAACCTAAATTGTATGCATTTCACTTTTACCTATATTGTTGTTTTTCAGTACTGTATATATATATATATATATATAGTTCCACCAATTTCCATATAGTAGAATTGTCTGTAAGATAGTTAACATCCATTTTACTGTGTATATCATAAAATCTTTGTCCTCTGTCAATCTCAATTACAACTTTCGCTCTCATCAGTTCATTTACTTTTAACATTCCCTTCAAACTGAACACTTTGACCATATATTTAGTTTTTCACTTGTTGATGATGCCTTGGCTCGGCGCCGCTGTATCACTGACAGGAAGGATGTGTTGCCTGTGCATTTGATGAGCCTTCTGGTGGCCACATGACTTCTCCCCAGCGCTAAAAGCAAAGGCGGACCACCCGGGTACTTTTGTGTCTTTTGAATGGCGTCCCGGAGTTTTTGCTAATTAATTGGTTGGTCGGCCCGAGCGAGGAGCGGGAGTGGGGGGGGCCCCCACGGTGTGATTGTTGCCAGTGGTTTGCACAGAAGTGGCTATGGCCCGTGTGTGTGTGTGTGTAAGTGGTTTGTGAGGTCCCTCTGGCCACTGTGCGATTAGCGGGGAGGCTAACTCGGTTTCTGTGGCGGTTTCTCATTGTGTTTAATCACTTGACAGCTCCTGGTTACTTTGTGGTTTGCCACTGCACCGCCGACGCCAGCCAGTGTGTCCTCTTAATGTGTGTGTGCGTTATGTGCAGGGATGAGGAGTTTCTAAACACACAACTTTTTAGGGAATAACATTACTTCTTGGCTCCATGGAGATAAATAAGTTGGTAGCATTTTATGATCATGTACCAAGCACATTTAAAACAATCTCGTTCCAAGACTGTTCAAAAAGTTCATATATAGTTTACTTTTTTGTTCATGTCAGCCTTGTCAATAATCGCATAAATGCTAATATCAAAACAGTATATGGTAACCATCAAATAAGGAAAAATAGAGAAAGAGTACAAGTTTAATAAGACAAAAAAAAAAAAAAAAAAAAAAAAAAAAAAAACACATAATGATACACTGAAGAGTGAGTTTAAAGCATGAACAAAGACTTAATTATGAGCAAATAGTTTCAAGTTTAGTAACTACTTTGTAAGAGGGTTAGAGTATTATTTAAGTAGTTAAGCCTAAACTTTTTGGTCATTGTGAAATAAGGCTTTGCTCATGATGTATTCAAGCTAATAAAAGAGTCCTTTTTATATCATGCTTTATAAAGGGCTTGATGTCATATTGTGGAACAAGTCTTACACTGTTACAAACGTTTAGTATAATAAAATAAGTGTAATACCAAATATATATATATATGATTTAAATGTAAGTGAAAGAATTGCTAAATATATTTTTTTTCATCTTCAATAGAATCATGTTGATCATTTATCACAGAAATTAACCTTTGAAACTGTCCCCTGGTGTTTTTTCTCCTCATTTAAACCGCCTCACTCCCAAGTTACTTACGCGACAAGTTCTTGCGCCTTCCGCTGGTAAAATTTGGTTCGGCCGGAACTCAAGCTTGCATTACATTTCAAGTTTTCACGCCGTCTACTACTTAATTTGAAACCACGAACCATTTAAATGCAAAATGCTAATGCTAACTGTTAAAAACCTCAAACCCACTCAACTCAAACTAGGAAAAACTCAAAACTTCAAAAAGTGTTTACATTTTCTTCATGTCGACACGTCTTCCCTCAAACGTAAAAGTCTTGTCTTTTCTTTAGCGCAAAGACGTGAAATCGGGACGATCGTTGCGCGGCGTCCGTGTTTACCTTTCTCTGAGGCGGCGCACATGTTTCCACTGCGACGTGTTTTGCCGAGAGCGAGTGTGTTATTGCTGCCATTAGCCGTGTGTAGCTGCTGATTCGGGGCAGCGCTAATAGGCCCTAATTAAACGTCATTTCGGGCTAATACACAGGGAGTGGCTGTGTGCGCGTTTATAGGTGCTTCTGTCTCCTTTCAGCTGTTGCTAACGGCGACGGCGGCGGTGGCCTCGGACAAACTTCCTGAGCGATAATGGCCCCCGGCGGTAATGAGAACACGATATACACGTCTTTCTGTCCAAAACCACTGTTCCCATTAGGATTACGTGACGACAGGCCGAGCGGTGAAGGTGACAAAAGCCCCTGTTCTGTGACGTGCCCATTTGGGAGAAGTGCTGCAATAACTTGGGTTTTTGAACACGTCAAGCCTTTTAAATTGTTGTTTTTCCTATTTTTTTTTCTTTTTTTCTTGCAATAGAAGTATCCACTCTGAAACATTACTGGCAAAGTAAATTTCTAATACACCTTTAAAATGTTAGCAGGGGAAAATATTGTTGATCTGCTGATTTTATGGCGCAGTTTGATGAATAAAGCAGGATAACGGACCTATAAACACTAATACAGATGACCAGATTTGTCATAAAAGTATAATTTATTTGATTTGAGCTCACCTCTTTTGAAAGTCTGAAAAAGCAATTGGAAAAACAGTGAAATTTCATTATTGGAAACATGCATTTTTTTTTCTTCCAAAATGAATAAAATAACATCCCCAATTCACTTTCAACAACAACTGTTTGCCCTTCGTCTCTCCTTTTTTAAAACAAACATGCTGTTAGATGTTAAGATTATTCTTTTTATCGATGATTGTGATTATTCAGTTCACAATATAATCGTAAGAAAACATAAGACGCAAGCAAGCATAAGAAATAAGTAATGAGCAAAATTATGTATTTTTACTTCGATCAGTAATAGTTCTCCTAAAGTTAAACTGCTTTTTTATCATATGCTTTTTTAGATATTTATCATATATGTTTTTGTCACATTTAGTTTTTTCACTCAGAAAGTTAGATTTCATAAATTGAGCACAAACTTGAAGAATAAGATCGCTTTGGACTCTGGAAATGAAAGAAAACAAACGATTTCACTGTTGTTTGTCATCTCAGTCCCTCTCTTTCGACTACATGTTGATATCGACGACTTCCCTACTTAATATTAAAATTATTTTCATAATAATAGTCACTTATTTCATTTTGGTCTTGGTCTGGTCTTGGTCTTGGTCCGGTTTTAGTCTGGTCTTGGTCTGGTCTTGATTTTGGTCTTGGTCTTGGCCTTGGTCTTGGTCTTGGCCTTGGTCTTGGTCTTGATCTTGATCTTGATCTTGGTCTGGTCTTGGTTCGGTTTTGGTATTTGTTTTTGGTTTTTGGTTTTGGTCTTGGTCTGGTCTAGTCTTGGCTTGGTCTTGGTCTTGGTCTGGTCTTGGTCTGGTCTTGGTCTGGTCTTGGTCTGGTCTTGGTCTGGTTTCGTTCTGTTCTTGGTCAGGTCTTGGTTCGGTTGGTTTTGGTTTTGGTCTTGGTCTTGTCTTGGTCTAGTCTTTGGCCTGGTCTTGGTCTGGTCGTGTCCTGGTCTTGGTCTGGTCTTGGTCTGGTCTCCTGTCTTGGGCTGGTCTTGGTCTGGTCCTGGTCTGGTCTTGGTCTAGTCTTGGCCTGGTCTTGGTCTGGTCTTGGTCTGGTCGTGTCCTGGTCTTGGCCTGGTCTTGGTCTGGTCTTGGTCTGGTCTTGGTCTGGTCTTGGTCTGGTCTTGTCTACGTCTTGGCTGGTCTTGGTCTGGTCTGGTCTTGGTCTGGTCTTGGTCTTGGTCCTGGTCTTGGTCTGGTCTTGGTCTGGTCGGTGTCCTGGTCGTGTCTTGGTCTGGTCGTGTCCTGGTCTTGGTCTGGTCCTGGTCCTGGTCAGCGTGTTAACAAGGCTGGTGCACCGACTGGTCACACTGAGGCCTGTAGATAATATTAGTGGTTGTGTGCAGCTCGTCCTGCCAAGCCAAAAGCTTTATGAGCACGTATGAAAGTCAATTTGACACATTAAACGCGCAGACATGTGTAAACTTAGATTTTGAGGTAAAAGATGTCAGTAATCTTTATGGTTTTAAGCAAAATGATGAAAACAGTACTTCTTCATATCACTATTTTTATTTGATTTTTTTCCCTGAGGGCCGAATTTTTCAACGTATCGGGCCAAAATGTTGCATTTGATGTAGGTTTGATGAGACTTGAAACATTAATGTTGAGTCTGTATAACATCAAAATTGTTGTTATTTAGGTTATAATAGTTCATCTATCCATTACATTTCCTTGATTAACGTTTACCTTTCTGCACTTCCCTTTTTGAGATGTACTTTTTGACTCTAAATCCTATTTTAAAGTGACGGAACACGTTTCTGACTAAAGCATATTTGGACTGCAGTAAAGGGTAAGAGTCGTTTTTAGAATAATGATGATAATAGTTTATATGACTCGGTGTAAGCTAATCATTAATAGTAAAAATAATTACACCGTGTCTCCTGAAGTCTCGGGTAGTTATCTCTGGCTTTTGCGGTAAGACGTGATTGTGTAAGTGCCGCTTTAGGAGCCCGTCTGTCATGACTTCAAATGTGCTCGAATCGTTTAGTCTCATCACATTCGTGCCCGAACACGCACAAGCCGCTCTAATACTCGCCAATGCATAAAAAAGAAACCTGGCCTTCTTAAATAGTCGTAAACGCTAAGATTGTAATTACCGCGATATAAAAGTGATGTAAGACCATTTAAATATTCTAGAATGGGAGAGCTTTAATGTTTATGGATTAAGACGTCTTATCTGTTCCCTCCCGCCGGCTGTCTGTGATAGCCGGCTGTCTGTGTAAAAAAAAAAAAAAAAAAAAACCTACAAAAAACTACAAAAATAAAAGACATTACCATTATTCGGCATCCTGCAATTAGAGTGACTTTAGTCAGCGTTTGAAAAGAGCCAATTGTTTTCATAGGTGCTAACATCCGCACGTACCTGCTGCTGGCTTTTTATAACAATGGGAGCCGGACAAATAAAAAGTCAAACTGAACGAGGAGAAAACAACAAGGAGCGGGGGGGAAAAAAAAGTGGGGAAAAAAAAGAGGGAAGAAAATATCAGAGACAACTTTGGGCTTTTCCAGAGGCAGTCAGTCAGTTGAATGTCTCATGAAGCTGCTTGAAGAGGTTCCAAAGGCCTACGACGAGGGGGGGGGTCGGACGATGGCGAGGAGCGAGAAGAAGAAGAGTTAGAAGTGATTCATAAAGAGAGATAAAACGCAAAGCACAGAGCCAAAAGTCCCTCGGCTTCAGGCGCTGTCAGAAAAGTGTTCCGTCACTGCAAAAAAAGCCAAATCTAGTCTTTCGTTTAATAGACTTGCAACTGGTTTAGCTAGTTCTACTTTTTGGTTTGTTGACTTTAACATAATTCTGACTGGTTCTGCTATAAATTACAAGTATAAAGACTTTTTTTGGCAATGTTATTTAATAGTGGAGTAAAAACGTTAGAATATTTTCCTTCTTTTTTTTCCTATTATCATCGCTTTTTCATTCTTACTTTACAATCATTATTATTTCTGTGATTATTGTGTATTATACTCCTTTTTGATATTGCTCTAATGCTGTCACCGACCCACTGCTACATGGGGATGGGGGGAGAATGTGTTAAAAATGTTGCCTATTTTAGACTTAGTTTGGTCCTGATTTAGCCCTTGTTTAGTCCAGTTCTAGTCCAGGCTTAGTTCCAAGTTCAGTCCAGGTTTAAGACCAATTTAAATGTGGTAAATGTTCTAAGAATCATTCAAAATACCTTTTAACGTCTCGAATAACAACTGGTAAATAAAATGTTACTCGCCCAAACGTGGGTAAAAGAGGGCACTAAACTCGGACTAGAACAGGACCAAAGCAAGTCTACATCACGGCTAAACCGGGCTCAAATCAAGACCAGACCCGGACAAGCTTGAAAACACCACTTTTCAAACATTTCTGTTCTTTTCTTTTTTTGCATAGTAGTCCTTTCCAAAGCCTTCAGAACCCGGTGCCTGTCTGACTGAAGCCAAGCAGCGCGTGTGTTCTTTAGACTGTGTTCAAAATTGTGCATATAATGTGTTTTTCTGTAGCGTGAATGTCGTTTCTGGAGGGGATTGTGGCGTGTGTCTGTGGGCCTGTGTGTGTGGAGTGTGTGTGTGTGTGTGTGTGTGCGCGCCCCCTCTGTCTCCCTCTCTCTCTCGCTCTCTCTCTCTCTCTCTCTCTCTGCCTGGCTTGCTTCCTCCAGGCTGGAACGCACAGACCACACAGACGCCTGGCACAGCTCCACGACTGCATGGCTCCCTCGCTCTCCAACCACCTCCTATAACTCTCCCCGCCTTTCCCCTCCTCGCACTAATATTTTTCACGATTCTTCTGTCTTTCATTTAATCTGTCTGTACGCGGACTGGATTGTGTGTTTTTCAGGCTTTTTTTTGTGAAATATTTAGCGTGGTAATTTAGCATTTTACAACTTTGTTTGTGTGCAAAATCAATAAAAGAGATTCAACATACATTTTCAAGCACACCACTGTCCTTACTGTGACAAGTAGCAGTTCAAATGAGGCCAAAACTATTTTACTGTTGACATTTTGAGGCTAAATGAGTGTCGACTTTCTGGTTCTACTGAAATCTACTGATCTGGCCTTAAAAGAAATCTTGATTACGAGGTCGTCTTCACCGAGCGCTCACAAAAATCTCAGGTTCAACTTTCTCAGATTTGCGACGTCATAGGTAGAGATCTGGAGGTGTGCTGTGCTGTACATAGTACATAAAGCATCACCAGGCTCATTCTGAGTCTTTCTGCCTCAAATTGCGTTCATTAAAACCACATGCTTAGATTAGCATGTCGGGCCAGCTAGCTTTTGTTTATTCACCCATGATAACACCCTTTGCTGTCAGTAGATGGAGTGCTAACACCAATCCTGATGAAAGTACATCTGATCTGCATAATGTGTAGTTTTTTGGTTTTTTTCCACAACACTGCAGCCGGCTGCACTTGGAGCCTGGCATACGTGTGCCGTGCCGTAACCACTCGACCACCGGGCAGAACATACAACGTGTCGTTTTGATACGTCATGTTAAATTCCAAAAGATGAGAGTCAAAGATTTAAAGGACAACAATACAAATGTATAATGTGTGTCCTTTAATAAAGCATGAACAAAGACTCTTTACTTCAGTCATTCAGGCTTGGTAACTTCTAAGAGGTTAGGGTTATAGGAGTTAGGGTTATAGGAGTTAGGGTTATAGGAGTTAGGGTTATAGGAGTTAGGGTTATAGGAGTTAGGGTTATAGGAGTTAGGGTTATAGGAGTTAAGGAGTTAGGGTTTATAGGAGTTAGGGTTATAGGAGTTAGCAGGGTTATAGGAGTTAGGTTATAGGAGTTAGGGTTATAGGAGTTAGGAGGAGTTATATAGGAGTTAGGAGTTAGGGTTATAGGAGTTAGGGTTTATAGGAGTTAGGGTTATAGGAGTTAGGGTTATAGGAGTTAGGGTTAGGTATAGGAAGTTAGGGTTATAGAAGTTAGGGTTATAGAGTTAGGGTTATAGGAGTTAGGATTAGGGTAGGAGTTAGGGTTATTAGGAGTTTAGGATTAGGAGTAGGAGTTAGGGTTTATAGGAGTTAGGGTTATATAGGATAGTGGTTTAGGGTTATTATAGGAGTTTATAGGAGTTAGGAGTTATAGGAGTTAGGGTTATAGGAGTTAGGGTTATAGGAGTTTTAGGGTTATAGGAGTTAGGATTATAGGAGTTAGGCGTTAGGAGTTAGGGTTATAGGAGTTAGGGTTATAGGAGTTAGGGTTATAGGAGTTAGGGATATAGGAGTTAGGGTTATAGGAGTTAGGGTTATAGAAGTTAGCATTATAAGAGTTAGGTAACAAAGTCGTGAAAAACAATTTATTAATAATGAATGAATAAAGTATTTTTTTCATGCTTTAATAAGGCTAATACGTGTGAGAAATGTGTGCTGTTTTGGAACAGACAACTTCTCCAGACAGGACTTTTAAATTTAAATCTGCGTAAAAACAGATAGTATTAAGGAACATTACAACGTTAAAACCCCCGGTTGGCGGTCAGTTCACCAGTCGCGCCGCGCTCCGCCAGTTTGGATCGCCACCTGAAAATCATTTATTGTTTCTGACGGCCCCACAAAAAAACAACGCGGCCGCAGCGAAAGGCTCCAAATAAAAAAGTGAAATATTGGGCTGGAGATCTCATTCATCCTTCGCTGGCTGCTCCACGGTGAGATGAGTGACGCCGGAGAACATTCAAACACAGACTGGCTGACTGCCCCGTCGTAAAACAGACCCGAGGAGCAGGACGCAACATCCAGCTCAAAAATTACAATTTTATTCAGTCTGGCTTTTCCTCACATGTTACTTAGTCAGGCATTAGGCAAAAGAATTTCCTGTTATTGCGTCCAAAGTCATTTTTAACCCCTGAAGTGTTAACAGCACAGAGGTAGCCAGGTTACAGAGAGTATATTTGTCAGAGAATTGATGAGCTACAGTTTTATAATCCTTCTGACGTGTTTTTGTCAACATTGTTTGGTTAGAATTATACAATTTCTTTCAAAGTCTGGTTTAACGCGCTGTGATTTGTTCTGCCCCCTCAAAAATCCAATCGGGATTTTTATTCCCGTCTGACTGTGAAGAACATTCAGAACGAAATGTTAATTGCCGCGTTGGCCTGGAGATATCAGCAATGACGGAGGGACGATGAAAACGTATTATTTTTATTGACGAGAACATGGATTTGTTGATGCGTGATCAGTGTTGGGAAAAACACGGGTAGAGAAAATATTCAGAGTACTACGAACGCCACGTCGTTACTTGATAGTGTTTTAGTGAGAAAAAGAGAAAACGCAGCTCTTGTGTTGATGTATTTGTGATTTTTCCTTCTCTAATCAGTGAACATAAAGTTGTTTTGAATCCTATGTCATATTCTTAACGCTACAGTATAATGAAACTGTAGTGCGGAAGTATTTTAGGTATTAAGATTGCAGTACTATCATGTCAGAATATAACGCAAAATACAATTCTAAAGGGAGACACGACAGGCAGAACTCTCTCGACGTGTAAGCTTTCACTGGAAAACAACAACATTGTCCAATCTGCACCTAAACATGTTTTTATTTTATACTTTAATCCATTCACAGCCATAGATTTCTTGTAACTTCAAAGGCCGTTTTCCCAAAATGCATTTCCCTCACACTGAGACATAAAGATCACATCAGACTTTGAGAAGATTTGGATGGATTTGGTGATATCGAATTCTTAGATTTAGTAAGGATGTAATCACAAAACATTGACAACATTTGAATTGTTACACACATTTTCAGTCCGATTTAGTTCAATCAAATGCTAAATAAGAAATCCAAAATCCTCTAGGTAATTTTATCCAATACGTCAACAAAATTAAGCATGAAAGACATTTAAACGGGGCTCTATCAAATATTCAAAATGTTGGCAGTTTCTAGTCTTACATTTTTGCCAGAAAACCACAGTGAAGTTTCATCTCTAAAGATAAGATTTTTTCCTGTTCACCTTGTCTTTTCATTCATCCTTTTCCAGTTATTGATTATCTACTATTATCTACACAACATTTTAAATCGATGTTTGTTTGGGTGCCAGGCCTTCAGATTGGTGAATACAAAAGTAGAAAGCTCAGACTGATATTCCTTTTGTGAATGGCCAAACTGAAGTAGTAGCCCTCCATTCAGTATCTCTGTGCACAGGCTTGATCTTTTCTAATGCTCCTATTAATTACGGGGGGCTTACTTTGTGTTTGCCTTCTTGCTCTGGCTGTTATCAGATCGGCCACTGGACCAGGACCTCCGCGAGCAGCTGGAATAATACTATGTTTGGACCAGGGCGCACTGCGATTAGAGATACTATCTATAGATCTGTTATTCAATCTCTGTAGTAGATTAATACAGGGGGCTGTGCGAGTGTACGAGGGGCTTGACTCCACGTGCTGAAGCGTGCACGAGCTGTTTAGTCCAGAAGCAGGCTTGGTTTGGTCCTCTTCTAATCCGGCTTCAGTCCGGGTTTAGTCGTGTTCTTCTTCTGGTTTAGTGTCGCTCTAGTTCTGAGTTAGTTTTGGGTTTGAGCTGCATTTGCACTGGTTTTCCCCTGGTTTGAGTGCTGAATCTTGACTTAGTTTGGTCCTCTTCTAGTCCTGGTTTAGTCCAGGTCTAGTCCTGGTTTATTCTTGTTCTACGGTAGTTCTGGTTTGGTTTTGGGTTCAGGTTCATTCACAATTGTCCTGGTTGGGTCCTGATTTGAACTCCAGATGTAGATTTAGTTCTGTCCTTTTCTAATCCTTGTTTAGTCCTGGTCTAGTCGTGGTTTAGTCTGGTTCTCGTCCTGGTTTTTTCGTCTTTGTAGCGGTTCTAGTTTTTGTATAGTTCTGGATTTAGCCTGTGTTTGCGCTTACCCAAGTATGTTCTAGATTTATTCCGGATATAGATCTAATTTGTTGCTCTTCTAGCCTTGGTTCGATCATAGCCTCATAGTTCTAGTCCTGGTTTATTATTGTTCTAGTTCTGATTTAGTTCTGGGTTTAGCCTGCGCTTACATCCAGTTTAGTCCAGATGTACAGATGTTTGGTTCTCTTCTAATTCTGGTTTAGTCCTGGTCTAGTCCTGGTTTAGTCTTGTTCTAGTCCTGGTTTAGTCTTGTTTATGTCCTGGTTTAGGGTAGCTCTAGTCCTATTATGATCCTGATTTGAGCCCAGATTACTCCGGATGTAGATTTATTTTTATTCTCTTCTAAACGGTTTAGTCCTAGTCCTGGTTTGGTTCTGGGTTCAGACTTCATTCTCTTTGGTACTGGTTTGGTCCCCTTCTAATCCTGGTTTATTCCTGGTTCAGTCTTGTTCTAGTTAGACTGTGTTTACATTTGTCTTTTGCTGCTGATTTGAGCCTAGTTTCATCAGGATGAAGACTAATTTGATGCTCTTCTCGCCTTTGTTTACTCTTCACTTGAGCGTGACTTGGTTTGGTCCTCATAGTGCTGGTTTAATCCTCGTCTAGTCCTGGTTTACTCTGCGTTTAGTCCTGGTTTTAGTGTTGTGTGTGTGGAAGTGTGAATGCAGCTTATATCCTCCCGTCTCTCTCGCGCTCTGTCGTTCACATCTGGTCTGAATCGGCCCTTGTTTCCGGCGGCCGGCTGGGCACAGGGAAGTGCCAGGCGCTATCGAAAATCTGCACTGTTTTCTCAGGGATGATGGGAATCTCGGTACTTTCCCTACGGCGGTGAAATCATCCTCCTTCCCGCTCTTTAAATACCCCCGGCTCATTCCTCCGCCCCGCCGAGCTTACGATAAAACAGCTGAGGCGTCTTGTGTTTGGAAACAGTTGTCAGTCTAAAAGGTGTCATTAACCCGTGAAAATACCGTACTTACTGCAGAGTTCGCTAAACAAATGGATGTGTTTGCTGAGGAAATTGGACAATAATGCGGTTGGTTGACACACTGGATTCATTGAAAGAGAAGTACAGTTGTTTTTTACAGGTTGTGACTCTCGTAACTTAAGATAAGATAAGATAACCTTAATTTGTCCCACAATGGGGAAATTCAAGTGTTGCAACACACATTAGGAGAAGAAGTTTAATAATAAAAACAGATCACTTAAAAATTACTTTGAGAAATTACACTCTTATTTACAGCTGTTATATGAACAGAGAAATATTACACCAGGGATGATTGACATTAAGGTGGGCCGTCTAAATGAATTAGAGTGTCCGTGCACACGAAACATAATAATCCTTCTGTTTAAGGATCATTTTAGCCTGATCTTAATGTGGTAGCGAAATGTCCAACTGAATTGGACCAACTTTACGAACTAAAAAGCTATCAATTATGCTAAACATTTACTCACATTAGAATATTTTACCCTATATAACATACAAGGAGTTTTCAAAAGCTTAAATAATACTGTATAGTTCATTCAAACCTTGCAAGCATTTGGATACGCATTTTTGAAAGTCCTTTTATTTTAGTGCTCACATTCCCTTACTATGCAAATAATCAACGTTAGCACCAGCAGCTATTGTCTTGTTTAGTTTGAAATGTTTCACTGGCCTTATTCTATAGAAATGTATAAATGTCAAAGAAGGTGATTTGTGCAATTAAATCACCTTTAATTGCACAAATTAAAGATGCAATTAAATAAACATTTACATTTGTTGATTATAAGAAACAACATGCAATCCAAAGTACAATAGTACAAGCATGGATAATACTTACAGAAGAGAAACAGGTTTTGGTCCACGAAAATGAGACTAGACAGAATTTGGACATGTTTTTATAACAAGAAATTGGTGTGCAATTTCAGCCTCAATATGTTGGATTTATTTTATATTTTTGCTCTCCTTGTTTCACAATATTTTTTAGCTACAGCTACAGCTTCTGAAGAAATATAACCAATATATGATCCATTTTTATCCGATCCAGATGAAAACACATGGCGTAACATACAACATACACTGGAAAAAAGTTAAGAAGTGCTTAAAATGAGTAGTATTTATCTTTTTTTATATATATATATATATTTTCACTAGCTTAAAGTAAGATTGCAAATGGAACAAGCATAAAATAAGTAAAATAAGAAAAGTCAAGCATTTTCTAACTTGAACCGAGAAAAAAAAATGCTACTGCAACTTCTGATGGCAAATCATATTTTAAGAAAGTCAAAAAGCGTTCTCACACTCACGAGATCTAACAAAACATAATACAGGATTTATAATGAGATGCAGACAGCGCACGCAGGTCTTATTTTGACCCTCAGAGCTGATCTATCTTCTAATTTGACTATTTACACAAAAGGAATCGGGCACAGTTCCGTAATTTTAAGATAAACTATATACAAAGCTGTGTACAATAGGGGCATGAATAATAATAATACAGAGGATAACACAGGAGCGTTAATGACCTCTGCTTTTCTAAATATCTACTCTGTCTCTGCTCGTTCCCATTGGCTGTCCCCTACAGAGACTCTGCTAACTGCTTCTCCATTCACAGTTGTGCCGGGAGGACTGGTCTCTGCTGCTGCTGCTGCTGCTCCTAATTTACTGGTCAACAGGGTCTTCCTCTCCTCCGCCCCCCCCGTCTGTCCCGCTATGTCTGTCCCGGTGCTATTTATTCCCATCCCTAGGAGACGGCTGTGCACAAAGCAGGCAGTGTGTCTGATGCTTTTTTAGAATAGAGATTCAGTCTGGCGAAAGTGGAAAGGCTATGATTGACTGGGCACAGTGTGTACCGAGAGACGCACAAATTATCCCTGGAATTGGCCGGGTATTATTGTTAATAAAGTTTTGAAAATTGTTGTAATTGGAAGAGGGACTCGTACTGTTTTTTGTGTGGCTATTTTCTTTAGACTTAATAACTCTTACGACAAATGAGAATTATGACGTTGCCGATACAAGTCGAGCAGAGAGAGGTTAGCGCGTCACCGGGCACACGCAGTTCCACTCTAGAACAAATTTGTTGTGACAAGTCAGATGGCGCTTCAAAGCATTAAGATTAAAGAGCTGGAAAAAGTCTGAGAAATTGGAGTTTGCGTGTCTTTTATGAATTTGTTTGAAAGTGGAATGGATCAAGTATGCTTGGACAAAGAGGAGTTGATATGGAAAACGCCACAGTCTCTCGTAGTTCTTCACATTCAAGGGTAACGTGCAGAAGGACTCAAACTTTTTGATAGGTTTCTTTGGACAATATCATACATTTTGAAAAGTTCATTATGCAGTGTTCTGCATTAAACTTATCGATCTCCAGAGGCCAGGCCAAGTTACGGTTCAGATCTGTGGAGAGATGTTCCCTGCGTGAGAAGGGAACATCATGAGAAGTGAGAAGAATGCATGTTTAGCAGCGTTTTGCAATAACAGCTTTGCAAGATACATTTAATAATGCCATACTGTGGAACATACTGTATCCCTCAAACGTCTCGCCCACTTTGAAGTCGGCTGAGGTTCCGGAAGTAAATTTCCCATTCATAGATTGTTCAAAATATTCACATTTCAAGAGCAGATCCATAGCACGGTGGATTTCAGTCTAAATTCTAAATTCTGCAAAATGTACAAAGTGAAAGTGTTTGTGTCACACTGATTAGCGCCTACTTTTGATATTACATTTTTTCATAAAGTCTGTGTCACCAAGTTTTGTGTGGTCCTGTTGAGCTCCATCAGAGACGAGCAGATCCTCCACCAGAAAAGTGTCACTGCGCACCTTTAAAACAACTATTGTGATTTGGTCTTGTTGCCGATACATTACAACACGAGCCCCTTTTGGCCTGTATAGTCAAGAGAAACACTGTTTATCTCTGACTGTGGCACCCGCTCTGAGGCTGTTTACTGTCAACTTTGATGTGTCTTTCTGATACAAATGATGCCTCCGCGCTGTGTCTGGCTGTTTAGGTTCAGTGCCAGTTCTTTGTTCCCTTGTGCAGCAGCAGCAGCAGCAGCAGCAGACGCAGCAGCAGCAGCAGGTTGGGCAGGATTCTGAAGTAGTTGGCTGTTTCTGCCGGAGCCAAATGGACGCGAGCCAAGCACAGCAGGAGTTTGTACTCTCCTCTGTTTGATATTTACTTTACCACCTTCTCAGGGACACATCCACACACCGGCTCTGTGGCAGAAAGAGCTGGTGCTGAGTGTGCACTGGCCTCCTCTGGAACCATGAGTTTCGGGAGGAAGGGGCAATCGGACCAGGGGTGTCGAACAGGAGGGGGGGAAAGGTGTGCTTCTTGAGGGCCGACAGCAGGAAAGGGGCCTTCGAAAAATCTGTTGTGTAGTTATGGGCAATACCAGTGATGCCAAGTAATACTACGGAAAGTATCAATGCACTGAAATGTGTCCTGCCTTGCAAACAGACAAGATAATTACATTTACTAGCAGGATGCAGCGTCTCTTTTCATTAAGTCCGTAAATAGGTCAACGATGACTCATACAACATGCACAGCAAAGGCAAACAACTTGTGTGGTGTAAAATTATCAACGACTAATTTAATAATCAGCATCTGTGCTGTGTAGACTCTTAATTCATACCTTGATCTGTGACAATCTTTGTAAACAATCTTAAAAGCACAATTGAATTACTTTTTAGACTAAATAATCGCTGACTAGTTCCTACTAAAAGTGGCAGCTCTATCATTTGCGTGTTTGCAGCCTCTAGAAGCTTGAGATGACTTTGAGGGTCCCGTGTACTGGAGGTGTGTGATTTTATAGGCAGAGGAATGCAGAATATTACCGTGAGTTTGGCATTGGCTCGGCTCCTGTGGGGATAATGGGTCTGTGGCGTGAGAGACGCTGTTTACCTGAAGATGGAGCCGCGGGTCACGTCTAAACATACTTTCGGATTTTCACACTCTCCGTCATTCTGCGCCTCTCGATTTTGCTCTGCCGCGCAAAGAGATGCAAGATAATTACGTTGGTTAGACAGGATGCAGCTTCTCTTTTTGCAAATATCTGTAAATGGGACAACGCTGACACATGCAATTGTACTGTAAACAGCACAATTAAAGTAAACAGTACAACTGGACACTCAAATTGGATAATCAGAAGTGACTGGCAGCTAAATAAGTGTCACATTTGAATGACTGAAAACACAGCGCTTACTGGTAAAGCCTGTTTTCTGAGGTCTCCTGTGTGTGTCTACGTGTTGGCGTTTAGGGCACCGTCAGAAGCTGGAAGACCCCCCAAAGGCCGGCTTGTTCTCGGACCGCCTGAGCGAGCTGGAGAGGATGAGAGTGAGGGTGGCTGTGCCCACCCAGGCCCCCCGACCCGCACTCAACACGGGCCCCAACTCCTTCACCCCCCAGGGACAGACGCAGATCACAGGTGAGACCCGAACCTGCTCAAAACTAAAGGTGCACGATGTGACTTTGGGGGTGCGCCAAACGTGTCATACAAGTCATAAATTACAGCTGTTTTTATTGCTCAAAAATACCTTCAAAAATATACATTTTTACTGTGAGTATGCTTGCCTCGCCACAGATCTGACCTGTAACTTGGCTTGATAGTATTACCTGCTAAAGCCATACTCTGTAACTTTGCAAGCACAGTGAAAAGATCTTGATGGTGCTGGAACCTCAGAACCATTCACACAGTGCACCTATAAGCTTAATTCCCTCTGTTGCCAGTAGATGGAGTGTTAACACAAAATCCTGATGAGGGAACGCCTGACTGATAGAAAGTCCTATGCAAGTTTTCCATATTTCCATTAGTTTATGTTTTAAAACAGTTCATATGTAATAGCCAATAACAATACAAATAAGGCAAAGTATGTGTCCTTTAAAAAGAGAAGACAGGACTCATGCGACGTCGAGGTGTCGAGTGGTCTCCTGAAGGTGGAAGGTCAGTGTAGAATATCAAACACAGTATTTGAGACACAGTCGGAATGAATTAGTTAGAAGAACATTTAGCGCCCGGCTTAGCTTAATTCACATTTGAACTGATAGCAGTGGTGTTGATGGAGGCAGCTGACATAAAAAAATATATATACTTTTTCTTGAGCCTTGATCATAATATTGATTGTACAAATATTGGTTTATCAGTTCATTTTCAGTCTCTCAAATGTTAATGCTCCTGGTGTTCAAAGTGCACTCTGAACAGAATCTTATAAACATATATCACAAATATGCTACTCCAATCTTCTGAATATTCCTACTTCACTGTGATCACTCAGAACCTAACGGAGGCTGACCAATAGGGGGAGTAAAGGCCAGTTCATATTTAATTCCTACAGCGGTAGAGCTGTAGAACTAAATGACAGCTCTTGTTCTTGCAGCTTGTTCTCGTCGCATCAACAGAGCAGAACTTTGTTCTTACAGGGCTGTCAGACAACTGTGCTGTGATTGGTTCGATCTTCAAAGTGGGCGTGGCTAATTGTAGATATATTTGTTTTTTGTTCAATGAATTTAAACAAATACCATTTCATTAACACAAAACACTTATCAAAACTGTTTCCACTGAACTGTTGGAAATCTCCATAGCAACACCAGAGCAACAGTTGAGTTGTTCTTAGCTCTGGGGGAAAGAACAAACGTCTTGCTTCTTTTGAAGTATGAACTGGCCTTTAGTGGGGAAAAGTAGCTTTGAACATAGAGCTTTATTGAACACTTAATGACAGTATCACCAAAATGACATATTGTATAGTTTTTTTTAAAATGTAGTGATAAACATTGGCCATAGAAATAGTGACAGAAATATGTTTGGTGTCAGCTGTTGGTCCTTGTTGCTTATCTTTTGTTATTAAGGCTTAAAATGGTTAGCATGTTGATCCGATGTGAGTCGATCAGTGAAAATGTCTTATGGTTTACTTCCTCCCTCACATAGTTTTGTTGACGGCGGATCATTCGAGGGTCTATTGAGCTCGAGTGTTGATTTTGATATCTCTCTTGGATCATCTGACGCTCTCAATTAAAACTCAAACGTGTGTGAAAACGTCTTCAAAGTGACTTTCATGTCTTTCAAATGTAACGTGAGCGATTTAACTGTCGCTCCACTGTGGAACAGACTCCTTTGTCTGCAGTGAAAAGATGTTTTACTCTGAGCTTTAATCATGGTATCACATTATAATGGCGGACATCCAAGGACAGCGATACAGTTAATTAAGACATTTAATAGTTTATTACAACCACGCTTTTACTGGCAGGAATCTTTGAGGGGATATTATCTTCAATTGAGCTTTCACGTAGCATCAGAAGTGGAAGATAAATTGCAAAATTGATAATATCATAATTATTGTTTTGGAGATATACAAAATGAGTTTAAAAAGCCTGTAAAAGTTGAGTAAAAATAATACTTTGAGTGTATTAGACCTGCAACTAATGATTATTTCAGTATTCGACTTGATTTTTTGATTAGTCGACGAAGCAAAAGATTAGTTGTGTTGTCCATTCAGACTTTTTAAACACATTATTAAGCAAATAAAGGTGGAAAAATGGTAACTGAAGGCTTCTAGAGAGAGATTATTTAAAGCATATTCACTAGCAAGGACCACACCACAACAATGGAATGTGAGAGAATGTTTATTGATAATAGTGATGATGGATCGATGATGGATCGATGAGAGTTGGCTGGGTAGAGGCTAAGGATGGGGGCTCCGTCTCGGGTAATCAGCCCAGCCGATTCAGAACCACCCCCTCCTAAGATGGTGGTGTGTTACGGTGAAGATGATAGAGACATGGGGGGGAGGGTGAGGGTGGGGTCGAAAGAGCAGAGACAACAAGAGATGCAGGGACAGGCCTGTATAAATAGGGTTTCTGGGTAATTAAAGGTGTGGTTAAAGAGTGGAGGTGTGCGTGGTTGCGGCAGGAGTAGGAGGTTGAGGTGTGGTCCTCAGTCAATAATTAACATCATCAACTACATTTATTGGTGAAAATCTGAAAATGTTTATTCCCTTTTGACATTTTGAGTTGATAATGACACTGCTAAAAACCCAGATAATGCTTATAATAATTAGAAATACGACTACAATTATGTTTTTTATAGTCACCTTGTCACAGTAAGTTAATTAGTTGAGTTTATTCTTTCAAATAACGGTATTTAGTGACATTTTCTTTGTGCGAAACAAGTTTTTGCACATTTTGTATGGATCATCAAATATCTCCCTCAGGAAAAGCTATTTAATCAGCGGATGAAAATGGAAGGCGCAGAACCCTTTAAACGCCGTGGTTAGCGAGACGCCGTTCTTCCCGAGTGTAAAGCAGGACACGTGTCGCAGCCCGAGACCTCCCGGATCATCTGTCCTTTTCCCCCGTCACTCTTGTCAAACGACATCCAGGAAAGAAACTCCATCCGTCACGGCGACCCGATGCCTCACACCTCCTCACGCAGCATCATTTAGCTCTAAGTTACTCCCTGGCTCTGCTCAACGGGTCATTTGAGGGATGGTTAAACCCGAGCAACAGTAGAGCGCCTCGGGTTGTTCGCCAGCGTTAAATATGAGTTTTGCTGAATTTGGAGCGGGATATCGGGACCACGTGGAAAAGTACATTATGTAATCGGCCCATTTTCTGCTTGACTTGCACTGCAGCTGTCAGTCATGTCCAAGTGTCATTTGAGTCTACGTTCTCCTATGTTATTTAAATATAACGGTTAGAAAATGCTATATTCGTGCTACGGCTGCAAAAGGTATCACACGGGAATGCTAACCCTGCAGTTTAGACGTCTACAAACATATTCTGAAATCAATATGATTCTTGTATTAGTTTATATTTCAGACTTCTCCCAAATGCTAATGCTCCTGGATATGAAAATGTTATAAAAAAATAAAAATTATAAAAAAAAAAGTCTAATGTCAGTTTAGGGCTGCAGCTGTAAATCATTTTGCTAATCGTTTAGTCTAGGGATTATTTTGATTAATTGATTAGTTGTTTGTACCATGAAAAGCCCTTGAGTATGAGATTTTCTACATTTCGACTCAGATGAAGCTAAAGTGACGCCGTTTCTCGCAGATTCAATAGTTTGCTTATCAAAAACACTAAATGCACATGTTTCTTGTGTCATTTTGATGTAAGTCTTGCTTTGTCGGAGTCGTAAAACCTCATTCTCGGCACATTTTATGTTTTAGTGTGCGTTCACACTTATACATTTAAAATTGGGACTAAACCTGAAACTGAACCTGGACTAGGTCAAGACTAAACCAGGACTAGAACAGAACAAAACCAAGTCCACATCAGCAATAAAATGGGATCAATTCAGGCCCAAATAACCACTTAGAGTCTGCGTAGTCCAGATAATGTTCGAATACTAAATTAGCTGGCAATGAACTCAATGAGCGATTAGTTGAGATGAATCGATTAAGCCCTAAGGCAATTGGAATACTTGCGATTATTTACATTTTTTCCCAGAACTTTTCCTTGTTGGTGGAATCTCGCCGTGATATTTTCCACACACACACAAAACGCACAGAATAAAATCACACAATGGTGCCTTTCGTTGGCTTTCGTCCCGTCCGTACCGAGATGCAGCGGGAGCAGCGTTTTCTGCCCGCGCTCGTGTGTGTTTATCTCTTGGGCGTGTTCCAGACGAGCTCTCAGCTGCGAGCACAATGTTTTATAAGGCAAACAGGACGATCGCACCGAAGGCAAACATTAGATGTGTCACGACGGAGGATGTTACGCAAGTTACCCGACCGATCCCACAGGCCAACTCTTCACATACAACGATCTGTTTGTAAACACATGCATTCCAAATACCGGCGTGGAGGCAAATGAGAAGAGGGACATCATGCAAATGCAATGCACAATTTAGGAATACCAACAGAAGGGAAAAACAAGATTGTATTAGCAAATAAAAACCCACAGCTTTCAGAAGCATCAGAGCAGATCTTCAGAAAACATTAACTGATTTATTTCTAAAAATTATTTGGCAGTAATATTACACACCTAACGTTTTGGTGAAGGCAAAATCTTAATTTTTAGGTTTTACTGGACAAATACTTGACCGATATTAGTTCTTTTATTTTATTTTCACACATTATAACACAGATACTAGCTTATTTGGCTTCAGTTCTATTTGGATGTTTATAAAGTACTGTTTATCACCTGTTTTTATTGGGAAACAATGACATTTTACCCTGGAAATTCAAAGTTGGTGCTTGATTTTTGTTAAACATACAGAAAATTATTAGTATTTCTAGCATATCAGAATCAGAATCAGATTCAGAAAAGGTTTATTGGCATTGTCAATGAACAAAATGCGTCAGTCAAACATGTCACTTCATCACTTTTGCCTCCAGTCGCCTCCATTTTGGGGCCTATTAGTTGCAGATTGTGTAAAATCAGTGCAGTTTTCCTGTATCGTTTATACGGTATTTTCACAGTAATGATAAATACTTAAGTCCTTCATAGCGCTTTTCCAAATACTCAATGTTGCTTTACAATTGTATCCATTATTCATTGACTCTCAAAGCTATTGTAGCCACAGCTGCCCTGGGGTAGACAAACGAAAGCAACGCTGCCAATCTGCTGCATCGTCCTCTTGGAGTATCTTGTCTTTCCTAAGGACACGACACTGGTCCGAAGAAGTAACAGCTAAAAGAAATACGCAAATCGTAATCAGTATGCAGTTTGTTTTGTTGTTTTCTGAGCAAAAGCGTCGGGGTAATTCTTCTCTCTCTGTGTGTGTGTGTGTGTGTGTGCGTTTTGTCCCGTGTGGTTGTTATGTGTGCCCCAGACCCTCGTCAGTCCCAGTCCTCTCCTCCCTGGGCGTATGAACAGACGTACTCGTCCTACCTGAGTCCCATGGCGTCCCCCTCCGTGCACTCCACCGCGCCCCTCTCGTCGAGCCGCGCCACGGGCCTGCCCGCCATGACTGACGGGCCCAGACGCCTGCCAGGTAGACCCACCGCTTCGCCGCAGTGATGATGGGCCGAGTGTGACGTCAGCGCCTCACAAATCAGTGGCGCCGTATTTTTGAGCAGAATCTTGATAACGACAGTCAGACGATATTGTTTAAATCCAAAAGAAGTGTGTTAAAACAGTCTTAAACGCTTTGGGTCAGGTTTAATAATCAGACAAATGTCAAATGTCTGCACAATTTATCACAAAAATGCAGAAATATCACCTTATACTCTTAGTTGAAAGTTTACAACACAACTTTTTTTCATTTGTATTTTTCATGAACACTTTTTGATAACTCAATATTCAAATCTTCAAAACAACGATCATGATATTGTCTAAATCCAACAGACCTCTTCTTTATAGTGTTGAGAAAGCAGACAGTGAGTTCAAGATAAGTCATCAAACGTGCAACGAAGCTGGCTGAATATTCCTAGTTTCATTCATTTATAATAACCACACTTTAAATAGCCTAAATGAAGCATGGACTAAATTCAGAATGACCAAATAGTTAATTATTTACTACTTAATTAATTCTAACTCCTAACGCCTTCATTAAGTAATTACTCATCGTGAATCATGTGTAATTAACTACTTGTTCAGTCTTTGTTCTTTCTTTATTAAGGCTAATTAAGGTATAGTTATGATAAAGATTTTTGTTTAATATCTCAATTTGTTTTTAATCTAATTCCAAATTTGCTGTACCACATGTTTATAACTGTACCTTAATGAAGCATGAACAAAGACTTTATTCATTATGAACAATCAGTTTATTTCCAATGATTCCAACTTTGTAATACTTAATTACAGGGTTAATTAGTACAAAGTATTGACAAATAAGTCATGTTCTGTTCCCGTACCTCTGCTAAATGACATTTGTGCCACTTTTAGCAGCGCTCGTGCAGCGGCTCCTCCTGAGCGTGAGGAGCTGAGTCTGTTTTCTGAGTTTGGAGTCATTTTTTTCAAACTGTGGAAGGAAAAAAAACTATTGTTTCCTTTTTTCCTCGCTCCAAGCCTTTGATCCCAGAGGAGCATGGTAATAACAGGCCCGGGCTTAATAACAGCCTCGTGACTGACATATAAAGTGTCTTTACAGCGATACGCCACTCTCACAAGGCATTGTGGGTAATCGCATTAGCCTGTAGCCTTTTTTGTACTAACGGCAGCATCTGTGTTCCAATTTGTCTGTGTTTTCCCTGGATGTGAGCGCCTTTAAAGCCGGCGCGGGACAGTTGTGCGTACACCTGTTTGTGCTGTTCTGTGAGGTAGACTCTGACTGTGACTGCGCATTAGAAAAGGTTTCAAACTCGGCCAGCTGCCGTGTCAGCTTTGATTAGCTCTCTCTCTCCTGCTGCTTTCATCTCCAGAGCAGAGGCTTTGTTCTCCAAGTGCGCAAGCGAGCGTGCCCATGTGCACTTGCATAAACACAGAGGAACCTCCAGCGCTTAAAGCGTCCTAAGTGATGTGACTAAGGCTCTCAGATCTACAGATCATGTTGACACCTCTCCAGGCTGCGCGGTAACTGTATCCAGCCACAGAACATGGCGACAAGTACAAGCAGAAGCTGATATGGACGCGCTTGTGCAAACTTTGAGCACACACCTCCTCACACTCCAGCTCCGGTGGCCAAATGTCACAGTCCCTAAGTCTCTGTTACAAAAGTTCATTAAGTCGGATGTGATGCACTCGTTTGGAAATCTGCAGCTCCTGTCTGGTTTCAGACGCTGCAACCTTCAGGATTAGCTCCCATTAAAGGACTTTGTCTGCATGTGTCCACACGGGGGATTATTTTGTCTCAAGAAAATGCAGTCTAACACTTTCCCAATACACGGTGTAGTATTAAAGGACAAAAATATGACAAAATAATCCACGCTGAAGCAACTAACTAAACATCCTCCCATGGACGAGATGATCACGTGCTCTTTTCCAGGACACATAGCGAGTTTGGTCACTTTGTCAGAACCAGAAGTGAATCTCAAAGGCTATCACAGTTTAGCATGTGTGCTGCGGCCATACCCTTTGGCCACAGTACGGCAGTATTCTATGTTCCGTGAGGTATTTTTTACTGCCTTGTTTACTCATATCAGTCCAGGTTGCCTCTGACTGTGGGGGCATTGTAGGCTCCGGATCAGTGTGTGTAAAAGTGGAAGTTTCAACAGTCTTAATTGGCTGCATGTGTGATCAGATGCTCCTCGGTGCACATAAACAGCGCGCCGCCCGCCGTCTTCACACTGCAGACACGGTGACACCGAAGACGCCTGGTGATTTATGATAAGAGCGCTACAGCCGGACCCAGCGGAGACGGGGAGCGTGGGTGGAGTGTGAATTTGGGAGCGAGGTAGAGCCGAGAGGACCTCCAGCCCGATCGCGACTCTCACCGCAGCCAGTTAGCGGTTTTTCGGGGCACTTTTTAAGGGATGAAGGGGGGAATGGGAGGGCGAGATGCACACACACTCGCACTGGAGCCAGTGGGAGTGGAGCGGAGCAGCCACATCAGAGCTCAGTCCTGCCTCATTATGGATCTCATGGAAACTGTTGGGCTCAAAGCGTTGCCACATGTTCTGCTTCTGATTCATCCCGACTGCCTTTTTTTTTTTTTTTTTTTTTTTTTTTTTTTTTTTTTTTTTAATACTGCCTCACACACATACGTTAGCTTATGGCCGGTCCGCGCACATATTTGCATGCGTAAACAGTTACACAGCGACATCTAAACATGCGCAGACACACACTCCAAACACAAATATACATAAACAGATTCAAGCGTAGCCACATGGGCGCGATCTGTGTGTGTTTGGGGGCTTATCAGAAAAAGAGGGGGGGGGAAACTCCGACAAGTGAGGAAAACACAACGTTGATGAATGGAATAATATTTACAGTCCAATTAAGAATGCATAACTGCGCCCGCAAGAATCCATTAAGTCGTTTTCCGCGCACATCCGGCCCGGGAACGGCTGTACAATCGAGTTTACTACCGTTTCAGTACTCGTGGGACTTGTTCGTTAACGTCAATTACTCTTCCAAGACAAAGTGTTAAACAATTTATGAAGCCAAAGCCACATTTAATATAATCTCATCTGGGTAAATAGGCTAAGGGGAATAGCGTGTATTTGTGTGTTTGTGTATGCTCGTACTTTGTTCATTTACTGCACTTGTTTTTGAGGATTGTGTAATGCGCTCGAGTCAGTGGTTTAAAGGAGTAGACAAAAAGCCCAGCAGTGTAAATACATTTGGTAATCTTCAGCATACATGTCTTGGTATAGAGTGTGCAAAAGAGATTATGCAAGACTGCCTCCTGCTGTTAAGGATGAATCATAACAGAAACCTGACCACCTGTGAAGACTGTTAGGCACTATATATAACCACACCCACTGTCACTATCATAGCACAATAAGTACCAGTTGTAATTTTCTGAGCTTGTATTGAACTATTTTCATTTTATTTGTCCAAAGTTACTATTAAATATCGTCTTAAAAACTCAAATACCGCACTTTAGTTTAGATGTTAGAGGCCTAAGGAGCGCCATTCATCCGTTATCAATATCAATATCAAGAGTTTAAATGTACTTTTGTCCATTAACGCAAGTCCAAGAAAAACATTTAAAATGTAAAATTTGGGGAAACGTTTTGATAACTTGGTGTTTTTCACAGTTTCAGACACAGATTTTAACATAGGTCTTGTCGTCATTAGTTACAAGCTTTCAAACTTCCTCTAGTTTCTTCTGTAGTATTGTAGCTTATTCCCTTGGTAAAGCAGAAGCTAAAAGCCGCGTCATCAGTGATTTACGGTGATTGTAGATCTAAATCTGGTGCAGATCGTCTTTTCTTTGGATGAATGATTTTGTTCATGGTCCCTGACAACTAAAGACTTAGCTAAACTAACTGTGGCTGCACTGAAGCGTGGCAAAGGATCATGGTCTTTGTAGTTGTCGCTGCACTCAAAGTTATAATGTAATATAATGTAGAGTGAAGTGTTTCACAATAGTAACATTTCAAACTCGATTTTCATTGTAAGGGAAAGTACAGATTTCTTTTCAGCAATCCATTCATCAATTATTATTTGAAGTTTTGATACTAGTTTTAGTGTCAATTAGAGTCTGGATTATTATTTTTTACACCTACATTGCAGTTTCTTGTCAAATTCCTAAATGATTATCTTTAAAACAAAAATGAGATGCTTTCCATGTATGTTATTATTAGGTTGTGTTTTCATGATGGCAGGTCTTATTCATGTTTTGTTTTGTGTTTTATGTTATGATTGGCGCATTTCAGGATTAATAGCTTGTAATGTTGACTCCTGCCACGTCAGTCTTCAGTAAATCTAACCTGATCTGACATTTGCTCTGCCCTGTGTGTTTCCCCGCAGGTTCCTCTGACCTGAGTCCATTCTCCGGCCAGTTCGAGCGTCAGTTCCCGAGCCTGTCCACGCTCGCCGACACCCGTTTCCCCAATCCCAGGATGCACTACCCGCCGGGATTCACCTACACGCCGCCGGTCACCTCTCCCATGTCCCTGGGCAGCGCTCACTACCACACCTACCTGCCGCCGCCGTACCCGGGCTCCACCCAGAACCAGAACGTGCCCTTCCACCAAACCAGCAGCACCCCTTACCTGTACTACGGCACGTCGTCGAGCTCGTACCAGTTCCCCATGGTGCCGGGAGGGGACCGCTCGCCCTCCCGCATGATCCCGCCCTGCACCAGCGCCTCCACGGGCAGCACCCTGGTCAACCCCAACCTGCCCAGCCAGACGGAGGGCGGCGTGGAGGGCGACGGGAGCCACAGCAACTCCCCGACCGTGCTCAACACCGGCGGGCGCATGGATGAGGCCGTTTGGCGACCATATTGAAGAAAACAAAAGGCAGCGTTTAGTTATTCTGAGGAAGGTTTGAAAGCACAACAACATTTTAGTCGAGGGGATTTTCATGTGTGCGCATCAGCTAAATCTATCTCCGCCTTTAAACGTTGGAAATGAAGGTTGGGATGAAAAGAAAGAAAAACATGCAAGACTTGTTAGGACTCGTCGCCCTCGCATGTGCTTTGACCCAGGCACTACAGAGGGAGTCATCTGCAGCAATATTGACGAGGATTCAAAGTCGTTTCGCTTTTCTAAGAGTGGATAAAACTACATTTCTCTTTTCATTATCCACAAAGCGAAGAGATGCTTTGCTGTTATTTGTATAAGACTGTCTTTTTTGTACAGTGTTTGAACTTGGTAAGGCTTTTTGCTGGGCTGTGTTTTGTACTATGACAATATTGAGACAAGTGAAGCACTGAGGAGTGGAGCAGAGGTACTTTAAGTGGTATGGACAATCATTTTTCTCTAATTTAACTTGTATATTGTGGGTGAAACATGGATGTAGATGGAGACTTTTTTTTTCTTCTTTGTTTTAACTTATAAAGCCATAAATTATGTATTGTATTTGAAACTTGAGTCGAAGAAGTGTAATCTGAATATTTTTGATGCATCTATATGACTAAGTTAAATGAATTGTTTTGCTAGGTAATTTAAAGAGTGAGAGGTTTAATTTTGTAGCACCCAAAGATATAAATGGTTTTGATGTAACGTCCAAAGAGTATTGCAACATGTTTTTTCTGGAGTAACTTTCAGTTTAACTGCTCCTCGTATTAAGAGCCCAGATCCATACTAGGCGTTGACACACATTTGGCTTGGAATGAAACCTTGGTATTTATTGAGCAATAACTCGTATTGTGCCTCTTGGCAACGCACCATGAAAGAGCTTCAATGGAGAAAGTAATTATGCGTTGGGGAAATTCTGCTTCATTTCTTCAGTTTGTTTCCTGATGAGCGTACAGATACTTTCTGTATTTTCTGTTGGCTCTGAAAGCTACATTGGTGCTGGAGCCGACACGTCGCTCAGAGGAGGTTCTGGCAGTGCCACGCCAGAGGCAGACTCTGATATTTAGTGATATTATTCCTCAGGATGGATCTTCTCCCGACTGGAACTAACTGCCTGTCTCCTTCCACCACAAGACGCCACAGAGCAGAACTCAGATCATGTGCAGAAGATAGCTTTAAGCTTAAGTGAGTCTTAGTGTGTGACACTCGTGTTCAGTCTGTGAGACTGACGCAGAATCAGCGCCGTTCAAAACTAAACTATGACATTCCTTTTATTTATTTTCTTGCATTTTGTTTACCAAAGTGGGTTGTATCTATTTCTTGCTCGGTTAATACGTGAACACTCTTGTGACACCATGATGAGGGACGTCTGATATACACAGTTTAAAATGAAAAGTCCTCATTTAAAAGATGTCACGGCAAAAGGACAAAGTGCAACATGGAGGTGATTGGAAGCAGCTGCTGGCAGCAAACTGGTGACTCGAGTTGTGTCTGTTTGTTTGATGAAGCACTTCTACTCCTCTTCTTTCAGCAGCACTTGCAGCGTGCTGCCAGCAGGGCTCGTGCTTTGAGTCTCTCAGGAAACACTACACACATGTAGAATGGAGAACACTTGGCCAAACATCATTTACATTGAAGTTGAATCTGATCACTCTCGGCACTTGGTATTCATTCGATTTTTTTAAAACTTCACACAATTTGATATTCAGAGCATGAAGGTAATACAATAACCCAATTTGAAAAAAGCTGAGAAAAACACGGGCCTGTCCAAGGATCAGGTTGAGGCCTTTCATCGCAGGTTTGCACGCAGACACTGCTGAGGCTGTGTTTCCAATGGAAGAGTGGCCTCACGACGTTTCCCCATCGACCCAGACCAAAGCGTACGTTTGTCTGTGTTTCTGGTGTAACAGAAGATGGCATATAAAAGTCTATTAGTTAGTTTGATGTTTTGAGCAACCCTCTGGTAACCATGCCCACGTGTTGGACTTAATTTAATCCCCTTTTCTCTTTAGACTTGACCTGGAAATGGTCTTTTTAAAAGTGTTTACACACCAACGCAGCACTGACATCCATTCTGTCCTCATCTGTTTTTGTTTGTGTTGTGTTTTTTCATGAGGTTAAACTTATTTCTTTCTTTCAATTCCAGTCTACTTTATAATGTATTATTTAATGACCACCATGTAAAATATGCAGGAACAGACCTTTACTTTCCTTATGTAAAATGTACTTGTTTCGTCTGTTGTTTTGCTTCTTCTCTCATGATCGCTTGTCAGGAAAACCTCCGTCAGGAATTGCTGGTACGTTTCACAAACATCTTTTTTAAGGGATAAACACCTGACAACAGTGAGTGAAATTGGCATTGTGATTGTACATTTGTTTATTTTATGAATAAAATATGACTTTTGTAACTTACTTGTTCTCGTATTGTCTGATTTCACCTGGACTCCAATTAGAAACGGTCATATACAGCTAAAGGTGCACTATCTATCTCCATGAAGTCCTGTCCCAATATTATATCTACTTATGAAAATGTGTCGTTATGACAAGCGTATCTCCATGGAGACAAGGAATAAGAGTGGATGTTTGAAAGTTATTAAGAAAAGCCAGATGGATAAATTGAGAATATCCCAGGCAAAACAATAACATTCCCACCATAAAAGTTACATAATGCACCTTTAAAGGACACATAAGCTCAATAAAGTCTTTATTGAGCTTTCAACCCTGTTATAATATTGTTCCCTCGTCAAAAGCATGCATGGAGTTGTGTTTAGTTTCATTCACGCTTGTCTCATCAACCTGTTTACGAGGTCGTCCTCCCCTGAGTCTCAAAAAATCCTCAATTTCAATTTTCCCAAATTTGTTATTTCATAAGAGACGTTTTGACTGGCTCGCTTTGGAGCAGATCAAGGCGGTCCGAAAGTGCTTTACATAATGGATGTGGATGTGGACATCAGCTGCTCACATAGCAGACCTCTACGAGCCAGGACTTCTGATGAAAACGCAGAATGTCATGAAATTGCCCGAGACGCTCCACGTGAACCGGTCTGGGGACCAGGGCTTGTAGGAAGAGATCCGGAGGTCTCCTGAACATCACCAGACTCATTCTGAGCATTTCTAAGTTAAATCACGTACATTATAACTGTGTGCTGACATTAGCATGTCTGGGCAAGCTAGCTTTTGTTTATCTCTATGCTAATTCCCTCTCCTGCCAGTACATGGGGTGCTAACATCAAATCCTGGTGAGGGAACGCCTTCCAGCTATAAAAGGATGTATGCTTGCAGTGGATATTTAAGTTCTAAAAAGAGCTGCCAAAGTTAAGTTACTCAAGAGCATGTTTAAAGGCCAATAACAATAGAAATAATGCATAATATGTGTCCTTTAAGCAGTTGAGTGCAGACAGCAGCATATATCACCAACCATATTTACCAGAAAATTAACAATAGCATATTTTTCTTACATTGTTCAGCCGTAGTTTCCACACAGTGCAGACTTTGTGTGTTAACAAGCGTCAGTGTCATCTCTCCTCTTTTCCAACATTGTGTTTGGATCCGGACCACTGCTGCCACTGCACTGGGCCACGCTTCAAAGCCAAACTCCGGGAAGAACCGACACAAGCAAAACGCAAGGGAACCTGTTTTACATTATTCCAAGACATAATAGACCACAGCCAGCGCGCCAACAGAGAGACAGAACCAGTGCTGCGCCATTCCCATCCACTCTGTGTTTTTTTAGCGTTCAAGTCGAGAACATTTTTGGGATTTCCCTGAATGTAGCGAATATACAAGGAGAAGAGAAAGAAGAAAAAAAAAGCCGGTTTCAAGTTCACATTCTCTGCGTTCTCAGCCATGTCGGGCAATTATAATAATGAACTCAGGAGAAGCAATGGGACCCAGACACCCGGAGAAATTAGCATAATGTCCTGGCTGCACGGGAGAGGCGCATTTACGGAGCGCGGTGTAGAGTTTTGTCTCTGCTAAACTCAATACACATGATTTTGAAACCAGGTTGTAAATAGTTTTGCAGCTGTGAAACAAAGAATATACACTTTTCACGTTGAATTAGGTGGTGAATGGATAATACGAAGAACAAGAAGGACTACATAACATGTCGTGATATTATGTTATGCTAAAGCAATAGGCCTATAATATCATGATAGCAAGCATAGGATTCTACGTGTATCACAGATTAAAAAATAAAGTGTAATACAAATCAAACAGCAAACCGCAAAGTACAGAGCAGTGGGCGTGTAGGGCGAACCGGATTTTTTGGAGCAATGAAGTGTTTGAATGTAGAAGAGTAAAGATTAGGAAACAACTGTAAATATAACTGTGAGTGGGTAAATCAGAAGGAAAAACAATTATAACAGAGTCAATAAACTCTTAAAAGTTTCTGTTTCAGACGCTGCTGTTGTGACAACGTCACTTTAGACGCCCCACTGCATCTGATGACCCTGAGCAGTAGACACGACGCTCCTCATCTGCCTGGATGAACTCTCTCTGCACTAATTTAACTGCTCCTCCTCTGCCTGGATGAACTATCTCTACACTAAATGAACTACTCTTCATCTGCCTGGATGAACTTTCTCTACACTAAATGAACTACTCTTCATCTGCCAGGGTGAACTCTCTCTACACTAAATTAACAACTCTTCATCTGCCTGGATGAGCTTTTTCTACACTAGATGAACTACTCTTCATCTGCCTGGATGAACTCGCTCTACACTAAACGAACTACTCTTCATCTGCCTGGATGAACTCTCTCTACACTAAATTAACTACTCTTCATCTGCCTGGATGAACTCTCTACACTAGATGAACCTCCCTCTCTCCTCCTGAGTGGTTCTGGCTCCACAGTATCCATCAACAGCCTGTCTGTCTGTTGGAGTAGGAGCTCTCCTTCACTGTGGTTCTTCCCGAGGTTTCTACTTTTTCCCACTTTTTAAAAGTTTTTCTTTGCCAAGAAGGAGGGTCTAAGGCAGGGGTCGGCAACTTTATATGTCCAAAGAGCCATTTTGGACCAAAAAACAAAAAACAAATCTGCAAACTCACTCCGCAAAAAATTAAAAGCCTTGTATAAGCCTTATAATAAGAGAACACAGGCTGTAAGTGTATATTAGCTATATTAGCCTACTATCAAAATGACTAGGCGACAAATACATAATGAGCATTCCTGATTAAATGTGTATTTTCCCAGCAGCGCACCCTGGAGAGATGACGCACCACGTGACTACGAAAAAAACAAAAAGGCAGTCCTGTTCAAACCTCAATAATACAATCCTCTGCTCTTACCTTCCATATTTAGGCAACAGTGGAATTGAACACAGCCTGCAATTGTATATTCGATCATGTCAGAGTTCAGATACCTGCGTTACAGCGCTCTGTTCGATATCGATCACGTCGCACGACTCATCACAGGAGTATGCTGGAGCTGAATTAATGTCCTTGATTTGAATGTCCCTTTCCTTCACTGTCTTTGCGTAGAATCCTTCATGTACTGACGATCTGTGAATGGTTTTCCACGCTTTATTATCTCCCGGGTTGCAACAAATCTAGCAGCAGTAAAGGAGTTTGGAGATGCAATCCACTTCTTAAATCTATCTTTGCGCTCCTCTAATTTCTCTTGAAGTGCACAATCCTTGAATCCTCGGTTCTTCTCAGCTATCTTTCGTTCCGGTTTGTTTACAACAGCCTCCTGCGCCGCCTATGTGCGCCGTGCTGAAGCACGTTCTGCAGGTCTATGGCGCAAATCTTCCTTTGTCAGAAATTTTGAAATGGAAAATGGAAAACGCTAAGAATGTTTGCGTCATGTTTGTCCTCCTACAGAAACCATATTAAAACAACAAATATATCCCCCTATCTATTTTCATACATTTTTGAAAAAGCTCCAGGGAGCCACTAGGAGGGCGCTAAAGAGCTGCATGTGGCTCTGGAGCCGCGTGTTGCCGACCCCTGGTCTAAGGACAGGGGATGCTCTGGGGAATTGATTAAATAATATATTCAATGTCTCTCTCTCTGTTCCTCTCTTTCTTTCTCTCTCGCTCTCTCTCTCTCACTCTCTCTCTCGCTCTCTCTCTCTCGCTCTCTCTCTCGCTCTCTCTCTCTCACTCTCTCTCTCTCCCCCCAGTTCATGCTACCATAGTCCTGTCCAATAAAGACTTACAGAGTAAATGAATAAATGCGTAATTAATAATGATACATAAATACACAAAGTCTAGAAACAAAAAGTGCAAAATTGGCAGCGACACTTAATAATAACTACAAAAACGATTTATTTCATAATGAACACACTTATTAAGAATGATTGAGGCTTATTAACTACTTAATCTTAGCTCATAACCCCTTAATCAAGTAGATATTTATTTGCTACTTTGTCACCTTTGGTCTTCCATCGGTCCTTGTTTAGTCTTTTGTTAAATGTTCAGTTTGATAAAGAAGTACAGGAACTTACATTTTTGTATTGAATGAATTCTCTTACTATTCAGTGTTGCTATTAAACAAGGTTCCTATCAAGTCGCAGCCCTAACCCACAGTCCAATACAAACTGTTGACGTGACCTCTCTGAGTATTTGAGAAGGGCCTTTTCAGACGGGAACTGTTCCTCGAGGGGCCCATACTGCTCCGTGCGTTTCCGTTTCCAGTGCTGACGCGGTGCTCTGCTTCTGCTCTTCACATCTTGAGTTCTCATCTGCAGATAAACTCTATGGGCTCTGTGTGTTCCGAGTGTTGGAGGGGAAAGGTTAGGATCATCGCAAAGGACCATGACAGGCCAAGATAACACCATTTAGGCGACGACGTACTTCACCGGACTAAGCAAGGCAAGTTTAATTGTTATTAAGTGTGGTGACAAAACAACAACAAACAAAGTCATGTGAATGAAATCCATGAAAAATAAGGACGGGTTTGTCGTTAGTGGTCACTTCTAACGCTACAGCGACGGTTGAACAGCCCTTTTGTTTACTTTTAACTATTGCTTTGGCTAATGCGTGTCTATGGATGTTTTGCCTGGTTCAAAGATAAGATGAGAGAAATGTTGGAGGGTTTAAAATGCTTGATTTTTATTGTTGTTCCCTAAAACTTTCAAGTCATTCCTGCGGTTTTTTTTTTTTGTTTCATTTATTTATGTGTGAGTAATTGCGTCTGCTGTACTGAATCTGTTTTACATACTTTACCTCCTCGCTCCTCGTTCAAGAAGTATTCCTCTGTGTTTTTATACTTTTAAAGACCTTCTTGTATTCATCTTCACTCGTCACCTTATTCTGGAAGTTTATTTGGGCATCGCCATCTGTTGTAATCCTCCTTCCGGTTGTATTGGTTAACACAGGGCAGGGAAAACACAGGGAAAACAAGTTCTACACTAAATTTGTTTTCAGGGCCAGGGAATCGGCGCATTATTTACTTGTTGGTCAAATGAACATTGAACATTTTACACAAATAAATCTACATTATATCATATTTTAGTGGCAAGACTTTCCCCTTGTTCTCCACTTCAGTGAACGGCGTTCCTGCTCGACCTGCTCTTACCTCTGTCCTGGGGCCCTGTGTCCCCCGGCAGCGTCCCTGGTTCCTACAGCACGACCTCCCTGAACCTGCAACGTTTCTGACGTCCCTTAACACAACGTGACAAGCCACACTAATGTCATCAAGCCACGGCCATTATAAAACATTATAAAACCAGCACAAATGATGTTAATACGACCCGAGTGTAACCGAACTGCTCTCCTCCTGCTCCAAGAGAACATCACCCTGAATCAACAATAACTATGTACTTTGGCGCACTCTAGTGGCTTTTTTATATAACCTGGGGGATTCTGGTGAGGGGCCCACCCATACGCCTTTCCACAGAGCCAAAGGCGGCCCGCGCGCTGCCAAGTTCTCTTATTATGTTAGTGGTTCTCCGAAAGCTCCTAAAGTTTCAACACCAAACGCAGTGTCGCCAGCAGCCCTGAGCCCCGTAAATGAATGCCAGATATTAAAAAAGTCCCTCACCCTCACCGGGAGAGGATGTAAAGGACAGTGTGTCTCTTGACCTGTAGTAAAAGGATGGATTTATAGGCTGGACAGTTGTGGAAGACGCCGCGTAAAAGTTTGCAGACAGCAGCAGTGTTGGAAGGTGGGCGAACTTCAAAAAACCAGATCCCGCTCGTCACAAAATGAAAGCACTGCCAGACTTAACACTGCAACACATACGACTCCATGAAAACCAAAATGTAACATTAAAGTGACCACTTAGACTACTCAGATTACTATTTACTTTGTTATTTTACTCGCCCAGTTTTGGAGCATTTTCTGTAAGTAAAAAAGACTTTCATCCGGACATTGTTTTTAAAAAATCTTTGACTTTCATAGGAAACCTGATCTTCGGCTAAATCTCAAATATAATTAGGCTCTGTTCAATTTGGTGAAATTAGTGGTATAATCTGTCACTTTAAATGCAATATTGGTTTCATCCCATTTTCTAGAAGTTTATAATTTTCCAACCAAACAACCACAAGGGGAAAAGCGTGTCTAATTTACAAAATAGTTTCCCTTTTATTTCACAAATAATAACATCTGTATTTTGTTAAAAGAATATTTAAACTGTCATAAAAACATGATCCTTGTACATAATTTAACCATGAGCTTTGGACGCTTTAAACATTTGCTTGAACTAGGTCTGTGTTTAGTTGATTAATTGGACTAAATTTGATAAATTGACTAATTATTTTGTTTAGATTATAAGGATTTACAAGCGAAAGAAAGAAGAAGGCCTGGAGTGAGTTATCTGGAGTTTTGGGAGTGACTCTACAGTTCAATCTGACTTTTAACTTATGAAGATACTGTTTACGACATTTTTATATATCGTAGTGTTTTGCACGAGATCCTAATAATTTTTCTGCTTCCCTTTTTTAGTTTTAAGACCACCAAGAATTACTACAGCCCAAGTTTGAACTCTTCTTTACAAACTTTCACAAAACTGTGATAAACATTTGTAATTTGGTATTTCACTGCCAAACAAAGTGACGATTAAAAGTTAAAAATATGATGTCACGTGATATCGGCCAGAGTGTATTTAAAAATGGAATTAGTTTTAAATGTCAGGACCATGGACAGCACCCAAACACAAACAAAGACCTCGTTTCACCCCAGGCCCTTAGTGTCCAACTGTCCAATGACAACGGTAGTGCTCATTCATCTGTTCCGTGTAGATTATTTACACTTTTAGCATCTTAATAATGACCAACAAAGTCAACGTATGTTGACACAACTCTTACAGAAACGTGTTAGAGTTAGAAGTTTTGTAATGTTTTAGAAAAAAGGCATAAATGCTGGCTTTAAAATTGTAACATAACCGACACTCTTCAACAAAATTTTAAGTTAAAAAATTACAAAATATAAATCCAGTTCAATTCATTTACTTTTTTCCCCCTTGTGGAACCTAAAATCACAGTTTATTGCAGGGCTTCACAACATTATTGAATAGATAACTATCGCGGAGCATCCCCTGTCCTTAGACCCTAATATCCCGGCAAGGAAAAACGACAAAAAACCCAGCGGGAAAAAGAGAACTTCCACCTCAGGTCAGGATTATTGTGAACAGCAGTAAAAAAGTAAACGTACATTCTAATTTAAAGTCATTTTTGGTGGCCACTAAATTGCTTTGCCTGAAATGTTCCACAGTATGCCATTAAACTTATCCCCCATTGGAGACAAGGAGGTGTTGCAGTTACAGGTCAGATCTATGGAGAGATCGCAGGAAGAATGTACGTTTCTCTGTGTGTTTTGAGCAATAAAAGCAGCAGAAATGCACTAAAGGCAACTAGGCCAAGATAGATACTTCGAATGCCGAACAGTGAAACGTTGCAGACAGAACAGTCACATCTGCGTGGAGAAAAGCAGGTGGTAGACCCTCCACTAGAAGCGTTACGTCGTCCACATTTAACTATTGACAGAGTATGAATGTCGGAGAAGTCCTTTGGTCCAGGCTGGGCACAGAGAAAGTGAGAGATGCCCGCCGTCACGTCTGCTTCTGCTTTAGACATCCATCCTCGCTGTCTCCGCGGCTCATAACTCGTGTTAGGGGCAGGTTTTATGGTTTATGAGTGGAAAATAAAAAAGCTCCATGTTTCCTACAGACGAAATAGTGATTTACAACCGCGTGTGATAAAGTGAGTGCTCGGGCCGACAGCGCGGATGTACGAGAGCAATTCGGGACCCAGACGTGTCTAAAAGGTTTTGGTCAAAGGAGCTCGAGCTGTGATTTAAAGTATCGATACCTGACATCATCCTCTCACATAATTAGCGCGGTGTCCACATCCGTCTCCTGTGACTGTGGCGTATTTTATGTGGTTCGCGTCTGGCAGCGCGAGTGCAGGAGCATAAATACCTCTGCAGACGGGCAGGATATGTTTATTCTTCACTTCTGATTACTTAATTATAGGGACGTAAAATAGTTAAATAGTGGCCACATTGTGATCTATGTCTCGTAGTATTCTACTGAACTTTTATAATAAATCAAATTGGAAGTTAAAGAATGTTTTGTAGCAGTTTTTGACCTTAAAAACTATTGTAGGCTAATGTTTTGAGTACTTTTTAAAGTATAAAGGCTGAAGTCAACTAAAAACATGTTCTGTTTATCAGTTAGCTAAAAAGGGTGGCAAAGTCTCTAAAACCTTTTAAGTATCTGTATGATTTGACCATGTATCAGTACCAAAGATGCACTGACGACCACAAGATCACAGGAGATCACGGCAATTAAAGATATTTAGACAGAAATCTACTTGTAAACAGCAAATAATTAAAGCTTTCACAAGTCACTCCCAAATCTCAAGACCACTCACTACATCCTTTCTGCCTTTGTAAATATAAATCTGCGCAAATCTCTCCCAAAAAAGTTGTCGGCCAAATTGCCATTGACCGATTTATCGACTAAATGACTAAAAGGTCTACAGCCCAGACTTTAGGACAAATTAGACAATATGTTTCATTATTGTTTAAGCGTTTCTACAATCCCGTAAATCTGTTCACATCAATATTATTCATGGGCTTTGGTCACGTGACTTATTAGTCGTCACCATTTTGAGGACGCCGCTGTTTGTCGCAGCTTATCTCTGTTAGCGACTGTAGTCATTGACGGGCCTTCACAGACTTTGTGCCTTATACTTAAATATATGTTGTAACTTATATATATATATTTTTTTAAACGGAGGACCCAAAAATTCTACCAAGACAGGAGGGAAGAGCGTGGAGTGGCAGGAGCAGGAACAAAGGTAAGCTCAGGTTTGCAAAATCGGGGGGGGGACAGTTTTTACATGCAGAATCCAACTGAAATCACCATCTCACTGGCGGAACAATCTGGCACAGGCTGGCACAGGTTGGCAGGAGAGTGGAGCTTAGGGAGTAGCTCAAAGAACACACACACACACACACACACGCGGAGAGAAGCGGAGGGGAAACAAGGAAACAGGATATGCCAAAGGGCGTGACACTGGTGTTGGTGTAACTACCTGAAGCAAAGTGCTCGCTGAACAATCTGGAGTGATTCCGTGAGCTAAATCCACTGGTTAATCCCGACAGCAGTAATCCATTTCTGGAGACAAACAAATGTCTTTGGGGATGTTTCAGAAGAATAATACTTTCTTTTGGGACTTTTTGTTGGCCCAGCCCAAAGCGCAGCAAGCAGCTTCTGTTGTGGAGGTGTCAGTAATAAGATTTTAAAATATATATATATATATATATATCTTAATGTTCTATTCACTATGATTGGTTAAATGTCCCTGTTGCATGTGTTTGAGTTTGTGCATTGGGCTGCGTTCAGTTTAGATTTGGTTCATTTTCTTGGGTTTCGGGAGCAGGGCCACACCTCACACACGCCTCTGCCTGTCCCCATTCATAAAACCTGCTCCTTTTCTTTCCATCTTCTCGTTTAGGTGCCCCTCCCGCCCTCTTTTCTTTCATTCTCCATCGGGTATGAGGAGGAAGCTGAACGTGCTCAAGTACAGTACTTTTACTTTTTACTCTCCACCACACTGGACTCAATACATATTTAGGGTCAACAGTTCATTTTATTGAGAGTCGAT
The DNA here is from genome assembly GCA_015082035.1 of Chaenogobius annularis. Lineage (NCBI taxonomy): Eukaryota > Metazoa > Chordata > Actinopteri > Gobiiformes > Gobiidae > Chaenogobius > Chaenogobius annularis. Next base: position 837,206 of record BJKM01000114.1, read on the forward strand.
GTAAAGCGCTTGAGTGCCCAGTGGAGAAAAAGTGTGAGCCCACGATTAGATTGTATATTTGTTATATATTTAATTGCTATATCGCCATGTGACCACAGCCTTTTAGACACGCACACACACACACACACACACACACACACACACAGTGAAGACTCAGCAGCAGAAGAGTCCAGACCTTCAGACTCCAGTGATCTCACACAGACCAACGTTTGCCAACAGCTTCTCTGGTGAGGTCTTCAGCCTTGTGCTCAAACCACAGGCGCGCGCCGAGCCGATCAATAATCCCCATCACGCTCCACCACAAGTCACTCACAGCTGAAGAGGAGGGAAGTGAGAGCGCATCATCGTCGGACCCTCCGTCACGACTGCTGCGCCGTAAAGCCACTGAACAATTTGCAAGCGAAATCTACACAAGTTAGATTTATTCAGCTTTTTCTTCTAAGTCAAATTTAGTTATAAAGCACATTTAAAACAACCTCCTCGGACCAGAGTGTTGTACCAGCACTAAGACATTATATTTTAGTGTTTCAGAACTGTACAAAACTAGAATCACTAAAGTCAACACAAAATACCAATAAAATACATGTTGACTTTTAATACATGGCCTTTGTATTTCTGTCTGTCTAATTAAACAAGGACAATTTAGATGTTTTTCTTACAATGTTTACTTTGAAATTATAGAAAGCATTTAGATAAAAACAAAGACACCATTTATTTAATGCATTTAATGTATTTAATGTATTTAATGTATTTAATGTATTTAATGTATTTAATGTATTTAATGTATTTAATTTATTTTATTTATTTTATTTATTTTATTTATTTTATTTATTTTATTTATTTTATTTATTTTATTTATTTTTTTAATTTAAAACAACAAATATTGCCATTGCTAGCTAACAGAATTCATAAACTGGAAACTTAAAAAATAAGAAATATTAAAATGTAAACTATGACAATTTAAAGGCATGCATAAAATAAGTTGTAAATAAATACGAAATATAGAGTTTGAGACAAAACAATATTAATCAAGAGGTACATTATTTTAATCAAGTTTATTATTAAATTAAAGATGTTATTTCATTATACAAGTGAAAGAAGTACAACCAATTATTCAAAACAACCAATGACACTATAAATAATGTCAATTCAAGTCGTTTTAACTCATCACGCAGTGTAAAGCTCGTCGTTTGCTCTGTGTCTCAGAAGACTCCACTTCTTTGAACTTGATCTCCTGTCGTGACGGGTTTGTGTCGGTTCAGAGCAAGAAGTTTCCTCCTGTTGCCTGGGGAACATCAGCGTCACCTCCTGAAGAACGGGAAGGAGCTACACCAGGTCAGAACACAGAAACCCAACAAACCACAGCATCAGGGACAGAAGGATGTGGAGAGGACACGCAGGAGACGCAGTTACGCACATAGTAGTCCATAACTTTGATTGAACTGTTTTTAGTTTAGAGAAGAAAATAAGAAGTGTATAAATACTTAAAGAGCAATTACTTAATTTCATGTATTTGTACCTGTTGTAAATATAAATTACTGTTTTAGACCAATCGAGCGGCTATTTGTGAAGAAAAGTTGAAAAATATGCGGAAAATGACAGGAAGTGACATCACACCAGGGACACTCATACTATCTAGTAGTGAGTTTATGCTTGATTTACACAAAAGAAAAAACTTTTTGGACTCTCTAAACAAAATGAAATGTGCTCTTATATATTTTTATTTGTCAAATAAAGAAATAAAAATTGTGAAATTAAGAGTTTTTGTGGTTGCTGGGCAGTTTTCAATTGTGATGTCACCAAACACAAACAGGAAGTATAATTGTATAAACTAAACCTAAAAAGTTTGCTATAATCTTATTTATTTTCTTTAAAATATATTTATTTTAACTGCCTTTTAGTTCAAAGAGTTATCCAAGCTGTAAGGGGCACTTAATTATTAATTATTGATGTCTTATTTGAAAAGTTGGTCGAGACAAAACTCAAAGGTTTTTGCTTTTTTTAAATTAATTATTTTTTTATCATTGAGGCAGTTTTTGGCAGAAGGCAACCATCAATCGAATCGATGACACTGGTTCAGATTAGTCAGTCTCGTGCGAAGGAGGGGAAATCCCAACAGCAACAACGGCAGATTTTTGTTGTGTTCATGGGCAAGACACTTCACCTAAGCATGAATATTGTGTGTGTTTGTCAATCGACACCCAGGCAGCAGTGGCTCCATCTACAGGTTAAATAATCCTTTACACTTTGTCATCGGGCATTATCTGTTTTGAGTTGAGACTAATTGAAAAAATCGGAAATAAAGCCTTTGATCATTCTCCCCACGCTGCACGTCTGATTCCCCTGAACACGGAACATGCGGCGGCTGACTGTAAAACCACGCGCCACACAATGCACTTGAAGACCTTTGTGTGCCACTAAAACTACACGCACAACCCTTTAAATAAACTGTACGTCGACTGAAACAGCCAGAAGTGAGGAGAAAGCTTCACTCGTGTCCCCTCCCAGAATGGTGAAACTTCTGCAGTAACCGGCACCTTTCCGCTGCTTCGGCCGTATTTCTTCACACGAGGGTCTGGGGAGCCTACTGTTTGTGGTAGGTCCTCACATGTCAAGACACACAGTTTATTTTAATCAGCTTAGGTCTCAAAGCAAGACTCAATTTACCGAATTTACGCCACGAGCTGCAAAGGTTCAGCAAACGTGGTCGTAAAAGCTGCGCTCCGTGTGAGTCGCCGTCTGCCCGTGGGCCCCCCGTGTGCGCCGCCGCTGCGTTATACAAGCGCCGAGAACGTAATAACAGATTAATGTGGCGTGCCAGGCCCTGCGAGTGGACGTGTTTGACGTTAATGCTCCACTGTATATTATCCCGCGCGCAGAAAAGTTGGATTTGAGTGCAGGGATCCAAGGACAGGGGATGTTTAGGTACTAATTACCCAACAGCAAGGCACAAGGCCCGCTGCATATTGCCTTACTCTTGTGGAAACACCAGGCAGGCTCCATTTATTTTCTTTGACTGTTGTTTCTGGCAAGGCCGCGTCTCAGTAAACAGCGCTCGCCCACCATTGTAAATCCGACAGGCGCACATCTTTCAAGTCAGACTCCTTTGAGGAAAAACGGAGACGGATCGGATGGCGGCGCTCGGGTTTTCCGTCTTAATGAGAGAGAAGAGAGGGACGGCGTTTGATCCCTGGCATGGAAGCCCCTATTTAAGCCTGTCAGCGGTCATCACTCTCTCTCGCTGACTTTTTCCCTGGGCTCGGCTCTGGATGGAGAACCAGACCCGCTGGATTTGATCAGGGACGTTTCCATGGCTTTGTGGGGTGAGGGGCCTTCCATGCAACATGCTGCTTGCTTTGGGGCCCTGGTTAGCTCAAAGTTACAAACTCCTTTTCCTTGAGCAGTGTTTGGGAAGAACTCTTTGAACATGTATTTAGTTACAAAATACTGAATACTTGCATTCAAATGTATTTAGTTACAGAATATTCCGATGGACCAATCAGAGAACTATATTCTGAACTGTGCTGGGAAAGGGACTAGTTACACAATTAACTTGTTAAAAATGTCATAGTACTTTACCTACTGCAAATTGGTTACATTACTTGGGATTACTTTACTTATAATATTGTATAAATTAATCAAATTTGCTAAAAATGTGTTTTTTACACATAAAACAACAACAACAACAAAAAAACTTGTTCATGTTGTGGCATGGGGGGGGCCTGTGGGAGGGGGGCCTGTGGGAGGGGGGCCTGTGGGGAGGGGGGCCTGTGCCAAGATGGCACGAGGGCTGTAGTGGCTTTGCAGTGGCTCAGATAGCAGAACACCAACAATAGAAATGGGAAACATTTCTAAAAAGCCCCTCTGAGGTGTTTACAGTCGAGTCTTTCACTTTCAGCACATTTAGTGTGCGTCTTGTTTAAGCTCAGTCAAGATGTTTGCAAAGAAAGGTTATGTTCTCTTCCCTAAGTATTGTTAGCAACAGTCATTTTAATAAGTAGTATCAGTCACAAACACTGATTCTGAAAACTTGCACTGTGTTATAGGGTATTTATCACTGATGAAAGTAACTGTAACTGTACAGTCACTCTAAAGTAGTACATTTAGTTACTTCCCAACTGTCGCTGACCCTTGTGCTGTGGTCACACTCTCTCATCATCAATACAAGCATTTGATTTAAAAAAAAAGTAATGACTCAATCATTCGACATTGAAGCTGATGGAAACAATGCCACAGCGAATGTGCGCTGTAATCAAAGCTGAAGGCTCGGACCGCTTTGGACCGCTGCTCCTGACAGTTTCTTCAGCGACATTGAAGGACGGGCCAAATGCAGAGGACACATTTTCCCACGAGGACAATAAAGTGTAAAAAATATATAGATGTTACAGTGCAAAACCCCTGATGGGTGCAATGCAAAGTCCACCTATGTCAGAAAACTGTACTGCATTTGATCAACTCTGGCAGGCACTTAACCTCTGTCTGAGCGGGACCAGACATCACTGACATGCAGCACTCACCCGTCCCCACGGTCCGGTATCAGCACTGATTGATCACCTCGAAAGAAAAAGACACCGCGCACCAGTCGATCTGTGAAAATATTATTTTATTTGTAGAACTTCACAATGAGCAAGCCTCTCTGCCATCAAGCTCCGGTTTCATATCATGCATTTGTCCAAACCACACGGCTCTTTCTGCCTCTCAAAGGAAGTCTCGGCCGTAGTCGCAGCCTGACACCGAGCCAAAGACGATAGAAGTCCTCGAGACTCGTTTCCATCGTCGCCGCGGACAACGGATCCGCTGAACTTTTTGGGGATGCAAATGGAGGGAAATGTGCGCTTGATGAGGGGCCGGAGGGCAGGCCTGCTGACCAGCGCCTGGAAGACACTTTTCAACGCGGCGCTAATGGCTAATCACGCCTGATTGTGCTGCTAAATAAACACTGCTGCGTAATATCACGTGTAACTCAAGACAAAACCAATACCTGGACCCAGCGCCAATAGCTGGAGGTAAAAACGAAAAGTCTCAGCTGCGCCTGCCATTTTTCAGAATCCGTCAGTGCACTTGGCGTGTGATCGAGAGTCAAATAAAGGCACATTTTTCATACTCTTGAGTGAGACTTTGGATTTTGGATCTCCGTACCAAAACATATAGAAAGTTGAGCAGGAAAACCCTTTTCTCATCAGCCATAAATCTGTGAAAATGAACCTTTCAGACTAAACCGACAGCGACGTTTGAGAAAGGGGAGACGCGGCGTAATAAACTGCTATTATCAAGCTTTTAAAACGTACCGATTTATCCAAACGCGAATGGCACTTTTATAAACTTCGATGGTCAATTACAGCTCGGATTGTCGGCTTTACGTTGTTTTTAATTTGTACTCCTGATGGATTGTGATTCATCTGGTACAAGCTCATGATGTCATACAGAGTTGCCTGCGTTTCTCATCCGCGACGAGCCATTTAAAGCCAATCTTTCAAATCCCTAAAGCGTCTACTTAAGTTTGGGGGAAGCGGAAACTTGGTCCACAGCAGCAGTAATTCGACGACAACACTTTCTTTGCGATTCCTCAAACTGCTGTATTTGAACGCAAACCTGGACTTGGCGCCGTCTACAGGCCTCGCGAATAAATGAGCAGCAACTCGCAAAAGGTTTGACCCGGCATTCAACAACGCGTGAGTTTGTTTTTGCGAGAAATAAATATAGACGGACAGCATTATGAAACTGCAAATTGCTTGTTTTCAGATTGAAATGGTTACAGTTGTGCAGTTATATCAGATTATTTAGCTGGATACTGTGGCCGATATTTGATTTCGACTCCATAAAAAGGCCCATAAATCGATCTTAATTCGGGGTAAAATTCACAAAATTCACTTTTCACTTTAGTAAAAACAATCACAATGCATTCATCTGGTGTGTAAAACAATTGGTGGCATGATTGTGTAATATTTTAATATGATTAATTGCTCTTCTATTTCATTTTTTACTCATTGGTCTGTATATATTTTTTTTAATCTGTGTCAAATATCAGCCATTTTTTAAATATTTGAACCGATATATCGCACCATCGTTTGTACAGATTTCGTGGTGTGGTTGGATACATGGTGGCGTGATGAACAATTGTGCATATTTCTCATAAATGTGCCAGAAAAATCGACAGGAATACTCACTACTGCCCTCTATTGAAAGTGTTAAATCAAAATATTTTACAATCTGAAAACAGCCAATACACTGCAGAAAGGAATATCTGGCACGGGCTGAAATGACATGAACTCAGAATGTTAATGTCATTCGAGTGGTTTATGTTTATTAGCTTGTATGACCTAGTTGATGTAACTTTTTTCAAGAGGTTTCTGACTTACTTCATTTTGAAATAAGATCATAAACCTGCAAATGAGGTAGACGTGCCATTTCATTTGAATGATTTAGCTTTGAAGGGTCGGGGTTTTGGGAAAATCAATCGTATTAAACAAATCTAGATATTTACTCTTTGCAGTGTATTAAATCTGTATTTTCATGATTAAATCCAACATAAACTGCTCCGTGAAAGCTTCAGTGCAAAGTCCTAAACGTGTGGCAGATGTTTGGTGTTTTTCTTCATAAGTTTGTGCCTTGTTTTCCGTCGTTCCTTCGTCGATGGATGGATGGATGTGGTTTTTACTTGGCCAGCCTGCGGGCCACGTCCTTGTACGCCGTCTCGATCTCGGACTCGGCGGCGCAGGTGTTGGTGAACTCGTCTCGCGTGTAGGCGTTCTTCAAGTAACGCCACACGCCCGTCATCTCGGTGGGAATGTCATAGTTACGGTATTTCTTCACCACGACCTGCAGGAGAAACGGTTCACAAATGTACACGGTATTAGCTGAACAATGTAGAAGTACTCCTTATTCCTGCAGTACTTTTTAGTGGAAATGTGTACGTGTTTTGCAGTCAGAGGTGGGGCCAAATGTGTACTCAAGTACGAGTCACTTTAAAATGACATTACTCGGGTTTAAGTAGAAGAAGCAACTCAAAACATTACTCAGGTATTTGAAGAATCGACAATAAAATGTTTTTAAATCAGATTTATGATTTATGAGTTGACTTCATTAAATAACACAGAATTTCCGGAACAGACACAAAAAATTACCAAAACAAAAGTGTAAGGAACCCTAATGTATAAATTAGTATTGTCTCGGTACTAAAGTGACAAGGGGTTTCGATAATGCGAATGAAAATGTGTTTTTTTAATAGAGATAAAAAAATAGTATGTGTTATGTCACACATGAAAATACCTTTTTAAAACAAAAAAGACTCAAAGTTAACAATACTTTTACTCAAGGAAGAATACTGTTAAAAAAAAAAAAATTACTTAAAAGTAAAAGTACTGTAAAACTACTAATACAATTTCTTCAAAAAGGTAACCGTAACGGTGTAAATGTAATTTGTTGCCATGGCTTCATTTATGTTAATAGATTCAGGCGTAACAAGAGTTAAACTGCAGCCTAAACCCTTTCAGTCCGTACAATGTGGCTGTGCATTTTTTATTTTATATATATATATATATATATATATATATATATATATATACATTTTTGTATTTATTTTATTTATTTATTTTTGTTATTTGTATGTATTTTATTTATTTATTTATTTGTATGTATATTTTTTGCCTTCTTCACTCTGTGTAATCCCTCATTTGTCCAGGAGGGATCCATTGTAGAAAAAGCTTCAGTTGTTGTCGGCTGGAATCTGTTTTTTAGAAAAAACAAGATGTTTCGACCATTACAGTTACTGTTAGGGTAACGAAGAAGATTAGTCTCAGGTTAAACTCACAGTGTAAACAAAAACAGGACAAGCTATTATCAGGAGCCCCCGCCTGGTGGGCAGGGCTTGCTCAGAGTAGGATAAGTATCCAAGTTCTCAGACTGGGTTGAGGATGACACTTGGATGAGAATCAAAACGTCCAGATGATACAACTGAAGCTTTTTCTACAGTCTGTCTAATGATCGAAGAATCAAACCAATCACCCATCTCTGCTTACAGTTTGTCCACCGCCTGTTGCTGTGGTGTCATTGGGCAAAACACTTTACCCTCGAGTAATGATTGGTCACATTTCTGTCATTCAGCCCCAGGGCAATTATGGCTGCAAAGGCAGTTTATCACCAGCAAGTGAATAAGACTGTGGTTGATAATATAATACAATCAGCAGATAATTGTGAATGCAGAGAAGGTAAAGTTCTTTAAAGTAACAGAATGTCACAGACTGGGCCATGCTGGACGACTTTTGTGGAATAAAACAGTATTGACAATGACATTTGTGATTCGAGAATCATGTGAAGCCCTGCTGCTTTTGACTGTCCCCCCCCCGACCGTATCACTAAATCCAGCTGAACTCTGCATCCTCTGCGGCCGTAGTAAAAATGATTCACATTGCACTTTTCCCTCTAGTGCCAGGATTAATCAAAACACCCCTAAATATTTTCTAAACTATGGGTCTCATTTATTCGAATGCTGTATTTTTAATATGGTCCAATTTCAAACAGCATCCATCATAATTAGCCGATTATTATTACAGTAATCATTGTAACATTAGCCGGCCTGTGGAAGAGGATTCAGCTCTGTGCAGGATCACCGCAGCTCTCTCTTGGCAGCCCGTCTAACCTAATATATTAGAATAAACCCGTGTATTTCCTCAGGTGGCTCCGTACCTTGACGATGTGCAGTTTGGGCAGCAGGTTGCAGTCGGCCAGGGTCAGCTCGTTTCCGTCCAGGAAGGAGCGGCTGGAGTCCTTCTCCTCCTCCATGCTGTCGGCGTCGATCTCCTCCGGCAGCGGGCTCGTCAGGTAGTCGTCCAGCTTCTGCAGCGCTTTGGTCAGGCCCTTCTCCAGACCTGGACGCATTGAGAACGGAGGAGATGGCCACAGGGTTTAATTAGAGTCAATGTACTTTTGGCAGCAGGGGAAAACGGCTATAGCACACGTAAAAGAGTTGTCACAAAATGAACAAATCTGGGCTCAAATCACAGTGCAGACTTGTTTAGAATAAAAATTAATAATAATAATAATAATAATTAATAATGGTATAAATGGGACAGATACAATCGATGGTTTTGCTACACTTCCATTCTAAACATTTAGCATTTGAAAACATTTCTATTTAAAAAGGCATTTGACATTATGCAGTAGTTTTTGTGGGATTTTTTTATTTTATTGGAATTATTCTTGACTAATTTAACCTGGTTTGTGTGAGGTGCCACACAAATAATGATTTTTAAAATTATTATTAAACATATCTATTTTACATTTAATCAATTGGGTATTATTATTATTTGTGTTGGTACTATTATTATTATGATTATTATGATTATTATGATTATTATGATTATTATGATGATTATTATGATTATTATTATTATTATTATTATTATACATTTATTTATGTATTTTTGCTGCTAAAATACCTCAAACTTGCTTTGCTTACTGTGAGTGCTGCTTGCCTTTCCATAGATCTGAACTGTAACTTCTTGGTTTTGTCCTTCTTGACTAAATGGAGTTTGGTCTTCTTAATGCCATACTGCGGAGCATTCCAGGCCAAATAATACAACCTCCATGGAGAGAAGTTTCGTACATAAACATAAATCAGATTTTAAATTCATTTTAAGTCCAAATTGTTACTCAAGTGGTAGTTTCTCCACATCATTTTTTATTTTAACTTTGCTTTTTACTGTTATAATTGTTAAAAGTATAAAGTTACTCGTATAATTTGATACTGTTGCACAGGATTTGCAAACGTAAACATCTACAAATAATAAATGCTTTAACTAAATAATGATTCATGAAACAAGCTCATTTTGGCACATTCATATAAATAATCTTTCTTGTCGTTTTGAGTTAAAGTTAGTGTTGTCATAATACTAACTTTTCAACTAGATACTCGATTTCTATATCACAATGATTAAAAAAAAAAAAATACAAAAATATTTCCTTTTCTTTTTCACACAAACTAATAGTATTATCTTTTGTTTCCATGTGGTTTTATAATCATTCTGATACAGCTCAATATGGGTCCAAAACTGTAAGGGAAAGACCCACATGTTTCCTGTTAGTGTTATTTTTACTTGTTAAAATGAATGACGACTTTCAATACTAGTTTTAGTATCGGATAGCATCTGATTTTTTACTACTTTTGACAACCCTGTAGTTCAAGTTGTGAAATATACAGCATTTTTTATAATTACTTAAATAAATGTAGCATAAATGTATAGGGAAGAACTGGATGTGCTCGACAACACCACTAGATGGCGGCAGTGTAAACCCCACTCTCTGATCTAAAGTAAATAAACAGAGCTCTGCTACAGCCTAGTGCCATAACACTGCCTCTGCTCTTCTCATCTGAGTGATGTTGGAGTGTGTGTGGCTAAACGAGCAGCCCACCCGCATTGGCCTCCGCCCTGGTGTTCTTGATGTAGGCCGAAAACTTGGCGAATATGTCGTTTCCAGCCGTGTTGGACTCTCTCTGCCGGGCTGCCAGTCTGGGATATCTGAAAAGAGACGGAGCGCACTGGAGTAAAGTGACTGTGCAGACCTGGAGCCTGCACTCTCAGCAGCCGCACTCTGATGTCGCGTCTTCTTCTGTCTGACTTTTACACCTCACCGCTTTCTCAAACCCTAACCCTAATCATAACCCTAACTGTACACTCATTGGGAAATGTCAAACAATGGAATAAGCATCGAAACTGAGCTGCTAAATGAAAGCAACCTCCAGAAATGTAAAGAGAAGCACAAACTGACACCTTAAATGTATTCATTGATGGCTGGAATTGTACTAAATCTGCCTTTATAACAGCAATGTGTATTAAAAGTTACTTGAGTTTTCAATGTGTAAAATTGTGCTACTAGATATTTTATAGTTAATACTGTCATTTTAACACCATTCGGCTCAAACTTAAACTTGCTAATAAAACAGCATAAAAACAAAAAACAAATTTAATCTTCAATAACTTTCACATAATTTCATGTACACAAACTTACAATAATCATTATCTAGTCATTATCAAGCACAACCTTTACTTTTACTTCTACCGAAAAACTTAATTAGCCAACATTTTAATGGTGATTCATGAAGATTAATGATGACTATGAATATTCAGTGGGTTATGGGAGAAAGAGTTAGATTTAATCCCCCCCAAAACCCAAATAGTTTTAATTTACAAAAGGTGGCAGCACATTGAGATGTGTCAGTTTGTCCACAAACCCATCATTCTGAATTATTGATTGTCATTGTAAAGATTTATAATGTCTAAGAATATTGCTTCATGCCGACGTACACAAATCAATAGTAGATTTGATTTGCTGGTCAGAAACACTGTGTTTACTCTTTGTATTTTGACTTTTTATAAATTTAAAAATAGATCACCCCCACTAACGTCTCACAGGGAGCTCAGCGCAGATATCTGGGCTTTTGAACGTCTTTCCCATGACATGAATTTATAACTGACAGATATTATTCAAAGTAAGCGTTGAAAACTAAAAATGACACTTACACTTGTTAACCACAACGCTAACATATCTCAATAATGCAGCTGTTCTTTGTGCAAAACGTAAATTGTTGTCTAAATTTCTGCACCACAGTAAAGTGACAGTAAAGCTCAGGACTGTTCTGACATTTGAGCAGTTTATGCAGATTTCCTTTTATCTGTTTACAGGGGCCGCACAGCTCACGTGGCCATGAACCCATTTACTTTAAAATATTTGCGTAAATTGATAAAAATCGGCCCCTCAGAGCGCAGGCCGTCAGAGCGCAGGCCCTCACAGTGCAGCTCCAAGTCTGCAGATTCTTACGTTCACATCTGGAGGACATTAACACCTGGACTAAACGCTGCTCTCACTGAAAACCTGTCACAAACTCACTCTGGCCCTCTGAGCTTTCTCACACTTAGCTCCATTTAGAATCTGAAGGGAAAAAAAAAAACCTTTACAGGCAATAAAATAAAGATTTAGGTAATCTGGACTTCTTCTCAGCGACGACTCACATTCGTTGGCGCTCGTTCTTTAAAATGACAGCGAGAGAAAATATTGTCGGCCATCTGCCTTTTCAACACAGAACACGTCATAATTGTTAAATACATCTTTTAAACTGGCCCAAGCATTTTCCACAGACATAAAAGTCGTAGAGAAAACCGTGAGAACAGCTTCCAGATGAGTGGGACACAGAATGAGATCCAAAATGTAGCTTCAAACCGATATTAAACTAATGTACTGGATATCACTAATACAAATGGGGGAAAAAACACCACAATGTAGCCTCAACAGTGTAAAAAAGAGGTTTAAAGTGCGATTAGTTGGGTTCCCTTTCGTCCCCTTGGTCCGTGAGCTTTGGTGATTTGAGACTTACTTCGGTGGGCTCAGAACGTCCTCCAGGAACTCCTCGATCTTGTTGACGTCGGTCTTGACTTCTCCGTTGAAGGTGAGGAATGGCGGGTGAGTTCCCGGGGCCAGGTTGTGCAGGTCAGCGGGCTTTCTGCAGCGCACACACAAAACTGTGAACGGGACTGTAAATACTGAAGGAACATCATTACTTTAGAATTGTAACTTGATTTAGTACAGATTTACGTAATTATCTGGTTTAGCGAGCAAAATGTGATATGTAAAGCACAATTTTGTACATTAAGTAATACAATAAAAGTGCAATACAATTAAATACATAAATTATCAGATCAGGTATTTTTATTAAACATGCCAACAACTCAAGACCACGAATCTCTAATCATTTTAAGAAGCAAACCGTTTAAATATTGTTTTAAAAATATTTATTTGCATTGTTTGCTTTTGCTCATTTCAGTTACATGTAGGAGTTTCAATAAAATACTGCACTTTGCTAAACTTCTTTCAGATTCTTTCTTGTATCTATAAATAATCTTTGCCAATCTCTTGGTGATGAGCCGATGCTTCTGACCTTTTGAGATCCACGGTGGTGACGTTGAACACGACTCCTTTGAGCCACAGGATCATGAAGAGGCGCTGAGAGAACGGACAATTTCCGATGCTCTCGCCGTCGCTGCCCGCCTGGAACGAAACGACAGCCCGAGTCACAGTGTTTAGAAACGACAGGACGAGTCACAGTGTTTAGAAACAACAACACGAGTTACAGTGTTTAGAAACGGCAGCACGAGTCACGGTGTTCAGAAACAACAACACGAGTCACAGTGTTTAGAAACGACAGCACGAGTCACAGTGTTCAGAAACGACAGCACGAGTCACAGTGTTCAGAAACAACACAAGTCACCGTGTTTAGAAACGACAGCACAAGTCACTGTGTTTAGAAACGACAACACGAGTCACCGTGTTTAGAAACAACAACACGAGTCACAGTGTTTAGAAACGACATCACGAGTCACAGTGTTTAGAAATGACAGCACGAGTCACGGTGTTCAGAAACAACAACACGAGTCACAGTGTTTAGAAACGACAAACACGAGTCACCCGTGTTTAGAAACAACAACACGAGTCACAGTGTTTAGAAACGACATCACGAGTCACAGTGTTTAGAAATGACAGCACGAGTCAAAGTGTTCAGAAACGACAGCACGAGTCACAGTGTTTAGAAACGACAGCACGAGTCACAGTGTTCAGAAACGACAGCACGAGTCACAGTGTTCAGAAACAACACAAGTCACCGTGTTTAGAAACGACAGCACAAGTCACTGTGTTTAGAAACGACAGCACGAGTCACAGTGTTTAGAAACGACAGCACAAGTCACTGTGTTTAGAAACGACAGCACGAGTCACAGTGTTTAGAAACGACAGCACGAGTCACAGTGTTTAGAAAAAACAACAGCACGAGTCACAGTGCTCAGAAAACAACACGAGTCACAGTGTTCAGAAACAACACGAGTCACCGTGTTTAGAAACAACAACACGAGTCACAGTGTTTAGAAACAACAACACGAGTCACAGTGTTTAGAAATGACAGCACGAGTCACAGTGTTTAGAAAACAACAACACAAGTCACAGTGTTTAGAAACGACAGCACGAGTCACAGTGTTTAGAAACGACAGCACGAGTCACAGTGTTTAGAAATGACAGCACGAGTCACGGTGTTCAGAAACAACAACACGAGTCACCAGTGTTTAGAAACGACATCACGAGTCACAGTGTTTAGAAATGACAGCACGAGTCAAAAAGTGTTCAGAAACGACAGCACGAGTCACAGTGTTTAGAAACGACAGCACGAGTCACAGTGTTAAGAAACGACAGCACGAGTCACAGTGTTCAGAAACAACACAAAGTCACCGTGTTTAGAAACGACAGCACAAGTCACTGTGTTTAGAAACGACAGCACGAGTCACAGTGTTTAGAAACGACAGCACGAGTCACAGTGTTTAGAAACAACACAGCACGAGTCACAGTGCTCAGAAACAACACGAGTCACAGTGTTCAGAAACAACACGAGTCACCGTGTTTAGAAACAACAACACGAGTCACAGTGTTTAGAAACAACAACACGAGTCACAGTGTTTAGAAATGACAGCACGAGTCACAGTGTTCAGAAACTACAGCACGAGTTACAGTGTTAGAAATGACAGCACGAGTCACAGTGTTGGTTTAGAAACAACAACACAAGTCACAGTGTTTAGAAACGACAGCACGAGTCACAGTGTTTAGAACGACAGCACGAGTCACGGTGTTCAGAAACAAACACGAGTCAACAGTGTTTAGAAACGACAACACGAGTCACCGTGTTTAGAAACAAACAACACGAGTCACAGTGTTTAGAAACGACATCACGAGTCAGTGTTTAGAAATGACAGCACGAGTCACGGTGTTCAGAAACAACAACACGAGTCACAGTGTTTAGAAACGACAACACAAGTCACCGTGTTTAGAAACAACAACACGAGTCACAGTGTTTAGAAACGACATCACGAGTCACAGTGTTCAGAAACGACAGCACGAGTCACAGTGTTTAGAAACGACAGCACGAGTCACAGTGTTAAGAAACGACAGCACGAGTCACAGTGTTCAGAAACAACACAAGTCACCGTGTTTAGAAACGACAGCACAAGTCACTGTGTTTAGAAACAGAGACAGCACGAGTCACAGTGTTTAGAAACGACAGCACGAGTCACAGTGTTTAGAAACAACAGCACGAGTCACAGTGCTCAGAAACAACACGAGTCACAGTGTTCAGAAACAACACGAGTCACCGTGTTTAGAAACAACAACACGAGTCACAGTGTTTAGAAACAACAACACCGAGTCACAGTGTTTAGAAATGACAGCACGAGTCACAGTGTTCAGAAACAACAACACGAGTCACAGTGTTTAGAAATGACAGCACGAGTCACAGTGTTCAGAAACTACAGCACGAGTTACAGTGTTTAGAAATGACAGCACGAGTCACAGTGTTTTAGAAACAACACACAAGTCACAGTGTTTAGAAACGACAGCAACGAGTCACAGTGTTTAGAAACGACAGCACGAGTCACGGTGTTCAGAAACAACAACACGAGTCACAGTGTTTAGAAACGACAACACGAGTCACCGTGTTTAGAAACAACAACACAAGTCACAGTGTTTAGAAACGACATCACGAGTCAGTGTTTAGAAATGACAGCCACGAGTCAAAGTGTTCAGAAACGACAGCACGAGTCACAGTGTTTAGAAACGACAGCACGAGTCACCAGTGTTCAGAAACGACCAGCACGAGTCACAGTGTTTGAAACGACAGCACGAGTCAAAGTGTTCAGAAACGACAGCACTAGTCAGTGTTCAGAAACGAACATCACGAGTCAGTGTTTAGAACGACAACACGAGTCACAGTGTTTAGAAACGACAGCACGAGTCAAAGTGTTTCAGAAACGACAGCACTAGTCAGTGTTCAGAACAACAAACACGAGTCACAGTGTTCAGAAACAACACAAGTCACCGTGTTTGAAACAACAACACGAGTCACAGTGTTTAGAAACGACAGCAGCGAGTCACAGTGTTTAGAAACGACAGCACGAGTCAAAGTGGTTCAGAAACGGGACAGCACGAGTCAAAGTGTTCAGACACGACAGCACTAGTCAGTGTTCAGAAAAAACAACACGAGTCACAGTGTTCAGAAACAACACAAGTCACTGTGTTTAGAAACAACAACACGAGTCACAGTGTTTAGAAACGACAGCACGAGTCACAGTGTTTAGAAACGACAGCACAAGTCAAAGTGTTCAGAACGGACAGCACTAGTCAGCACAGTGTTCAGAAACGACAGCACGAGTCAGTGTTCAGAAACGACAGCACGAGTCAGTGTTCAGAAACGACAGCACGAGTCAGTGTTCAGAAACGACATCACGAGTCAGTGTTTAGAAACTACAGCACGAGTCAGTGTTTAGGAACGCTCCGAGTCACGCTGTATGTGTGCAAAGTTAAAAGGACATCATATTATTGTGTTTTAGCAGCATTCAGAATCACAATATGAAAAGTTTGGATTAGTAAATACTTCAAAAATGTATTAATTTCATTAATTTAATTTATTTATAAAGGGAAAACCCAATGACAAAAGTATTGTTTTTCATGAATGCCCTGTTAAAACACAACACAGATTAAATAAACAACAAACAAATAAACAGACAAAAAGAGAATATCCAAATAAAACGCCAATAAAACAGAGAATTTAACAGAATTGTAGCCATGATACTTGTAGAAGCTGATCTTAGTTCTCGTTAAGTTCCTTGATTCTTAATTTCACCTCTTGTCGTCGCAGCACGGTAAAACCATCGTGTTGCTCCAGCCTCTTTTCATTTACTTCCAAAGTTCAAGCACAAAACACTTCTTCACATGTAATTACAAGAGCAAAAACAACAGGGACTGCGCCCCCAAATCATGTATCCCATTTCATATTCCTTTTTTCCTAAATCCATATATAATCATGTATACATATTGAAATTGCTTTTAAACTACAACACAAATTAATTATTATGAATTGTAAATGAATCATATAAACATATTAACCGCTTACAATACTTTTCCCCTTTTATTTGACCTTGACAAGCCTCATTACTGCCATTTTCTAAAGACTCAAAATATAAAAGTGCTAAATAACATATGTCTTCATGTCGTCAGCGCTGCAAAGCTTATACTGGATATATCGTCGCAGTATTTTGGTTATTTAAACCGCTTTACTCATTGTGCTGGAAGAGTTCAACGTTTGTAGTCGTGACATACATAGAAGGTTATAATTGAAGTGGCAGAACAAGCCCTTCTTCATCACTTCCGGAGCTTCGTGTGGCCGGTGCAACAGTAGAAAGTATCAGTGAGCCGCACGACACATGATCCGAAAACTCAATTATGCAGAACTCCAAAGGGTTCGCTGTCCACAACGGGGCAACGCGAGGTCACGCTCCCTGTCCCGCAGAGTCAGGGCCGTCGCATGCACAGCTCCAGATACACACTGCAGTCATGTAGTAGTTGTGGTCAATACAACGGAGTAAATGACATAGATGCAATCACGGCTGTGAAGTACTGTGGTATTCTTACATACTTTTTGTATTAAAATAAACACGTGCCTTAATTAACTAGTCAAACCGTTAAAAGGGGAAAAAAATGTAAATACAAAAAAAAAAAAAAAAAAAAAATAATAAATCTTTTTTTTTTTTTAAGAGACAAAACCGAGATTAAGCAAGGCTGAATTAGGCCTTAATATGGAAAAAACTTTTTTAACATAACATAAAAAAACGGATATATTGTGCAGCACGAATCAATAATATTTCATAATTGAAACGTGACTCCATAAAACTGATCAAGATCGGGCTCATCTTGGACGGGGATGAGTCTGTCTACAGGAGGGAGGTGGACCGGCTGGTGTCCTGGGGCAGCGAGTAACAACCTGTTCAATGCCCAGAAGACAGTGGAGATGATCGTGGACTTCAGGAAAGTCACAGCCCCCCAGCCCCCCCTCGTCATGACAGACTCCCCCATCACCACCGTGGACTTCCACTTCCTGGGCACCACCATCACCCAGGACCTCAAGTGGGAGCCCTCAATCAGCTCCCTCATCAAGAAGGCCCAGCAGAGGATGTACTTCCGGCGGCAGCTGAGGAAAGCCAAGCTGCCAGTGCAGATGATGGTGCAGTTCTACACGGCCATCATTGAGTCCATCCTCACCTCCTCCATCACCGTGTGGTACGCTGGAGCCACAGCCAGGGACAAACAGAGACTACAGCGCATTGTGCGTTCTGCTGAGAAGGACCTGTACGTCTCCAGGGCTCTGGGACGAGCAGGTCGGATCACAGCTGACCCTTCTCACCCTGGACATGGACTATTTGATCACTCCCTTCAGGCAGGAGGCTACGGTCCATCTGGACCAGAACCTCCCGCCACAAGAATAGTTTCTTTCCCTCTACCGTTGGACTCATGAACACTTTTAGCACCTGCCACTTTAACTACAGCTATTCAGTCACTCACTGCACTGTCACTTTAAATGTAACTGTAAAATTTGTGCACATAGCAATCCTATTTTTATTTAATCCATAGTAAATTTGAATCGTTTTCTTTAATGCATGCCCTTTTTGATTTCATATGTTGTTTTTATTATTGCTCATCGTTGTATGAATCACCTAAGCAAATTCCTATGTTTGTGAATTTTGTTCATTGACAATGGCAATAAACCTTTTCTGATTCTGATTCTGATCTGATTCTGAATATATGTGTGAATTAAAGCTGCAAGCCAATCCAAATTGTAATGTTTGCCCAAGTGTAAATAAATGTTTACAAACATCCTCCAGCCAAAAGCACTAAACACAACAACAAAAAACTAAAATAGCAATATAACACAATAACAACATTAAAATGCAACAATGTGACATCCCAAATATTCACAATGTATAACAAGCAATGACATTTAAATCACATCTAATCGAAGGCTGGAAACAGTCGAGTCGTTCCGGTCACCGTGTAATAATATCACAACACAAACGACTGGCCCAGAGTTCGTTCCCCTCACGTCGCGCCGCGCAGAGCAAACACCAGAAGAGTCTTGTGTTTCTAAAAGTAGCTGAGCTGTGTGAATGCGCTCGGTGTCAGTGGCTTTGTTGTGGCTTTGGCTCTGCACAAAACACACCAGGCGATAATGGCCCGACGGCATCGAGAAGGTGAAGGACAAAAGGGCTGCTCACGGGACAGGCCCGGACAACACGGTGCCGTTATAATCAGCAACAAACGAGTGAAAAGAGGCCGTTTACAAACACAAAAAGCACTTCTGCGCTTAATGTTTGATAGCAATCGTATCGCGCTGACGTTATCTTGAAAATGTTGATATCGAAGCTCGTCAGTCCAGTGTGAAATGGGAATAAACCAGGACTTAAGCCAGGTTCTAAACCAGGATTAAACCCAAACCAGCCATTGCAATATCGACTCTATACTAAGACTGGGCGATCAAACTGTGCACTAATTCCTCTGATTATATGCTATTTTTATTCACAAAATTACTAAAATACTAAAAGAAATATTTACAAAAACATTAGAAAAATAATCAAACTTGATTTAGATTTTAAGGAAAATACTTTATTTTTTATAACGATTTCAATACCACAATCATAATTAAAAATGCTTTATTCGGGGTCAGTGTTTTAGACGATTAACTAACGATTTAAAACACAGTAATAGTACTTTCTTTATTAAACTCAAGATTAAGCTTATTTTGAAACGTTATTTTTAGAACATAAAAACAACAAAAACAAACATAAAACAACCAAAAACTGACAGAACCGGGCAGGACCAGAGAGAACACAGGCTCAGTAAAGAATAACATTTGAAAATAAGTGTGTGACGTTCAAAGAAAAGAAGAGTTGAAAACAATATTTTGTCCAAAAATAAAAGTCACATTTTGTCCATTGATTGTTGAATTTGTCCATTTTCAAATTTAGTCCAGATGTGATTTTTTTTTCAATTGATTTTTTTTTTTTTTATATACAATCGATACTTGTTCCAGTATCCAGTTTCAATATTAGTTTAAGTACCAATTAGTGTCAAGAATACGCTAAAACAGTCACTAGGCAAGTTCAAAACAGGACTAAGACGAGTTTTACTGAAATGACGTCTTTGTGTGTATGTTGTCTTTCCTATTTCTTCACAAAATGTTGTTTTCATGGAGAAGTTGTCGCTAGGCCTGAAGTGTTGCAGCGTGTGGCATTTAACATACGTGTTATTTGTTCAATTACAGGTGTTTTTCTGACACTCGCCTGACGCTTTCTGTATTTGAACTTCCCATTTACGGTGATATTTAATCCTCACGTTGTGTTTAGACTTTAGCAGGGAAAACTTGACTAATAATGGGCAACACGTACATTAGATAAACTTACTTTCGTTTTGCTCATATTAAAAACGCCTGTGATAAACGGCGTCAGTTGATTTTGCTATTACTCACAATGATAGAAACTGCAGGTAATATTTTCTTAGCATATTAGCCCTTTCTTAGCCCTTAAAAGCGATGCAGCAGAAGAAAAAGAACATGTCATTTTTAGCATGACAGCTGATCCATCATTGTATTCCATTCTTTTCATAATAATCTCTCTTCATTGTACCGTGATAAGTTTTTTTGGGGGGTTTTTCAGATGAAACCTGTTCCTAATTAGTGTGAAGTGCATTCATAAGCTGCTTTTCTGCTTCACCTGCCTCGCTCAGGTGCAGCTCTGTCTCTGGGGCTTCATTCAGGTGCACAAAATTTAAGAGTCCAAAACAAAACCACGCTGAATATATGTAGAAGGTATTGTCGCAACTGCTACTGTTCATGAATTACAGTAGAAAGGTGTCAATGGTGAAAATATGCCAAAATCACAACCTGAATTGAAGCTGATTACTAATACTAGAAAGAAGGTTGATCATCTTGCATTATTTATCCATTCCCGCCACAAAAGCTGCAGATTCGTTTTGCCTGCGCTCATTCGAAAACCAAACCAGCAACGGTGGATGTTTGAAACTCTTTTAATTAGTCATTGGGGCGGAGCTGTACGTGAAGAAACAAGTTAAAGGTGCACTATGTCACTTTTCATTTTTTTTTTTTCTTGAGGGGTATTAAGTATTAAACTATAAAATACAGAGATTTTGCTTTTTGTTCATTGAAAATCGCAAAAAATTGATCTGAAACGGCTTAATAATAGAAACAGTTTCATTGACTTCCTGTTCAAAACTGCAGAACTGCTAAGCCCCGCCTCTTCACAGTGACATTTTAACGTAGCAAGCAGCAGATTGTCATTTGCATGTTTTTACTGAAGAAAAAATGGCTACATGACATTTTTCACTCTACATTTATGACTCAGAATAATCGCAAGTAAGTACAGAGAAGTGGGCGGGGATAGGGGGTACGTGAAAACAGAGATTATCAATACACTATAGGATTACTCAAACATGCACGAATCGCCATAGAGAGAAGCAGGTGACGCAATCAGGCCAGGTTACAGGTCAGATCTGTGACGAGGCGATCCCGCTCACAGAAGCAATACATGTTTTTCAAGGCATTTTTTAAGAACACTAGATAAGTGATAGTTCCAGTGTTTATCTCTTTATAATTATTTATTTAGAGCACATTTTAGTCACGTTTTGCTCTTCCTTGAGTCATTTCTTATAGTTAAAATGACATGATAACGATGTATTCCTATTTAGGACCTGGTTTAGCCCTAATTTAGTCCTGTTATAGACCAGATACAGCTCTGGTCATACTTTCTTTGGTGGTACTTGGTGTGAACAATTTGAGAACCACTGCTCTTGTTAAAGCAATAACATCTCCATGGAGACCAGCAGGCCCCCCCAACTAGAAAAGTTCCATAGTGCACCTTCAAAACAATAACATCTGATGATAATGTAAACGCGGGACCATTCACCGTCAAAAAATAGTTCCAGGAATTTGTATAATTTTTTTTCATTCTGCATTCGAAAACTGATCTGGGATAGAGGATGTTGCTGGTGCGTCTCACTGGTTCAGTATCAATGTCACAACAGTCCTTCAAAAACAGAGCCTGCAACTCTATAGCCATGTGATTGAGTTACATAGACCGGCTTTGGCTCTGACGCCACTGCACAAACCCAACTCAGAACATCTCCAACATTTAAACTTTGCTCTTACCTTGACAAAAAGTTCAATTTCAGGATCTTGCCCGTTGCTTGACATGATGCTTGCTTCCGGTGACCGCCCACTACGAGGTTATCGTCCTACATCTTCCTAAAATAATACCACGTGAATAAGCTGTCAGTGCTGTTGACCCTGTCTCTGCTGGGATCCGTCGAGGCTGGTGGAGATCCGGGTGTTCAACAGGTCTGCTCTGATTTAGCTTTAGCACAGATGGTGAGCAGCGCTGGAGCTCTCAGTGACACACAGGACCAAACAGGTGTCAGTCTGTGTCAGAGGGAGGAGCCAGAGCCCTCTCTCACCAGCATCCAACAGCCAACAGCCAACAACTTCCAACAACAACATCTAACAACATGAAACAACAACTAACAACAACTAACAACAATTAACAACAGCCAAATCCTGATTACCCTTGTGGGTCAATCAGGTTTATGAAGTGCAAGTCAAATTATGTCACTGTTTGTAAATAGACAACTTGTAAACAGTCAGAAAAATGTATTTACACACACATTGTCAAATATGTTTAAGAAACACACAATTCACACACAACGGGACGATGTCTCTCGGCTGGCCTGGGAATGCCTCGGGATCCCCCCGGAGGAGTTGGAAGAAGTGTCTGGGGAGAAGGGAAGTCTGGGAGTCCCTGCTTAGACTGCTGCCCCCCGCGACCCCGCCCCGGATAAGCGGAAGAAGATGGATGGACCATTCAGTGTTCATAGTAAAAGAATTGGTTTGAAATGACAGAGGCGCTCATTACGATGAACCTTCCAAATGACTGGATGCATGGGACATGCATATGTATCCGGTAATCTGACAAAAATGTCTTCATCTTTTTTTTTTTTCAAGTCTGAACTTGTGACCTTAGAGGGAGCATTATAGGATTCTAGTGCTGTTTTATGGCAACTGCTAACACTTTAGACACTGCAGACTTTAGACTTCAGATTGAAGTTCGCTTTTGGGGCTTATTCACAATGCAAGGTCAGAAAAGGCTGAGGCTGGGCTCATTTTGTAGAGAACACGGAGATTTTTTTACTTTTAAAAATTATGCTTTGTGTTTTTGGAAACAGGGAGTACTTGTGTTGATATATTGTGGAATTCTGGATTTTTTGGACAAATCTAGACCAACCAACCCACGATTGAACACCCAATAATTGTAACGCTTTTTTGTGCTCAATTTTAAACTGTATTACCCTGTATTGCTCCTTTGGGTTGCACTGTGGCATGAAACTAATGTCATACACTTAACAATATACAGCATGTCTCTGTAGCTTGAAAAATATATTGTCTTTATTGGATTGAATGGAAGCAGAAACCTGAACAGGTCAAAACACATAAAAACACTAAAAACACAGAGAAAGTAAACAAATAATAAATAAAAATATACGCGACATCCACCAACCCTATGCCACAAACCCTCTAAAAACATAAATCTAAGACTTTTTTAATGTTTTGAATCAAAACTTCCCAAATAAGTGGCAGAGTGGACAGCACATGTACTCATTAGATATTCATTACATAAAAAGATAGGCATCATAAACAGGACAGGAAAGTACTATTACTTTTATACCAATAGTAGTAATTCTACATTCACCGGCTGCAGGTGTATATTTCGGCAGAGGACACCGCAGCACATAAACCCACCCAGACACAGGAAGAACATGCAAACATGCACCACCGCTCAATCCGGGACTCAAACCTGGGGCCTTCCCGTCACGTCTACGTGCAGTATTCTCTAATCTGAACCGCCACGTCCTGCTTAAGTCCCGTCCAAAACGTGGCAGGAGCTCTGTCCTTGTTACTATTTAAATACTCGAGCAGACATTTATTTTTAATGCCGGTTCATCACATGTTTGGTTTTGACAGCATGTGGCAGGTTACGCTTCAGCTCCACGGGGTGTCACTTTGTACATTATTAATACGCTTGAATTTGGCACTGGCAAAGTAGGACATCGCGAAAATACCATGTGAGAAATCAAGCCGAGGAAGGATATGCAAAATGTTCCTGTGCAAAAACGACAGCAGAGGAAGCTCGAGCAAATATTTCAAGCTGATGCTATTTATAGAGCAGCCCCCTCTTCTGGCAGATGCGCAGACATGCAACTGATTAGGACTGCAGCATGGAAGCGTCACTTTAAGTCTGGGTTTTAGATGTGTTACTAAAAATGATAATATTGGTGAAAACGTGAATATGTGTGTTGGGATGAACTTACATGATCAGGTTCAACATTTGTGCCTAATCTGTTTGATATTTCCAGTTAAAATCTTTTAGTGAATGCAACAATATCAATTTCATACCAGTTTCAAGACGTGTGACATTGTTTGTAGCCAATTAAAGGCATTGAACTGGATTTTTAACTGTTAAAAATGTGGAAAACGTATTTTAAACTGTCCAAACAGGTTCCCCGCTTTCCCAACGCATTCCTCGCATCCTAATCGTTCACCGCGATTAGTCTGTAATCGCTTTTCACAACTTGATCAGAGCACTGTAACGCTAACAACAGCTAGCATGTTAACAGCTTCACTTCCTGATTCTTGGACGATAAAGACGCTCTAGAATTAGATGCCGACGGCGCACAACGGTCTCATTTCGACACTAAGAATTACTTTGGCGATATATCTGTGAGGGGAAATTTTATTTTTGACTTTATTAAAAAAATAATAAAGTACATTAATGAAGTAAAGCAATAGCGCATAACCTGAAGACGGTGTTCATGGGCCCAGGCTGTTGCTGGTTTTTTTGTCTAGTTTTGGGCAAAAATGTAATAAAAAGGGGATTTTAATTTATTTATGTATTTATGAATACTATAAAAACTAGATCCTTTTTAGATCTAAGGACAATCCTCTGAGTTCAGACTTTGGAAGAAAATAGAAAATGTTTTGGGTTAAAAGTTTATCTTTATAAGACATTAATAGTGAAAGCCATTTAATTTCTTTTAATAAATACAGAATAAAATTGTGATTAGTTATTTAATCTGCAGAATCGATCAGAACTACAGATATTATTTTATGTTGAAAAAGGCATTCTGTAGTACGGAAAAGGTTTTGTTAGTCTACATTATACTTCACTTTTTGGATGTGTTGTTTCCAGCCTTTTGGAAATGTGAACTCTTTCCTAAGTTCAGACCACATATAACTGGACAAAAACTTTATTTTGGCCTTGAGTTGAGGCAGTGTAGCTGAAATCACTCACTCGTCTGGCTAATCATTCACTCCAACATCAAACAATGACAGATTTCTATCTTTTTGGGCAGAACCGTAGAAAGTTATGCAAGAGAGTCAATGAAGAAGCAATTCGCAGTTCAATCTTTCCACTCAAATGCAAAAAAATTTAATCGCAGAGCTTTTATTTTGTATGATTTTGAGCTTTTTATAACATAGCCAGAAGCCTCGCTATAGGTTGCACTAATAAACTCACAATTTATGGCACAATTGTTGGGAAATCCACTGTGTTTCCTCAGATAGTTAACCACGGAGAGGTCAAGACTGCACAGCTCCTTGATCTCGAAGTGATGAAATGTGCCAAGATCGTCTATTTCTAGATGAGAAAATGTGTAGTTTTGAACTTTTTTTTAGTTCAGTCACACATCAGTCAAATTATAGCCACACAATCGAAACAGCGCTACAAAAGAGGACATTTTATTTTGATTATAAAGGATTTAGACGGCACGACATTAATGAAAAGAAACAAGGCGTGGAGTTATCTGAAGATTTGAGTGAAGGCACGTTCACACTTTCACATTCACCGCATCGAAATTGGGACGAAACCTGAAGCTAAACATGGACAAGATCAGGACTAAACAAGGACCAGAACAGGACCAAAAACCAAGCCCACATCAGGACCAAAATGGGCTCAACTTAGGACCAAATAACAGCAACGTACCTCTTACATGTAAATACAAGCACTTTTCTGCATGAATAGTTGTTTTTGCATAAACTCCATGTGACTACAGTGTTGTGACTGCTATTCGGGTCAGTTTGGATCATAGAGAAATGTTTTGAAAGCTTTTGCCAATTTCACACTCGGCCCACTTTAACCGACTAATCGATGTTATTCTTTTGCCTGTAATGACCCACCATATGGTATTAAACTTCTCTATTGCCATGGAGACAAACATATGACTCCACCAGTCCAGTCCAAGTTACAAGGCAATGACTCGCTAAAAGGTCGGCAACCCAAATGTTACCATGATTGTGAAATAATATATTGTCTAGAAAGTAAACATTTGCCAATAAAAAATAATACAATTTTAACAATTCACGTTCCAAAGCCCTGATCTTAACCAAATCGAACGTAAATTTAATCCTAATCCAAATTCTCACTTGATTGGAATAAATGTATCGTCAAAAATAACTATTTGCAAATAAAAACTGTGAAAAACAATAGAATGCTAAGTTCCGGGTCCGGGGGTTTCATTTACGTGAATTCTTACTTATAAGTGTGCGTACGGACAAAACACAAACTTACGCAAAACTCCTCAAAATTGCTATGTTTCCCTCTCTCGTGCACATTTCAGCGTTTCTGATCGCTCAGTTTCACGTTTCAAGTCTTTCTAAAAATCACAAACTTAACGTGGAAAATCACGCACGTAACATTCGTATTGCAGCATTGTGTTGTTGTTTTTCACATTTTGACCAGATCTGTGGAGAGGCAAATCTGCTCACGCTGTAAGAACTTGTGTTTTTCAAGGTGTTTTTAGCAAAGACGCCTGTAATTGAATAAATGCAAGGTAGAAAAGTTTAAAGTCATATTGCGCAACATTACAGTTAATTCGGTAACATCTCCATTGGCTGGCAGACCCACCAAGAGCTACATAAAGGCAAGGTTTATTTGTAGAGCACAATTCGTACACAAGGCAATTCAAAGTGCTTCACACAACAGGAAAAAATGCATTAAAATCACAAAGACATGGCAGAAATCACAAAATATTAGTTCAAGACATAAAAGAGAAGCGTGCAAAGAAAAGCATTTCAGTCATATGCACAGCCAAACAAAACAATTTTTTGTTTAGATTTGAACATTGCCAGAGTAGAGGCCTGTCTCACATCCTCTGGAAGACTGTTCCAGATTTTAGCTGCATAAAACTGAAACGCACATTCCCTATGTTTAGTCCTGACTCTGGGCACCAGCAGGAGGCCGGTCCCTGAGGTCCTCAGAGTCCGAGATGGTTCATATGGCACTAACATGTCCGAGATGTGACTTTTGTGATAGGCCATGTAGAGACTTGTATACAAGCAGAGCTGCTTTGAAGTCTATTCTCTGAGCCACAGGGAGCCAGTGCAGAGACCTGAGCACAGGACCAATGTGATCGTACTTCCTGGTTCTAGTCAGGACCCGAGCAGCAGCGTTCTGGATGTACTGCAGCTGTTTACAGCTCGTTTGGAGAGGCCAGTGAGCAGGCCGTTACAGTAGTCTAATCTACTGGAGACAAACGCATGGATAAGTCTCTCCAGGTCTGGTTTAGACACTATACTTTTGATTTTGGCAATGTTTTTTAGATGGTAAAAAGCTGCTGATGTTATTGATTTTACGTGGCTGTTAAAATTCAAATCTGAGTCCATTATTACCCCCAGATTTCTAACTTGATTTGTAGGTTTTAGAGCGAGACTCTGGAGGTGACTGTTAACACTTTCTCTTTGTTTCTGTGGGCCAAAGACGATGATTTCAGTCTTTCAGCTGGGAAAGTTGTTTTGCATCCACACACTGATCTGTTGGATGCAGTGACAGAGTGAATCCACTGGTCCATATTCACCTGCCGTCAGTGAAACATAGATCTGAGATGTCGTCTGCATAATTGTGATAGGACCATTCTCGCTGCGTATCAACTGACCTAACGGCAGCATGTAGCGGTTGAACAGAAGAGGTCCCAGGATTGACCCTTGGGGCAGCCCACAGGTCAGGGGCATCTGGTCTGAGACACAGTTACCAATTTCGACAAAGAACTTCCTATTGAGGAAGTTGTACTGCAGCTTCCAATTATTTCAGAAAAATATCCTTCCCTAGTTCTACATAAAATGAGGTTGTGCATGTACAACTTCTCTCTGTAAATCTCTTTCTGAACCTGGAGCTTCGACTTGCGCCATTTTCGTTCGGCCCAGCGGCACTCCCTTTTCTCTGCCCTGACCTGATCATAATTTCTCCATGGCGCCTTCTGCTTATTTTTAACAATTTTAGCCTTCATAGGGCAATGGTGTCGAGAACATTCAAAACACTAGCTGTAACAGAGTTCAACAAATCATTTACATTAGAACATGAGACATTTTCAAAGTTAATCATTTCCATAAAAAGTTTCCCCGTGCTGTCATTTATGTGTCTCCTCCAGACAACTGCAGGACCAGCTGGTGGTTTGGGAAAAACAGACAGGTCAAAGAAGACACACAAATGATCAGACAGAGCAACATCGACCACATTGACGTTTGAAATATTTACCCCTTTTGTAATTAGAAGATCTAGAGTGTGCCCTCTGCTGTAGGTGGGGCCACTCACGCGCTGAGTAAGACCGAAAGTTTCAAGGACAGCATGAAGCTCTTTAGCGTTCTGTCACAGATATTATCAACATGAACATTGAAATCACCTGTTATGACCAAACCAAGTCTGTGCATACGACTGAAAGCATCTCAGTAAAATCATCAATAAAACTTTGGCAGTGCTGAGAGGCTTGTATAAAACCATGAAGAAAATGGATGGAGACTGTTTTAGCTCAATTTTAAAGGCTACGTTCTCAAATGTTGAAAACACCCCAAAGGACAACTTTTGGGTAACTATTTCATCTCTAACAAAAGCACACACCTCCTCCCTTTTTGTTTTCTCGTGTTTCAGATTCAAACATAAAGTTGGGTGGAGCAGATTCCATTAGAACTAAATTTCCTGTGTTTTTGTCAAGCCATGTTTCAGTTAAAAAACAGAAAATCAAGATTATGAGAAGAAATAAAATGATTAATTAAGAATAAATAAATAATACAAGATTTGTTACATAAGGATCTGACATTTAGCACAGCAAGTTTCAGACTAGTTTCAGTGAGACTGGGGGTTATCTTTTTACAGGGAATATGAATCAAATTTCTCAGATTGGGAAGTCTGACTCGCATTTTGTTTTCCCATCTGTGTGATGTTACTACAGAAATAGCACTAGGGGAGGCTGTTTTTACACAGGGGCCCGGGTTGTTTTGATTTTTAATATGACTATAGGTCCCGGCAAGGACCTTTAAAAGAGCCTGAAGAACCATATACGCATCCATAGGAACCACTTCATAATAACTACACCTTAATTTGCCTTAGCAAAGCATGAACAAAGACCCCAATTCATATAGTTTATTAAGCATGATTCAGGCTTTGTAACTAGTTAATTAAGGTTAAGTTTAGGGTTAGAGTTAGGAATTAGGGTTGGAGTATTAGTGAAGTAATACTTTTTTGATTGAATATATGTTGTTTTTATTATACTCAGTGTTTTATGTTGCACCTTAAGGCCGAGACAAGTTCCTATGTTTTTGAATTTTGTTCATTGACAATGGCAATAAACTCTTTCTGATTCTGATTCTGATTCTGATTACTAAGCCTGAATCATTCTTAATAAACTATTTGATCATCATCAATTAACTCTTTGCTCATGCTTTACTAAGGCAGGACTAAATTATTATAAAGTGTTACTCTTCAGTACGGGTGTTGATTCATCTACTTTTATTACGTCACAAAAAAAATTTGGGAGATATTTTTGAATTAAGTGAGTGTAAGTCGTACAAAACAAACGTCCCACTTACAAAGTCCCAAATCATCCATTCGCTCAAATCAACCTTCGTTCATCAAAGCTCGCACTAAACAAAAGCAAAATTGTGTTTCATTACGTCTTGTGTTCGTTGTGTTTGTAGATGTTGCTTGGAGTTGTTGCACTCTTCTGTTTTAAACTCAATTTTATCATGATTATTGATGTTTTTACCTGTTTGTGTTGCGATTTGAATGCATCTTTTCCTGTTGTGTGAAGCACTTTGAATTACTTTGTGTACGAATTGTGCTCTACAAATAAACCTGCCTTGTAAAGTGCTCTATAAATAAACGTATATCGATTCATTGTTGTGTCCTGGTTTGTCCTGTCAGCGCATGTTTCGTTTCACTTGTCACTGTTATGTACCGTCGAGCATCAATTAACAAAAAAATAAATAGAATTAAGTGAGAGTAAATATAGTCAAAACTACTCCAAATGAAGAGACAAACTAGTATTAAGAACTGGAGAGAAACAATACTCTAAAAGTGTCAATATTCTACCATGAAGAATAAGAATAAGAATAAGAAGAAGAAGAAGAAGAAGAAGAAGAAGAAGAAGAAGAAGAAGAAGAAGAAGAAGAAGAAGAAGAAGAAGAAGAAGAAGAAAACGAAGAAGAAGAAGAAGAAGAAGAAGAAAACAAAACTGTTTTTATTCAGTGTTGTTTGATCTGCAAAGTGACCTTGTTGCACTTAACAACTCCTTGAGCTTATCAGAAACCAAACACACGACAGGATTTCCTCAGGCATGAAGTCGTCTGTGGCTCTGTTAATTATTATTATTATGCCCACGTCACAAAATACTCACATGAATCACTGCAGCTTGAACAATGTCAGAACAATGTCTTTCTGGCTCACATGACTCAGTGGAGATGCTATTTCTTCCTGTCTGGAAGGACTAACCCAAAGGTGGACAAAAATGTGGCCGAATTTGACTTTAAATTCGGCAAATTTTGAGATGTTTGAACGTTTGAAGAGGACGTAACCGTGCAGGGTTACCACTGTTACCACAACTGCCGTGGACCCAGTTAACTACGATAAATAATTAAATAACTGCAGCTTTTTCTACTAGCTCTGGACCAAATTGAGGTTCTGAGATTGCCATGACGGAGAATAATTAAACCAATGAGACCCGCAACATCGCCCAGTGTCATCTCCTTTAAATCATTACGATCTGCTTTTACAAATTTGATGACAATTTGATGAAAATTCACTTTCTCAACCCTCCGCAGTTTACTCAACACAAAACATGCCCCAAACGTAGAATCCTCTCGTTAAGACAGTCGTGCCCAGCCGTGCTCAACATGGAGAGGTGGGACCTGACAGACCGAAGGACGGGTCAAACGCCTTTGGGACAATAAAGTGCCCCTTGACCTACTTCTGCACCTTCTTGACCCATTAGCAGACCCACAGACCCTTTAACATACAACTAAAACCAAGTCGGTATTAAACACTTCTTTGTTCATTGTGTTGTAATAAAATATATCAGCAGCAGAACTAAGCAAGAAGTGCAGTTTTATGTTCCCACCTCTGATTGCTTCACTTCAGGGGGGCTTCCGGGGCCCGCGACGCGTGTAAAAAAACTGACATCAACACTTCAGGCAAACGGTTTGAAGTTTAATCTAGACACATTCAGCTTTTCTACCTCGCTGAATGTTAAAAGGTCGTTTAATATGATGCAATAACATCATAGAGCGAATCAATTAATCACATTTTGATCAAATCGAGCTGTTTTTTATCATTTAAGTCTTATGTTCATGAAATCAACATTCCTATTCATTTCTGATGGAGAAAATAAAATCGAACAGAAAATCATGACTGATCAAGACAAGGAAATCGTTTTTTCTGTTATTTAACATGTTCGAGACATATCACGTTTAGATTTCTTTAACCTACAGCTTTGGTTGCATAAATGAGCTGGGACGCTCTGAAGTCAGAACTCTTAACGTAAGAATGTCCTGGAACACAAGTTTAAAGGAGACGCATTGTGCTTTTTTAAAGGTTGTGTATCATTAAACTATAACACAAGTAGATCATCATTTCACATTTTGCTCATTGTAAATCACAAAAAAAAATTTAAATGGCTTTTAAAATAGAAGCAGGTTCAGTGACTTCCGGTTCAAAACTGCAGAACTGCTAAGCCCCGCCTCTTCTTAAAACAGGATAAAACTGAGCACTCGCGCCTCAGTCACAGGATTCAGTCAAACATGAAGCAATCCATCAACACACGACTTTGAGTGAACTAATGATGAGGAAACGTCCCCTTTAATGTTTGTACTGAGTGACTAGCTTTATCTGTGAAAAGGACATCGTCACGAGATCATAAACGGCATGAATCCTTCCTTACCTTGACAAACAGGGAGATATCGGGCTGCGTGTGGTCGAACGCTGCGGCGCTGTTCTCGTCCAGCGTGGCCACGTTCTCCAGAGTCTGGACGCTCAAGTCGACGAGATCTGCAGTTTCAGGTTCAGCTGCCGTCGCCAGCTCCTCCGCGACTCTGGTGTCTGCGCAGGCCGTCACAAGCTCCTCCGCGACTCTGGTGTCTGCGCAGGCCGTCGCAAGCTCCTCCGCGACTCTGGTGTCTGCGCAGGCCGTCGCAAGCTCCTCCGCGACTCTGGTGTCTGCGCAGGCCGTCACAAGCTCCTCCGCGACTCTGGTGTCTGCGCAGGCCGTCACAAGCTCCTCCGCGGCTCTGGTGTCTGCGCAGGCCGTCACAAGCTCCTCCGCGGCTCTGGTGTCTGCGCAGGCCGTCACAAGCTCCTCCGCGACTCTGGTGTCTGCGCAGGCCGTCACAAGCTCCTCCACGGCTCTGTCCTCCCCGCGGCCGGACTCGAGGGAGTGCGGAGGGTCGTCGCACGGGTCTCCACCGGAGGCCGAGGAGGCGGACGATCTCCTGGAGCTGGACTGATGTTCCTCCCGGTTCTGCTCTTCATGCTGCTCCTCTGTTCCGTTCACTAAGGAAGTCAGGAATAGAAAGGTCAAGATCATTTGGTTAATTGATATTTGTAACTATCCAAGTGACGAGCAACAACTAAATCATAAGAATGGTGAGTATGTCACAAGCAAAACAACTCAATTCCTTGATAATTCCACACCCGTCCAGACCTTCTACGCAGAGAAAAGCGTGGTATTTTTACTTCAACACATCTAGTGATTTTTATCCCCATAAATAAATACATACATACATACGTACATACATATAAATAAAGTAACAATAATAATACTTATATAGCAATGTCAGAGATGCAGAGGTAAATTGGTTAATTGTGGATATGTTCAAAGACGTCCATTATAGAATTGTTTTTCCACAATCCTATTTCCCACTTCCAAATCGTGGCATCTCAAAAATCAAAGCAGCAACTAGTAATGCTCAAACTGTCTATGAGTAGAGACATGGAGAGTTTGAGCATTATTAGTACCAAACATACAAATATTCACAAATACCAACTGATTATTTTAGACTTATTTTAGACTAGCATCAATTTAATTAAGTCATCTTTACGAAGGAAAAGTAAACATTTCTTTGCATAATATGTTAATTAAATTACAAATTCTAGGTTTCCTCTTAAGGGTGGCACTTTAAGAACTGAATTAATGATATTCATTACAAAAATGTGCCGTAAACATCCATTGTTAATGAATCACATGTTATGATATTGAAACACCTTTGTATTCTTAAGTACTTCAAACAATGTTCAAATGATGTGTTCAAATACATACTCTCCCTGAAAGTGTTCAAAAACAGAGAGATGAGAGAGATGGGAGATGATTGTAAATGTCTTTTGCCGCCACCAGGCCAAGTCACGTGTCAGATCTGTGGAGAGGAGAGCCCACTCACAGTAGGAATTTATGTTTTTCAATATTTTGAGCAAAGAAAACAACTTGTGCTATACTGCAAAAACTGTATATCTCTTTACATGCCTAGACCACGTTTGGCACTGTGATTCTGTCAATAAAGTGAATAAATCTTATTTTTTGCATGGTCACCACCTACACGTGTTTCTCCTAAACGTAAATAACTATAAAATAAAAGCAATATGTCTGGATAACATTGTAAAAGTTACGTCAAATTTGAATATATTTTATGGTAAAAATGCCACAAAAAAGCTGATTAAAAGTAAAAAATGAAAAAGGTTACGTTCAAATAAAGGTACAAGGGGATATTTCTGCACTTTTGCGATTCATTTAAGAGACATGTTACGTTTGTCTGATCGTTAAAGCTCAACTATTATGTAACAATTGTTGGTTTGAGATAATATCGCCTGCCGTTGTCAGGATACTCCAAAAATATCGATATGTTAATTCGATCCTTGTCTCGATACGGTCGCAGCACAAAACATCTTCACTTACCGCCCGCCTCCGCCTCTGCGCTTTCCACGTGGATCTCCGGCGTAATTTCCAGCACCACCATCTCTCTTTTGCCCCCCTGCTCTTCATCCCCAGACGATAAAGAAGAAGAAGAAGGAGAAGAAGAGGAGGAGCTGTGGTGCGTCCCGTTCTGCTGCTCCTGCTGCTCTCCTCCTTCAGACACGTGGACCTGGATCTCGCTGTAAACGTTCTCCATCGCTTCAGCCGCGCTTTGAGCTCTTTCCTCCGCTCTCTTCTCCTCGCGCACCTGCTCTTCTTCCTCCTCTGCCGCCTTCACCAGGTCGTACTCGTTGTCCATGTCGTCGTCGTCGGTCGGTCGCGAGGTTCTGGAGCTGTTTCTTTTTTTTTTGTCTCCAGCGGCGCAGATCGAGAGTGGCAGAGAGAGTGAGTGAGTGAGTGACCTGGTGTGAGGGCAAATTCCAGCGTTAACTCATAAAAGAACTTTGATCCTTAAGTTAACAAGTGGTAGAAGGGGGGGGCTTCAAGGACGTGGAGGAGGCTGGAAGAGAATGGAAGCAAATAAGAGAACGCACCGACACGCTTTATCCGGCTTATTATTCTGTTGGTTTTGCTTCCGATTACTTAAAAAAGCAGAACGAAGTAGGCCTTGCATCAAGAAAGTACTTCTTCTTTGGCTGTGTTTTATGGCGTTAGTATTCAGTGTTACATTACCGCCATTCTTTAGACTTTATTCTTTATTCTTTAGACTTTATTCTTTAGACTTTATTCTTTATTCTTTAGACTTTATTCTTTAGACTTTATTCTTTATTCTTTAGACTTTATTCTTTATTCTTTAGACTTTATTCTTTAGTCTTTAGACTTTATTCTTTAGTCTTTATTCTTTAGTCTATATTCTTTAGTCTATATTCTTTAGTCTTTATTCTTTAGACTTTATTCTAAAGTAGAGAAAGAGCCAGGAGAGAGGGAAGGAGAGAAAGAAAGATATGGAGAGAGAGAGCAACCAAAAGACGAAAGTAGTGTAAGTACTTTGATTGTACTTCTCTGAGTATTTTCAGACTGAATACCTGTGGAACACATAGTTTGAAGTAATGTTACTCTTAAAAGTTACTCTTCCGTTGTGATTAAGTCCATAAGCAGTACATTTACTTCTTTGAGGAGCTGTTCTTTGCCTTCTTTGAGTCATATTTTAGCTGATACTTATTACTGTGACTCTACTACATTTGAAAAACGAATATACTTTCTAATCCACTACATTTCTTTAAAAAAAATCAATAAAAAGGCTCCGGGTACTAGATACTTTTGTGAAGGAGTTTTCGACATCTTATAAGAAGCTCACAGAGACTTGATTTGTGCAGATGTTACAGACTCAAACCCCCAAATATCTATGAAATGACTCAGTTATAAATTAAAACCTGGAAAAACATGTCAAATCTGCTTTAATATTGTTTATTTCAATAGTTTTGTTGTGTTTTTGTGCCTATTTTCATCAAATTACACAGTTTTCAATTTAAAAGTAGATCCAATACGATGTCATACTTCTTAAATAATCATCTTTGGGCTGCTCTGTTGAGTTTATTTTCCCGTAAAGGTAGATTGTTATGTTTTCTTTTGCAGTCTTTCAACATAACAGACTTCCCATAAACAGTCAACAAAAACACACACCAGTTTAACATATTTCCCTTTATTTTTAGAAGACTCTCTGATTGCA
The DNA here is from genome assembly GCA_015082035.1 of Chaenogobius annularis. NCBI lineage: Eukaryota > Metazoa > Chordata > Actinopteri > Gobiiformes > Gobiidae > Chaenogobius > Chaenogobius annularis. Next base: position 873,078 of record BJKM01000114.1, read on the forward strand.
TTTACAAGGCAAAGATCATATTAAATCTCATTACTTTCTTTTAAATATTAATTTTTACAATCCGGAGTAACCAAACCAGAAAACCCTATTCTAATATTTCATAGGAATTCTTTGAAAATATTGTGTATTCTTCATAGCTTTTTGATTTCACAAAACAACTTCATAAAATCAACCATTTGAATATAAATACTTTTTGTTAAGTTTGTAAAAAGTAGATCACAGTGATGTTTGTCTTTTTTGGGTGCAAGTATTGTTGCAAACATGTTGAAAATAAAGGAGAAAACAACAAATATTAGTTCAAATGTTTTACTGATTAAGATTCTACTCGAGTCTCAGTGATTGCGCAGTTTTTTTTTTTTTTTTTTTTTTTTTTGGCAAGAGGCACCTACATTTTTTTCTTTTTTTAAATAGCAACTACGAACAAGTGCAAATAAGACATGACCTAAAAGCGTCCGACCATAATCCCCCCGTTTCGTTCGGTTTCATTCTAAATCTATATTAGTGCAAGTCAGGGGACCAGTCCGTCGCAGCCGTGCCCCAAAGTCTTCTTACCCAAGCAAAAAAACAAACGAAAAAAAACTTCCGATAGGTACCGACCAACAGCAATTGCACTTTTCACAATTCACCAACGGATGGCGCTAGTCATGACAGAAAATATGGACATCTATCTGTTTTGCTACTCTAAAAAAAAACAGAAGACGCACGGACGATTACACACTTATAACACATCGTTTTCAAAGGCAAATGGTTAAACAAAAGTACTTGACCTACACATCTACAAGCAGTAGTCTGGCACATGTAGTGAGCTTTTTTATTTTATTATTATTATTAGCTTCAAGTAACATTCAAAAGTAGTTAATGCAGTATACGTATCAGTGTTTTTCAATTCCCGCTTTTTTGCCGATTAGAAAACATCTGATGGAGAAAACCTGGACTCGCCAAATCAGATCTACGTTGGGAGTCCTGTCTCGTTCATCAAACGTTAAAAAGCAAGTCTCCTCGTTCCCGTCTTTATCCCGTGAATACATGAGTTGAATCCTATTTAGTGAGAACCACAGTTAAATAAAAGCCACGAGGAATTCAATGTAAAGGTACAAACGCTGCGCCAGAAGCAAAACACTGGCATCTCAATCACACGCGTTAAAGGAGGCGTTAAAGGAGGCATGTTAAGCTTTACGTAGGGGCGTTTTGATGTTACGATACTACAGAGCCACTGATATACTGTATGTGTCGAGAAATTAAGTGGGAAAAGTGTCTCGCTCATTCATACGCACAGCACACATAGAGCATTCTCAGCGACGTCGCGTTAGTTTCGTTCTGGGAGGCAAAAAGCTGTAAATTTAACAGCAGTTTCTCCCGTTAAGACGCATTTTTAGCCAGATATTTTACTCTGATTTTCAGTCGTTGTTGTTGTGTTAACTCTTAATGGCGGTTGGCAACCAGCTGAAAAGGTGCATTTACCGCCACCTACTGTAGTTGTAGTAGTTGTCTTCAAAGTATGTGTTTGACGCTATACCGTACGTCTGCGCTCCGCCTTTAACATTGCGTTTTGCTGCGTCTGAATTAACTTCCTGGTTCGGATCGTTTCTCTGTGAATATGTAACTGATTGTTAAAAAAAAGGGAAAAGCAGTTGCTTCAGTCTCCTAGAGCCCAGTAGCAGGCATTTTTAAACATGTAATCAGGGATGTCAAGATTATTAGGTTAATCGATAATCGGAAGAATTAAAAAATGTAAGAATAGTGACCATTTTAGAAGCAAAATTAAGTATTTTTAGTTCAATATACAGCCCAAAAAATAAACTTAAATGCAAATAACTTTTATTTTAAGTTAACTTTTAACTTTTTTTTATCAGGCTGTTTTTGTCACATTTAACTGTATTTTGTTTTTCAGAAAGTTACATTTCATAGCGCCGGACACAAACTTGATGGATAGTAACGTGTTAAACCAGGGGAACAATAATCGTATCATTAATTATAAATTATATAATATTGTGACATCCCTACGGAGCGCAGCGGCCAATGAATATTAGCGCAGGACACACTGGGCTAGAAGAGAAAGATGAACAAAACAATGGCAACAGTGAGGCACACAGTCATACTTCTGCCTAAACACCAAATGTATAATGCGAAAAATGCAAAAAAGCAATTCTTTTCGGTTGAGAATGGTCTATAGCGGACGATCCGAGCACTTTTTCTCCCGCCACGAACGCTCGCCACAGTCCAGAGAGTCGGTTTAACGCAGTTTCCAGACTGTGGCCTATAAACGCTTGGATTTGTGTCTAAAATGTAAAACTGCAAACTTAAACCCTAAATAATTGTGAATCTAAATCAACTGTTTTTCTAGTAAAACAAACCAAACAGACAAAAAACAGCAGCTTTGACATGTCTCCTTTAACGACACTATTAGAGGCGTGATTATTTTATATTATTATTGGTTTTCTGTGGATTTCAGAGCGTCACAGTGGCAGTCGTTGTGAGTGACGTGTTCAGGAGATGCTTCTGGACAGTCCTACAAGAGCAGCACGCGCTCTTTTCTCTTTTTTTTTTCTCAATTTCATATTTATTAGATATGCCTCACGCTGACACAACCCCTGTGCGTCTCCAGAAAGTGCAGGTTCACGTCCTCTTGCAGAAGCGGCTGTGACATTTCCTCGCTTCCCCGTGGCAGCGCCGGCAACTGCTTAACCGTGACCTCTTTGACGTAGAAGATGAGAAAACCCACCACCATGACGATGCTGATCATGGAGCCGATCACGGGGGCGTAGGAGTGCTGGCGGGGCCCGGCCGGAGCGCTCGGGACAGGGGCCGGCGGCGGCGGCGGAGCCTCGGACAGAAGATCCTGAACCCGGGACAGCGAGCCGTTGTTGGGCAGAGGGCGCAGGGCGAGGATGTGGCACATGAGCGGGTAAAGGTCCACGGACTGCATCGACGGCTGGACAAAATCCTGGCGGAAGGCGGGTCCGCGGGCCACGAAGACGGGTTGCATGCTGCGTAAGGAGTTGTTGTAGCCGTGGTTTCCGACTGAAAACAGACAGGACGGGTTTTGTGTCATTATTAGAACATTGCATCGTCATTATGTCATTTAGCCAGTTTAAAACGTCAACTTTGCTGTCCAGTTTGTGTTTGGATTGTAGTGGAGATAAATACAAATGTCAAACTGTAAAAGACTAAAATGAAAAAGAAAATTTTAAATATTGAAAGAGTTATTTTAGAATGAATTGTACTTCTGCTGCCCGGTGTGTAGCCAACATGTTGTGGGTTCGAATCCCGGCTCAGATCATTGGCTGCATGTCCTCCCTTCTCTCTCATCCCCATTTCACACTAAGCTGTCCTGTCTAAGGAAAATCCTTAGCCTAAAAAAATCCTTAAAATAATAATAATAGCAATTAATTACACTAATAAACTCACAGGTGTCACCAGCTCTTTGATTGTCAGATTTCTTTCGCGCATGTTAACACATTTAAAATCAGATTTATTTATTATTATTATTTGATTATTATATTATATTTTATTTTATCCCCCCCCTGAAATTGTGGGATTCTTAAGTTAAAGAGAGTTAACAATAACAATATAAGTGCAGGCCTGTCATGAGATATCACAATATCACAATCATGACTACTTAATGCCAGCAACACAATTATCCAAAAGCAAGACAAAAAATGTATTAAAACTTTTTACATTTAACAGCAACAAAACAATTCAAATCGCAGGCTCAGAAGCTTCACCAAGCCTTAAAAGATTATCACTGGAAGTCGTAAAACGAAACGCCACATAACTGCATATTATGAGTGTAAACAGGCATTATTTATTGTCCATTTCTTTCGTTCTCCTTAAGATGATTTATTGCACTGCACTTTCTCTCTTCTGACCGGCCCCTGCTAAATCACTCACAGCTAAACCTATGTTTGGAGAGCTAAAACGTCCATACTTTCATTTTAATATCCCAACAATCGATGGGAGCCGTTTGTCATTGCAGCCGGAGAAAAAAAAACACTGATGTAAATCGACGGCTAAGATAAAGCGGCGAGGCAAAAACTAGTACCTGACCTGCATTTTTGTGGACGAAAAGCATCAGTGAAGAGCCAATTGTCCCGAGATTACGTTGTTTGATTGCTGCATATTTTAATTTAAGGTTAAGCTTCTGCCAATAACCAGTCTGCGAACACCTTTGACACTAAAGATGTTTGTGTTGCCTTTATGGCAAATTGTTTTTTTATTAATTGAGTACATGTGTTCAAAACGCTAAAAATGTGGTTTAACTTGGTGTCATATTGATGACATTACAATGTTGATTGTGCATTTTACGTCACAAAACAGACACACAATTTCAAACTTTTACTGCCAACCTGCCACATCCGCTTTTTTTTGCAAACATATGAAGGCAAAAAAAAAATAAAAATGTTTATTTAATTAATCAATTATTAAAAGTGATTATTTAGGTCTCATTGTATAAGCAAGTACAAAATAAAATAAAATAAATTTAAAGAAAACAAAGCAAAAATACTTCCAGTTCAATCTAGACTCCACAAAGGTAAAGCTAAATGTAAGGTTTTATTTATTTATTTATTTTTAATCTGGCTGTTTATGTCACATAAACCTTACTTTATCATTCCAAGTTTGATTTCATAAAGCCGTCCCAAACTTTTCACTCCAGGATCCGGAAAATAACCACGCAATTGACTTGGGAGCCCCAAGGGCATAAAGAAGTTGGCGGCAGTTATAGTTTTGAGAGGCAAACATGTTGACTCAGGGTTTAAACAGAACTAAGTAACATTGTGAACTTATTAAACGTCTTTGTATATGTATTTTTGAGGCGTTTGAAGTGTCAGTCGTCGCCCCCTGCTGTCTCTGGGCGGAAAACCAGCCTTGCAACGACATAAAACCAAAGACAACTCTCGTGAGAAACCCTGGCGCTTTTTTTAATATATATTTTGCCATAATTCATCTTTGTGTATGTGATTTTACAGCCTTATTTCAAAACAAAAACGCGTTTCAGTCTGTTTCCTGACTGTGTATTTTCACAAGAAAACTGATGGGGGAGCTCTGTCGACGTAAAGCTCTGCTTTAATGTTGTTGAATCGGTTAATTTGCAATTATTAAACGACAATTCTTTTTGTCAGAAACATGTGAAGCAGGTAAAGCAACAAACTATCCTGTCGGACAAAAATAAATTCTTTTGACTAAAAGACTAAACTTGATGACTAAAACAAGTAGACAGTAACCTTCACAAATAAGAAAACATGTTCAACTGTTGTATGAGTTTGACCTAATTTTACAATAATTGACTTTTTAAATTAAAGAATGGATAAAATACAGTGACTCAGGATGTCACGAGTTCATATTTTAGTGTAGCGATTTATTGTGAGAATAAACATACAATAAACAACTTTCTATAAATTGGAAATTAAAAACACAAAAACATTCTTCTAAAAATGTCACAATTGTAATATTTTGTCTTTACAATTATATTGGTGACCTAAATAATCACGTAATCATAATGAATGGCCAGAATCGTAACTAATAACTTCAAAACTAGCGTTAATAGCTTGAGGATGTTTGAGATTTAGATATTTGCCTCAAGTATAAATGACCAATATTAACTGAGTGGGTTTTATATTTGAGAAGAGCTTTGTTGATGAGGGGAAACCACCCTCTCCAGCCTGATACAGGACACGCACACAAGGCGCACACGCACGCACAAACGGCACTAATGATGCGCAGTTTGTTTGGACGCACAGTCTTGTTGGGGCGGGACAGAAATTCTCATTTCATTGCGGGGCAGGTTTGGACGGGTTATAAACGTCTGACTCGTTCTCGTACGTCGCTGCTCCGCCTGTAAACATTGCGTTTTTGCTGCGTCTGAATTCACTTCCTGGTTTCGGCTCGTTTCTTCTGTGAATATGTAATGACTGTTAATAACAACAAGCTTTATGTAGCTTACTAACTCATCTCACAATCTCTCAACTGAGCTGTCTGTGATATAATCTCCATAGCAACGGCGTGGAAACAACTGTTCGGGATCACGGGGGCGGGTCTAGCTGCGGCGCTTCTGTTGATTTATAAATCAGAGCCGAAACAAATGTGTTCTTGTTCTCCAGTCCTGTAGGTAAACGAACAAACTTATTGCTTCTTATGAAGTATGAATTGGCCTTTAAAGCTCTTTGCGCTGTGTTGGACCTGTCACTGGCAATCTGGCCCGACTGGACTGCAGACTCAGGTATTTGCAGCTTCGAAGGAATCTATTGGAAAATGTATACATGTTTAGTACCATTAGACTTGGATTAATACTGCAGATTTTGAGTTCTTGATTTGGTGGCGTCTTTAGAACTTGTTGTGTTGCAATTAGAAAGAGTTAAAAGCCCCTGCTTGCTCTGCTCAGCTTCCACCGACGGGCTCAAAGATACAGGACAGCCACGTCTCGAATGTTCACCATCAGCAGGTTTCCCCTCTCTTTTACTGCCGCAGGCCGTCACTCACAAACGAGACATCACATACTTACAGTGAGACAGTGACTGAAGCCGCCTTTTCAATGATCGTTCATGAATTTGCACTTTTATTTCTACAAAAAATAAAGCTAAAGTGCATTTTTATGCCAACATAGGAAGGTTTGACCGCACATTAGACTTATTTTATCACTATAGCAACTAGAGGTGAGATCAAAAGTTTAGAATTGAATTTGATGTTGTTTTGAAAATAGAAACATTTGCCATATGAAGAGTATTGTTTCTAGTAAAAATGCTCCAAAAGAGTTAATTAAAATAAAATTTATAGAAAATAAAATTGTTCTAAACGTTTGGTATAATTTTACAGTCATTTCTCTTGGTTTGATACTTAAACTTTAAATAATCCAGAGGTGGGACAAGTCTTTGGTGTCCAAGTCAAGTCCAAGTTAGGTCAAGTCAGGTCAAGTGAAATCCGGGTCAAATCCAAGTCCAAGTCCAAATCAAGTCCAAGTCAAATGCTTTGAGTTTTCAAGTTATCAAGTTATTAAGTTACAAATAAAAAAAAATAGCTCATTTTTTTTCAATTTACATAATTTTTTTCATGTTCTTCTAAAACCAAGTCTTGGTTACATTAAGTATCAACTGTACAGAGAAAACACATTTATTATAAGTCCCGAGTCACTGGCCTTCAAGTCCAAGTCTAGTCCCAAGTCTTGGTCCAAGTCCACGCTCTGACCATTAAACAGATGTTTTCTTTTGGGGGTAATTTAGACAATAATGTGTAGATGAAAGAACGACTATTGTACAATTAATGGAGGAAAATAAGGTGCTAACTCCTCGTCGCTTTCTTTTTCATAATTGCAACTGCTCAAAAACATCCTCTGTATTTTAACATAAAAAAGCTCCTTTGTGGCTAATATTAACTCAGCCGGATGTCGACATTGCGATCTTTTTTTAACTTCGAAGTAATAATCGGCGTCGGTGCAGCTTTCACTCACGCATAAAGGGTGCAGTCCTGTTCTGCACAATGCTCCATCCTTCTTGTGCCTCCAGAATGATGGGCATTATCCTGAGGTTGTGTTGGTAATGGTATTGCACGGGGATGTCGTTCTTCTTGTACACAGCCATGTACGGGTTGGCGTCCATGAGCTTGCTGTAAACCTCCTCGAACTTCCCTGCAAAGAGAAACGCAGAATATATTGCAATATTAAAACTTGTGTGACTTTGTAGAGCACACGGAAAAACAGATGTGAGTGAGGATAGCTATGTTGTAAACGCTTCGTTTTATTATTATCTTGGTATTTTGGGACATTTTAGACTTTTTTTCATGTATGTTTTTGTGAATTGATGATATATTTTTTCAGATTATGATGGCCTGCGTTCAGATGTTGTCACAACTAGACTTGGCAAAATGTCTATTGTTCATATCGACATTTTGTGTTGCAGTTGGATAAAAATAGCTGGATAATGCAACTTGCTACTGTGGATTTAGTTGGATTTTGGTGACACAGGATGCGCTGCGTTTCAGATGAGATAACGACATTTTATAATCTGATCTCGAGATTTGAGAATGCCCGATCTCGTCTCACCTTGGGAGCTAAGCAGGGTTGGGTCTGGTTAGTGCTGGGATGGGAGATGTCTTGGGGAGTAGTGAAGGGCTTGTCAAAGGTAACAAGGACTTTTCGCAGCTCTGTTTTGACATTAACATTTGATTAGTTGTAGTCCGCTCGGGAAAGTGTCGGCATTTGAAAGAACGGAGGATATACCAAATTATTCAAGGTGAGATTTATTTATTTTTTAAATTGGTCTAGTGTCGGCCTAGTTAAAAAGGAGGAAGTCTCTAGAGTCTAATAAGGATTATGAACTGGTCATGTAATCTTTCAATAGCTGAATAATCAAACGTTATTTCTATTACATAAATGAGGTTGAAAAATGTGATTGAAACTTCTACATAGATATATTATAATAAGCATTTATTGGTGAAATAGAATAGTTTATCCTTCATCCTGGGGCAGTGGTCAAGCCCAGATCCAGATCTTGGCTTCGCTGGAGCAAATTTTGCTGTGCATGTTTTGAGTTGATGGGGGAAACCGGAGCGCCCGGAGGAAACCCACCCAGACACGGGAGGAACATGCTAACTCCACAACAAAAGGCCCGGTCTGGCCCAGGAGTCAAGCTACCTTCTTGCTGTGAGGCGAGGTGCTAGCCACTCTGTCACCGTGCCACCTAAATATGATGAGAGAATAGAATTTGTGAATTGTACCTTCAACTGGGATTATTCCAACAACGGGACTCTTGTCGATCCACGTGTACAAGTCTCTGCTCGGACGTATTCGTCGAGCTCGATGATCTTCTCGTTGGACAGCTGCATCATGCCGTGGTCACTGGTCACAATCAGGTTCAAACTCTCGTACAACCCGGCCCTTCCTCAGCTCATTCCTCAAAAACCCCAACTTCTCATCAATATCTGCAATGATTCCATCCATGAGCGGGCTTTCCGGGCCGAGCGCGTGTCCGCTTTTCGTCCGGTTTCTTCCCAATAGAGGACGGCAAAATCCACAGGCGTCCTCCTTGGGCTGGAAAGCCACTCAGTGATCCTCTGCACTCTCGTCTCAAAGGGAACAGAGGCGTTGTAGGGGAGGTATCGATTTGGGTACGTCCCATGGATCTTTACGTCCGAGCCTGGCCACATCGCCGCCCCGCTCCTCCCTCCCGCTTTCTGAATGCTCACCCAAAGAGGAACAGCGTCGTCCCACCACCTCGAGTCGTAAATGCTGTCCGTCTCCATGGAGAAGGACAGGTTCAGCGGGTCGTACATTTCGTTGGCTACGATGCTGTGACTCTCGGCGTACAAGCCCGTCACGAGGCTGTGGTGGATCGGGAAGGTTTTGGTGATATAAATGTTCTGCACTTGCTCCACTCTGGACGCCTTCCTTCATGAGGCGTGGAAGTTGGGAGTGGGGACGCGGTCGATATAGTCCCAGCGAGAAACCGTCGAAGGAGACCAAAAAGGAGTTTAGGACTGGTCGATGTAACGCGGTGTTCCTGAAGTCGTGGCATGGCCAGGCTGACGCAGGAGACCAGCGGCAGGAGCAGAGTCGAGACGCAGAGGAGAGGAAGGCAGCTGGGCCCCATAGCGCACAGTGATGATGGGACACCTACAGCCGGAAGAAAAATAGTACGGTTAGATTTTGGACGACTGAGGTGGGAGGTACTGCGAAAAATGCAAACGTTTTAGAGATATGTAAAGTGAAACTAAGTGTTTAAACTGATATTTCTGCATCTTTGTGGTTAATTGTGGAGACATTCCATCAGTTATTTTATTGTATTGTACGATATTTACGATATAGTCATGTTTCAGCATATTTCTGCATAATTTAGTCTAGATATTGTCCAAATAGTTCCAAAAATAGTGCAATATAAAGTAGGGACTATTTTGAGCCTGATGTACCACATTAAGGCATGAACATATTTGTTTCGACATAACTTATTGTGTCACCTTCATCTCAGTACTCAACAGATGCATTTTAAGACTTACCAAACCAGAACATGCAAATTCGGCACAGAAAAGTCCCATACTGTCAGGGAATCAAACCAACAACCTTCTTGCTGTGAGACAATGCTCAACACTTTTGCCACCATCATTCAGAAGATGAAGAACACAATCTCATATCATTACCTACTGTATTATACATTTAGATTCAGGCACAAAAGTGGTGCTGTTTACATCTGTCCTTGATACAAATATATTAAACATAATGACAAAAACAATGGTTAGGGCTTGGTAAATATGTTTTAACCTTTCCATGCCTTTCGTCAATGATGTGCTTGTTGTGATGGCATAGAATTATGACAATATTTTCTGAAATTAAGCAGTTTGGAGGAGAAATCTACAAAATACCACTGTCTCTGTGTTCGGCTCTGAGAGTTATTTTCCTTTATCCTGTAATCATTATTGTCACCATAATGAAGTTGCAACAGCGTACTCAGCGTGACCCATTACCGCTGGTGACAAAAAGAAATTATGTCATTCTGAATTTGGCATGAAATACAGTCGTTGCATAAGTGTCATAAGAGATAATAATAACTCAACAAAAGCAATTCTGTGGCGTCTTTAGCGTAGCAATTTTGGTTATGAATTCGGGCATCGGGCGTGACAAAGGCTTTACGCAACAACATTAGTACGTTTACCGTTCTACGGAGGTCTATCTGCAAGGAAGCAAACAAAAGCAGGGCAGTATTCCGTGCGTTATTACGTCCCCGTGATATTGATCCCGCACGAGCCCTTCCGCCGCTCTGCCCGCGGTGATAAGCCTCCTGTCCGTGTGTCTATGTGCGTCTTTGCGCGTCTACGTGCGTCTTCAGCGCAGCTCAGGCGCAGTTTGCCTCTGTCGTACCGTCCGTCTCCATTCTCTCTTCTCGCCTCTCTCCAAAACCCACATCCGCGACAACAAGTGCACAAGACCCAATGACGTAATGGAGGGGGCGGCTGCCGTCGTATAATTTATCTATTCACAGCCGCAATGACAGACAGGGGCCGCGAGGGGTCAGTCACGAGCTGTAGTTATCAAAATAACAGACAAGTAAATAGCTATGAATACAAAGGTCAGTGGTACTTTGTGGTATTTTGGATTTTATTTTCAGAATGATAAAAACAGAAATTAAATAGCAGAATTATTTGTTTTTACAAAAAACACAGAGAGCCAGAAACGAAAAAAAAGCAGCTTATTAGATTTTCTGAAATCTGTTTTTGGTCTGTGGTATATTGCGATATAGTTGTTATTGTTTATTATATACTGTATTCTGCTCCTCCTGTAAAGTTAATGTACTTACATATTACACCGTTGTAAAATGTCATTAATGAGTTCACCATAGAGGGCGAACTTGTCCTGGTGTGCAGGCTGTTCAGGAGTAAGAGCATCATGTGCAGAAAAGTTCAAAAATGGAAACTTAGATCAAAATGTTCTCCTTTAATTCGGCCACGATACAACAGTCGAAGGGAAGAACGCGCCCTCTGTGGCAAAAAGATGTTAATGCCGAACTATAAACTGTATTGTAAAGCCCCAATGCTGCATTGTCTCTATACTTCTGAACACCACTGTAATAACTCTGTGCCCAAGGACGGGCCTCTGCAGGAACATTAGTTCAAGGAATAATAACTGTAGGAGAAATAGTTAGAATGAAGAGAAATGCTTCTAAAATTAGTAACAGGAGCAGTGAGTAGGTGGAGCTTTAGTGGAGTGGTCAGTGGTCAGTCCAGACTGGGGCGACTTGAGCAAGAATGTCTCACTCACACGACGATGAACTTGGCAGAATTGGACTGGTCCCACAGAGTTAAAGCGCATTTCAGTGTGTGGACCATGTTCCGCTTGATAAATGAAGGACCGATTTGTGAAGTATAAGTCCACAAGACGGACACATAGAAAGTACAAAAGATTTCTTTATACAATTTTTTTTTTTTTTAGAAAGTGCAAAGTTGTTAAAGCACAGATGAACGTGCACAAACGCTCTGACACTGGAGGACAGAGAAGACAAAGAGACTCTGAGGCCTGTGATGCATTTGAGGTGGTTTGTCAAATAGAACAGCTTTTCACTTTTACTTTAAACGTAAAAAAAAAGTCAAAAGTTGCATTTTAACTTCTTGTGGTGCTTTTATTGTTTTATTCACAGGCGGAAACAGTTCCTTACCTTCTTTCCCTCGACCATCAGTATATATATAGTACTATATACTTATATAGTATAGGTAAAAAGTAAATTGTATTTGGTTTTAAAATTAAACGTTGATATACTTACTGGAATTTAACTTCTGTTTTCTGATTTTCAGATTTTTTCGATTTTGTAATCTGCAACAAAAATCAAATAACAACTCATTATTGGCTTTTATTCACGTTACTCACTCACATAGATGTAACAGTTTACTTACAGTTCAATAATCTGATAATCCATAAATCAGAAAATGGTCAGTTTTTGGAGTGCATGTGAACGTACCTTCAAGTTCCAGTCTTAAAGACACGTGTTGTTTGTCTTTAATATGTTATTTTAATTGTTTTCATTGTTATAAATGGACCCGCTTGACTTAACTAGAGATTTGTAAAAGTTAAGTCACTTATTCTGATTTACAGAAATACTTCATGGATCAAATTAGCATATGTCCTTTTTAGTTTATTCAACTTTGTTTAGCATTTCTAGCACAATGAATGGTTGAATCAATCTTTGTTGGCTCTAAAATGGTTCTCATATGTTTCCTAATCACAAATGTAACCTAAACATCAAAAACACCATTTGTAGATTAAAGTCTAGTCCTTTGTGTCCCATTCCTCTTGCCATGGTTCACCCGACAGATACTTTGTCTATTTTCTCTTAAATAAAACTAATATAATAGGCAATTTTGCATGAATTGTTTTAATAAAATTATAATATTCATAATTGTATGGGTTTTTTTTTTAAACAGTTATAACAAAATAATATGACTACATCCACTTGTCGTTCTATAAATTCAAGTTGGATCAATATTTTGAGGGGCCTAATATTTATCCTGCGCATTTCTTTGCACTAAAGAACACTCATTTTTTGTTTAATTAACTGCAGAGAGTAAAACAAAAGATGACACTAACTAACTTAAGTGTTTCATTCTGTTCATATTTATCTATTGGCAGCTCATATCTTTAATTATAATTGTTCATTTAAAAAATATTTTTTTAAAAATATTCCTGCTTTAAGGTATTGTGTCACTGACATAAAAGTAGTTTCAGTTTACCATTTGTGATATTTTCCGTAACAGTGTGTTATTGTGACAGGTTTAATAATTGTGTGTCTTGTCTTTCTGTCCAGCTGCTTTGCCCCTCATTGTTCTATTTCTTTCAGATGCAGTGTAAATGGTAAACTGCAGAAACAGTGAACCTGCTCCTGTGTCTTCTGCATTGTCCTCTCTCTGTTTGAACGACACACAACACTTCAACTTTAATCATCAAGCAGATTTTCAGTGGACATGTTTGATAAATCTGACTTATATTATCTTCTTCAAGGTAAAACTGAAATGCCATCACACTAAAATAGCTCTAAAATGTAGCTTTTTGAAAATCCTAAAATGATACTTGGAGATATACTAATTTACAGCCAACAACTTTTTAAACTTGTCTTTAAAAAAAACGAGAACAGAAGGAATTGAATATGAAAAAGTTCCAACTCAGGACTTCCGGTTTTGGTGCAGGCGCTCGCTCCACTGCAGCAGAAACTAGCTTTAAAAATGTAGTTTGACCCATATAAACCCAGAAAAGACAAACAAGAGATGAGTGGACAAGGAAAACACAAGGCTGGTAAAACTACGAGCTACCACCACAAGCTAACAAGGCTAACACGGCGGACCGCAGCTCTTCACCTACAGAGGGACGGTTCCACCAGGCCCAGATATAAAAATCTCACACCGTCATCCTGCCGAAGGAAGGAGAAGACGTGACGCTGCACTGGTTAGCGCATATGACGTGTGAAATTAAATGCAAAATGCAGCGTGATACGGCATCGCTCAGAACGGAAATGAGAGCAGCGATTGTAGCGGTCCAACTAGACCAGTTTGAAAGCCACATAAGGGAGCTGAAAGAGGCTGAACAGTGTATTTCAGACAATACGGATGAGGTGCAGACACTGAGGGCCGAGATGGTGGCGAGGCAGAGGGAGAGCCAGAATATGAAAAGTAAGATCCTGGATTTGGAGTCCAGGTCCCGTAGACCCAACCTCAGGCTTGTGGTGGAAGATACTGAAAGTTTTTTGGAGAAGGTGGTCCCAGATATGACTCATTCTGTCGGTCTTTTAGGTCTGGACTTTAGTTAATGACAGAGACATTTGAAGAGAATTGAATTTCAAATATGATTATGTATTGCAGATGCACACGGGATGTTTAATTTAGGGATTCACACACGTTTTTTCAGCTTTTACAGTTCCGAATACCAATATTTATTTGACTTTAAGTATCTGCCATTTACCCAATACAAACTGATACCATTGCAGAGATTTAAAACAAAAATAACATAAGACAAAACCGAGTTGGAAATCAATGTGTTATGTAACTGCTATCCTTCAAGTAACAGAACTGCTTTGTGAAATAAAAGTTCAAACAAGATTAAGATGGTCTGGCCAACAACAGCAAGTAAAGTCTTATTAGATCAATTTAGAGTCAACCGGGAGATTGGCTAAACCAATATACCCCATCCAGCAAGTTTATTTTGCAGTTTTAAGATAATTTTTTTTATAGGAAATTAACAAATGTTGATGAACATTTTGGATGCCATGAAAAAGTCCCCAAATCAAACAACGTAGTCAAAAAACAAGAGGCACTTTTTGAAACCTTTGTGAAACTATGAAACTACTGTATTAGGGATTATTGAGGGATTGTACAATGTGACTGGTGTCCATTACCACAGCAATACACAGAAAATATGGGAAAAAGTGTCTGCATAGCGCTAATTCTACATAGGCCAAGAACGGCAACACCTCACTATTTTGTTGTATTTGTGGCAGCATAGTTGTTTATTTAAGTGCATATTACAGGTGACTGACAGTTTTTATTACTGTTATTATAAGATTCAACAAAAAAATCTACTTTGCCCATACTGTAAACAAGGGTAAAAACAACAACACCTTTGAATTAATGTTTTTTGTTTATTTGAGAATAAATTACTTAAAAGTTTAAAATAATTGTTCAAAGAAGGTTAAATGGAGCCAAAGATGGTAAGTCCTCGTAGGTTCACGTGAACCAGGGGTGACGCTGAAGCTCCTCAAATGAGGGTCTGGTGCTAGGGTCCTTGGCCAGGCAGGATTTAAGGAAAGCCTGGCATTCTTTTGACAGGCCTTTGTCGAATTTCCTCTTCTTCATCAGGTAGCGGCGTGTGTCAAAGGTCTTGAGATGGAGGAGCTCGTAGAGGAGCGTGCCCAGATGATACACTGTGGTGGGCTCGGCTCTGTACACTCTAGAGGAATACAGCTCAGGAGGGGCATATCTGATGGTGCCTGCAAAGTCATTATAGGTGCCTTCCCTGACGAGACATCCACAGCCGAAGTCAATGACCCGGGCTTTGGGGAACTCGTGGCCCAGCTCCACTAGAATGTTCTCTAGTTTTAAATCACGGTGGAACACACCGCTGTTGTGCATCTGGATGGAGGCTTCCACCAGCTGCCTCAGAATCAGCTTGGCTTCTTTTTCCTCCAGCGCTCCTAACCGGGCGTCTTTATAATGCAGCAGGTCCAGTGCGGGATAGGGCCGCTCCATCACGATGATGACCTCCTCTGGGAACTCATAGCAGTCCAACATGGGAACTACGGCAGGACAGTGGACCACTTTGACCATAAGAGCCACCTCATCTATCAACTTGTACACGACGCCTTTCTGCACCACTTTTTTATAGTAGACGTTCTTCCGTGGGATGTGTTTGATGGCCACTGCGAAGGCGTCCTGCAGGCGTATGCCCGCAAACACAGATCCAGATCCTCCGCTGCCCAGCTTGTACAACTCACGGTACTTGGAGTTTAAATCTGCTCTGCTGTTGCTGACCTGATAGGTCACGTCATAAAGGTCATCCTCAGAAGAACTGTTCCAACTCTCAGAGGAACTTTCCACTTTGGCCTTTTTGGTTTTGACCTCAGCCACACACTCGGCCTTCCTTTTCCAAGAGACAGCCTGTCCGTCCAGACGGGAACATTTCAAGCTCTGAAGGGCTCTCAACTTGGCTTTTTGGGTTTGACTCAGCCACACACTCGCCTTCCTTTTCCAAGAGACAGCCTGTCCGTCAGACGGGAACATTTCAAGCTCTGAGAAGGGCTCTCAACTTTGGCCTTTTTGGGTTTGACCTCAGCCACACACTCGGCCTTCCTTTTCCAGAGACAGCCTGTCCGTCCAGACGGGAACATTTCAAGCTCTGAGAAGGGCTCTCAACTTTGGCCTTTTTAGGTTTGACCTGAGCCTCACATTCGGCCTCGCTTTTCCCTGGGACTACTCTCCGTCCGTTCACAGGGCCGCAGATGTCAGTGCCTCGACTTTTTGCACAGTTCTCATGCCCAAAGATTCTGGGCCTCTTTCTGGTAAGTAGCGCCATCGAGTTTATTTTGGTTTACTTCTGCTGAAGAACTTTCTCCGTCAGTAGAATCCTTCTCTGTCAGTAGAATCTTTCTCTGTCATCTTTCTTCTCTTTCAGTAGAATCTTTCTCTGTCATTAGAATCTTTCTCTGTCAGTAGAATCTTTCTCTGTCAGTAGAATCTGCGCGTTCTGAGGTTGAGTGCGGTATATATACTGTGCCACGTGTGTGACGTCATAAAGCACCAACGTGTGCAACGTGACCGGATCACGTGTCGCGAAGAAATCGGAAAAATCGCAACTTTGACAACGGATCCCGAAAAAAACACAAGACCGATGAATACCAAAAGCTAAAAATTAATAATAAAGAAACACAAGCCCTAATAGTGACTGTGTAATGCATTACGCAGTCACTAATTAACCATCTGGAATAATGAGAAATTAATCTTCTAAATTACACTCAAGTCAACAGAGACATGAAAAACGGGACTTACCACAACCTGTGGAGATTCCAGACTTACTCAGTGTCCAGTTTGTATCATAGATCTAGGAAAAACATACTTTCTGATGATAACAGCCACATGCTGCTCTCAAAAACGTGTGTGAAATCCAAAATGAAGAGCTAGCTTAAACTTCTCACGTTTGTTTACGTCCCAACAGGAAGTGACATCATCGACCGTAGCGAACATATCTACGTTTTTTTTGTTGTTTTTTTTAATATAAACATCTTTCTAATGAACAATTATTTACTGTAGTCAATGGCTTTGGAGCAGTAAATACAAAACATAAACACAGCTACCAAAAGAAAAAGGGAATTTGCCTGAAAAATTACTTTATTTCAGCTCAGAGCGTTGCTGTACTGGTGTTACCAGGAATACGAGGCACAATGGAAAAGTATTTGAGTGCAGTGTTGTGCCAGGGGTTCCTGTACAGGCCTCACTGGCAGACGACAAACAGCTGAGTATTGGAGAAGTTGAGTATCCCTGTGTAAAATCTGTGCTCATGACATTGAAAAAACATGTGAATTCAAAAAGATATTAAATTGAACTAGTTGGCTTATGACCAAAGTTTTAAACCAAACTGCAACGACCAGAGATTTAAGATTTGTATAACAGAAAGCATGAGAGTTTTTTTTTACCAGATCGTAAAAGAAAATCAAATGAAAAGCTTCGATATTTTGAAAGAATCCTTTGGCCTGGAGAAACAGGGCTTTTATAGGTATTTACAAATAAAGAGTTACTATAATCAATAAATGAAACAAAGCAAATAGCAATTGTATCCCTTTGATTGAAGTCAGTATTAAAGCATATAAATCAGAACTTTCAATGGGACCAATTTACTAAATATATTAAAATGGAATGGGAAAAGGAAGGAAATTTAGTTTTGACGGATGAGGATTGGGAAGGCATATGTACATCACAATGGAGGACCGCAGATACAGTACATGATGAAAATCAGTTGCAGCAACTACTTCAGACGAGTCAGGACCAGACCCAGTAAGTCTTTGTGTTCACTTACGACACAGAGGAATGTGCAGGATACAGTCAGCAGCCCTGACCTGGTCAGACAGGTGCTGTTGGGGCGGGAGTGTTATCCACTGGTATTATTTACAGGATATAATGTAATAGCCCAGGCTGTAAGCAGAAGATGTTTGTCACAAACTGTTCCCACACTGGACAATAAAGAGACAGAGGAGCTCATTCTCCAACAGGCTTCATACAGCCACGCTCACAGTGAACGATACAGGACGATGTCAGACCACAACTCACACAATGTCAGCAAACCTTATGTCATGTGCTGTATGTGCTTCTTATTCATCTGTATTTTCACACTGCCTTGTATCCAAAATGTGCTATGATGTGCATTAGCTGAACAAGGACACTGCACGACGTTGTCTAAGAGCATGATACTGAGGCTGTATGTTACAGCATGCAACCAGTTTACACCTGAATGACCGGGTTGATACTTCAGGACACACACATCCAATGCAGCTCTCACTTTCTCCTACATCTGCGAACAAATCCATCTCTGGACAGAATAAAAACTGTTTCCATAATCCGTAAATAGAAATTCGGTCCTTCTGTAAAATAAGATAAGATGAGATCACCTTTATTTGTCCCACAATGGGGAAATTCCAGTGTTGCAACAAAGGGTACAGAAAACAGATTAGACACAGTATATAATAAAAAACAGATAACTTAGGGGGGAAAAAACCTCTATATATCTTATTAATAATAATAATAAAAATAACAGTCTTATTTACAGCAGTTATATGGACAGAAAATATATTGCACAGGGATGATTGACATTATGTCACAGTATTGCACATGATTATGACAGTATTGCACATGATTATGAAAGCTGAGTGACACACGTTCAGGACTAACAGTGTCTGACAGCAGCAGGAAGGAAAGACCTGCGAAACCTGTCCTTCACACAGCGAGGGTGGATCAGGCTGTTATGAAGCAGCTCTCCAGAGCGGACAGAGTGTCCTCCACCGAGCAGCACCACCCTTCAGGACCTGATCACGCTTTACGTTCCCAGAATTCATCTGGCTCCCATTTGGGATGTCTGATGTCCAGGACCCCTTTCCTTCAGAGTCTGTTGCCCTTCTCAAAAAACTGCCCTGAGGCGAGAGCCTGACACCTCCTCCGTCCTGTTAACTTCAATTGTCCTTAGAGGAGAAGTAGATTCATTGGTTGATTAATTGACACATTAAAATAGTGATATGCCTACTTTGATGATATTCTCTCCCTCCTTCATTCCGTTAAATTGTCTGAGTAATTTTCTTGGCAAATGATGAGGTTTTTAAAGCCTTTGTTTGATTTGTATACAAATAAAGATGCATATTGGACAATATACACCAATGCACAATTTGAATCTCAGGCCAATAGTGTCGAGTTGCCATAAAAGGTGTTGAAAAAGTTGATTTAAAAAATGGGAAAAGGCTCATATTTATTCATTTATTTATTTATTTTATTGTGGCTTTTTCATAAAAAAAATTAACTTTGTGTCACTTAGAAACAGCACATCTAAAACGTTATTTTAATTATTCATGATTTTTTAATATTCTTCACAGATACAAGTAGAATACGTTTTTATTTTAACTGTTTTTCTTACTTACTTTTGGGAGATTACTACTGAAATTATTTTGGTGCATTTGGCCCATTAGCTTCTTTTTGTATTATGTTTTCGATTTAGCATGTCATTTATACCAAATTCCTTGACTATAGTAAATAATAGCTAACAATACTATATATAAATAAAAAACATTTTATTTATTATTTATTTTGTTCCCCGTTACGTGCTGTCACTTCCTGTTGGGGGAAAAACAAACCTGAGAAGCTTTTATTTTAATGATAAATTTAATGAATACATCTCTTGGCAACAGACATACAATAAATATGAATAATAGAATATACAGGAATAGAAAAGAGTGTAAAAAAAAAATGAGGATGGAGAGGATCGTCAAAGAGGATGAAAGAGTAAGTTTCATGTGCTTCAGAGATGAAAATAAATTTATGAAAAATATTGAAGTGCTTTACATTTTAAAAAATAAATTTTTGTGTATAAAAGACAGATCATACAAAGTGTTATTGATAATAAATCCAAATAAAATATGTTCTAAACTGATAACTGGAACTGGCATATATTGGGATAGCCAGTGATGTAAATCATCCCAATAGGCACTAATATGCATATAGATGCAGACATATGCCATAAAACATATGGTCAGTAAGTTCAGTACATTCATTACAGAGAGCAATTTTTTACTCTCAAAACCAAATCGTTTGCATAAGAAGTCAGCAGAGGGGTAAATACCATTAAGAATCTTAAAATTTATTTATTTTGCTTTTGGTGCAATTGGAAGTTTGAAACATTTGGATCTCAATTTTCCAGCATTTTTCTTGCAGAAAAAGTAACAAATTCTATTCGGAGAAGATAGAAATGGATAAAGTTCCTTGTAGAAAATAAATCGAATAGCACAATTGGATAATTTAGTGTCAGAAAGATAATTATATAATTATTCAGCATTCAGCAAGTGATGAATTTCAAGCAATTAATATCACAGCTTGAGGTATTGTATTAACAATTATATTGTAATGATTTTCATCAGTTATGTTGAATTTTTGAAAGTTTTGAAAAGGTAAAATATTTCCGGTATCATCGAATAAATGTAATATCAATCATATTCCACTTGCTTGTTTGTGTCTCCAATATAGTAAAACTTGATGCAATGAGGAAAGTTTTTGGGGGAGCTTTTTAGGTCATAGTCACATCTGAGTAAAAAGTCAATGCCACCAAATTTCATAAATATTTGATTAGGAATATTAAACCAAAAGTGGTTTTGTTGTTTTATAAATTGCCTTAACCAATTTGATTTTATGGTGCCATTAACACATCTTCATATTCTTGTATCATGTTTTTAATGTAGTGAGTTTTCCCTTTTCAGATCATGGCATCGATCAGGAGTATGCTGGGTAAATAAATCAAAAAAATGCATTTTTGTAACTAAGAAATGTGTGACCAATGATGAAAATATCTTTCTGAGACAAAGAGTTTAGGTGCATTTTAGATTATTTCCAATATTTAGTTTATTTAGTTGGTCCACATCTTTAGTTATGTGCAGCCCAGATACTTAACAGCTGTTTTAAAAAGAATATTATGAATGGCTGACAGTTTAGAGTCATGGATAGGAAATAGATCACACTTGTCAAGATTTAATGTTAAAGCAGAAGCTTTTGAAAAGGATTCTATTGTTTTGAGGAATTTAGGGAGTTGTTCACCATTTTTCATAAATATGGCTGTGTCATCAGCCAGCAGGCTAACAGTAATACTGTTCATTTGTCAAATGAGGGATTACACCAATTTAAAAATCTTATTTAAAAAAAAAAAAGAGAATAGATAACATTTCTGCCGACGCAATGAAGAAAAACGGTGATAAGGGGCATTCCTGTTTAATACCTTTTTGAATCGAAAATCTTGGGGAAGTACCTTATGGTAATATTATGGTACTATTGGTATATTCATACATTAATTTGCCAATATTTTTTTTAAAATCACCAAATCTAAAAAACTTTTAAATCTGAAAGCTTTAAAATAATTAATCTAAAAACAGAATGAAACCTTCATCTTCTCTTAGATGATTGTAGTCCATTACGTCAAATATGAGTCTGATCATCCTTTAATGAACCCTGATTGTGTAATACCAGTTTTCAGTCAAAAATAAACATTTCATAGTCTTGTTGAGTAGAGTAATTGGTCAGCGATTGCCAGTTACTTTTGGGTCTTTGCCCGGTTTAGGAATCGGGTAATAACCCCTTGCTTCATTGTATTTAGTAAGAGTCTTGTAGAGATTTCTTTTAACATATTGAATATTAAATCTTTTAGATTGGCCCAGAATTGCAAACACTCACCGACTTTAGGCATTTCTTCATTTAATAGACTCAAAGATAGCCTCTCCATCAGTGTGTGAATATGAGGAGTATTTCATTTGCGATATGTACAGTACCAGTACATTCCTGATGATCAATTATCAGTGTCTTTCATGGTTTTTTTCCTCTTTTGTTTCTAGTCTACAAAAATATTCTGAACTTCTTTCTCCCTCCTCTATCCACTTTGCCATTGACCTGATATTTGCTCCCTTGGCCATCACCTAATAGTTTTATTACAGATACCATGAATTTATTTCATAATAATATCTATTTCCTTTTGTTTATTGGCGCGGTTAATTGATTTACTATTTGAAATAGAAATTTGACGTATTTTATATTTAAAATATTCTCATTTATTATATAATTTGATAATGATGCATCGTAATCCAAGTCGTCCTGCTTCAAGTGGTCCGTCATTGTCCCTCTCCCAAATAAGCCACTGGACTTAATGACTACAGGCCTGTGGCGCTGACGTCTGTAGTCATGAAGTCATTGGAACGCCTGGTCCTGCCCCACCTCAAGTCCTTCACCTCCTCCCTGCTGGACCCCCTGCAGTTCGCCTACAGAGCCAACAGGTCTGTAGACGACGCCATCAACCTGGCACTCCACTTCATCTTGCAGCATCTGGACTCTCCAGGAACCTACGCCAGGATCCTGATTGTGGACTTCAGCTCTGCATTCAACACCATCCTCCCTGCTCTGCTCCAGAGCTGACTTCCTGGTGGATCGGAGGCAGTGCGTGCGGCTGGGGAAGAATGTTTCAGACACTCGGATTATCAGCACAGGAGCTCCACAGGGCTGTGTACTTTCTCCTCTGCTCTTCTCCCTGTACACAAACTGCTGCACCTCCAGCCACGACTCCGTAAAACTGATCAAGTTTGCGGACGATACCACTCTCATCGGGCCCATCTCGGACGGGGATGAGTCCGTCTACAGGAGGGAGGTGGACCGGCTGGTGTCCTGGTGCAGCGGTAACAACCTGGAGTTCAATGCCCAGAAGACAGTGGAGATGATCGTGGACTTCAAGAAAGTCACAGCTCCCCAGCTCCACCCCCCCCCGCATCATGACAGACTCCCCCATCACCACCGTGGACTCCTTCTGTTTCCTGGGCACCACCATCACCCAGGATCTCAAGTGGGAGCCCTCCATCAGCTCCCTCTTCAGGAAGGCCCAGCAGAGGATGTACTTCCTGCGGCAGCTGAGGAAAGCCAAGCTGCCAGTGCAGATGATGGTGCAGTATTACACGGCCATCATTGAGTCCATCCTCACCTCCTCCATCACCGTGTGGTACGCTGGAGCCACAGCCAGGGACAAACAGAGACTACAGCGCATTGTGCGCTTTGCTGAGAAGGTGATCGACTGAAGACTTCCATCTCTGCAGGACCTGTACGTCTCCAGGGCTCTGGGACGAGCAGGTCGGATCACAGCTGACCCCTCTCAACCTGGACATGGTCTATTTGATCACTCCCTTCAGGCAGGAGGCTACGGTCCATCTGGACCAGAACCTCCCGCCACAGGAACAGTTTCTTTCCCTCTGCCGTTGGACTCATGAACACTTCTAAACACCTGCCACTTTAACTACAATTTAATCAACCACTGCAGATGGAAATTAGCTTGAAGCTAAATCTGGTGCAGACATATTTTTAATGAAACTGCACATTGTCCTAATAAACTAAACTGAAACTGAAACTGAAACACTCACTGCACTGTCACTTTCTGCACAACAACTGTAAATTTAACTGTAAATTCTTGTGTAAAAGGTAAGCCTATTTTTATTTTATCCTATAGTGAATTTAAATTGTTTTCTTTAATGCATGCCCTTTTGATTTCATATATGTTGTTGTTTTTATTATTGTTCATCGTTGTATGTTGCACCTTAATGCCGAAACAAGTTCCTACGTTTGTGAATTTTGTGACATTGACAATGGCAATAAACCTTTTCTGATTTCTGATTTCTGATTCGTAAATTACATCCCTAATTGTTCTTTTTACATCAGAAGAAAAAGGTTCATGGTTTAAAAGGTTTTAATTAAATGTCCAATAGCCCTTATTTCTTTGACACGGATCAGCAGAAGAAAAAGTGAGTTGGACCAAACAATGATCCGTAAGTGGCGCTGCAGAGATTGTACATTTTACATCTAAATCAGGTGTGAATTCAGAGATCAGCCATAAATCAAATCTAGATTTAATTGTACCATCTGGTTTGAACCAAGTAAATATTTGAGCATCTGCGATACACATCACACAATCATTACGAAATGCTGCCACAATAGGGTTAAATTGGTGATTTTGAAGTCTGGAAGGACATAGCTCAAGCAATACATGCATTACCATATTGTAATCTCCCGGAACAATTTCACGATTGATATATTTCGTAGATGATTCTTTCAGTGTTACAGACAGTTTTGTAATTAGGTTTTTGCTTTGGTTGAGATTATTGTAGCCATAAATATTTCCTAAAACAAAACTCTTTAATTTATTCAATTAGTGCATATTACCCAATGTATCATTTTTAGAGGCAATCACAGTCCCTGGAAAATTGTGTAGGAGTATTGTGACACCTGCTGACCTTTTTGTGCCACGACTAAAATATATTTTGTCTCCCAGCTGGTTCGACCAACATTTTTTTTGGCTCTTGAATTAAGTGTGCTTTTTCCTTTTTTAAATATAAGAATGTAGCTTTTCTTTTAATAGGGTCTCTCAAACCCCTGACATTGAGAGATACAGACCTAAAGGTTGAATTAAAGAAAGAAATCGTCAGATGGAATCAAATAAGCAGAGATAAACAAAAAGATTTGATTGGTTGTGAACTAAGTAGCAGTCAAGTCCACCCCCACTTTAACTATTAAGGATATGATGGCTTGCTTACAACTAGGAGGGCACTGAGATTTTTTAGGGGCCCAGTTAAAAGTTGATAAAAGTGGAGGTCTAAGTACGTCTTTTAGACTTTTATATCTTTATATTTCAGCACGTAATTTTTTGTTTTGCTCTTCGGTCATGGCAGGTAAATTGAGAGTATCCAGAAAATATTGTATTTCTTCTTCTTTGTTTCCTGTTTATTGTATTTGGTCCTAATAAATTACATTATTCTGTTCATCTCGTATTTTAAAAATTGTTCTCTCTGCCTGTTGTTTTCTAAGCTTCCAAGCTAATAATTGTGAGAATTTTGGACCATTTCCTGTGAAATGTGAAGCCAGATCATTCATCTCACTTCTTATCTTTTTAATTTCCTGTAGCATTTGAGGATCCTTGTTTTCGACATGTTTAGCTTCCAACAGCTTTAGTTTGTTCTGTAAATTGTTTAGTATTTTCTGCCTTTGTTTCTTTTTAACCTTTATCCTGCCCCTCATAGGAGCATGATCCCTATAATCTATTGTACCTATGTCTACCTCTGTACTTTTTGACCTATTTTTGTTGAAAATAAAAAGTAGTTTATTCTAGTATAGATCTTATGATTGGAAAAATGTGTATATTGGCGGACATTGGGATTCATCTCTCTCCAGATATCGATCAACTCTATATTACGTATTCATTTGCTAAATGTATTATTTATAGATTTTTCAGTACTTTGTGAGCTTGAGACATCTAATGTCGGTTGAATCTTTAAGTTCCATTCGCCGCATTTCTTGACTACTGGCGCCGAGTCGCCATTGAAGAAAGAGGCATGGGGCTCGTGCAGCCATGACACGCTGTTTTTCAGTGAAGTTGTGGAACTTCAGTATCATAGGTTTTAGACGTTTAGACGTTCGGGGCCATCTTTGGAGCCAGGGAGCGATGGGCACGCTCAAGCTTTATTTTCCCAGTTTGTCGGAAGTTTTAGATATTCAGGGATCCAGGTCTCCATGTACTTGACCACATCTTTACCTTCAGTGTCCTCTGGAATACTGACAACCCACAGATTTCCTCTGCAGTTACAGCTCTCGAGGTCGTCCACTTGTTCAGTTTGGGCATGTACTTGGTTTGTCAACTTTGTAATGTTATCTGTAATCTTTCGCTAAGCCACCTTAATCACTGGGTCTATCTCGCTCCTGGATTCATCTGGAGCCAAGCCACAGCCAAGCCGGAGCCGGTGCCTTTGCTTGTGCGGGAGAAGCCGGCATCTTAGTTGGAGCATCGCTGACCTGCTTCTCGGTTCCAGAAATAAGTGTCCAAGCTCATTATGTGTCTGCTCCCATGTAGAAATATTGAGTCTCCCCAGGTGAACTCCCTATACAGACAGATAAATCAACAGAATTGACGCCAGCCCAAGCTAGGCTACCATCATCCCGGAAGCTCGTGGTTTAATTGTCAGAAAAACATGTCCCTTTGCTTGTAAATTGTCACTGAATTTTTGACCAGTGGTGGAAAGTTTGTAGGTATCAGTAATTAAAGTTTCCATTGGATTCTTTCTTTTCCCCACCTTTTTTGAACTGGGCTGAAACATAAAGTTACAGTATTTTCTTTGGGGTTTGAGATCGCCTAAGATGTTGACATTCTGCCAAAAGATTTAGTTAAAACTACCAGTAAGTTTTGATGAAAATATATAATGAAAATGACATGATAAAATGTTGCTTCCTTTGACCAACAATCTGCACAATTCTGTATCCAGACTACAACATTTGACACTTGAAAGGTTCTCAAAATCTGTGTGAAATACTATGACATTTTTTTTGCAGGTACTTAAAATTTTTTTACTATTTTTTTTTTTTTCACGCAAAAGCCTTACGCAAATAGAAACATTTTCACAAAAGGCACTGTCCCACCAAACAACGTGACGATCATAAACACGTGAAAACCCGTCACACGCACAGTAAAAACTCGAACGTGGCAGTTACGGTTCACAAAGCTCTCCGGGATTCCTGAGGTTCTTTATGCGCGACACTGGCCTTTGTCGCGCGTGTTTCTGGCGCTTTATGCTTTATTTACACTGCTGTGCCTCGCATCCTACATTACCCAGATCCACCGAGAGTCGGCCCCGCTTTCAATTGGCTTGTCTCCACTTTCCCTCGCGACCGTGGCCGTGCGTAAAAAGCCCTGCGTGCAAAGAGTGCGCGGCCAATCACGGCGGAGGTGCTATTTACATACAGACGCGTCGGGCCAATGGCGAGTGCGCAACACAGAGGATTTTGAGCGCTCTATCCAATGGCAGTGCGCGCTCAAGAGTTTTGGGGAGTGCATATAATCAACATATTATCGAAGGTGCTTGGATATTGATCCTGTATTCCGTAGGTAGCCCGAATCCACCTCGCTCAGACCTTTCGCCGCCTCATCCGTCTGTTCTCGAAGTGAAATCCAAGCGTAAAATGCCGAAAAGAAAGGTGAGTGCGTGTCGTGTGTCTGCCCACTTCTTCTTCTTCACACTGTAGTTTTGCACTGTATCGTGGGTGAAAATAGCGGTGCCGCAAATATGTGACGACGGAGAGGCAGGTGAGCGCAAGCCAAAGTTTTTTTTTTTTCACGACGTGCGTTTGCGAGGTTTTTCTTTCCGTTCCTTCGGTAAACGCACCCCGCCGTGACATTTCTCCTCGTGACAGCGTAAACGTTTCTCTCTCTCTCTGTGTGTGTGTGTGTGTGTGTGTGTGTTAATGGCCTGTGTGATGTCGTTTTTTTTTTTATTTGGCACTTCCCTGTCCGTGTGCGCCGGGGTTGGAGCGATTAGAGCGCATGGATGCGTCCTGCAAGAGACGTGCGTAATGTTCGTCCAATAGACTTTATATCCCTATTAATGTGTAACGCAACCACAGGTAACGGCGAGCTATTCACGGCGTGTATAGTGGAAGAACGGTGGGCGCAGAGCCACATGAATAAAGCCGTAAACTCATGAAGAGAAAGGGAAAGAAAAAAAGGGCTTAAGGAACAATCGACGCGGCGTAAAAAGGATCTTTTAACAACGGCGCTCCACGGGCTTTTTCTGCTGTGTGAAAACTGCCATTGTCTGCGCACGTTTTGCCTTTGAGGACAGAGAATGGGGGGCCTCGAGGGGCGGAGGTCGTCCATGCAAACGATGCCACCGCCAAACCTGCAGCTCTGACAGCATTTTTCACTCGGGAGCTGCTGGACTTGAGTGTGCGCGTTGAAATGCCACGAACAACTTATGAACAGTGTGTGACGATGTCATTGAATAACCATGGGCTTCAGGATGATGAATAATTAGGACTGTTGACAATTAAGAACAGCATTTCCTTCTTTGGAATGGTGAAAAGTCCTCAAAATGTTGGCTACAACAAGAAGCTGAAAACCCCATAATGTAATTACTACTTTAAAAATAATCCACCAGAAAGGTCGTTTGTGGCCAGTGCTTTTAATTCCACTTGAGTAGACTTATAGGGGATCTTACTGTAATCATAAATGAGTCTAAAAGTCATAAAGATGCACTGTATGTTTAATTTAGTGTCACAATACTAAAGGACTTTTTTTTTAACTTTTTACTTTTTTCCCATATTTCCCATAAAAAAATAATTTGATCCTTATTTTTCCGATTGTTATCATTCTGAAACCTATGAATATGGATTTTGATACCGCAATGATCATTAAAAACAAGTATAGCGATAGCTGAAGAAGAACTCTAGGTCAAAACACGTTTGCGTCCCACTTTCTAATGAAGTAATCAGAGTGCTCTTGGACAATATTTCACATAAGTACACAACAAGAGGCTTTTTTATGGCATTTTCATGTTACTACTGAGACCCATTGATGCACTTCCACTTCTAATCTTATACAATTGCAGGGGTTTCTCTTGTTATTATTACATGGTCATAGTTCTAACTGACATGCATCAAGGTACATCCCAAACTATTCAGGATAGGTCCAATTTTGTCCTGTTTATGTAAATGATCTGTACTGATACTCGATCAAATGAGTATCTCTCTGGGTATACACTTTTTTTTTTTTGACAACCATTAAGTTCAAGTACTTTGACTAGCTATACAACACCAAATACAACAAATATAGCATTGTTAGCTATTGAGCTAGAGGTCGGAATGAAATGTTAAATTTGGCTTTTTACCTTTCAGAGTGCAGATTTATTGACCTGGTTTATGGTTCATATCTCTGTCATTACTGGGCCAATCCACATGAAACAAAAACCTGCACGTTCTACGTTTTCCATGTCAGTGTAAATAAACCAAAGTTAAATATGTTTTTCACAATAACTTCAGAAAGGACAGGATTGTCGTCAGTTGAAAAGACTTCATTTGATGTTACGTTTCGACCCATAAGTGACCCATAAATTTAGGATTTTTTTTTTTTAAACTGACTCTGTAGATTTATATCGACACTTGTCCTCTGACTGATTTTACGGCATTATCAAATTCGTGAACGCAACGTGAAGACTAAAGCAATCTCAGAGGAGAACGGGAACCTGTCACGTCGTCAGTTCAAATGTATTTACCGCAAACACTGTTAACAGTCTGATTTTCCCTCAGTCTCCAGAGGGTCCCGAGGGCAAAGAGGCCCCCAAAGTCACAAAGCAGGAGGTAAACACGTGTACTTTGATTTGTATGTGTGTGTGTGTGTGTGTGTGGGTGTGTGTGTTTGTGTGCAGTGACATAATAATGTGTGTGCTCAATATAACAAACCTGCTGTTGAAGATGATAGAAAATATAAGGCTGCTTGACAATCATGGGCGATTCTGGAACAACATTTTAGCTTTGCAAATAAATGTATTTACCATTCAAAATTACAACTTAACATAACATAACCACAGGATAAATCAAGGATCCATTGGAACAAAATTAAGAAGATTATGAAACTAGTATTTTTGAATATTTTACATTTCCGCACATTATCTTAATATATAGTAGATTATGTGATAATAAGATGGAAGATCGTAGTGTTATGACATTTAGTTTTTTCAGTGGAGATTAGCATATTAAAGATGCACAAACTTTTCTGGTGGTGAAAATGTCCCCTGCCTCTCTCCATCAGATGTTATTGCTTTAAACATATGGCATTAAACTAATCTTAGTATTTATTTCCAGACATAGACGACATTAGAAGTTATTAAGCTTGGGCTGAAACTAAATGCTTTGTTTAAACACTGGTTGCAGTGAGACAGGGCTGTGGATGTTTGAAATATTCACTATAGAAACATTTGTCTTTGATATATACTTTTCTAATGTAGCGCAGTAGTAACATAACTGCGTTTATACTATGACCTTGTAAAAGAGGGTTATTAAATATATATATCTATTTATGCTTCTATTACACAATATTACTAAAACATGCATTGCCTCTACACAGATCTGACCCGTAATTTGGTCTGAGGCCTTTTCATGGGGGGTAGACAGGTTTAATGCCATACTGTGGAACATTCTAGTCAAAGCAATAACATCTCCCAGAAAAGTGACATTGTGCGCCTTTAACAAGTAGATTCATGTATTCATATAAACTCAGAACAAACGCACAAAGCATCATCAAATCACAGAACAATTACACTTACACTTTTAACGATATCTTTTGCAGCTCAAACATAACTAACCCGCATAGCACTGATCTCTCTGTCCCTGTCTCTCTTTCTCTCTCTCGCTGATCATCCTTTGCTCCCGCAGCCCATCCGACGGTCCGAGAGGTTGTCCGCGGTAAGTCTCCCGTCTCCCGCTCCTGTCTTCACCTCTTTAGCTCTGCTCTGCACCTGTATTTGTCGTTCGTTTTGTGTGTGTCGTTACCAAAGTTCAGGCTTAAGACTGGATTTTGCGCATGAATTTGATCAAGGCGATTTGCCCTTGAAACAAAACATTCTTAAGTCTGAGCTGGTTTTGCATTTCTCTGTTGTATTTTGGTCTTTTTCAATGTTGTCTGTTTTGTAGAGCTGCATTAATAAAGCGTTCAGATGCCATTCAATAGACCCCTATAATTTGACGTTTGATTAAGTTATGAGTGCGTGGAAACCAGGAGATTACTCCTAGGAGACTACTAATTGTAATGATTGCAAAAACATCCAATCACGTGCCACAAGTATCATATCTCTGTGCACATTCTAAAATTAACCAGTGGTGGATAGAGTTTTGAACATTTTAAGTCAAGGAAACGCACATTCACATGGCTAAAAATGTACTGTACTTCGGTTAAAAGTACACATGAAAAGTTACTTTTTTTATACAAGTTTTTTTGCATTTTAGATTAGTATTTGACAGAAAACTTGATTATTTGAAAAGTTTTAAAGTGAATTAAGGGTGTTTTGTACTTGTTTGGACCCAGTTTGAGCACATTTTATTTCTAATGTCTTGATTTGGTCCTGTTTTAGTCCTAGTTTAGTCCATTTTTAGTTCCAGGTTTAGCCCTAGTTTAGTCCCAATTTGAAAGTGGTGTTCTGCCCAATCAGAACTGGCGTGCGTTGGACAGTTGGGACTGACTCAGGTTAGAATTATACTCAAAAACAAGCACATATTTGATTAAAAATCTTCCTGTACCTGAAAATACCTGCTTACAACAGGTACAAATACACCAACTAAAGTCAAAATTTGAAAATCATATGCCCTTTAACATATAGTGAATAAAATAAAACAACACATATGTCATTACACTATCTTTGTATAATAGATAATAGTTAATGATGAGAAGATTGCACTAGTTTCAACAGGAGTGCAATGCTTCCAGTTCTAGTCCCAAAGATGAACTCTCCGGCGCAGCTCTGCCGCAGTCTGTTTGTACTTTGCATGTTCAACCCTTGTCTGTGGACGTCTTTGTGTTCCATTTGCATGTTCTCCATCATGTAAAACTGTACTGGAAATCACAGAGGATTGCCATTTCTTTTGTACTGTACACTCAGATGCGTCCCATGCATGTATTTTTTCGTATTTTAGTTGGTAAATTGCGTGTCATTATTTAAACGTCTCGAGCGCTAAGGGCAGAAACGCTGAAAGTATCACATGTTTTAACTTCATTTCAGCAATTTTGGCCTCAAGCGCCACATAAAAGATGCTATTATGCTCTAAATTTAGTTTTAGTGTGATTGTTTTAGGTCAATACAGTTAGAAGGTTATTCAACACGGTGTGCTTCGACTCACAAGCTTATCAAAACCCTCAGACAATAAATTTAAAATGCCCCAAAAGGATGTTGTGATGTCTTCTGAAACCCACCAGTTGCTATACTTCTTCTGTAGCTTTACTTTAGGCCTAAGCGGTAGTAAACATCTGCTAAGTTCTGATTGTTGATCTGTTTGTGCAGAAACCTGCCCCTCCCAAGCCTGAGGTGAAGCCCAAGAAAGCTGTCGTCAAGGTAACACACAATCAACCATGGGTGGCTTTTGTGATTTGCTACAGATAAAACGATTTGCAAACTAATGAGGCGCAGACAAAAAGGAAATCAAAAATGTTAAAGATTGAAAGAGTTATTTTAAAATTGGCTGTATTATGTCTAAAACAGTTCATCATAATCAGATTTCTTTTGTGCGCGTAAACACACACACACCAAAAAACAGATCTAATTATTGGGTTATCTGATTATGCTTGTTATCTGAGTTTCACTGGCCATAAATACCGCAGTAAAATAAAAGTACGGCTTCATTTTACCGCCATTGTCCAAGGCTGAATCTGTACTGACACATGTTTGGCGCCACACCAGACTTTCCTGAGCTTTTCATCACTAGCTTGCTCAAAGTTGTATTTCAATTGATTCCTGCATATTCGAGTGATGCAGTATTCCCCTACTCCCTATCTCCACCCACTGCCCTTTATTTACCTGGGATTATTTTTAAAATGTCAGGCTCTGGGTCACACATTGCCAAATTTCCACAATAAAAAACAGTAAATGATAATATGCTATTTGTTGCAGAAATGCGGTTTATGAACAGGAAGTCATTGGACCTGTTTCTACTGTTAAGCAGCTTTTTAGATCAATATTATGAACAAAATGTTTAATAATCATCTGCTTATGTTATAGTTTAATGGTAAATACCCTCAGAAATGCATCATTTGTCTCCTTTAAATGTAAACAATTTAAAATGAATATGAAATTTAAAGGTTTCTCTGGTGTTAGCTGTGGAACGATCCTAAGTGTGATGTTGTGTACGTATTTCTTTGCACTTGTAGAAGGTGGCGGAAGAAAAGGGGTCAAAGGTGACAAAGAAAGGCGGTGCTAGAGGAAAGAAGGACGACGGCCCCGCCCACAACGGCGATTCGAAGAATGAGGTAAGTGCATGAGCGGTTGAGAATTTTAAAGGTGCACTATGTAACTTTTCTGAATGAGGGTCTGCCACCTGCTTGTCTCCATGGAGATGTTATGGCTTTGCCCAGAATGTTTCCACAGTAAGCCATTAAACTTTTCTAGCTAACATTTATTCAATCACGGGTGTTTTATTGCAAAAAAACCCAGCAAAAAACCTTGATAAACGTAGAGTCAAGACAAGTTTAATGCCATACTGTGTAACATATCAGGCAAAGCAATACGATCTCCATGGAGACAAGCGGTTTGTTGCTCATGCTATCGATCACTTAGCAGTTCGTCTAGTTCAGAAAGATTTCAGGGACTCTGGAGCCAGTCCACTGTATTTTTGCTATAGCCGTTAGCGTTAGCTCGCAAAACCCACAAATCATTACTAATCAAGAGGGTCTGGTCTGGTACCTACCCATCCACCACATTTAGGTGAGGTCTTGTTATTGTTGAGCGTTTAAACCTTATGGTATTTTATTTGGATGATAGTTAGCGTAAAACTGGCGTCAGAGCTAAAGGCTAACTCAATTTGAAGTCCATATGACAAATTAGACTACACTTTTTGGTAAAACAAAGGGAATATTAATATATTTAAGATTTGGACAAATATTTTGCCTGTTTTTCTCTAATTTGGCAATGTTGGTGACATTTATAATGCCACTTCCTGGTTTGACATGTCCAGCAACTATGACATAGTGAGAGGTACAAAATCCATTTAAATCATACAATAATTATGATTTGACAAATAATTACACCTGACAACACTGTTTTTGTTAAATGAAAAGGTGTAAGTCGCAGGCAAAGTTTCTCTGCATTTTTGATGGAATGGCGGTTTTTGATGACATCACAGAGGTGAATGTTTTCTGTCGTAGAACTCAGCACTATTAAGCATTAACTTGAAAATGGCCTAAAACAAAAAAATAAAAATGATATAATAATAATAATAATAATAATAAAAATAATAAATAATAATAATAATAATAATAATAATAATTATTATTATTAATAATAATAATAATAATAATAATAATAATAATATTAAATGAATCACTAAATCACTAAATTAAAAAAAGAATAACTTAGCTCTATTTGTAATTTTCAACTTTTATTTCTCAAATTTTCTTCACAAACTGCAAATTGACTGATGAAAAACTATGATAATTATTTACCACAGGGACAATTTCAACAAACATAATTAGGTAAAACATGAGGACCTGTCATATTAAGTTTCTGGTAAGATTTATTTATTTATGTAGATACTTTAATATGCAAACGTGATGGAGTTTGAGCAATGGGCAGAGGTAAAGATTGTCTACGGGCGGATCCTCCAATAGAGACGTTACACACTGCACCTGAACTGACACTGAAAAACATTCTCCCTTCAAAAACCCAAAACTAAATAATATTGTTTTGTTTGTCGTATTGTTTATGAACACACAAACCATGCATACACACACACGTTGTATAGATATTTGTGTCTCGTCCTCGCGTGCGTGTGTCGTCCGTCAGAACCACGCCCCCCTCTCTGATGTCAGTGCGAGGGCAGAGCGAGACGGTCCGAGTGAAGGGTACGACCGCCACGAGTGCCTCAACACTAACTAACAACTATAGTACCACTACTAATACTCTGTGTGCTGTGTGCGGTGTGTATTTAACAAAGCGTAATATGAAAACTGCTGATAGATAGAGAAATAAAACAGTAACGGCAATATCAAAGTATCAAGGGCAAATCAACATGGTGCACGTGACATTAGACAAACATAATTGATCAATAAACAAGAGAAATTACTTACTTAATTACTTATTATTTAGACATTTTATATCCCGTTAAGATTTGGTTTCTCTAGCTTGTTTGTGAATATTTTTGTTTCCGTACATTTTCCAAAACATTTCTCATGAGAATTATTGGAAATTATTGTTATTATTTATATATAAAAAAGAAAAATCGGTCAAAAGACTTTTAAAAGATAGTGTTTTTGCAGTTTTAACGGACTTGCTTTGCTGGTTTTTTTTGTTCTTCTGTAACATAATTAACCCTGACCCCATTTGGGTTGCTAAATTGTGAAAACGTTCAAAGTAGTAAATTTGTGATGAGAAAATGGGAATTCATATTTGAATAACAGGTAATTAACAGGGGATTGCGAAGGTAATACAAGCAGGCCCACAATACCAGGATAAAACTAAATAATCCGATTTTAATCCCGGTCCATCCTTATTCTTTGCCCTCACTGACTTTGTGCAGAAAAGTGGGCCAAGGACAACTGTTAAATCCACTCAGTCTTTCACTGTGACATTCTTCAAGGCGATGTGCTCGGTTTGTTCACAACAAGGCAAAGGGTGGTTAAACAGTACTACATTAGTCCATTATTTTATGGCGTTCCGCAAATTTAGTTCACACCTGCCTTGAGGCTGATGGACAAAGATGTGGCTGCCATTGTGCGGCAACAACAACCTCTCTGACCACCGACAATCACAGTCACAGTAAAACATTCACTCGGGCAAAGCGGGAGAAGAAGACTCAAACCACCAACGACTCGGTTAGTGGGCGCAAGCGTCTTTTAAGTGCTCACAAAACTATAGGGACTAAAGTGGGACTAAACCTGGGGCTAAAGCTGAACTAGGCCAAGACTAAAACTGAACTAGACTAAAACTAAACCTGAACTAGACCAAAATTAAAGATGAATTAGACCAAGACTAAAGCTGAACTAGACCAGGACTGAAAGTGCGTTCAACTTAAACATTAATCACAATTGGGACTAAACCTGGGACTAAATCTGGGACTAAACCTGGGACTAAACCTGGGACTAAACCTGGGACTAAACCTGAACTTGACCAGAACTAAACCTGAGCTAGACCAAGACTAAAGCTAAACTAGACCAGGACTCAGGGTACGTGCACACTTAAACATTCATCAAAATTGGGACTAAAGTGGGACTAAACCTGGGGCTAAACCTGAACTAGACCAAGACTAAACCTGAACTACACCAAGACTAAACCAGAACTAGACCAGGACTAAACCAGAACTAGACCAGGACTAGACCAGAACTAGACCAGGACTGAACCAGGACTGACAATTTTTTGTACTCAGGACTGGACCAGGACTGGACCAGGACTGAACCAGGACTGAACAAGGACTAGAATAGGACCAAACCAAACCTGCATTCAACCTAAACTGGGCTAAAACAAGGATCAAACCAAGTCAAGTGTGAACGCACCTGAAGAAAAGTAAGAATTAACAAAACAAAAATATATTTACTGGAACATCACAATAACAAATTTTAATGTTACAATTATTGTCAGAAGAAACTAAACTAAAACAAATGTTTCGCTTTCATTCACAAGTTTATTAGCTCAACATTCCTCAATCAAAATGTCTGAAAAGGCTCATAAACAGCCAGATTAAAGAAAAGGGTACTTTATAAGTATTTTGTGTGCTTTTTTATAGTATAGAACTGAAATTACTCATTGTCGCTGCCTACGATTGTCACTATTATCATTTTTGCGACTTATCGATTAACCGAAGAATCTCGACGTCCCTTTTGTTCCTTTGAGCGATGCTTTGGTTTGGTTTTGCAGTTCTGAGTTTGAACACTGCCCTGCTTGTCTTAACTCCTGTCTTCTCATTATTACGATCAGGAAACTGAGGCGGTGGAGGAAGCGACCGAGGAGAAGGCGTAAGGAAACCGGACGCGCCCCCTCCCCCCGACCCTCCGACTCCATGGCAGCAAACGTCTTTTTTTACTGACAATTTTTTGTACCACGTTTCCTTTAGACCTGTGATAGTTTAGACAGACAACCAGCAGCTCCAGCACGTACTGCTCGTTTACCCACGGACCTGTTTCTCCTTCTCGTTTCTCCTCCCGAACTCTTACTCCCGCTCTCGGAAGATGACAGACAAAACGGCGACACTATAACTTTATCGAACCGCTGCGAATATTCTCGACTGTTATGAATTTTGGCAGCTGTATTTGTACCTGTTTCATTATTGTTTAG
Organism: Chaenogobius annularis; assembly: GCA_015082035.1. Taxonomy (NCBI): domain Eukaryota; kingdom Metazoa; phylum Chordata; class Actinopteri; order Gobiiformes; family Gobiidae; genus Chaenogobius; species Chaenogobius annularis. The sequence continues at coordinate 910,145 of BJKM01000114.1, forward strand.
CACCAAATGAATTTATCAATGCCATAGTTAACACAGCGGGGGGGGGAAACAATTTTTTGATTAGTTAGATTTAGTTTGAAGAGAAAATGTGCATTGATTCAGCATTTGTTACGCTTCTTGTTAACACTTTTTAATAACTACACATTAATTAAGACTCAATAAAGCATGACAAAAGACAGTTAAAGGGCCTATGACAGGTTGGACAACTCATTGAACTAAAATTATAAAAATGTTATCGCAGAACAACAACAAAAAACAACTTTTTAAAATTTAGGATTTCAATTTCCTGTTTGTAATTGATGACATCAAAAGGGCAAAAACTCATTTAATGTCACAATTTTTTAATTTTTTTAAATAGCGACTTTATTTTGTTGAATTAATGTTTAGACAGTCAAAAGTTGTTTCTTTGTCTCAATTATGCATCAACTTTGACTGGAAAGAGTGTCCCTAGCATGATGTCACTTCCTGTCATTTTCTACAGATTTTTCAACGTTTTCTCCACAAATTGGTGTAAAACTATAATTTATATGAACAACAGGTACATATAAATACACCAAATAAAGTCAAAATTAGAAAAACCTGTCATAGGCACTTTAAGGTTATTAAGAATGATTCAGGCTTAGTATGTAATTCATACCCTAAATCCTAACTCTCTGTAATTAATTGGTTACTTAGCCTGAATAAACAAATGCACTATTTGTTCATTATGAATTAAGCCTTTGTTCGTGCTTTGTTAAGACTTATTAAGGCGTTGTATAAAGTGGTACCAAAGTGTTTGACATGTTTCATGCGTATTTTATCAAAACAATGAACAATCAGTCGAATTTCAAATACAATTTTCTTATTTAATTGGCGAATATGTTGCTTGTTTTGAGAAAAAGGAGGTAAAAGCTCTTTAATAGATTGAAAAAAAGTTTAATATTGTAAAAAAAGAAATGTATGTACAAAATGTTACTATTATAATCATGCAATCAATGCATTCAAGTCGAATTTACCAAATGCAGAAGGTTTTTTGCAGTGAACTTTGGCCAGGTTTCAGAACAATCGCACGCGGAGTCGACTTAAAAACACCTGCTTCTGTTTCATATCGCCACCTTTTTGTACATGTATGCAGAGTGAGTGCGTGTATCAGTCTCTCCATCTCAAACCTGTTCCTTTTCCGACCCTTCCCCCGGGACCTTTCCCCCTCCACCGAACGTGTCGTCCCGCAGCCGCAGAGTGACATAGCAATAATGAGTGGTGCTTCTGTTATTTCACCATTTTGACTTTGTGGGCTTCTCTTGGTTTCACTCTGTTGGAACTGGACTATTTTGAAATAAAACTAAAACTAAAAATGTTGCATGTGTTTTGTCTCTAAGCTAATTTGATCTTCTACTACATATTGGGTTTATGTTTGGTTTCACACTTGTCCTACTTTGGTCCTGAAGTTGCCTGGACTTGGCTTTGTTGATATTCCTGGTTTAGTTCTGGGTTTAGTCCAGGTTTGTAGCAGATGATGTTTTTTTTGTTTTTTTTACACAACCTTTTACAGACTTTTATGGTGCATTGACACTTGCATATACAGTAATCCGCATCCAAACTGGAACTAAATCGAGACGGAAGCTGCCTTCACACGTAAGAAAGCCCATTTTTAGTCCTGATGTAGACTTGGTTTGGTTCTTGTTTAGTCATAATCTAACACAAGTTTAGTTTTGGGTTAAATCCCAGTTTTGATGTTGTTGAAGTTGTGAACGTATGCAAAAATTCTACATCAAACCTGGACTAGACCAGACCTAAACCAGGACTAGCTTTGGACAAAACCACTTTTAAATCAGCGCTAACCTGGGGTCTAACCAGGACCAAACTAGGACAAGTGTGAACGCACCCTTAGACAAAACCATTTAGTCAACAGAACTAATAATAACTGTTCAAAAAGTCTTGTTAATAAAAGCAATGTTAATAAAACCACCTGACAAAATCAACATATTCACAATAATCATGTTGTCTGCTGCAATTTCCATTAAAAAACTACAGATCTTTATATGTTTTGGTGCCTTCACGACGTGGTTATAGCCACGTGAACTGGTCGGTAGGACTATGTGAAGCCGGCACAAAGGGGCAGCTCATGTTAAATACAACTGCAGCGTCAGGAAGTGAAAGCTCAGCGTTTGCCAAGTGTGACCTGACGGAGCTGGACCACAGTTCACCATCAGCGCCTCTGACAAAGAGCAACGAGGCCAAGACGGTCCTTTTTATGAAAGCCTAATGTGAAAAAGACTTTGTTAAACGCTACAATTTGGATACAATGTCAATAAAAGTGCTGCATTTAGTGGCACAGAACACAATGAACGCTTTATACTCGTCACATTAACACATTTTGAAAGGTGATAGAAAATATCACAATGAATGATACAACTTTATTCCAAAAAGAAGCACATTCAACTCTTTTTTTTTAATATCAACAATAAAATATATATATATATATATATATATATATATATATATATATATATATATATATATATATATATATATATATATATATATATATATATATATATATATATATATATATATATATGAGCTGCAATAAATACATAGCAGAATGGAACACAAATAAATTAATGAGCTACATGTTCTTTATTTCATCCGGTGCAACTCAAATGTATCAAAAAAAAGTAAGAAAAAGTGTAGTTAAATACTGAGCCTCTAAAAAAATATTGCTCAAACTTTCATTTACTGAACATTGAGTTGATAATAAGAGTACATTTGTAGTTGTGTCCAGACTTTCAAGACATCAGAAAGTCACAATTCTGCCAGAGTATTGATGGAATAACTGTTGCTATTCGTCTAGTTTGGGCAAATTAAACAAATGATATTTCAGTCATATATAATTGGTGCCTGCATACACTTCAAATATAAAAATATTTAGATTAAAGTAGTTTATTTTGTTGAACATTTCAAATATTAAGTCATACATAGTTCCAAACACACATCAAATCCCACTCTGTCTTCGTGGTTATAAAGTGTCAAAGTTAAGCAGTGATGTACTTAGATTCAGGGAAGAAAAAAAACTCAGGAACTGTAGAATATTTCTACAAACAATTGTAATGGTTTTGGTCTATAATTCGGCAAATTATTAAATACATTAAACTGTACAAATGTACTGACAATACTAAAATTGTACAAATGTGTGTCAGCTGCTCAGCTAAAATCTAAGCTGGTTCACACCAGTCCTGGTTTGGACCCAGTTTGAGTCCTGATGTGGACTCGCTTTGGCCCTGTTGTAGTCCTTGTTCTGTCCTGATCTAGTGCAGGTTTAGTTTTATGTTTAGTTCTGGTTAAGTCTCAATTTTGATGTGATGGACGTTCCTAAATTTTAGTTTATCTTATTTGAATATCAAACATTTGTGTCCTCTTGACTCTTCATTCAGAGCTGGACAGAATGAGGTTGCCTCCTTGTGGTGAACGTCACAACCACATCTGCTTCTGATCTTCATCTAACATCATTATCAGCCACTGTAAATGTGTCCTTGAGCCACACACTACAGGCTCAAGGACACAGTAGTACTCCTACACACACATTCACACACAAAAAGTCAATCAAAAACAAAATAGAAACCAAAAAATAACATTGATGCATTTATTTATTTATTTATGTAAATATATATTTTTTGTATATATGTATTTATTTATAATTTATTATTATTTTTTATACATATTATATTTCCTTTGTAGCAGCATAAATTACTCTTTCTGTGATAATTACTTTAATTAATAATACTTTCTATAGGAGTAAGATCAAAGATTCATTATGTTTTTGGTGTCATTACTTAGGTTAATGTGTTGCCTAAATATAGCCTAATTAAAATGCTATTACTTTTAAGAGGACACAATATTTAGTGATGACTTCTTGACGTCAGCTTTTATGGTCAATCTGCCACAATTTATATAGGCCTATTACAAATTATGTACAGAAAAGAAAACTTCTGGACAACTCTGCACTCGTTTTACTCATAACATAAAAAAATATATATTTCTATAATCGTTTTAAGACTGAAGAGTCATTGCACATCATAAACCGTCTTTACAGGTGTATTCACTGTCTGTTTACTGCATAGTGCACGCCAAAAATATGATTTCTGGAGTGATCAGATTACTGAAATGTCATGTAAACAGTTGCATCTGAAGTGAGTACAGTAATCTGATTTCTGTCACGATTGTTCACACTGTGCAGGTTTTGCCATGGAAAATTATGAAAAAAAAAAAGGCAAACAAATGCGACAAAGACAATTAACAACAAATTGAACAGCGTCACCAAAAACCTACAAATAAGCTCCCACGTGTCACCAGGTGTTTTTGATAATCAGATTTATTTTGTGCCTGTAAAACACACACACAAAACCCTGACCTTATTATTGTTATCTGATTATGTTTGTTATCTGATTATATTTGTTATCTGATTTGTACTGGCCGTGCAAAAGTACTGTTTGCGGCGCGTCTGACATTAGTGGACGTGAGTGCGCAGGATGTGCGGTGTCACTTGTTCCCCGATCACCTCTGATAGTGTCATATCAATGTCCGATCACCGTTAAATTACCGCAACTCACGAAGCGTCATTCATTAAGCCGCATTCCCCGTCTTCGCTTGCGGCCCTTCCCCCATTTTACTGCCCGTGCCCTGCCGCTATTTGAAAGAGAAATGGACGACCACTTCCCCACCAAACGGCTCCCAGAGAAAGTGGGTGTGTTCGCCTGACGTCTTATTACACAATAACGACACACAGTAGCGGCAATCGGAGCTGCGACTGCAAGGACGCGCAAACCAAGACGCGCAAACACTTTTCCCACCCACATCGTAACCAACGCAAACGCTTCTTCCCCCTGGCATTGCAAATCTTACTATTAAGCTCCGGGTAAATTATGAAAAATTAGGCACATTGGGTTTGTTTTACGCTGTGGTTTGCATATAATTCTGCGCACAACAAAAGCAACGCGCGCAAATTCTTGAGTCAAATGGGGGAAAGCGGGCAACAATCTTGCAATAAAGTGATTCTTCTGCAGCAGCAATGTGTCCCCTTCCAGTAAGCTGCCATTTCAACCTCCCTCCCCGTGTGCGTCGAGTCCGGGGTTGCCAGATTTTCAGAGAGCAACGAGAAAAAAGAAAAGAAAAAGAGCCTAAAACAAGCAACCAGTCACAAGCATATGTTAAAGGAGACGTATTATGCTTTTTTTAGTTACTTGAATTGAACTGTAACACAATATGATCATTTTAAATACATTTTGTTCATCGTAAACCGCAAAATATTGATCCCAAACGGCTTAATATTAGAAACAGGTAATTCACTTCCTGTTCAAAAAGGATGAACTGATAAGCCTCTTCAACCTGGCATTTTACCGTAAGGAGCAGTTTTTGTTTTTGAAAAGTGGCTATATGTGACATTTCAGAGCTCTACGTGTTTTGCTCTTGAGTCTTCATTTTTCGAATAACTGCAACAAAGTACAGAGAGGGGGTGGGGATAGGGGGTAGGGTAAAACGGGGAAAAAAAGAATACAGGATTAGTCAAAGATGCAGGAATCAATCAGAATACAAGTAACGATGGGGAATCACTGATTAAAGTATAAAGGTTTTGCATAATATTTCACCTTTAGTAAAATAGTCAATTGTGTTGCCACTGAACGAGCGCTAATGTACATGTTTTAATCACATATAATGGCTTTAAAACATACATTTACTTATTACTGGGTCTATTATTGTGAAACAGAACTAAAAAGGCCAAAACAACATGAAAGGGCAGCGAGAAAGCCCAAACAGTGCAAACTGTGAATAGAGGTGGGTAATTATCGAAGAGGTACAGTGAATGTTGCCTTGAAGTTATGCAACATTTGAATATTGAGTGTTAAAAAAAGGACTGATTAAAAAAATGAAAAGAAGATATATTAGAAACTTTGAATATTTTCGCACTTTTGTGATTCATTTGAATGGAAATCCTCTTGCACAGCTTGTCACAGGTATGCACCGTACAGAAGTTTGGCCCGAGGGACGATCGACTTCCAGAGCTGACATTTCACATTTGTCTGATAACTAAACCTCAACTGATATGTTTAAAGACATGTTTTAAAGGGGACATTTGATGCTAATGCAATTTCGATAAGCTTTTAACCTTGTTACAGCAGTGTTTCCTCATCATTACATCACTGTAGTTTCCACAAAGTTGTATTTTGTCTGATTCCTGCATGTTTGAGTTAATCCTGTATTGTATCATTCTGTTCTGGATTTATTGTGATTATTTGAGAAATGAAGACTCCCAGTGACACATGTGGGTTCTAAAGTAAAATGGCAAGTAGCTACTTTTAAAAAAAGGAAACACATGAATGATGATCCGCTGCTTGTTACAGTGAAATGTCACTCACACACAAGAGGCCTGAATTAAAACTTGACATGAATTGACTGTGAACGGAGTGTATTTCTGTCATTACTGGGTCTGTTATCATGAAACAGAACTAAAAAGACTAAAACAATTACCTCTTTTACAACATGAACGTGCGGGGCTTATCAGTAGTCAACGAACCTGCTTCTATTACAAGCTGTTTTGGATCAATATTGTGATTTACACTGAGCAAAGTGTAAAATGATAATCTACTTTTATCTTAATTCAATTTAAAGTACCTGAAAAAAGCACAATATGCCTCCTTTAACACATTTCTGTCTGAATATAGTTGTCAGGATACAGGATAGATAGTATTTGTTGTCAACGTTACCTACCCCAACAAATGACTTTCCAAAAAAAAAACAAAAAAAAGAAGAAGAAAAAGAAAAAGAAGAAAAAAAGAAAAGTATACGCCCAAAGTCGCTAGAAAGAACGGACTTGGCAACCCTGGCCGAGTACTTTTCGTAGTCCTCCGCAGAGGGCTTGCGCTTTAGAGGGGGAGGGGATTAAATTAAAACTAGCACTGTCCCAAAACTGTCTTAGATCCGTGCAGAAAATCGCCCCAACGTTGATTACCGCACGTCGTATCAAACCCATCCATCATTCAGTCGGTAGAAAGCGTGTAAACCTGACTCGAGCCCCGACGAGCGCGGCACTACTTCGCCCTCGCGCGGAGTAGGAGACGGCGCGGGACGTGGTTACGCAGCCGGGACTTTTTTACGCGTGCGCTCGTTGGTGAATGGAGGCGGCCTCTTCCTGGTGGATAAACAGTGACAGCTACAGGGCAGCCACCGAGACCCAACACACACACACACACACACACACATACACACACACGGCAAGGCACGGGCTCGCTCTCCGGCGCTGCCCTGCCAAAACAACCCCGCAGAAAAAATGGCTTCGGACCGCTCGCACATCGCGCAGTTGACCTCGGGTAAGTGCACAGGCGTCGGCGAATGCGTCACGTTTGTTTAAAAATCCCCTGTTTGTGTCGGTGTCCTCCTCTTTTAACGCAGCGCCCCGTTCCTCCTCTCCCCCTTCTCCTCTCCCGACAGAGCTGTACTTCCTAATAGCGAGGTTTTTAGAAGCTGGACCGTGTCAAGACTCGGCCCAGGTTTGATTTTTGCTGTTATAAGACGCGAATGAGCGCACGCGAAATGGCAACGACGTGTAATTTTGCCCCTTTTGTGCCGTTTTCAGAGCCTGATACGCGAGGTGGAGGAGAAGGAGGTGAGCCGTCAGCAGCACTGCGATGCTTCCCCGTGCACCGTGCTCGCGTTACTACGCTTTAAATCAACAATTACGCATCTAAAATAGCACTTTCCACTTTTATGGGCGTGATCGTGACATAGTGCGTTGTTTTTTCTGTGCAGCTGCTACCCAAAAGAGTGGACTGGACGGGGCAAGAACACCCTGGGACATACGAGAATTTGGTAAGCCTGCACTATAACTGAGGGAAAAGTTTGTACAGAGCGAAATAAGAATTGAATTTCCCGCAATTTTTAAATCAGGTGGTAAAGTTAAAAGTGTGTAAGGCGTTTTGGGGGAGTTTTGCTGCTTGTTAGAGACGTTTTAGGGCAGCAGGGGGTCGTGTCTCACTTTACTGAGCGCTTTGCGTGGATTTTGGACCACGCACGGCCTAATGGGATTAATAGTTGATGGTAAAATGTGAGTGAAAAGTTGATACGTCATGAGTGTTGTGGTGTAGCAGCGCGAGGATCCGGAGGAGGGACTCTCCATGCGCCACAAGGAATGGAGGCGCTCTTGTCCTGCCATAATCCACGAGAGCACGGGAACACACGGGGGCAAAGAGTTACAAAACAGCACTTTTGAGGAGAAATATAAACATTGTATCGACACAAGGAGCGCCGACGGGTTCCGGTTTGTGCCAAGAGAACCGGGAGGCTGCTACCGCCAGGGTTTTACCCCGTGGATGTTTTTCGTCTTGTTGCACAGCTTTCTCCGATCTGAATACGGATTCTGGCTTTTTTGAGATGAGAGGTAACACGCAACTCGTGTCTGATTATCACGAAACGATTTGACGCGCTAATTGTGATGTAAACAAAACGGTGCTCGTCTCAAAGCGTCTTTTACGCATGGGGGCGTGGAAGGAATTCATCATGGCTTTTTTTTTCTCCCCTCTTTGATGTTTTCGAGTTTGTCCGTCGAATCCGCGCGCACGCCAAGCCGTTCAGCTGTTATTATATTCTAAACGAAGCAATTATTTAATGAATAATGATTAAAAGCCCAAACGCGGCGTAGAAAGGCGCGCGTTTTTGGCACGGGGCAGTTATACGCACAGCTCGTGACACTTGCATCGAGCAGGACGTGAAGTGTGTCTCGACCGCGTTGGAAAAGTACGTTTAAGATGATATTGACAGAGGCTGCGTGTGTCTGTGTGAGTGTGAGTGTGTGTGTGTGTTTCTCCCTCTGCGTGGCCGGAGCTCGCCGCTGCTCCTCCTCCTCCTCCTCCAGCTCCTCGTTCAGGCTGCGTGCTAATCTTTTGTGCTTAAAATCCATGTATTAAAACGCGCCACGGATGGTTTTATTCTTAATTGCTCATAACTGAGATCGTTTGGTGCGTTTTGTCTGGATTCTTTTCGTCTTGTTTTGTGAGTGTGTGGTTTGGTGAGAGAAAGGGTTTGGACTCGTGAGGATCAACGTTGTTTCCTCGAATGATTTTTTGCCGCTTAATTGCATTAATTAATTGCGATTAATTAATTAAGACGCGTAATTACGTCTGTTGGCTTTTTGCTTTACAAATAAAGGTGCATTTAGACATTAACATTGAATTGCTTTTTTATCTGAAATCACGCTCAAATCTTGGTTTTTGCACCATATTTTGTACATTTTGTCGTGTTTTAGAACGCAGCAGTGAAGAGCAAAAATATCCGTTTGATCAAATAAAGATGTGTTGGCCTTGTTCCAGCTGTTTCAAACATCATTCTTTTAGTGTGTGTCCGTTCTTCTGGTACAAATGTGAGTCGTCCTTGGTCTGTCAGAGTATTGGAAGAGTTAATTTGCACAAACAGATACATACTTTGCAAACAAAATGTCGAAGGTTTTCAATGTACTTTTTGTGTAAGTCTTTTCTAAAGCTGAATCTATTTGAGTGCTTTATTATTCCATCCTTTCTTGAGCAAATCTCCTCAACCACACTGTTTTTATAATAAGAACAATAATATGTGTAAAAGATGATATCAAAAAGAAGAAAATACCACTTGGTGACACGTTTTCAGAACAGGAGATCTCAGCTTCTGCAGCTGATCTCTTCATTTGCCTCTGAATTGTGTCTTATCCGTTACACTCGGGGCCAGTTGTTATTACGCACGAGCTCAGAGCGCTGCACGTGCGTCCCTGACAGACCCACGCGCGCGACCACGTCTGCGAGCGCCATGTTGAAAGCAATTAACGCTTCATTAATTTGTGTGTGTGTGTGTGTGTGTGTGTGTGTTTGTGTGTCAAGATTATTAGGTTAATCGATAATCGTATACATTCTGAGCTCAATTTAATCTACAAAAATAAATGAATGAAGCCTGATAACAAACGTAACAAACCATTTTAGAAAAATTAACCGCGCCCCCCCCACACACACATAAATAGACAAATGTTGATTTATGTAGAGTATCGATCATTGGGAATGAAAGAAAATGGAAGATTTCACTGTTTGGCCATAGTCTCTATGTAATAATCATATCATGAAACCCCCGGTGATGAGACTCAATCGCGCCGTCCCAAAATACTCATTTTGCGCATTCCCATTGGCTCGCGGTGTTCCACTTGCTCCTTTTTTATTTATCGCTTTTTTTTCTTTTTTTTTCTCCTCCATATTGTGTGCTGCTATAGTTGGTCCTCGGCTTGTTGCGTGTCGGTGTAAGAGGGAGACACGCGGTTTGCTCGGAGCAGCGTGGGTTTTGGTGCGTCGCTGCCACGCCCCCCTGCACTGCTCCTCTGTCTGTGCTCCTCACCGTGATCCACTCCTCTCTCCACAGTGTAATTTGTCAGCGGTAATGGGGAGGTTTAGAGGAGGCCGTTTGATGCGGATTCTGCCCGTGACCTTGTAATTAACGCAGAGGTAAAAGGAGCACGTGCTTTATGTCCATCTGGAATCGCAGTATCATGGGATTTGTATTAATTATGCACGGCGCTGGTCGTATTGTTCTTTGTATGGGAAAATAATCAATGTCTACAGTGTCTAAAAGTGGAGTCAGATGAAGCGTTTTTGGTGAAGTGATTGATTGATTGATTTATCGATTGATTTAATTATGCGTATGGAAAATCAGATGAAATACTAAAACACTGTAATAATTCTGTACACACAATTAAGAAAGGGCTTTGATAAATGGCAGCTCTAGGGATGTTCAGGCCATCGATTCATCAAGCTATTTTGTTTTGATTAATTGTTTTGTTTTTTAGAAAGGCCTGTGAATATGAGATTATTTTGAAAATGTCACTGAAATAAATAGACACAGCTTCAGAAAGTCTTCATAGAGCATACAAAAAACTGTTTTTATCATTAAAACATTTGTTTTTTACATGTTTCATGTGTTATTTTTGGGTAATATAATATGAATCCTTTCTGAGTCATAAAACATCACAGACTCTGGAAGGCTTTGAGTCTGTGTTTAGTTCAGGAAATGATTATTCAATTACTAATGAATTAGGACTATTATTTTTCTAATCAATTAGTTGTGACTAATCACTTCACTTGTTTCAGCCCTAATTATTTCTAACATGTTCCTTTTTATTGCTCTGCAACCACGTTGTTCATCGTAACATTTGCATCCAAAAAAAGTATAACTATGGATTTATGGAGAAGCATGTTTCAAAATGAAGAAGATTGTGGACTCACTTTTAGCCTTGACACCTTTTGACTCCAAGTGGAAGTTTAAGTCAAACACTGATGTAATCATCAAAAAAAGGCCATCAGGGAATTTATTTATTGAGGAAACTTTGTCCTTTTAATTTCTGTGACACAATTTTGTGCAATTTCTATCACTGATTTATAACATTCAAACAAGAATGGTCTTAATAACAAACGTGCGCTTCATAATCACAGAAGGACTTTTGGAAGGACACTTTTGACCAAGTGACGAAGACAAGAGCTTCATAGTAAAACCAGAGCAGATCAAACTGCAAAACATAGACGTGACCCATTATTTATGTACTGAACTTGTTGGTGGTCCCGCTCGCTTTTATTCGCTTGCGTGTTTCATATGTTTTCGGCTTGACGATTTGAAATTGTGGAGCTGCAAATGAAAAATGCTAATATAAACCTAATTCAAACGCAGCATTTCCCACATTGACCTGAGTGTGTTCCTGGCGCAGGTGAAGCTTTACCGTCACATCCGCTCGGACCACCTGCTGCAGATCTGCTCGCGCGTGTGTCCGCTGCTGGAGAAGGAGGTGCCGGCCAGCGTCCCCGGCCTGTGCAGCCTGCTCGGGGCCGGACGACAGAACCTGCTGCGCACGGACAAAAGTGAGTGAGCACCGCGAGGACGTGCGTCGGCTGCAGCTGCGCTCGGAGCTCAGCGAGACACCGTTTAGTGAAAGGGACAAGAAGATGTGGGAATAATGACAGCCAAATGAGTCGAATGAACGATAGACACACGATATACATATTACTTACATATTTAAACATGCAGTACAAATAATTCACAGTACATAATCTATCATAATGCAACATGGGAACCAGGGAATACAGTCAATACATTACAATATGTTTGGAAGAAAGAAGGAAGAAGGAAAACTGTTTTAATCCTGCCCATAGCAAAGCATTTTGGTATTCAGAACCGTATTACGCGCTAAATGATTGCACCAAGACATACAAAAACTCCTAAACTTTGTGGACTTTCATGGCATTTTCATTTTAAGTTCTGGATACATTTTCTTTTTCTCTCATACCATAACTTATGATACATATTTGTTCCTGCTTTGCGTGAAGATGTTCTGTTGCATTGTGTAGTCTGTGTGTAATTATATGAGCTTTAAAGGTGGAATATCAATGTATTTTCCAGGTTGCAAACATGTGGTGTGGAAAGGCTCAGCTCTGGCTGCGCTTCACTGCGGGCGACCACCAGAGCCACCCATCATCTTTGGGAGCCCCCCTAATATCGGTAAAGTGCAGTTTTTTTTCACTAAGAAACATATTTGTTTCAGGAGTTTCATTTATATTTTATCCAGATGACATTATCATTACAGCTGACTCTGAGTTCAGTTCAGTTCAGTGTCTGTAAGTGTAGCCTTCAGCCAGGAAACGTCTGTATGGATTTTAAAAAATGGCAATGAGAGCTGCTTGTGCTCAGATATACTGTTTGATCTGAAAGTAAAACCTGATGCACGCTCTTCACGCTGTGTGTAGCTTGTGTGTGTTGGTATCACACTGTTGTGTGGGAGAATACATCTGAAGTGTCTTGAGAGGTGAAAGATGAAGCACGAGGCTGGACTTCTAATGCAGAAGTTTATCAGTGTTGGACCTGGAGACGTGTCTGATAAAGACCCTGGAGTAGTGAGTGTTTCTCTGATGATGTAAGAGAACATGGACCCGCCTTTTCTGTACACAGTTTACGTGTTTGTCTTGGTTTCCCCCGCCAACCCAAAACATGCTCCAGGTGAAGTCCTGCTGCTACAGTCCTGACCAAGACCTAGATACATTTCCCTCGGCTAATTATAAAAATAAAGAAATGAATGTTGTGAGATCGATTCCCAGCTTCAACAATTTGCTGAATGTCCTCTGGTCTCTCTCTGGTCTCTCTGGTATCTCTTATCCTCTTGTCTCTGTCTAGTCTCTCTTGTCTCTGTCTAGTCTCTCTTGTCTCTGTCTAGTCTCTCTTGTCTCTGTCTAGTCTCTCTTGTCTCTGTCTAGTCTCTCTTGTCTCTCTCTTGTCTCTCTCTGGTCTCTCTTGTCTGTCTAGTCCTCTTGTCTGTCTGTCTCTCTGTCTCTGTCTAGTCTCTCTTGTCTCTGGTCTAGTCTCTCTTGTCTCTGTCTAGTCTCTCTTGTCTCTCGTCTAGTCTCTCTTGTCTCTGTCTAGTCTCTCTTGTTCTCTGTCTAGTCTCTCTTGTCTCTTGTCTGAGTCTCTCTAGTTCTGTCTCAGTCTCTCTTGTCTCTGTCTAGTCTCTCTTGTCTCTGTCTAGTCTCTCTTGTCTCTGTCTGTCTCTCTTGTCTCTGTCTAGTCTCCTTGTCTCTGTCTAGTCTCTCTCTTTGTCTCTCTCTCAGTCTCTCTTGTCTCAGTCTAGTCTCTGTCTAGTCTCTCTCTGTCTCTCTTGTCTCTGTCTAGTCTCTCTCTGGTCTCTCTTGTCTCTTCTAGTCTCTCTCTCGTCTCTCTCTGTCTAGTCTCTCTCTCGTCTCTCTCTGTCTAGTCTCTCTCTCGTCTCTCTGTCTAGTCTCTCTCTCGTCTCTCTTGTCTCTGGTCTAGTCTCTCTCTGGTCTCTCTTGTCTCTGTCTAGTCTCTCTCTGGTCTCTCTGCTGTCTCTCTCTGGTCTCTCTCTGGTCTCTCTGCTGTCTCTGCTGTCTCTCTCTGGTGTCTCTGGTCTCTCTCTGGTCTCTCTGCTGTCTCTGTTCTCTCTCTGGTCTCTCTGCTGTCTCTGGTCTCTCTCTGGTCTCTCTCTACTTTGTCTGGTCCTCTCTGCTGTCTCTGGTCTCTCTCTGCTGCTCTGGTCTCTCTCTGCTGTCTCTGCTGTCTCTGCTGTCTCTGCTGTCTCTGCTGTCTCTGGTCTCCGGTATCCGGTATCTCTAGTCTCACTCTGGTATCCTCTTACGCTGGTATCTCTTATCACTCTGGTATCTCTTATCTCTCATTTGTCTGGTCTCTCTCTAGTCCCTCTCATCGCTCTGGTCTCTCTCTGTTCTCTCATCTCTCTTGTCTGTCTAGTCTCTCTCTGGTCTCTCTCTCTCTCTGGTCTCTCTGTGGTCTCTCCCTGTTCTCTCATCTCTCTTTTCTGTCTAGTCTCTCTGGTCTCTCTCTCTGGTCTCTCTCTCTGGTCTCTCTCTCTGGTCTCTCTCTCTGGTCTCTCTCTCTGGTCTCTCTCTCTGGTCTCTCTCTCTGGTCTCTCTCTCTGGTCTCTCTCTCTCTCTCTCTCTGGTCTCGCTCTCTCTCTTGTCTCACTTGTCTCTGTGTCCCCGTGTCCCCAGTGGAGACGAGCCACAGTCGGCGACTGAACGGCTCGTACCGACAGAGGCAGCTGGTGCCCACAGCTGTGTATCAGCACATGAAGATGCACAAGAGGATCCTGGGACACCTGTCGTCGGTGTACTGTGTGACGTTCGACAGGACGGGCCGCCGCGTCTTCACGGTAAAGCACCATGTTCTACACTGCACGAGAGTATGCTTAGTTTGAAAAGAACAGTTGAAGCAACGAATCTAAAGGCCGGCGGTTAGTGTTTGGAAAGAATTTAGTATTGCGATTAGATTTGCGATTTTGCGATTGATCCATGAGAATTGACTCAAAAACAGAAAATGGGCCCAAGAAATGAAAAACAAATAAAATAATCAAGTTTGCACAGCTCTAAAATACAGTGTTTGCAATTTTATGCAGAATAAGACTGGATATTTTGTTGTTTGTGGAGGAAATTATGGAACTTCAAAAATTACAACCTTTTGATTTGCTAATTGGTGATGGGCAACACACAACACTGTTGATAATATCACAAGTGTTGTTTTGAAGACTATATTGTTGATAAAAATACTCTGTGAGCATTAAAAATCAGTTGGAAGTGATATTTCTGCACTTTTGTGGTTAATTTGACTGTCCTTTCACATTAGTCTTACAATTAATTTTTGTCTACATTGCCTACCCCTCATGCTGCTTTGTGTTGTTTGTGTTCATGTTGTTTGTGTTTGTGTTGGGGATTGAAAGGCCTATGGGCTTCTGCTTATGAGAGCGGCTAAAGAGTAAATTTATTATGTGCCAAATTGTTACGACTTTCTGTGTGAAGAATAAAAAATTGTGTAAAAAGTAAAGACTAGTCCGGCCTTTTTACAGCTTGAGTTGATGCTTTTTCATTGATTAGATGAACATCTTTTCAACATATTGTTACCATTTTTGTAATGAACAGTTATTTGCATATTATGATTTGACTGATTATTTCTGCACACGGCTCTTTTCCCACTGAGTTTCTTTGTCTCTGCCTCGTTGTTTGTGTGTTGAGGTGTGTTAAATGCAGGTAATTCAGTTCTTGGTTGGTCCATAGCTGCTGCACACCGTGATGAACCAATAGAGATTTTATTTAAACCAGGAGAAAACATTTTGCAGCCTTGAATGTCGTTTGGAAATTGTTAACAAAGTAAGGAACGTGTGCTGTGACGGCTCCAAGGACATCGAGGAAAACGAACACGACATGCGGTGTAACTGTACATAATAAGAATAATAAGACATGCTGTTGTCTGTGTGATCCCTCAGTTTAAGTGTTCTGAGTGAACACTAGGGATGTATCATATATTTTAGTAGTCGACTTGTTAATGCATTATCTTTTCGATCAGTCGACAAGTCAGTCAATTGAATACTGAGTTTTTTAAAATAAATTTTTAACAAAAGCAAAAAATAAATATGGTGACTGAAAGCTTCTAGATAAAAATGCTTACAAATATATATCATACATCATTTCTTTTTGGATAATTTTATTTCATAATGCTGCTTTCTTTGCCATAAAAGGTCTTTGGAACACTTTGGAAAGTGTTTAGAGTCTGTATAATCCAGATAACAAAAAACGATTATCAAAATGAGATTAAAATCATTTATTGTTTCAGGTCTGGATTTAGTTCCACTGTAGCCCCCCGCATCACACCATCCACAGTCCTTTTGCAAGTCAATTGATTAAGCCCTAAAAACACAAATTCATTATTTTAGAGCAGATAAGGAAATGTAGGATATGTGTTCAGGTTAATTCTTTTTCTTTTGATTTTAATCAGGCTTAATTTTCTGTGTTTTCCAATGAGCCAAAACAACCAAATTTTTCTTTCTATGCTATTCATGGTGATTTCCTGTTCAGATAAACGCTACGCTAAAATATTGGAATATGAATATTTTGGGTTTTCATACGCCGTATGTATAACCAGAGCTGTGCGCAATCTGATGTACCAACAACTATACACCCAAATTTACAAAGTTTTCACAGCAATGTTGATAAATGAGGGCCAATGGCACGTTGTACATTTGTGGATGAAAAAGATGACACTGCACTTCTGAACACAATTTAGATGTTTCTACTTCTTCTGCTGTTGAGACGCTTCGACCAATCAGCGTGAAGTATTTTTTAACGTCCCGACCAGAGCGCCGGCCCCTGCACCGTGAGGCAGCTGCAGTAATGAGCCTCGTCAACAGCGATCGCTTGTATAAAATGCTGAAATTAAGTTTAATTAACAAGAACACTGTGAATGAGACCATAAAGGCAATCTACCGGGGCCAATCTTCTTGCCAGTTTTTATTTTACGTTGATAGACCTCACATTCGCATTGTTCTGGTTATTTTTAGCTCATTGGACAAAGACGTTTGTGTTCATTCAGCGCCATCAAAGCGCGATGCTTATGTCTGGCATGATACTGTCCTCCAAAGTTACACAAAACATGAACCCAAACATCTTGATACAAGTGTGTGTGAAGCCTGTGATGTTTAGGTGCCATGTTTGACCACACTTTTGTGATGTCCAGGGGAGTTGTTTACAAGCAAACTCTGCCGCATGGAAACTTATTATATTTTATGTTGTATTCAGACTAATTTCATTTTGATCAACAGTAATATAGTTCTAGTATATTCTTGTGTAACAAATAAACTAACATTTAATACAAGGCCATAGAAAATACCAAGTAAGCGGTGTGAAGTTTACTAAAGCAGTCTTTGGACCAAATCCCCCTGGTTACGTCCAAATTAAATGTACACAAATAATAAGTTTGTCTTAGCATATTGACTATGTGAATTATTTTTATTGACAAATTTACAAAATTGGCAGTATTTTATTGGTGTCTACTACAGTGTAAATGGAATCACCAAGATCTGACAGATTTTTATATTTTTTTTATAAGTCGAATGCTCTGCGCTGAACATAAAGAGTTTAGATAGATTAGGCAACACTCGCACGCATGATGACTGGAGAGGACTTCAACTAAAAGCAGTGACTTGACTTGACTTACTTGACCCTCGCGACCCGGTAACTTGAGACTTACTTGTGACTTGGACATTAAGACTTGAGACTTACTTGCGAGTTGGACATTACGACTTGAGACTTACTTGCGACTTGCACATAGGTGACTTACTCCCACCTCTGCCACTCATCAACGTCGAACTGAAGAAGCTGCTTGGATGAGTGGCGAAACGCATTCACTTGAAAAACAAGAATCGCACCTTCTTTTGCTATCAAGGTTATTGTATAATGTCTTGGTTTGCATTTGTGTACAGCGAGTGCACACAAGGCTATTATTAACAGTCCTGCCTTGTCGTTATGTGTGTGTCTGTTGTTACTCATTGTCGACTGTCAGTTTCCTTATGTTTCTGCACATCAACCTCTGCGATTTAAGAGAAGACCAGACTTTTGCGTTGAAACGGGCTCTCGGATCTGACCTTCCCCCCCCCCTCGGCGACCTTACAGCGCCACGTTACCTCGACGTCGTGTTTTGATGTCGCATCCTGTTTATAATTCTCAGAGTGCAACGTGGCCGCCTGCTGCCACCACCGCCGCCGCTCCACACCATTTTCAGCCGCGTTTCACTTCTTAAATCTCTAAAAATGGCTGTCGTCTTGGGGAGCAGATTGACTGTCTCCTCTCTCTCTCTTCTCTTATCTCTTGCTCACCCGCGGCCCCTCCTTTGTTCAACCCCCCTCCGCCGACTATTCCTCATCATAACACAAGAAAACGTTTCCTCCGAGGCTCTGGCTAAGTGCCAAAATTAAAATTCACCGTCACCTCCCCGCTCTCCCGCCGCACTGTCCCTCGTTTCTGTTTTTCCCACTCGTACGCTGCGTCTCTCCTTTCATCTCAAGATCACCCTTATTTATATAATTTTGTTATATATATTTTTTGAGTTGATGCGTCCTTTTTGGTGCAGTGGTAAGCGCGCGCTGACGGGTTACTAACGGTTTCATAACGACGACGTACTTTTAAACGTCGCCTTGATTGTCGGGCGATCCATATTTCGGTTTGTGAAGGTTTATGTGCGCTATCGATTCAACAGTTTGTGCATTGACTTGTGTAAAACAGCCTTGAAACGCTCATTATCCAGGAAGCGCAAATCACACGCCGCGAGTCGGACTTTGGCACTTGAGTAAAATGCA
The DNA here is from genome assembly GCA_015082035.1 of Chaenogobius annularis. Taxonomy (NCBI): domain Eukaryota; kingdom Metazoa; phylum Chordata; class Actinopteri; order Gobiiformes; family Gobiidae; genus Chaenogobius; species Chaenogobius annularis. The sequence continues at coordinate 928,818 of BJKM01000114.1, forward strand.
GTTGAATTACAGAAACTAGTTTGATTTCTCTGTATTTTTTGTGACTTTGTTGGCTGATGCTCTTTATGCATGTCTCTCATGTCGCATCTGCCATCAAGTCACGTTCCTCACGTTGTGAATTCTGTTCATTGACAATGGCAATAAATATATCCTGATTCCTGAGATGAGAGGCTGTGGGGGCGGATTTGGCCCCCCCCAAAAAAAAAGAGTTTCATCACGGACATACAGGATGTTAAAGAGGAGAGGGAGTGTATTTACTGGTGATAAAATTGACGACTTAATAGAAAAATAGGCTGGCTAAGAAAGACAGGCGACACAAGGAGGAAAGAAATCAAGTGTTATTGATAATCTGATCTGTTTTTACCTGGATAAATAAAGGTTAATAAACATTGGTTCTCCAGTGCAGTGGGCTGATGTTTGCACTTTTTATTGTATCGGCTTAAATCTTCAGCACAGGCCGATGTTTGGTTTGGGCTGACAAACTGCTTAAATTGAGTTTTACTGTCTCAAAATGTGAAAAAAACAGAACTAATTTCTTTTAAAAGAGCTCCATACGTATCGCTCACTCACTCAATGCCTTCTGAACCTCCTGAATAGTCTCCACAATGAGTTTATAAGCACTTTTCTCCAATCGTTGCAAACAGCACCGTCTTATCTTTCTTTTTAAACCCATTTTAAACATACAAACTACCATTTTATTTAAATATGTTATTAAAAACGAGAACACACTTTATTCTTGAAAACAGAAATGGGTAAAACTGCCTTTTCCCTTTTATGCTCCCCACAGTTGGAACAATATACAAACTATTCTAAAAATCTGCAAACTTCCTTCTGTTAGCAATTTTAAATGTCTTTTGAAAGATGTATTTATTGTCAAACGTACACGACATGTGTTTTATAGTAGTTATTCAAACGTGCAAATGCTTCCGTTGTACTTCTCGTGTGGACAGGGCATCATTGTCAAAGATGGCATGACTCTCAATTGGTTTGCGCTGTATAAATAAAGGTTAGTAAAAAAAACTCTCTTAGCCCAGAGTGAGTTTGGCCGTGACAGTGAAACTAATAAAGCGTGCTATCGGCGCACTTCCTGCTTTACGGAGAATAAAACGCTCTATAATTAGATGCAGAGGAAACGTTGTGGTCTAATTTTCAACTAAATAGATGCTTTTACAATATATATTTGTACTGGCGCGAAACAGATTTTACTTTATAATATTAAAAAAAACATACATTTCATCCCCTTTTTTTTTTTTTATAGGAACGACATAAAGCTTTATTTGAACACATGGCATAGCACAAACTGACTACTACACCGCTCCATTATGAGTAAGCAGTAAAGCAACTGTGGATGTCTTTTTCTTATACTTTTAATATGCAAAGTAATGTGAAAAGTGGAGACATTAGTAAGTAGACATTTCAAATCATATTTTTTTGGGGCAAAGATATCGGCAGAGCTTTTCGGCTGTTCTTGATTCTAATATCTGCATCGACTTTGGCCAAGAAAAAGCCCAAATGTTTATTAAAGGAACAGAACTTGACTAATTAATACATGCCTAATTATCCAGGACATTGCAACACTACATTTCGCCCACAGTGACATCTCTGTTCAAAGGCGATAGTGCGCGGCATTCTTCTTATCGCCGTTTCTCGTCATTTATTCCGTCTCCATCTCTCAAAGATTCAAAGAGATGAAAAGGACAAAAGATTCTCTCCCACGTTCAACTATCTCCCCTCAACACACGCTATCTCTTACATTACGCTGCCGTCACTTTTAAAACCCCAACAAAGTCACTGAATCGGAGCAATTCCGGAGTGACCCGTCGCTTTCTAAAATGGCTTGTAGTTTTAATCAAGGCTCGTAGAGGGAGTCGTCGCCGTGTCGCCTTCAAAATCTTAAATTAACCAAGAAATTCTCAGTGTGATTCAGAATCTTTCTTAAAGCCTTAACGAGCTGGCAGTGAAATAAAACATTTTCTCTGATGCTTTTGTCACATTTCTATTATAAAATGCGACTGCTTTGGTTTTACATATAAATAAACATCAAATAAGTCCACTGTATTCTGTGAGCACAATTAAAGGTGCGTTAAAAACACGGACGCTGCCTGGAGGTGTTATTAATTGCGTTACCTGAAATGTTCCGCTGTGACATAAAACATTTCGATCTAGCATTTATTTCGCATCAGGTTTTTTGTATACTTCAAATCTCCAGCCGCGGACACAATAAACAGATGCCTTTGGAGCAATCTTTTGACAGCAGTAAGAAGAAGAAACTGCACTGGACCAATGTTATTACTGGACATGACTGGACTGAATGAGACTTAAAGTGCCTCAGATTTATATATGTCTTACAAACTCCCTGTTTGTAATTTTAATTATTTGACGGATAAAAATATAAGAGAGCAACTTTATTTTGTTGAATAACGTTTAGAGGGTCAAACAAAAAAGGAGTGGGAATGAGTGTCCCCAGTGTGATGTCACTTCCTGTTATTTTTGACAGATTTTTCAACGTTTTCTCCACAAATACTTGCTCGATTGGTGTTATAATATAATTTATATTTACAACAGATATCAAAATTAGAAAATCGTAAAAACCTGTCAGAGGCACTTTAAACGTCGATGGACAGTTTAATTCAATTTAATTTCATTGGACGTTTTGTATTGTTTTTGTCTCCTTTTCTTTTGTACATGCAACACAAAAACATGACAAAAAATAAGTACAAAGAATTAGCTGGACCAGGAAGAACATAAGTAAAGGAATAAAAGTAGAAAATAAGGGAGTGGCAAAAAAATAAGAATAATAATAAAGAAGAATTGGAGCATATTAGGTTCAGAATAATTGCCCCATTTTGTCCATTGTTTTTTTTAAAAAATATATCTATTTTCAAGTTGAGTCCTGAGGTTATTGTTCCGTAAAAGAAAGTGGTGTTTACAGTGTGCGGATGCGTGTGATTCTCGCAGGGCTCGGACGACTGCCTGGTGAAGATCTGGGCCACAGACGACGGCCGTCTCCTGGCGACGCTCCGGGGTCACGCGGCGGAGATCTCGGACATGGCTGTGAGTCACGAGAACACCATGATCGCCGCCGGCTCCTGCGACAAAACCATCCGCGTGTGGTGCCTTCAGACCTGCGCTCCTCTGGCCGTGCTGGAGGGGCACGCCGCCTCCATCACCTCACTGCAGGTCGGCCGGTTCAATACCCTCATCAGTCTGGTTGTTTAAATTGTGTTTGCTCCAATCAATTACAAATAAAGTGAGATTTAAAAGGTTAGTATATTTATTTATTTATCTGTACTGAAATTATAGGAACAAAAAAAAAAAACAAAGATGAAAACTACTTATGTACGACTTTAATTTAATACACTTTAATATAATACAACTCCAAAGTATTCAAGATATTCACTGTGCTGAGTACAGCACAGTGTTGGACCATGTGACACATTTGCTATAATCATAATATTAACTCTCTTACAGATGATAATTAATATGCAACCTCCCTGTCAAATAAACACACAAAAATTACTCAAAAACAGAACAAATTCTGTTACAAAATATTTTTTATGCAAGTACATTTTCAAAGTATTCTTCCCAACTGACTTTAAGCACTTCATAAACCACTTTTGGTACAACTTCATAATAACTACACCTTAACAAAGCATGAACAAATAATGAACATATTGTTTATTAAGCATGATTCAGGCTTAGTAACTACTTAAGGTGGTTGTCAAGTTATTACTGAGCCTGATTCATTCTTAATCAAATATTTGTTCATAATTAAGTCTTTGTTCATACGTTACAAAGTGTAGGTATTATTTAGTTACAGATTAAACAACAACAAGGATTATTGTGGATTTTGTGCTTTATTTTGGTGCCTACTTCCAATCAGAGAAAAAATAAGAGAAACATTTCCCACAAGATGAGACGAGACATGTACAGTTTTTTTTTAATCTTGTTTAAACAGCGGCTTCTCAAAAGTTTAATCACCAGCAGTTAACCTTTTTAAACCAAATACATTTCACAAGATGATTTTTCACATTTGTGCACGACCTTGTCACAATTTTCTCTCGTTCATCCCTAGAAAAGACTAAAAAAGTTGTAGTTGGGTTTATGTTTAGCCTAAGAGATGTTGTTGACACGTGCAGATCAACTATAACGGGCTCCCTCTGTTTGCAGTTCTCTCCTCTCTGCAGCGGCTCCAAACGCTTCCTCTCGTCCACCGGAGCCGACGGCACCATCTGCTTCTGGCAGTGGGACTCTCGCTCCCTCAAGTTTGGGTGAGACTCGTGCCTCTTCCTCTCCGCTCCTCGCGCCTTTCCACCCGTTTGCACATTTTTGCTACGTGTGGATGTGTCAATGTCTCAGCTGTAATAACAACGATCTTATCACGTTCTTATCACGATGAAGTCAGACAAATGCAATGGAAAATTATACACAGTGTTTATCATTTTAAAGATAAGGAGATTGGTGGGATAGACATATCTACGTGCTGCACCTTTTGTCAAAAAGAAGAAGAAAAACTAAAGCATCTCTTTTACGATTGTAAACCCTGTTACTATGGAAACAGAACAATATAATGCAGAGAAAACTTGACTAAAAGTCAAACTCTCGTATGAAAATATTATAATAATCTTCCAACACAAGAATAAAGATCTGGAATATATAGTCAATCTGCTGATTTTTTTTAGGAAAATACCACATCCACAAAATGAAATATGAGGGAAATATCCATCACATCCAAGTTATTGTTATATGATTTACACAATTACATAAGCTGCTATATAAGTATTTTGGAGATTTTTCAAACCATCGTAATTATAAAATTTTACGCTCTGTATCACTAATCTCAACCTGTCAGGGCAATCAAGGCAATCAGTGATTGGCCAAGAAAATCTAAAATTACCGTATGTCACAACTATGCATGAATTTTTCGAAAATATATCCAAATAAGCCTGTTTTCCCCTCACTTCTGCTGCCGAAGCTCTGCTGAAGTCATGGTGTCTTTTAGTGGCCTCTACAGGCCGCTGGTCATTACTGCACAGGAAGCATGATTCTGCTTTTACCATAGCGGCGCAATCTGAGGGCGTGTTCAGAGGCCCGTTCATGCTCCGTTCTCTAACATGAGCTTTTAGAACCAGAGCGGAAAGCAGCTTCTTTTAGAAGTCTGCACATGCGATCTGAGGACCACGCAGCCTCAAATCCGTGGCTCTAGGCTCAAACCACACTGAATAAACCTGTGTGGGAATCAAGGATGTTTGCAGGTTTTGTCCTAACTGCGCATGTGCGAGGAGAAGCAAAGCAACAGCAGCGCCAAGTTTCAACAAACAGACTTAAAAATGATCTGTTAAAGACAAGTCTGTGTTTGTAGCTAAGGCTTTGTTCAATGATCAGATGTTAGTTTCAATTGGTCAGAGAAATTAGTTTATTTAATCTAGTTAGCACCTATTCAAGGTAAGAGAATGTAGCTCAGTAGGATAGGCGTTCGCCCTTCATGCGGCTGACCCAAGTTTCCCGACATTACAATTTTTTTTTTTCTCCTTCACTTTTCTATTATCCACTAAATATTGATGAAAACCCCAGGTCTGCTTGCCCATCCATAAAAGTCACCGCACGCCACTGCAACCTACCTGTTATTTTTATTTCTGTATTATCTCTGGGTACTGTACTCTGTTGTGTCCTGTATAGTCTGTCAATGTTTGTTTTGTTTTATGTAAAAAGAAAGAAAAAAGCTTCTTATCACTTAGTAGCTTTGTTTTGCCCCTTCAGTTAACTTATCATATTGTGAGAGTCCACAATTACACAATACTTTCTAATCTAAAATCTGCAAAAGAGGCAAACATACAACAACAGAAATGTATATAAAACAAACTGACCTATATAAAGAAAAATATAGAATAATAATGGTGGTGGTGGTGGTGGTGATAATAATAATAATATTTTTAAGTGTTTTTTTTTAATGAAACCACTCAGACACATGTGCGTGATATCAGAGCCCAGTTTAAACACTTTTACAATTGGAAATTATAAGACACATGGTACTTTTTGATGAACGTAAACTCCAGATTTTTAGGTTTTACAAATACTTCACTCGAATACAAATCCATCTTTTGTAACTTAATTGTTCCTTTTTTTTTTTTTTATTTTTTTTTTTTTTGTTATGAAGTCCTATCTTTAGTCTTCATATCTAATGTCAGTTAATAGTTGAAAGCGTGTAATGGTCCTTCGTCGCTTTGCCTTCTGTTTGTTGTGTATCTCTATGATTTGGCCTTGTATCTGACTCAAACTGCAAAATATTTATACGGAAAAGTACTTGGTGACAGTGTAATTGTATGTAAAAAGGCAGATGACTCTCCTAAATTAAGTAAATAACGGACAATACAAACTTTGGTCGTTAAATACACCATCGACTTCAGCTTTACTTTATTGACTTTATTTCAATCTCCAGTCGCACTGCTGATATTTGCATTTTTAATTAGTAATAATGGCCGTGATAAACAACCATGCAGCTTCAGACGACGTGTGGTCGCTCGCCACATTTTTATGCGACAATAAAATGACCAGTTCATGTGACTAGTTTTACTGACAAAAAACCTGAGGAAAAACTGAGTGTTTTCAGTAATAACAGGATGTCCGCGGGCTCTTTAGAAGTATTAAAATTCTTTATCACAATTTTATGGTTAGACCAGTTCATTTTTTGTGTATTTGTGTTCAAGTATTTTGTTAACAACGCGTTCCAGGAGAGGAGGCCATTTAGGTTTAGTTCAAAGTCTGTGGGACCAGAAGCTACTAAAGCACGATGTTACTCACAATAGAAAAAGGTCTAGACTTACACTATAGAAATTGTAGTTAGTTGGGCTTTTACATGATTTCTTTAGATTTGTGAAATAATTACATGATATAATTTTATAAATACAATTTTCCTTAATAGACACAATAGACATTTAAATAATCGTGCTATAAAATGAATCATGATTAATCCCATTTCAAAAGGTTAATCTGGTAAATGTTTTTGATTTTGATTGACAGCACTATATTTAACGTAACATTTGCATCTGTGTGTGATTCTTTCTCCAGCCAGAGGCCCAGTAAATTCACAGAGCGCTCCAGACCCGGAGTCCAGATGATCTGCTCCTCCTTCAGCGCAGGTAAACTCACTCAGGAGCTCTCGGCATGTTTCCATCAAAGATGAATAAAAAGCATGAACGCCAGAAGAATATGTGTTCTCTCCATGTTCTCTCCATGTTCTCTCCATGTTCTCTCCATGTTCTCTCCATGTTCTCTCCATGTTCCCGGCATGTTCCCGGCATGTTCCCGGCATGTTCTCTGCATGTTCCCTCCACGTTCCCTCCACGTTCCCTCCACGTTCCCTCCACGTTCCCGCCACGTTCCCGCCACGTTCCCGCCACGTTCCCGCCACGTTCCCGCCACGTTCCCTCCCCGTTCCCTCCCCGTTCCCTCCCCGTTCCCTCCCCGTTCCCTCCCCGTTCTCTTCACGTTCTCTTCACGTTCTCTTCACGTTCTCTTCACGTTCTCTTCACGTTCTCTTCACGTGTTCAGGCGGCATGTTCCTGGCCACCGGCAGCACCGACCACATCATCAGAGTTTACTACTTTGGCTCGGGACAACCTGAGAAGATCTCAGAGCTGGAATCACACACGGTACGTCTGATACTTCAGTATTTGCACTTGTTTTCACAGCACAATATTTGTGTTGGAAAGAAAAGAACAATTAAAGTACATTTAGGTGCATCAGGTTATTGAACCAAACAATAGATCCTGGTTTTACTCTGTGGTCTTTTTTATTATTTTTATTGATTGATTGACAGAAAGGGCAGACATAATAAATAACAAAACATGAAACAACAAAAAAGCTGAAATAAGAGAAAAACTCAAAAATAAATTGATACGTTTGAAAAGGAATAGGAAGACCTATTGAACTATTGAAACCTATTGAACTTCTTGTCTTTACCACTGTGAAAAATAAAAGGAAAACTAAAATAGAGTTAAGATAAATATATTTAAAATTTGGCTAAAAAGATTCAAAAATGTATGCCAGAATAGCTCATTTTTTATTTACATTTATAATTGTACTTCCTGGTTGTAATTGATGACATCACACTAGGACGTTTGCTTGCAAACACTGGGCCAAAACCTATTGTAATTAAAAATAATTTGATGGATAAGAATATATGAAAGCGCCTTTATTTTGTTTAGAGGGTCAAAAAGGTTGTTGCGTTTAAATTATGCATACACTTTGGATGGAATGAGTATCCCTCGTGTGATGTCACTTCCTATTATTTTCTACAACTTTTTCAGCTTTTTCTCCACAAATACCTACTTGATTGGTGCAAAACGCTCATTTATATTTACAACAGGTAAAAATACACCAAATAAAGTAAAAAGTAGAAAATCTTAAAAACCTGTCATAACCTGTCACTTTAAATGTTGCATCTCACCTTTTACGCAAAACAAGTTACATTTTAACGTAATCATTTGTTTTCCAGGACAAAGTTGACAGCATCCAGTTCTCGCACTGCAGTGACAGGTGAGCGTCACGTTTAGCTCACATATCTGCGTCTCTGAGCGTGTGCTGTGTCACGCTGTGATCGTTTACTGGAGCTGTTTGTGTGAACGTGACCTCAGGCCGCTGTGGAGCCTAAATAATTCAGTCACACACAAACACATGCTCTTTCTGCGTCAATACGAGCCTGGCGTTTGCACAAAAACAGCACCAGCGTGAATTCCCCCGGGTCGCTGTGATTTCGGCAGCGGAGATGGAGAGAAATGGCATCCGGGCATTTGTATTCAGCGTGGGAGACGGGTTGTCATGCCATTTAGTGCGATCCTGGAACGTGTCGTAATGACAAAATGCACTGCAAAAAAAGTGTTTAAACTGGGCAACGTTTCTGAAAGTCATATTAAATGTGCATATTTTCATTCATCCGATTCATGGGTTTCAACTTTTAAAATCCAAACAATGTGGTATTTAGGTTGAACTGTTAATTGCTATGGCAACGGTGAAACCCATGGAAACTATTTGACCAGAAATTTCACCAATACTTTTGATTGCACTGTCATAATACTGTATTATACTGTATTATACTTAAAGGCACAGTACTTAACATATTATCAAAAAAATAGACTAAAACAAAAGCTGTTTATTTATTATTATTATTATTATTATTATTATTATTATTATTATTATTAGCAGGTTTCCATTGCCACAAACCTGAATCGTACTTTTCCTGGAGGAGCCTCCACCTGCTAGTTTCCATGGAAATGATCCTTTGACTATAATATTCAAGAATCTGGCATAAAACCTATCTGTGGCGAATGCTCTGAAGAATGGTTTTAACTTTCTTTTTCCATGGAAGTTACACCCTGTGCCTTTAAAAGCAAAAACCATGTTTTCTTTTACAAAGTGAGAACATCTAAAAATACTGGAAGTGTATTCACTCTGAGGAAGATATGTCAGTAAATGTCTTGGTTGAGGTTTAAGTTGAGCACAGACCCTCAATGGATCATAAACTTAACCACAAGAACAGAACTATCCCTTTTATTACACTAAACGTTACGGTCTCTCTTTGAGGTCAATTTTGTTATACTATATATACTATAACGATATAGTCGGTATTAAAAGCAGGTCTCCAAAACAATAATAATAATTACATTTTTATAGATCCCAGCTCTACTCTGCACTATATTTCTTCACTGTTTTGTGTGTCCTGTAGGTTTGTCAGCGGCAGCAGAGACGGCACAGCTCGGATCTGGCAGCTGCAGCCTCAGGGCTGGAGGAGCATTCTGCTGGACATGCAGACCAAACTGCCCGGGTACGTTCATCATGTCAGGGTCACGCTGGAGGTCAGACAGAGGAAGTTTCTCTGAGACTTGGTGATCATGTACATTAGGGCTGCAGCAAACGACTGTTTGAGTAAGCGACTAGTCAGCAATTCTTTTTTCAATAAGCCGACTAGTCTAGTGATTATTTCTATTGTACAGATTTAAAATAAAGTTTTTAACAAAGAAATTGTTGAACTATGGTGACAGAAGGCTTCTAGTTGGAGATTATTTACGAGTTAAGTATTATTAATTGATCAGAAATGTTTTATTCTATTTTGACATTTTGATTTAATAATCTTTTCAAATGTGTTTTAGAGTCTGTATAGTGCAGATATCGAGTACAATTATCAAAATACAACTACAGTTATTCTTTATAATTGACTAGTCACTAGTTGATTAGTCCATTAGTCGATAATCATTGCAGCCCTAATGTACACTTAATAGGTTTTATTATTAAATGGCTGAGGTTCGCCACTGTCATAAACGTCAACAACAAACTCTTCTTCCAGTTATGACAAGGTAAAGTTTGAATAAATAGAACTCATAGCAACTTGGTAAAACTTACCATATGTTATTTACACCTACATTTGTATAAAAAATATACTTTTGAGTTGTTTAAGAATGCGCCAGAGGCAGCTCTCATAAATAATGTATGGGAAAAACAGCACTTTAACACCTGTGAGTGAGGCAGCCACTGATGGATTTCTCCACTAAAGAAATATAATGTCATTTTTAAAAGTCGGACTATAGAGCGCTCCTGAATATAAGCTGCACCAACTAAATTTACAAAGATGATTATTATTATTATTTTTATATTACCATACTACCCTGTCCATATTGTAACGTGAGGTATTTGCGCACCACTTGTGTCTTTGCGTTTAGCCGTTTCTAGGTTCAGTTCCTCATTAGACTTATTTGAATATGAATATGAGTCTGATGGTAATATAACACGCAGCATTTTGAAGCTTCACACGCAGAGAACACTTCTAATTTACCTGTGTCTTTCTCCCTCCACGTCTGGCTCTGCCCCTGGGAGATAGAGATAGAGAGACCTACCTGCGAGAGCACTAAAGACCATTAACCCATAAAAATCTCAAAATTAGTCGCCTCGTTGTGTAGGCCGCAGGGTTCAAAGCGTGTGGAAAAAGTAGCGACGTAAAGTCTGACTTTTACGGTCGTCAAAAATCAGAAACCATCAGAAAAGTGCTCAGATTAGTCTTATTTTATGCTAATTTTAGAATTTTTTGTGTGGACCTTAAACCATTCAAAATTAATATATGTGGAATTAAGCAGGGCATAAGATGTTTGTCAGTGATTAACTAACATCGGATCTAGATGCTAATGGACAAAGGATACATAGAGACAAGATAAAAAGTACTATTTTCTAGCCTCAGAATTGTAATTGAGCTTCACGGAAAGTTTGATTTGTGGTAAAATAAGTGAAAAAATTATTGTGAGGTCAACATTTCTATTAGTTTGTCCATTAAAATACATTTGTTAATGTCTTTAAACCAGGTTTTGAGTACTTTTCATTTGCTAAAACTGCTTTGATTTTTCATATTTGTGAAATTCGGTGCTTAATCCCAGTCTCTCTATTGAAATTGCGTATGTTCCACTTCACTTTGGCCTCCATTTTCTAATTTAGAATCTTTTTATTTATACATTTTTAAAGGTTCTACATCAATGATAATGTGTTATGATGCAGCAAAAAACAAAGCATGTTCAAACCCAAATCAGACGTGACCTGGAAACTACTTTGTGCTAAAAATAACTAGATTCTTGAATGGTTCGCCGATCTCAATGAAAGGAAATTAACCAAAATACATTCCTCTCATATTGCTTTTTTAAACTTTGTTCAGGAAATACAACCCGCCGCCGCTCGAGGACAAAGTGACTAAACTAAAGGTTACCATGGTAGCCTGGGACCGCCACGACGGCACCGTAATCACCGCCGCCAACAACCTGACGCTCAAAGTGTGGAACTCTACCAACGGCAACCTGGTGCACGTTCTTATGGTACGGAGCGTTTCTGCATAGACATACGCACAAATAAACTTGAAATAAAACGGTGAGGTCCAGTAGAAGTTAACCAAGCCCAAAATGAAACCGGTTTGCTACTTTAAAATGTTTTGTTTAAGACATAATCTTGTAAATGTAGTAATTAATTCAAAATGTACAAGTTTTCATCTCAGACCATTGAATTCATTTGTGAATAGGGATGTCACGATATTGTCATTTTGTGTTACGATTGTTGTGAGAAGAAACATTGCAATATAATGTTTATTGACAAGTAAAATCCCTAATTTTCTTTCATTCTAACACTTTAACCATCTTTATGAAAGCAAACTTTCTGAATGCAAAAGTAAAGTTATTGTAATATTAACAGCCGGATTGAATTTAAACGGCTATATTTTGCTTCTAAAATAGTCACTATTATTAGATTTGAGTTCTTACGACTAACTGAACAATCGCGGCATCTCTATTTGTGGATTTAAATAAGAACAAGACAAGAAATGTCTTTTGTTTTGTCTTTCTGGTTTGTTTTAGTGATCATCTTAACACACTACATGCATCGCTTTGCTCCTGGTTTAGTCATTGTTTAGTAGTAAGAAAAAGATAAGATTTGTATTTTTTTTCATCTGTTTGAAGATACTCTGTCAAAAAGGTCAATTTAAAACATTGTCAAACATGTTATTATAGCAGTATTCAACATAGTTATCAATATTTGTTGTTGTTACAAAAATATATATAATTTGTCGTGGGCTACAAGAAATGAAATAGAAAAAATTGGTTCAATTTGGTTTAATGCATTAATTGATTCATTATAATTCTAAAATGTATTAAATGTGGAATAATATAGTCTATACCAACAAAAACAATCATTAATAATTAGTTAAACTGTACATATAAACAAGTGTGTTTTTGTTGCATCTAATCTTGTATTTCCGTTTCATCAGGGTCACGAAGACGAGGTGTTCGTTCTGGAGTCGCACCCGTTTGATCCCAGAATCCTCTTCTCCGCGGGGCACGATGGAAACTGCATCGTGTGGGACCTGTCGAGGGGCGTGAAGATCCGCTCCTACTTCAACATGGTGCGTCCACGTCACTCTTTGTTTGTTTGGTTTACAATTGTACTTCCTGGTCGGACGAGAGCAGATGTGACATAACGTGTACGCAGTGGTCATTTTAATAGTTTTTGTACAGATATATTTTACAAGCAGCTCTGAGGGTGAAAATGAGAGGCCAGTGTTCTGTCTGCATCTCATTAGAGGGCGTCGTATTCTCCGTGAAGCAGGAAGTGCGCTCTTGGCGTGCTAATGTTTAGTAGCTTTACGGCATCGGCAAAACTCTGCTCTATTCTCCAAAAAGTGCGTATAAACTAATGGCAGTGAATGAGTTGTACAATTGAGATGCATTAGATGAGTGAGGCGTGAAACTGTTTAAAGATAACCAGTTTTTAAACATTTTAAGAAGGTTAAAATTAAGTACGTAAGTAAGGGCTTGGTGACGTGGAGCTCTTTGTCATTCCATGATTTGTTCCCTTTGAGTGATGTCGACTGTCTGTTTCGCTTGTCTGTTGCTTGTCTGTTGCTTGTCTGTTGCTTGTCTGTTGCTTGTCTGTTGCTTGTCTGTTTCTTGTCTGTTTCTTGTTCGTTACTTGTCTGTTGCTTGGCTGCTTCTTGTCGTCTTTCTTGTCGTCTTTCTTGTCGTCTTTCTTGTCGTCTTTCTTGTCGTCTTTCTTGTCGTCTTTCTTGTCTGTTACTTGTCTGTTGCTTGGCTGCTTCTTGTCGTCTTTCTTGTCTTCTTTCTTGTCGTCTTTCTTGTCGTCTTTCTTGTCTGTTACTTGTCTGTTGCTTGCCTGCTTCTTGTCGTCTTTCTTGTCTTGTTTCTTGTCTTGTTTCTTGTCTGTTGCATGTCTGTTGCTTGCACATTGGACTTGTTGATGGCTTTTTGCGTTGCTATTTTTAAGAGAGTATTCTAGCTCTTTGTTGCAGGTTGTCACAAAGGAACCCTGCTGTAAACGAGGGCCAACATTTTACGCAATAGCTATTATTCAACAGATAAAAAAAGGCTCTAACACAACACCATTCTTTTGTTGAATTAATGTTCAAGGGGTCAGAAAATGTTCCTTTTTAGAACAAAGACAGTGGCATTACTAAAGCAAACTGTCAAAAAAGAATAAGCAATTTCTGATTTACACTTTCATAAATGTTTAATAAATTCACTTATATCAATGTTTAATAAATTCACTTGGAAAACATTTATATATCTAGAAGACTTAATTTGCCATATTTCAACCTTTATTTGTTTAAAATGTATTTAAAATGCATTCGACTACTAAAATAGTCATTAATTACAGCCGTACCTAAAATGAAAGATGAAACTAGATACTCATTTGTAAAATTGATACTGGGGAATAATAGGATTAATTCCAGCCTTTTCTGATACATTTTAGAACGTTCTGGATTAGGGCTGCAACGATTACTCGAGTAAATCGAATAATTCGTTTATACAAAAAAACTTTAAATTAAACGAATCATCGAGGCAATGAAATAATCATAATAAATAACATATTTCATCAAAAACACGTGAATCTGTGGCGCGCACGGAACGACTTGTGGCGCTTTTGTTTCACACGGAGCTTGTTCCGCTCTGACGAAGGCGCAAAAAGGAAGAGAGCGGCGCATTTTAAACTCACAAGTGCGACTCAGAAGAGTTTTGATGAGTGAAAGAGCCATGGATCTATTATAATAATCCCGAGCTGCAACTCTAAACACCGCATCTAGCTCCGGACCGATTTCTGAACAAGTAAAAGACCACATGGACATTCTGAAACCGAGCCTAAATCATTTTCCGGTTTGGTTCATTTTTGTTTGTTTGTTCAGCTCTTCTGGGGAAGTGGCCCATTGGCAGGGAACTGTAATAGCTTTGTTGACTCATAACAATCTGGTATCATTTTGAGTTTCTTTTTTTACATTTTAAAACGTGATTGTACATTTCTGGTCTCCATGGAAACGCATTAAAAGTCCATGCATTCATATTGAGCGGATTTCGTGTGGCGGCGAGCTCGGTGCTAATTATCAGCGCAAAAGGTGCGGTGCTCGTGAAAGAAAGAGAATTCAGCCTGAAACTGTGAGAACGTCGTGGAATGGAACCGGCTTCTCCCACAGATACCATAATTGACTTTCCTCCATCACTTTGAACCCTCCCTTTGCAGACGATTGTGCCTACATTTCATCATTTGTACCGCAGTGAATGGAGTGCAGAAACAGAAATAGATATGATTTTTTTTTTTTGTCGCCAGAACACGTTTCCTTTGTGTGTTTTGCTTTGAAAGGCCTTCTTTTAATTAATTTCATTCTCAATCTATTTACAGCACAGGTATGTTCGAATTAAGAGAAGAAATGAAAATAGAAATTTAAGTGGATAAAATCTATTTAAGTGTGCATTGACACTACTATTCTCTACCTCAAAACTGTGGCTAACCGGGTCTAAACCCTGAACTAAATCTGGACTAAACCTGGAACTAAACCTGGACTAGAACAAGACCAAACCATGGTTACTTACCGCTGCAGATACCCATCACATTGACTTCGATCGAACTGACGTAGTATTTTCACTTTACATACCTACATACACAGACCAGCACAGGAGCTTGTGGTTCTGAGCGTGTTTACAGAACCACGTGGCGGCTTCGTTGTGTGGTCGGCTCCAGGAACAGGCGAGGTGCAAGCGGGAGCAGACGGTGGAAACATCAGACTTAAAAAGCACTACTGCAATCACACTGATCAAACTAAACCGAAGGTGCAGTAGATGTGATTGAGAGTCTTGAGCCAGGCCTGAAGTGTGATCTGTGCGTCTGATCGGCCCATTTTGCAAACCATTATCATGTAGTTTTGCCGTGATCGGCCCGATCATGATAATCAGCCGATTGATCGGAGGATCAGCAATCACGACTCAAGTTTGAAGTTTCACATTCAACACCAACTCCAGGCTTCAAATCATTGACAACATTTTGTTCTAACTTCATGTGGGGAAACAAAACAAGTCACTACTGAGTTTTTAAGCTCCTTGTTTACAGTGTAAAGGTTTGTTATACAATATTGACAACTGTCGTAATTTGTAGTGAAATAAAGAAAAATGTATTAAACCCTGAAACACTAAAGTGATTCCAGACAGACGAGTTTCAGAAAAATATTTATGACAAACATTTTGTAACTGTAAAGTGTAAGGCTGTGCAATGACTCGAATTCTGTTTGACAAATACAAACAATTTGATCTGATCCAAAGATGCTTGGGTCTTTTTAATCGGATCTACAATCCTCAGTAAAAGCGTGTGGTTCAGACTTTGGAGAAAGACATTTGGAAAAATTGTGTTATTAAACGGAAAATACTAAAAGTCTGTAGTGTTTTTGTTCATAGAATTAAGATGAAAAGACCTTGCATTCAGTTTTGATTAGAAACAATAATATAAATGGAAATTGATCAATACAAGGAAAAGAATGTTCTTTTTCCAAGACATATCATCCAGGCCTAGTAAAAAGTCACAAGTGTTGGCACAAGTTAGTCTTTTGATGTCTGAAAACGGTTTTGGTAAGACCCTTTTATTTATAATTTAGTTTGGAACAGTCCTTGCCTGAGTTTGCACGAGCTGCAATATCTAGTATGTCAAAGGTAATGCTCGCACAAAGTGATGTTAAGTGATCAACGCTGCTCACACGCAGTTTTATAAAGTTTCTCACCTGTGGCTGTAACAGAGTTTGCTTATGAACGTCTTTGTGTTCTGTGCAGATCGAAGGCCAGGGCCACGGCGCGCTCTTCGACTGTAAGTGTAGTCCGGACGGGCAGCACTTCGCAGCCACGGACTCGCACGGACACCTGCTCATCTTTGGCTTCGGCTCCAGCAGCAAATATGACAAGGTGAAACAAATTTCACATCATACAATTTGGGGGAAATTATCCAAATCGTCCTTACATATTGACCCAAATATATCGGCAGAGCTTATCGACCATCAAATGCCATTGGTTTTCAAACGATCAGTATCGACATTGGCCATGAAAAAACGATATCGGTCGATTTCTCAGCTCCAATTTCCATACAATTTTAAATGTTTTTTTAGTCTTTGACAACCCTACCAATATTCTGGCATGATTATATCTTCTTTTGAAAAAGAACCGAACTATTTCAAATACAATTACATTATAGATTTTTGCAGCACCACCTCATCTATTTTAACATGTTATTAAAACTACCACAAATGTTACGGAGCAGGGTTAACTCGTTACCACTGTAAATTGTGTTTTCAGATCTCAGACCAGATGTTCTTCCACACCGACTACCGGCCGCTGATCCGAGATGCCAACAACTACGTCCTGGACGAGCAGACGCAGCAGGCGCCTCACCTCATGCCTCCCCCATTCCTCGTGGACGTGGACGGGAACCCTCACCCACCGCGGTACCAGAGGCTTGTCCCGGGACGAGAGGGCTGCAGAGAGGAGCAACTCATTCCACAGATGGGCGTCACTTCCTCAGGTATCGAAGACACAGGATCATAAAAGGGTTCACACTGACTAAACCTGGACTAGACCAAGACCAAACCAGGATTAGAGCAGGACAAAACCAAGTATATCCAGACTAAAATGGGCTCTAACCAGAACTGAATAATGACGAGTGTGAACGCATCCTAATACTCACGTCAGAGGGAACATTTTAGAAATATTCTAATCAACATCCAGTAAAACTTTATAAGGCATGAATACAAAGTACCGTATTTTCTGCACTATAAGGCGCTCTGGATTGTAAGGCGCACTGTCAATGAATGGTCTATTTTTGAACTTTTTCCATATATAAGGCGCACCGGACGATAAGGCGCATTAAGACTTAAAACAAAACAGTCCCAACCTTGTTCAATGGAAACACGTTCTGACACAGTCTGATACGCTAAATCAAACGTTAGCATATTCACAGTAACTCAAAATGGTCAGTATAACACGTAAAAAAACACGGTCAAATACCGGTGAATCAAACGTTAGCGTATTCACAGTACGGCAACTCAAAATGGCTCAGGTATAACACGTAAAAAAACACAGTCAAATACCGTTGAATCAAACGTTAGCGTATTCACAGTACGGCAACTCAAAATGGCTCAGGTATAACACGTAAAAAAACACAGTCAGATACCGCTAAATCAAACGTTAGCGTATTCACAGTAACTCAAAATGGCTCAGGTATAACACGTAAAAAACACAGTCAGATACCGCTAAATCAACGTTAGCGTATTCACAGTAACTCAAAATGGCTCAGGTATAACACGTAAAAAAAACACAGTCAGATACCGGTGAATCAAACGTTAGCGTATTCACAGTACGGCAACTCAAAATGGCTCAGGTATAACACGTAAAAAAACACAGTCAGATACCGCTAAATCAAACGTTAGCGTATTCACTGTAACTCAAAATGGCTCAGGTATAACACGTAAAAAAACACAGTCAGATACCGCTAAATCAAACGTTAGCGTATTCACAGTAACTCAAAATGGCTCAGGTATAACACGTTAAAAAAACACAGTCAGATACTGCTAAATCAAACGTTAGCGTATTCACAGTAACTCAAAATGGCTCAGGTATAACACGTAAAAAAACACAGTCAGATACAGCTAAATCAAACGCTAGCGTATTCACAGTACAGTACTCAAAATGGCTCAGGTATAACACGTAAAAAAACACAGTCAGATACGGTGAATCAAACGTTAGCGTATTCATAGTACGGCAACTCAAAATGGCTCAGGTATAACACGTAAAAAAACACAGTCAGATACAGCTAAATCAAACGCTAGCGTATTCACAGTACAGTAACTCAAATGGCTCAGTATAACACGTAAAAAAAACACAGTCAGATACCGCTAATCAAACGTTGGCGTATTCACAGTAACTCAAAATTGTTCAGTTAACACTATACACGTAAAATAAAACATAATACACTCACTTTTTCAGTTTATTCCTCGTCCACAAATCCTTCAAATTCCTTATACACACACTGTAATGTTATGGTGAAGCACAGTATTACTTCGCGACGCTCCTCGCTACGGTAACCGTAATGCTGGAAGTGGTGCGGCTTTGTAGTTTACCAAAGTTGTGATAAAACATTTTGACGGATTTTTGAGCACAGTGTACCACATAAAATCGGTTCGAGATCAGTAAGCAGTAAGGCGCACTGTCATTTTTTGAGAAAAATAAATGTTTTTAAGTGCGCCTTATAGTGCGGAAAATACGGTACAACGCATGTATAAATGTATGTTAATCATTGACATAAATAAACCTTAACTAACCATTGACAAAAATAAACATGAACTAATCATTGTCAAAAATAAAATGAATTAATAATTTACAAAAATAAACCGTAACTAATAATTGACATAAATAAACAATAACTGATAATTGATCAAAATAAAAATTAACTAATGTTTGACAACATAAACATTAACAAATTATTGACAAAAATAAACATTAACTAATCATTGACAAAATGTTCGTTAATGATTGCCGATGATGAGTTTATTTTTGTCAATGATTAGTTAATAATAATTAAACATTTATACAGGTTATGCAGATGTACCATATAGTTAATGATTAATTTATGATTTATGTTCATGATTATTATACATTTATATTCATACATTTGTTATGATTAGTTTAATTACCGACAATGATTAGTTAATAATTAGTAAATATTTATTTATGCTTTGTTATATTAAGTGTTTACTTCAAATTTTTTCTAAACTGAGTTTTGGCTTGGATGGTGTAGTTTACAAGAATTTGGTATTTGTAAAAGATAATTAATTAGGTACGATTTGGGAAAATACTGTATCTTATTGTGATTTTTCTGTGTTGTGATTGCGTTTGATTAGTTTAGATTAGATTTGAGATTTATGTTTTGATAATAAAGCTCTATTCAAAGTTCACATTTTAATCACCTTCAGGAGAATTGAAAAAAAGACTGAAATAAGTAAATGTATTTCAGAACACTTTTGTAGAGATCTAAACTTCAGGGTTTGCCCTTTTTAAACGCAGAATAAGAATAAGGATATTTTGCTGTTTGTGGAGGAATTTCTGATACTTCAAAAATTGCCTTTGTGATTTGCTAATTGCATCCATTCAGATTGTGATTTTCATTGTCTTAATAATGGTTAATAGTGTCTGCAAAAAAGCACCTTCTTAATAATGCTTATGACCAGCAATTAAGCAAGCAATTGTTATGCATATTTATACTAGCTAGCCATGAATATGTGGTCCTTAAATTAAAGTGATTTTTTTTTTTTAACACCAGAGCAGAAAAAAATTGACCGGTGTAAAATGTGAAGGCGATAACTGGTGTAAATATTATTCCTAATCTCAGTGTGAGTTTCCTATTCAGATACAGCTCCTTAGCTAAAGTAGAGTAAGAACCTAACCTGATCTCTGCTGGTCAGGCTTGAACCAGGTTGTGAGTGAACAGGCTGTGGACGGCCCCAGTCCGCTCGACACGATGATCCAGCGACTGCAGCAGGAGCAGGACCAGAGACGAGGAGCCAACGACACTGCAGCTTCTACTTCTGCAAACTCCGCTGCCCCTGTGAGCACCAGGTCCAACAGAGGTAAGACTGTCGCACCAAATGTCTCTCCCCGCTCTTCATTCTACACACAGCCCTGTCTAATGGTCTATTGGCCTAAAAAGGGCTTTAGTTTAGTTGTAGATCTTAAAGTCTATATGAA
The DNA here is from genome assembly GCA_015082035.1 of Chaenogobius annularis. Classification (NCBI taxonomy): domain Eukaryota; kingdom Metazoa; phylum Chordata; class Actinopteri; order Gobiiformes; family Gobiidae; genus Chaenogobius; species Chaenogobius annularis. The sequence goes on from BJKM01000114.1 coordinate 949,403, forward strand.
GGTTTTACAGTGTTTCTAATTATGACTTAGTTTGGTGGTGTAGAACCTGTGGTAAATATTTATCATAGTTTTACTTCCGTTAAGTTTCAGTTTGTGAAGATTTTTAAAAAAAATATGAGTTTAAGAATTGTAGGAAGTGGTGCTGAGCTCTATAACCAAATCACTCTGGGATGTCATCAATATGGGACAATCATTCAACAAAATATACATTCAACTGTCGTGTAATTTATATGGATTTTGGCTCTTGTTTAAAGTCTGGTCGCTAGGTAACAGTTGTGGAATTACCTCACAGTTGTGTAATTTGTGCTCATTTCCAGCCAAGGAAGAAACATTATAAACTTTACAAAAAGGGTCAAACTGGGGACAAATAGGCAAAATGTTTAGTAAAATCTGAACTATAATTGTGTTCACTACGTTTTAGTGAAATGCGTGTCTAATCTGTCATATAGACTTTAAAGGACTTTAAGACTATTACACAAAATTAACGCATTTGAGCTTTTAACCATGTTATAAAATCATCAAAAACGTAAAATCATCAAAAACGTAAACGAACATTTTGTCAATGATTAGTTAATGTTTTTATTTTTTTTTTTGAGGATTATTTGGCCCGTAGGTTTTATTGGATAAGACAACGTGAAATGGGGATGAGAGAAGGGAGGACATGTGGTATATTGTCGGAGCCGGGAGTCGAACTCACGACACTGCGGCTGGTTGCACTTGGAGCCTGGCATACATGTGCTATGACCCAACCACTCAACCACCGGGCGGTCATCAGGACAATGTTTAGACAACATTGTAGCGCCGTTCTCATTCTTTGACATGAATGTAGTGTGACTTGTTTGACCTGAGCACATGGTTAAATCCTGTCTCTCCATTCCAGGCTCTGTTGGCTCCCCCACAGAGGTGCACTCGCCTCCGAACGTGGGCCTCCGTCGCAGTGGGCAGATCGAGGGTGTGCGGCAGATGCATAGTAACGCCCCACGCAGCCAGATGGCAACAGAGGGAGACTTGGTCGCCTGGAGCCGCAGGGTCCTGGTGCCCGAGTTGGAGGACGCCACCGTCAGGTAAATGCCACGGCATTTGAGATTAACACTTTGGTAAAGACTGTAGTCGTCTGTGAAGACACGCTCATTGAAAAAAACACTAAAAGGGCTAGCAAAAGCTCTCACAAACTGACAAGACCACAAAATCACAGGAATGTAGGCAATTACAAATGTTTATACAGTAAACTACTAGTAAATGCCGTATTTTCCGGACTATAAATCGCTCCGAAGTATAATTCTTACGAGCCAAAAAATGCATAATAGAGAATGTTTCAGTTGTAGTCATCTGGACTCTGTTTTTAGTGAAACAAAATCTTTCAACTCTCATGCAAGAGTCATTCTCAACCTGCGAATCGAGTCTGGGGACTTCCGCCTGATAAAGGGAGTTTTTGGTTTCACTTGAGACTAATCCTATTGTTTTACAGCCCTGAGATGGGCCATCTACCTCCTATTGTACACTGACATTCGCTCCCTCGTCATAGAGTACCTGATTAGCATCAGAATGCCCCGGGTACCTCCAGGGTTTCCACACACTATTATAAACAACCGAAAGGTTGAATCTTAAACCTCCATTACGATTTCAGGAAGGATTCTCTTTTTTTTTTTCCCATACGATTTCAGAAGGATTCTCCCTCCTTTTTTTTTTTTTTTTTTTAACCAAAGATTGCCCCTCCAACTCCTCTTTCAAACCATCTTTTTCTCCCTGCCTCCCTGAAAGTCCTGGTCTAGTCCTGGTCTAGTCCTGGTCTAGTCCTGGTCTAGTCCTGGTCTAGTCCTGGTCTAGTCCTGGTCTAGTCCTGGTCTAGTCCTGGTCTAGTCCATATTATTCCTGTTTAGTTCTGGCATACATGCAAATACCTGGAACATTATTTTCAGCCTGATTGCCTTTTCCATTTTACTCATTAGTCTGTTCAAACAGCCGATATAGATGTAAATCTGTCAATAATAACTGATACTGGAACCGATTTATCACCCGTCCCTACTTTTGATATTGTGATGTCACAAATGTACAAAAGAATAACCATGTCTCTGCTCCTTTCTCTTTCTCGTTCTCTCTCTCTCTCTCTCTCTCTCTCTCCCCCTTTCTCTCCCTTTCTCTCTTTTTCGCTCGCTCCTTTAAAAAAATAAAATAAATGTATGGCGTAAAACACATAATTTGAAGACGTAAAAATATGATGTTATTATATACAAAATTATGTCAAGTACTTAGTGAGGAGGGAGCGAAAGTCAGTATAAAGTAGGTGGCGATAGATGCACCATTTCAGCAACACAACAACAACGACAACAACATTATTTTGACTTGACTTGACAGCATTTTGATCCTCTGAACATGTTTTGCCCTGTAGGCGGCAGGTGAACTGGAGGGAGGCAAAAGGAGACGAGGAGATCAATATCTATCAGTCTGAACGCAGGAGACGTACAGTCCACTCAGGGCCCAAAGAAAACAAAGTAAGTCACGCCTTTGAGACACGATAAATCCACAGAATCTGCAACACAAACGTTTTACTCGTTCACTCATGATTCACTTTGCAATAGGAACCTTAACATCTACAATATTATTTTGCACAAATATAAACAAGACAGAATAATTTGTACCTTTTATTTAAACATTGTGTTTTTAAGGTTAGACACTGCAGGTGAAAATGAAAAATAAATCCATTTATAGATAGTAGAAAAAGATTCAGTTATAGAAAAAGATTCACTTGTAGTCATCTGGACTCTGTTTTAGAAAAAAACAAAACGTTTTGACTCTCATCCAAGAGTCATTCTCAATCTGTGAAACAAGTCTGAGAACTCAGGTTTATCTTAAACCTCCATTACGATTTAACGATTCAACCTTCCCGTTGTTTAGAATGGTTTGCTGAAACCCTGGAGATGCAAGAGGCATTTGGATGCTAATCAGGTACTCGGTAAGGAGGGAGCCAGTGTACAACAGGATGTAAATTGCCCATCTCAGTTAGTTTCAATGGCTGATTAACAGGAGGTCCCGCCCTGTGGGCAGGGCTTTCACAGGGTAGAATATAAACCTGAGTTCTCAGACTTGTTTCACAGATTGAGAATGACTCTTGGATGAGAGTCAAAACGTTTTGTTTTTTTCTAAAACCGAGTCCAGATGACTACAACTGAATCTTTTATACAGTGGAACACTCCTGGACGAATGAGGGATTACACCTTTATAGGGGAACACATTTATAGACATTTTATACATGTAAAAAACTGTAGTTTACTCAAACTTTGCATTTTATGTGTAAACATTTCAAAAATGTCACATATTTGCAACAGGTAAATCTGAAAAAAGCCAGGTTTAACTTTCTTGGTTGATTTTGTTGACATATTAGAAACAACAACATTTACTGAAGGAATTTTAGATGTTTTAGTATTTGAGAAATCTATATCTTAGTTAAAATTGTCAAATTCTAACTTTTTTATTTAATTTTTAGAATAAGATATCAACAAATCCTTCTGTGGGAGCTGTCAAAATCTTCTAAGAACAAGATTTTAAAGTTTGGTGTGTGTGTGTGCCGGCAGCCTTTTACATCTAAAAAACATTGCCAAAATCAAAAGTATAGTGTCTAAATCAGACTTGAAGAGACTGATCCATGCGTTTGTCTCTAGTAAATTAGACTACTGTAACGGCCTGCTCACTGGCCTCTCCAAACGAGCTGTAAAACAGCTGCAGTACATCCAGAACACTGCTGCTCGGGTCCTGACTAGAACCAGGAAGTACGATCACATTAGTGCTCAGGGTCTCTGCACTGGCTCCCTGTGGCTCAGAGAATAGACTTCAAAGCAGCTCTGCTTGTATACAAGTCTCTCCATGGCTAGCACCAAAGTACATCTCGGACCAGTGCCATATGAACCATCTCGGACTCTGAGGACCTCAGGGACCGGCCTCCTGCTGGTGCCCAGAGTCAGGACTAAACATGGGGCATCTGCATTTTAGTGCAGCTAAAATCTGGAACAGTCTCCCTGAGGATGTGAGACAGGCCTCTACTCTGGCATTGTTCGAATCTAAGATAAAAACTGTTATGTTTGGCTGTGCATATGACTGAAATGATTTTCTTTGCACTCTTTGACGGATAGCCTGAAAATGGCACCTTTTAAATTTCTCTAAATTAAGGTTTTGTGATTTCTGCCATGTCTTTGTGATTTTAATGCTTTTTTTTTCCTGTTGTATGAAGCACTTCGAATTGCCTTGTGTACAAATGGTGCTCTACAAATAAACTTGCCTTGCTGTGTGAGAGTGTGTGTGTGTGAGAGTGTGTGTGTGTGTGTGTGTGTGTGTGTGTGCTCCTTTTAAAGGCTGATCTTCATTTCTCTGTGGGAGGAAAATGCTTTTTGAGAAAGTTACAATGTCCCACATAAATCTATAGAGATGCAAGTTGATGAATGAAATAATAAATCATCTTGAGGTGCAGATTGACAAAAAAGTGTATAAAAGTGGAAAAATAATAGAATAAATAAATTATTAAAATATGTTTCTGCTAAAGAGCTGTTTTATTTACACACTTATCATTTAGAGAAAGTCTCTACTTCATAATAATGCCTGTCTAATAAAACTATGTATTAACAATGGTAATAATGTCTTGTGCAGGTTCATCCTCCTCCTGAGTGTGTGCCAGACGAAGGGAGGCGGAGTCAGGGTAACCACGGTTACCACACGCGTGCTGCCGTGGAGGAGACGAGTCGACAGAGCGCCAACGACGAGGACGACAGCGCCTCTGAGGTAGAGCAAACTCGGCTGCGACCAGGGCGTGATGTCCTTCTGTGTCTGTCACCGAGATGATCATTATTGTTTCAGCTCACTCTATTGTTTTATTTTATTATCCTATCCAATTTTAATGCTGCACTAGAGCTGTGACAAACTTAATCATGTCTTTTCCCCCCATATTTATCGATCTCTAGTTTTTATTTGGTTTTATTTTGTCTTATTAACAATGGATAAATATGGCTTTCAGTATTAATGTCCTGAACATCAACAAGACTTTTAATCATCGCAATTTAACACTAAAACTAGTCAAATTTCTTCCTCAAAACTCTGTCATTGATCCTGATTAAAATGTGATTAATTACTCTGCACAGCTCGATCAGGTCTGAGATGTCCAACATCAAATAAGTAATTTATATGACATAAATATGCTAACTAACTGGAGGTATTTTTATTTGTATGATTTCAAAATGTATTATGACAGAAGTGAAGTCATAAAACAATCTACAATATCAATCCAAGTGAGTGTGGTCACAATACTAACATTTTAATCTCAATGTCAACAATTTTCAATACCACAATGACAAAAAACCACAAAATAATTACACTTTCTTTTTGTTAAATTGTGGTCTTGTGGTTGTAGTTCTGACCACGCTCAAGATCATTCTAAAACTGTTCAGGAAAGATCACTTTTAGTTAAGTTTATGTGATTGTTTTTACAGAGTCAATACTTTCTAGATTCTTCAAATGAGTATCTGATTTTTGATAAGTTTAGTCTTAAGAGGATGTTGTGTTTTCAGGCCGAGGCAGAGGTCCGACAGGTGAACGGTCAGTCGTCTGAAGACGAGAAGGAAGAAGAGCCAAAGGAGCCGTGGCCCGATGACCACAGCAGTTCAAGGTGGACTTACACTTTACATATGAACCAGTGTATCTGTTTAGCTTTAGCTCGTCTCCATGCCGTTACTTTGCCTGGAAAGTTCCTCAGTATTGCATTAAACGTATATTTAGCAGTTATTTAAATACAAGTGCTTTAAAAATATGTATTTCTTACTGATCTGTCCTGTTTTGTTGAAAGTTCTTTTTTTGTTTTGTTTATCTTGTTTTCTTTTTCAGCGAATGCTCCAGTGATTACTCCGACTGGACCGCGGACGCGGGCATCAACCTCGAACCACCCAAAAAGAGCGTCAAAGTGAAAAAGAAGAGCTCCGAGGAGGACCGAGAGGAAAAGAAGAAAGAGGAGCGGAAGAAGGAAAAGAAGAAGGAGAAACCGGACAAAGACGGCACTTTACCAAAGAAGAGCAAACCGCCCAAGGAGAAAACCAAGGTCTGCATTTCTCTGGGAAGGAAGAGCGTATTACACAAGTGAAAGAAAAATAATTCATTTGCAATAGTGTTATGATACGCAGTTTTATCCAGGCAAAATGGCAGCTAAACCAGGACTAGTCTAGGAAGTTAAACTGATTTGTTTTGATATTATATATGTGATACCCGAGCACTTTTTCTATTGACATAAACAATCTAGTTTCTAATTACATAAACGATGTGTGTTGCAAAAGCAGTTTTTCATTCAATTTGGCTGTCGTTGATTTATTATTATCATAAAATAGGATTGCAACTAACTCAAACTACAATTTCTTTTTAGACTTTTAATATACATTATCAACTAAATAAAAGTTGCAGCATTGAGAATAAAGTTAGAGAATATTGCTAAACAAAGTATATTATTAATGAAAGTCAGACATTGTTCATTCTTTTTTGACAATTTGATTGAATAATGCCACTGTCGACTAGTATCAGGGGGGCTTGAATCAGCAAATCATGACAACATGTTGGAATCATGACAACACTGGAAAAATGACAGTATTAAATAACAAAATGTGCAAATAAGTGCTTAAATCATGGACTATTCTTGTACTTAATTTGAGTATAGTTTTACCATTTTAAAATAAGATTTGCCAATAGAACATGCAGTTGGTTTGCTTTTTTACTCATTTCAAGAGAGAAAATGCTTGTTTTTCTTTTAACAAAAGAAAGACATTTTATGCTTCTTCCACTGGCAAATATTATTTAAGTCCAAATATCCTCAAATCAAGATAAATACTGCTTATTCACATATTTAAGATTGTAATTTTCCAGTGTTGTGTTTGCCGTAGAGAGCAGAGTTTCAAGAGCAAAGTAGAAGCCGTAAAAGTACCAATAGTGGGCCTAATTCAAATTTATATATTTTTGCACATATTTCTAATGAAAAGCCTAATCTCTATTTCTGTTTGAGCACATTTCTTTCAACTGCAGTTCATCGTGTTTTTAGAGCTGCCTAAACCTGTACATTTCTCTCCTGTGTGTGACGTGAAATAACTCGTTTCTCGTCTTGTCGTGACCGTAGCGAGCCCAGCTGCAAGAGCAGGGTCTGACTCTGGAGGAGTGGCTTCCCTCAGCCTGGATCACAGACACCGCCCCGCGCAGATGCCCTTACATCCCCCAGATGGGAGACGAGGTACGACCCCTGTGACCCCTGTGACCCCTGTGACCCCTGTATGCGTTTACCTCCTGTCTGCGTCCACCACATACGGCTGTACACGGCTTAAGAACAGGAGAGTGAAGAGGTGTGCGCAGGAGGAGTCCGCTTACTGTACCTGAGTTTTACCCTCTTTAAAATAATACTATGCTTTTTCAGGTACTTACTATTGAACAATAACATAAGTAGCTCATAAGTTTACATTGTGTTCACTGTAAACCACAATGCTGATCTAAAACGGCTCAGTAATAGAAACAGGTCCATTGACGTCTTGCTTAAAAAAAAAAAAAAAAAAATGGCTAACCGTGGCATTTTAGAGCCCTACATTTGTCACTCTGAGTCTTCATTTTTCAAATAATCTCAACTAAGTGCAGGACGTAGTGTTGTCACAATACTAAAAATGCATTTATTTTGGGGATAATTGCGAGTTTGTGCAGCTTTTGTGTGAAAACAACGGGGTACGTATTTAGTCTTTTCTATTATTATTGTTATTACTGCTATTCACTACTACTAAAGTCTGACCAAATAGGTGTGAATATGTAAATGTCGATGTCTATTTTGCTCCTCCCAAAAAGTTTTGTTTTTGATATATTGCTAAACGTTCTGTGTCAAATGCTGCGTTTCTTTTCTTTTGCTTGTATTAAATTGGCTTAGACAAAAAAAAATACAAAATAAATACAAGCTCGATTTCGACTAGACCCTGGAACTATAATAAGATCTGACTGCATTGGGAGTGACATGTGACTTTGAGCCTTTTTAAAAATGTAACGCTCATGTTGTGAAAGTAGAGAGCCAAGAACAAGCAGTTTGACTACTCAGAAAATGCCTTGGCCACTAGTCAATCCGACTTGCGGACAAGTCCACATAATATTATAGATCCATAGAATAGACTCTTTTCAACACCACAATAATATAGATAAAATGCTCTTTTTATTGGGCAATAGACTTTCTTGTTTCCATGTGGTCTAATTTCTTGGTCTAAAACTGTCTAGGGCACAGTTTGTCCCTTTTTGATATCGATACGGACGAGTATATAGTTTTGATACTAGTTCTAGCATCAAGCCATATCTTATTTTTGATACTTTTGAGCACTCTATTTTTTGTCCTTCAACTGAATTTACTCAAACATGCAGGAATCATCAATCAAAATACAACTTCTCCCTCTTTAAATTGCTTGCTGCTGTCCAAACTTATTGCTCACTTTCCGAACACTTTCCAAACATCGTAATTTTTCACCGTGACTAGTTTATGAGCACTTTCTTTTTTACAACGGTCAGAGGCCAGACTGAAGTTTTGTCTAACAGCAAGTATAACACTTAACAGTTGATGATACAAAGGCTTCATAATTATATAACAACGGCTCACAGCGGTCTGATTTTGACATTTATGAGATCCATTTTTATGATATTCACCTTATTATTCACCTTACTGAGTGAATATCTGCGCTGGGGCAACGCTAACTTTACTTTTATTATGTGAAAAAGATCTGGTTCAGCACCTTTTTAATTAGTGTAGAGTGCAACGACTAAAACCATAAAACAAAACGGACAGGAAAAACGCCTTGTACCAGGTATTTTCTTTTACTTTTTTAATGTAGAAAATGTAGAGTTACAAAACGCCCGACGGCAACGATGTAATTTATCTGCAGTCCTTAAAAGGAGGAGGGAAACTGGGGCAAAAGGATTATATTCAGTGCAACAACCTTCACTCGTACTTCATTCATAACCCTCAGTCAGTCACTCAGATCTTCCTTATCCAACATATATTGCAGTGCAAATATTACAGCAGCCGCTTTGTGTTAATGACAGAATTATCCATAATATAGGTTGTTTACGGACTGAAAATGCAAGTACAAAGGTCTATATAAAAAGCCTATGACGGAGGTAAATTTTGTGTTTTGTTACAATTTTGTACACAAGGCAATACAAAGTATTTCACACAACAGGAAAAAAGGCATTAAAATCATAAAGACATGACAGAAATCACAAAACCTTAATTTCTATTCATTCAATTTAACAATTTGCTGACATGAATCATACATTTTGTCTATGTTTAGTGATCCGCCAGATGAAAAAACAAATCTTTTGGACACTCCAGAAGCTCTTTCCCCTATTTATTTGACATTGTCAGCGTGACAGGTGTATCCAGGATGGGCACATCGCTTTTTGATCGATTCTTTCCCATGTTTGACAGTCCCTAGACGTCAGCGCGCTGCTCTCCACACGTTTGTACAGAGCGTATGTATCTTTTACGCCGACTATCTCGTCGACGCCTCCACCTTATGTGTGGCGGTTTTGTATCTTTAACGATGGACCCGGTCTCGTCTGCCCCCTCCCTAGATTTTGCTTTTGCTAAACTAATTGTCACCAGACAAAACTCAACCAAAGTTTTTAGTGTTAAAACTCTCTCTTGATCACTCGGGTGCGCCAGGCTCTTCCTGGACTCTCCCCAGACACCTGCTATGCAGCTGCGCTAGGACACCGGCACAATGGGCTATTGTGTCGAGCGGAATTATTTACATGTTCAATTGTAATTGTGTCTAAACAGTAGTTTTTAGAATTTTAATGAATTTCTCCAAGGAAAGACCTTTATAATTTTAAGAAAAAGGTGCTATTTTCAGGCTATCCGTAAAATAGTTGAAGACATAAAAGAGAAGAGTGCAAAGAAAATCATTTCAGTCATATGCACAGCCAAAGAAAACAGATTTTAGCTTAGATTTGAACATTGCCAGAGTAGAGGCCTGTCTCACATCTACAGGAAAACTGTTCCAGATTTTAGTTGCATAAAACTGAAAAGCAGATTCCCCATGTTTAGTCCTGACTCTGGGCACCAGCAGGAGGCCGGTCCCTGAGGTCCTCAGAGTCCGAGATCGTTCATATGGCACTAACATGTCCGATATTAGTGTTTTATGGCAGTTGATCAACAAGGACGAGCTGAGTTAGTGTAATTCAAGTGTATTTACTGCGTTTCCATCGTGTCTTTGCAGGTTTACTACTTCAGACAAGGCCACGAAGCGTACGTAGAAATGGCGAAGCAAAAGAAGATTTTCAGCATCAACCCGAAGAAGCAGCCCTGGCACAAGATGGAGCTCAGGGTAAGGGTGTACACACACGTTGGCATTTCGTTTTCTCCCGCTCCACATATACTTAAATCCTCTGTGTGTGTGCGGTTTCTTGTGTGTTTTCAGGAGCAGGAGCTGATGAAGATCGTCGGGCTGAAGTATGAAGTCGGTTTACCCACACTGTGCTGCCTCAAGCTGGCCTTTCTGGACCCCGACACCGGCAAACTCACCGGAGGGTCCTTTTCTATGAAGTGAGCCGGTTAATTGTGCACAAAATCCACGCCCAGGAAGAAGGTTTAGTTTTGATTTACAGACAAATGAGTTGAAGGGTAACAGTCTTTCCAGTTTGTCGTTTGAATTCCAAAAGTCGTACTGTCCTCGTGTCCTTGGGTGAGACACTGTTAAATTAGTTAAACATTAAATTGAATTAAAATCACAATCTTACTTTTCCAGCCATTACAGATGTCCCGTATCTGTCTCGCTGCAGTGGCCGATAATCTAAAATATTTGATGATGCCAATAGTAAGATTTTAAGTAAAACCCACAAATTCACTTACATACTGTATTTATTGAGGATGTAAAACTGTTTGTTGCTTGATTGTGTAAACATGGGGCCATATTTATTGCCTAATTGTGCTTATTTTTAATTTGTATTAGTTGTTATTATTCTGTTTATGAGTGCAAATCGGATGCACAGAGGTCAAATTGGGAGACACACAGACTGGGGCAGTGTAGGAAAGATGCTGGTTTCAAATTTCTGCTACACTTTGATGCCGATATCTGGGGAGACTGATTTGAACCAATAAATCGCTCACTAAAAACTAGTCTTTATTGATATTGATGTTTTGGGAGATTTGCAAACTTAGATTAGAGATTATCAGGTACATCTTCTATAATTAAAACCATTAAAAACGACCCCAGTAAGAGAAAACATCTATTGTAAACTCCCAAACAAGGATAATAAAGTGATATTTCTGCACTTTTGTGATGATGTCATGGTCCGTTCACATTTTATTCAATACTTGAACCTCAATCGAGACATTTACACTCCTGACGCACTGTTAAAATATTGTCTGGATATCGTTATTGAGAGATGTATAAAAAATGTTGTCACTATTTCCCATGTTCTACCGGAGCGCCATAACTGAACCAATGAATTCAATGGATAAAACGGAAGAAATACTGACAGCTCAAGCCATGAAACGTCTGTAAAAACCTGTTTGACAACATGAATTCCTTGTCTTGTCTCTTGTTGCAGATACCACGACATGCCCGACGTGATCGACTTCCTGGTTTTGCGAGAGCAGTTTGAAAACGCTCGGCGGCGGCAGTGGAGCATCGGTCAGTGTGGGATCGTTTTTCTTCCGTTTACAGCAGCCCACAACGGCGCGTCGAACGGGACGGCGACGGGTTTATTTTGTTGTGTTTTGTTGTTGCAGGAGACAGATTTCGGTCGGTGATTGATGACGCCTGGTGGTTTGGGACCATCGAGAGCCAGGAGCCGTACCAGCCGCAGTATCCCGACAGTCTGTTCCTCTGCTACAGTGTTTGGTATGAGCGAGTGTTGTCACGATGCGAACAGAACTAAAACATAACTTTATTCCCACACTAAAGGAAAGGAGATTCGATACCACAATGATAACAAAAAACACACTTTTTTTATACAATAGGCTGTAATTTTCAACACAAAATAATAATAAAAGCTAATAAAACTCAAACATTTAGGAAAAAGTCAAATTTGATCCTGTTTGTCATGCAGGTTTCAACACAACAATTGTCATTTGTCGACAATTTTTTTTTTATCTTTTTCATTTTTATTTTAATAGTGTTCTGGACTTAAGAGACTCAAAAACACAAATAAAACCACCTTTTTATAACAAAGACAGTTTTAGTGTTTCATCAAATTATACTTTATTAATACATTTTCTCTCTAGAATCCTTCAGAAACCTTATTTCTATAAAAAGAATTGTTTGGCAAGTCGACTAATCTAAATAATTATTGCTGACCAGTTTCAGTGTTTATTAGTTCTGACTTCCAATACTTTTGACAACCCCAATTAGAGCTTCTTCATCGGCCCGTCACTCACTTTTGTTATAATTGAAGATGTTTTACAGGTTTCATGTGATTTGACCCATGAAAATATAAAATTGTGACATAAAAGAGCTGGACATGAATAAAATATGATATCACACTTATTTAATTTATTTAGCTCCATCTCCAAAATATGTGGTTTATGTTTTGGTTCGTCATCTACATTTAAAGGGGCTTAAAGAAAATCTACTGGTAAGGGAGGGGTCCATCATCTTTTTGTCTTCATGGAGATGTTATTGCTTTGCCTGAAGTGTTCCACATTATGGCATTAAACTGCTCTACATTGCATTTATTAAATGACAGTTATTGTTTTGTTTTTGTGTTGTTGTTTTTTTTTGTTGTGGCTAAAAACGGTCCCCAAAAAAGGTCGCCTCTCCACAGTTCTGACCTTTATTAACTTGGAAATGGATACGTTTAATCCCATACTGTGGAGCATTTCTAGACAAAGGGTTAACGTTTTCATGGAGACAAACATCTGAAAAGTGCATTTTTAAAATCTGCTATTGTTGCTTCAAAAGTTCACAAACAAGTCAAAGTTCTTTTGCCTTTTCAGATTGATCGTTTGTGTCATAAATTATGCAGTGTACATTTCGCTCAATAAAGTACAATTTGATGAATATAATAATAGCTTGAGCCTTGATTTTCATCCACGCTGTCAAACGTGCTGTTCAGTGAGTCGCATTTGAGAGTTTAATTGTCTCTAACACAAGATCGAGGATGTTTCCACAAAGCTCTTTGACGAAATGTTTGGCCCATGATTTCAAGGCATTTAAATCCGGCACAAGAAGGTCACCAAAACAGAGAGAATGTGATACTGCCATGAGTCATAACGGTTATATTATCTCCTCCTTGTCAGCTGGGACAACGGCGACACGGAGAGGATGAGCCCGTGGGACATGGAGCCGGTCCCTGACGATGGTGAGTCTTTACAAACACACACTTGGATGCATAAACTATTTGAACAATGAATTGTGGGGTATGTGCAGATAGTGAGTTGTCTGATAGTGAGCTGTGAGTGAATGGCCTTTTCACTCCTTGGTGCTCGGTCCCTGGTTTAATGCAAAGTGGTTTTAGCTGTAGGATCTGGTAAAGCTTGATTTACATAACCTGGGCTGAATTAAACATCTTGCAGGCCAGTCCTCTACTCCAGTCGTCTACGTAGTATTTCTGAAGATATTTGTGACATTTTCTGACGGCACTGGAATAACTTCCAAAAGGCTATTATTTTCTCTGTTGTCCCTGGACTAGTGCAGCGACAACTTGATACAACAAACTTTTCCATCTGTTCTTCCTCGTCCACAAGCCCTCAAAGCTTTCAAGAGCACGGACTTTGTGTCTGAGCCTAAAATATAACACCGGGACAGTGGGAAATTAGGCTTGTTAAAACTGTCTGCAAGTAGGCTAACGTTTTTAGCATAGCCGTGCATTAGCCAGCTGCTAACTACCTGAAACTCAACTCAGTCTCAGTCTGGAGTGATTTCTGTAAGTCCACTGGTCCCTCCTGACCACAGTAATATATTTCTGGACAAACAGGGTCTTTGGGTATGTTACAGTAGAGAAATCCTTTGTTTTGAGACTTTTTGTTGGCATGACCCACAGTGAACATGCGGCTTTCATCCTCAAGATGGCAGTAGCATCGAGTGTGTTATTACAGAAAAGGTCAAATATTTTTGTCTGAATAGTTATTGGTTCATAATAATAGTTGGACAGACAATTTGATAAGACTAAGGCAGAAAAGCAGTAAGGTGAGGACAAATCTGGGGCTTTACTCTGTAAACTTCACATTCTTTATTCTAAAATGGTTTGAGTTAACTTTCACATCATGTATATAATTATTTTGTAATCAGAAAGTAAAGGTCCACAGTTAAAGGTAGTGTGTGTGTTACTTTTTCAGCCTCTTTCCCTGACGAGCTGGGCCTGAGTGTCCCGCTGACGGCGGAGGAGCACCGGGAGCTGCTGTACATCCCGGTGGAGGGCGAGTGGGGCTGCAGACCCAGAGCTGAGGAGTGCGACCGCATCATTAAAGCCATCGACCAGCTCTGCACTCTGGGTATGAACACGGGGCATATTCACATTTAATTTGCTGCTCATTTGCATATTTATAAGTGGTTAACTCAATGTTCATTAGTATTTGTTCAACACAGTTTTTTCGGTTGGGAAAGTCCTGCTGTTGTGATTTTGGGCTTTATAAAATTGAATTGAATTATTAAGGTGTTATTCTGTATATCTGTATTCTGCTGCTTATTAGACCTTTATTAACACTTTCCTTTCTATAAACTCCTTATTACGGCTTGTTATTAAGATATTGGGACATTTCTGTACACAGATTATAATGCTGAAACTAAATTTAATGTGGTAAAACGATATCCTTATTACCAAAAGTATATAAGGATTGTACTAATTAACATAAAATGAACCGCTCGTATGCATTATTTGTTACATTTTTATGTTCTTACTGAAACAAATAAGGATGGTTATTAATAAGGTTCATGAACACAGACTTCTTAAAGATGCACCTGCTTGTTCCCATGGAGATGTGTCTGCTTTACCTGGAACGTTGCACAGTACGCCATTAAACTTTCACATCCGCCATTTATTAAATTACACATGCTTTTAATTCAACGACTGCGAGCGCCTCTCCACAGATCCGCCCTCTAACTTGCTCCGGTGGCATCATCTGTTTAATGCCGAACTATGGAACATTCTCACCACAGAGACAAGCAGTTGGCGGACCCTCAACCAGAAATAGTCGCACGGTGCCTTCAAATGAACTGTATCTTAACATTTAACACAAATAATCCACTTTTTTTTTTTATTCTCGTCCAAACTACACGACTTTTCTATTAAAACGCACAAATCGATCATGGACCGTTTGAGATGATTAGATCACAATTTGATGAACATTTTATAAATTGTGCGGGCTCTCGAGCCACCGTTATTGTTGTTCCACTCTGGGTGAATCAAACTGAAGTCACTGGTTTCCTGTACAACACTCTGACTCACTGCTCTTGTTATGATACAGAAAACGCACCAATCCAACTTGATTTATAACACACTTTTGCTCACAACGTAATGATATAAAAGCAACAGTGTCAGTGGTATGCTGGTTTCTTCTTGGAGAAAGCCGTGGTTTAGGTACATCTGCTTTAGACCTGCTTTAATCCTGGTTCAGAACTATTTTAGCCCTGAAATACCAGTGGATAAATTAAGGTTGTCACAATTTAGATGCGTATAAATACTAAAACAGTGCGATTTCTTCAGTATTGATACTTTGTTTTAGTATAATCTTGATCTTAAACAGATCTAATATAAGACCACATGGTAACGTTAATGAGATCAGATGAAAAAGAAGCAGTTTTTGTCATCTTTATGGTGTCAAAATTGTTATTGAGCTTTTTTCTCAATAACAAAATCGAGTTTGAAATGTTTAGCTTGAGTTGAGCAGTTTTGACCTGGTTTTGTTCTTGTTTGGTCCACATTTAGTGGCTCATCTTGGAAAGACCATTTCATCATTACATCATTATTAAGCCACATTTTAAAAAAAAAAAAAAAAAAAAAAAAAAAAAGGTTTTAACGTTCGTGCCGAAAGACTGAGCTGCAGACGTCAGAGATGGAGGCGCTGGTGTGAATTCCTCTTAAATATGATGTCATTGTCACAACAAATTCAGACTGCTATCTGCAATATGCTGTAACTGTGAAAACTGTACGGGCTGGAGCTCCCTCTAGTGACAGAAGAGAGTGAAAGAGTAAATAATAGTCTTTTTTTTTTAAAGTCTCCCATTACGCCCACGCATTCAGCCTCATTAGCTCTGAGTTACTGATGCACATGAAACGCTGTAGCTGCAGAGATTTAAGTGAAGGTATGACATCAAATGGAAGCAAGTTATAATATTCCTTTATCTAAAAGTAAAACTGAATGCATCAAATATGTATTTCCTTATTATCATATAATAAATCTATATAATAATTTGTATGTCATTTAGAAATTTAGTGTAGTTAAATAGTAAACCAGACTTCAACACAAATTATATATTGTAGAGGTGTAGGATTCAGTTTAATTAAGTTTTATAACTGTTGCTGTTGTTGGGTACTAGGATTCACTGAAATACAAGTCTACATTAAATAAAGAAACAAATATAATATGTCAGGGTCCCGTGGTCCTCAAAAGCTGATAGGCCCCCTCGTCTCTGTTCACTGACGTATTTGCCCGTTTATGAATCTCAATGGCTTCCTCAATCCAACGTTCGCGTTTTTTATCCACCATCACAATTATTTTAGCTTTTTCCTAGTCCATGTCCACCGCACTGGTCTGCTTGAAAGAAAATCTGTCTTATAAATATCCTACTTTATATTATATTTAACATGTTTCTGTCCTTGTTCCTTGTCGAGATTATTAGGTTAATCGATAATCGTAAACACAAAAAATAATAATCTTGTCATTTTTAGAACCAAAATTAAGTCTTTTTTGTTCAATCTATTGTCCAAAAAATAAACTTAAATGTAAATACATTTTTGTATTAGGCTGTTTTTGTCAAATTTTACTTTAACTTTCTGAAAGACAAAATAAATTGGTTAAGATGGTCACAAACCAAAATTCATAATAATCGTTAAATCGTGATGTTTTCTCACAATAATCCTAACTTTTTAACTTGATATGGTGACATCCCTATTGCGCTGTTACTGTGCAGATGTGGCGGCTCCGTTCGCCTTCCCCGTGGACCTGCAGGCGTACCCCACCTACTGCACAGTGGTGGCGTACGTCACCGACCTCAGCACGATTCGCCAAAGGCTCGTCAACCGCTTCTACAGGTAAGCCTCCGTCGTGTCGTTACGTGATGGTAACGTTTAGTTTCTGAACGGGAAAGTGAAGTCCTGTTGTGGTTCAGGCGGCTGTCGTCTCTGATGTGGGAGGTGCGCTACATCGAACACAACGCCCAAACCTTCAACGAGCCAGGCGCGTTTATTGTGACCACTGCGAAGTTTGTCTCGGACCTCATGCTTCAGTTTATCAAGTAAGTGAAATAACATTTAAAACTTCAATCAGCTCAAAGGACAGTTGGCTGCATTTTGAGCACCCAACTGGAAATTCTGCCATCACAACTTAGTTTATTTGGTTCAAGACAGTGTTGGACATAAATTCATTTGTTGTCCCGTTTACGTCAGTGTGCCCAGTCGCTGGAGGAAAGATGCTGAATTGTCTGGTCCCAGGACACAAAATACAGTCTATAACGCGTCATATTGGAGCAGTGGGTGAAAAATATTGTCCACGGGTTTGTAAAATTGTTTAGTGCGTGAGAGCGAAAAGGGTTCCTTTCACAAATGCAGTAGAACAGCCATTGGGTTGGTTGTCTTCATTCGTACCCTGGGTTAAATTGGTGCTGGCGTTGGGTGTTTTTTTGACACTTTTGGGTAGGTTTGGGCACTGAAGCCTGGCAGCGGAGGGCATATTCTGGCAAGGGGAAAAGCTTGTTCTAATTCAATGGGAAGCACAAAGTTTTTCTGTCCTTGAAGACGTTTCCTGGCGGATTATGTGCGTTTCAAACAAATTCAGGCCGAGTCGTAATTTATGCTAGGCAGTTGGCGCTAGTTTTGGGCCGTTGTACCAAATATAGACACAAAGACATGAAATTAAATGAATTGGTTCAATATAATTCCCAAAGTCCACATTTGCTCTTATTGAACACATTATATGAATGGTTCCTTTCTGGCTATGGAGGTGTTCAAACCTTTCGTTAGTTAGTGGGCGTTTCCTCATGAGCCGCCATCTTACTTACGTCCTGTTTTTTTTTTGTTCTTCGTAAACTCAAACTGATCTCTGCATTTCTCTCCTCTTCAGAGACCAAAGTTTGACAAACCTCATGCCTCTTTACAAAACAATGAAGAAGGCGACTTTCTCTGACACTGAAGACTCGGTACGTTCACAGTCGAAAACATTGATAACCACATTATTTACGTGCGCAAAATCATTACATCCATCTTGTTTTCAGGAGGAGGAGGAGGAAGATGAAGACACTAATGCGCCGGGAACATCCACAAGAAACCGGGTAACAATCAAAACACTGTTAGAAAGTAACTAAATATATACTATGTAGTAGGGCTGCAGCTAACGCCCATTTATATTGTACTTTAAGACGTTTTAAATACATTATCAACCAGGTAAATGCTGAAATATTCTGACTGAAAACTTCTAGATGGAGAATATTTACATATTAAGTGTGTTATAGAACAAAATCAGAAATTATTTATGTTTTTTTAGATTTTGATTAAGTAATGCCACCGTTCTTAAATGTCTTTTGTATGTGTTTTAGAGTCTGCATAGTCCAGATAATGATTACGGTTTATTTTTATCATCGACTAGTTAGAATTAGTCGTCGCAGAACTACAATGTGGTTGCACAAACAGCATTTAAAGCAGTGCTAGAAGTGGTGGTTGTAATTATTTTCTGTTCTCGTCCATCCAAAGGGTCGTCGGGCCACGCAAAGACAACTGCGAAACCGGAACCCCTCGTACGACCCGCACTCGTGGAAGAGCCGCTGTAAAGAGCTGCTGGACCTCATCTTTCAGTGTGAAGATTCAGAGCCGTTCAGAGAGCCAGTGGACCTGCAGGAGTACCCGGTAAAACGCTGCACACACACACGCATCTCCTGAAGACAAAGTCGAACTCTGTAAACAAGAGAAAACTGCAGTCAATCGTTTATTATATGGATGAACGTTGGTGCTTGGAGACACGAAGGAACTGTAACCGGTGCTTCCTATGTATTTAGTATGATTTAGTATAACTTTCATATACATTGTCAAGCTGGTTTGTTACTATATGGTAGAGAATTGGACTGTGAGATTGTATAAAAGTGTTCTCTATCGATGGAAACTGTATGACAGATTTGTTCAAGGTGGCCAACAAACGCTAGTGATGTTTAAGGCTGCAAAACATAATCGTTGACTATTTTAATCATGTTTTCTGGACAGTATTTCTGAACTCTTCCTGGTTACAGTTATGCTTTAACAGATGATGTTCTTTTGTTTTTTTAGGACTACCTGGAAATTGTAGACTCACCAATGGACTTTGGCACGGTCCTTAACACACTGAAGGAGGGGAAGTACCAGTCTCCCATCGAACTGTGCAAAGATGTGCGGCAGATCTTCAGCAACTCAAAAGCCTACACTCCCAGCAAGAAATCCAGGGTAAGTTACTGAAAAAAAAACAACACACATTTATATCTTTTGTACTAATCAGTCTGTTGTCTCTCCAGATTTACAGCATGAGTTTGAGGCTGTCGGCGCTGTTCGAGGAGCACATCAGTCCCATTCTGGCAGATTATAAAGCCATCCACGGTTTGACGGATCGACTGACGAGACAGGGCTCTGACCGCCAAACCAGGCACACCACCGACCGGCAAACGCGACACGCCATGAAGAGGAGACGCAGGAGGAGCGACTCCGCCAGCAGCACGGCCTCCAGGTACAGTGCGCTCTGGGAATTTAAGGGTGCTTAAGGGAGTTTAAGGGGGCACATGTGATTCTTTTGGTGGAGGGTTGTTGTACTCATGGGCAAGATATTACTACTAATGCTGGAGTAAATGTGAGGGATGTTACCATACCACATTTCACTCCCATTATTTATTGTTTTATTTCTTTATTTGGATCCTAATAATCCATTGACAGCTACTCTTCCAAGGGTCCTATTCAAAGTTTTTCTTCTTTGTCTTCATCTTCTTCTTCTTCTTGTCTTCTTCTTCTCCTCATCTTCGTCTTCTTCGTCTTCGTCTTCGTCTTGGTCTTAGACTTCTTCTTCAAAAGTGGTTTAAAAGTAGTTTTTGTAAAAGCTTCGGAACATTATGAGTTTATAATGAATCAGAATTAGATTTGTTGGAAGTTCTTACACCAGACTTATATTTCACATACATTTTCTTACTGAATGTTTGCATTCTTTTGCAGCATGATTCAAAAAGTGATTTATATTCAAATAAAATATATTCACTTAAATCATGATGTTTCTTCATGAATGTATTAAAGTCAAATTAGTTTTGCCCCAGTACAGATCTGTAGTAAAAGCAGCTCTTAAGGTCAAAAAAAGAAATTTTTATTGTCCATGAAACAGGAAGTGCAGGAATGCAGTATTGAGAGTGAGGAAGAGTTTGGAGCTGCTGCAAACAATTTAAAATGAACTGTTTCTGTTTTTCACATGTAAAACGGGTACAGCGCCTGATTTATTGTAAACTTGGTGTTTGTTGCCCTCGCTGTACGTAACCACACTAACTGTTCATAAATCTGTCTTCAGTCCGGAGAGGAAGAGACGCGTGTCGACCAGAGTCATCGCCAAACGAGAGCCGTCGCCCCCACACACCAGACCCCCCTTTTTGAGACAGAACATCCCGTCAAAACAGCCCCCCGTGCTGGTGAACGGGAAAACAGACACTCAGACTCCAGGACGGACACGCAGCTCTGCACGGCATCCGGCTCACTCCCCACCGCCCTCCGCAAACACCAGCAGCTCACAAAGCACTCCAGGTGATGAGAAGGCCTACTGCACTGTTTATAGTGATCATTGTTGCAATTTGTATTATGAAATCAAATTAAATTCACATTTTGTTCATGATTATAAACATTTAAAAGAGAAAACCGAAGTATTAGCAAGTAAATATATACGAGAATCCCATGCATTTTACTTTTCTAAACTGCTGTTTTTACATAATCAGACCAAATATCATGTTTTGGCCTGTCATGATAATTACTATATTGACTTTTTGTTCAATAAATATTACCTGTAACCTTATTTTTTTGCATAAGTGGGGAGACTTTTGTTATTTTATTGTAGTGCAACAAGATTTGAGCTGTAGAGGGTCAAATACGTATCTTGTATGACACCAAATAAGTTTAATTCTACTTTTTATTTATTGCAGTTCATGTTTTGTAACAATATTTTACATTTAGAAAAGTATTTACTGGGATTATCTGGCTTAAAGTTCTTGTGTATGTACCGTATGTCTGTGGCAAAAATAAGTTACAATATTATCGTTCATTTTGATACTTTTCTCAAGCAATATATCTCATATACAGGTCTTATTATGCTGTTGCAGAGGAGATTGTGTGATTGAAATATTCGCAACTTTTGGGATTTGTAAATAATGATGGTGTACATTAAAACAAAATCAAGAGAGCCTATTTTCCCTAAAACGCCTGACTAAAATGAGCTTCAACCCTTTGTAGTATAAACAATTGGCTAGAGTTTTTGTGAAGCTGAGACTCTTTAGTTTTGGACTCGGATGTCTGATTTACTCTGATTATAAGTGGAAACAAACAAACGCTGCACAGAGGAAGATCAGATTTTAAATTCCGTAGAGCTGGTGTTGGAGGAAGTCCTCTTTCAAAACTGAAGCTAATTTAACTAAAATCTAGATTTAGGGACTTGTAATAAAGTTTAAAAGTCCAGGTGGAATATAAAAGTATGTTAAAAAAAATAATAAATAAATAAAAAAAAGTCCTATTAAATTTGGTTGAATTTAGGGTTTTTTATTTGTTGTTTTGAAGAACAAACTGAGCCTGATCCATCCCAGAGCGGTTGATTTGACTGAAAATAAGTGGGCCGTCCTCCTTTTAAATGTCGCAGCTCTAGTAGCGGCTCTGATACTTCAGTTTTATTGCATAGTTTTATTTGGTGTGTGTGTTTTCAGAGTTCACGCGGTCGACTCGCGCTCACAGCTCCGTGTCGTTGTCAACACCAACGGCGAACGACAGAGTCACACCGTCTCCGGCCGCTGAGAACAGTGGAGGAAGCACACGCCGCAAACTCAGGACCCCCGTGCGCCACACTGCTGGTACAAACATGACAAATGGAGGAATTGGCTCATGCATTGATGAACAAAAAAGAA
Source organism: Chaenogobius annularis (assembly GCA_015082035.1). Taxonomy (NCBI): domain Eukaryota; kingdom Metazoa; phylum Chordata; class Actinopteri; order Gobiiformes; family Gobiidae; genus Chaenogobius; species Chaenogobius annularis. Next base: position 971,692 of record BJKM01000114.1, read on the forward strand.
ATAGTTTAATTGAATGGGTTAGAATGCAAACAAGGGCTGCACAATATATTGCAAAAGTAAATATATTGCAATATTGGCTAACGCAATTATCGATGTATAAATACTAAACAGAACACCAATGTTCTCCATCTGACAGAACTGTATTTTTTCATTTTCCATGAAAACGTTGAAAAACGTTGATTTTACACATTCAGTCTTTGAAAATGTATAAATAAGACAGACTGGATCAAATGGGACGTACAAAATATATTCAAATATTGCATTATTATTGATATCACAGCACTTTACAGCTATATCACAATCATTTCCATTTCCAATATAGTGCAGCCCTAGAGCAAACTGGGTCTGATTTACTATGTACGTCAGCAGTTTGTAAACATTGTGATGAACGACCATTACCAAAGTGGCATTATTGACTGAAGACAAATTATAGACTTGATTTATTCTTGAAAACAGCTGCCTTTCTTCATAAACACCAACAAGAAAGCAAAAACAAGCCCACATTAAGGCCTTTGCTAACACTTTTGTAATGTGTTTCTGCTGCAGTAACTCCTGCGTCCACTCCCAGCACAGTTCACCTGAATGGCCACAACAGTCATGTGCCTCTGGGCGTGGGGAGGCGGAGTCGCAGGACAGGGGCGGAGCCTCCTCTGAGCCCTCCAGAAGACACCTCTACGAGTCCAGAGAGCCCACCCAGAACCCGCGGAAGACCTGCCCTTTCAGCCAAGAAGAAAAGCAAAACCAGACAGGAGATGGACGAAGAGCTCAGCCAATCAACCGGCGACGAGGGCGGGGCGTCCTCTGCCATGTCCGATTCCGGATTGTCATCACTGCGGCGACGAGGAAGACCCAAATTAACATCTACTGAGGACACGCCCCCTCCAAAAGAGTCCCAAACGGAGCCTTTACGGAGGAGCAGCCGGCATGCCGCGGAGGAGACCACGCCCCCTTCTCAAGCGGTACCACAGCGGACCAATCGGAAAGAGCCTCCGGGTGAGAGTCCGGATGACGGGGCGGAGGGGACGATGCGCACGCGTAACCAGGGGCGACGTTCGGCCTGGTACATGGAGGAGGACTCGGAGGAGGAGCAGAGGCAGCTGCTTTTTGAAGACTCGTCCATCACGTTTGGCACGTCGTCAAAGGGCCGCGTGAGGAAGCTGACGGAGAAGGCCAAGGCCAATCTGATCGGCTGGTAAGACACTTTTATCAATGAACCAAACGGAAAATGGTTCGTGGCAGTGAAGAAAGGCATATGTGTGAAGTGTGTGACTCCTTCTATATTATTGGTCCATGTTGGATCTTCACAGAATGGAGTTTATGTCCAGAACCCATCACTTTATATGACTTTAAACATCTGGTGGAAACAGCACTATCAAACATGGAGGAGAGCCTGGTGGATGTACTGTAGAAGAACTGCTAGACAGGTCAAAGTGGTCTGCAACAGAAGAGTTTTTCAGTGTCCCTGCGGAGCTCATGTTTGGTCTTTGATGGACTACAGACCACTGGCCTGGAAACATCTTTTTTACCCCTCTCTGCTTTTGTAAGGTTTGTACATGTGTCTGGCTGTCTCACTAAAACCTAAACGTGTCCGTGTGCTACAAACCAAAAGGTGTACCTCTGCAGGTACTGTAGATACAAGTTCTGTTTACTATTGGAGTGAGAGGTTTCTGCATGTTCAACAGGAAGTTCTATTGTTTTAACCCCTTTTACTGTGAGTGGAAGAAGACATAGTTATTATACATTTGAAAACATCCATGGACATTCTGACACTGTAAAATGTAAGGTAAAAAAATAAGTGATTTGCAAAATCTAAGAATAGAACTGTGATTCTTGCACTCTTTAAAATTGTATTTTACCAGACGAAATATTAAGATCATTTTTATTTACAATGTTGGCCTCGGCAATATTGACTAAACTTAATATCGCCATGGTTTCCTTATTCCATATTCAGATCACTTTATATCAATCTAACACAAATGTTCAAACACACAAATGTAAATAAAGGTTAATAAAAATAAACAACGTATTTAATTGTATTAGTTGAGGTCAAATTAATCATTATTTTATTATAAATGATGCATTCAATATTCAAATTTTGTTTATCTTAGAGATCCTATGTCATGCTATTTTTTCCGTTTCATAGTCGACCCTAATGGCATAGTTGATGATAATAATGATAATAAGGATAATGATAATAATAATAGTAATAGTAATAGTAATAGTTATAAAATATCACCCATATCTTGGACTCCGCTCCTCTACCCGGAAATGCAAACGGCTTAGTTTGAGATTCGCCCCCACCCTCACGAAGAGCGATCCGCCTCCCCCGCCCAGCGCGTGACGTAGTCTCAGCGTGAGCGTGCACCTAGAGTGAAGGCCGAGGCGTGCGCCGGTCAGCGCCGGTCAGCGCCGGTACACACTGGCTCATCCTGGTGAGTAGCCCCCATTCGTCTGCTCATCCGAAGTGAAGGATAGAGACTATTCTCTTGCTAAACACTGCAGGAATCAATCAAAAAACCACTTTGGGCACATATATGAGGTACGAATAGCACTGTAAGAAGGTTAAAAGCTCTGAAAAGTCGATTTTGTATGATATAGGACCTTTTAAACAACATTGAAAATATTTCCTCTTGTAAAAGCCAACATGGGAACATTATATAAGTATATATAAGTATTGTCATTAAATGTGGTCTAAAATTTGATTATTATAATATTATATTAATTAATATTATGTTATAATCATCTTATCTGGTATGAATAGTCCTTTTATTGTTTTATATTGCTTTTATTATCTGGTGTAGTGACGGATGGTTTTAAAACTTATATCAGTTTAAATAGAGAAGTTCATTCACAGTGCTCTAGGGGGCAGTGGGTTTTGGAGGTTTTGCAGATCATTGTTTATCGCACAATTACAGTGTCGTAATGTTTATGAAAACTAAATGATTATATTTCAGCGCGTCCGTCATTAGCAACACCTTGTGCCTTTTGTGAGTGCGTTCTGCAAAGTACATGTGCCTGTCTGGGTGTGCGTGTTTTTATAACTGTGTGTACAAACCAGTTTTAAAGGTTCACTGCGTGACTTTTCTGGACATACTGGAGATGTCATTGCCTTGCCTGGAAAGTGTCTTACTATGGTGTTAAACGATTCAGCATTTATTCAATTTGCAGTCTGTATTGCTAGAAAATACATGACTCGAGCGAGGTTTTTCTTCAGAATTTACTGTCATTTGTCCACCTGCTGATTCAACGGAAACGGGCTCATTTTAAGGACACATGTTATACAGCTTAGCTGCATGGTTTAGCTTTAAACCATGTTATAACATTGTTCCCTCATCAAAAAAAACATTCCTGGAGTTTTTTTTTTTTTTTTTTTAATTTACACTTAATTAATTCCTGTTTATGAGCTCCTCTTCTCTGCTCCTTCTCTGAGCCTCACAAAAACACTCAAATATAATTTTTGTATTATGTTATTAATAATATTATTATTATTATTATTATTATTAATAATAATAATAATAATAATAATAATAATAATAATAATAATAATAATAATAATAATAATAATAATAATAATAATATTTATTATTATTATTATCAGTTTTAAATGTCCAAAGGCGTCCTCTGCGACGTCAGATTGTGGCATGTCATCCTTGGAGATCTACCGCACTGGTTTTAGGTCCATAAATTCATCATTTCTGCTTCAAATCGAGGTCATTACAACCAATCGTGATGAGGGAACGCCTGACTGGTCGAAAGTAATGTGTTTTCTGTACATATGTTATTTAGAATTCTAAACATGAGATGCCACAGCAAAAAAACTCAAGGCAAAGCAATAACATCTCCATGGCGTAACCACAAAAGTCACGCGTGCACCTTTGACTTTAAGCGTATCAACAGTGGCATAGACTTGATCATTGTGAAATCTCTTTTAAGAAATTACTTTAAAAATTCAGTTTTTGTTGTACTTCCACACCAATCCTGTCATAAATAACGCAGTACATAAACTTTAGGTACAGGTTTGGAGCTTTGGGTAACTTAGCTTTTGAAATGCACTTAACCACAATTATTCTGTTATCGATAACAGATCGTCCTACACAGTCGCGCATCGCATGTTCTAGCACTTTCTCATCCCGGGCGTTTGGAAACAACACAATCAGCTTTCCGACTGCGTGCCTTGGCTGCGTTTCGACTCCTCCATTTCTCTTTTTTTGCGGCTCGTGTTTTCAGTAAAAAAAAAACACTGGACAGTTGACCCAAAAATACAAGTATCGACGGTAAATGGGTGAAAGATGCAATTGACAAAGTTGGCACGTTTCCACTACACATAACATTTACGAAGGACGGTCTGATATGTTGTTGTTTATTCAACCGATATTGATGGCCGATATTTGTCTCGTTGCTTTGGCCGATAACCGATACGTGCCGATACTAATAAATAAAGAAATGTTAAGCTGTTCATGGGTTTCAGCTTCCTGTTCCCATTACATGCAACGTTTGAGGACTTTTTCCTCATTCAAAAGATATAAAATTGGGTTTTAGGGCAACAGTCCCAATTCGTCGTCATTCTGAAACCCATGGATAGTAAAGTTCACAAATGAACTTATAAATGTCTGGGATGTTTCCATGTTCCATTTTAAATCTGAAAGAAATGGAAACGGCACATCGTTGAGACTGGGGAAGCTGAGAAAAAAATATTAGGTCCAAATATTGGCTACATTTTCGATATTGGACTGATACCAATAACTGGGAACACCCTCCAATATCACTATCTGCAACTTTTATCAATGGGAACCAGAGTATTTCTTCACACATGATCACGTTTGTGTTATTCCTGGATGTCCGATCGATGTCGATGTTCCGTAATCTGCGTCGTCGAGGCCAAATTCTGTCCTGAGGCACTGAACTTGGAGGATTTTGAATGTTTTTATTGTTTATGTCAAACCTTTTTTGTCTGTGAAAAGTACATATACCTGTTTTTGTGAATCTGCCATAAAGGACAACGTCTGTGTTTAGATTTTCCATTGGGATCTTGTTCACGTTGCACACTTCTGTTTTTAACATTTCATATATATATATTTATATATATATATACATACATATACATAGTGGTCAACGGCAACAGAAGGAATGTTTTGTCTTTGCTTTATCATGGAAAACAAATTATATACGACATTTAAACACTATTAGAATATAGGCGGAAATCTAGGCAATATCTGAGCTTCAAAAAAAAGTAGGAACACATCAGCACAAGAACTTTTATTAATATATGAACCGATGTAAAATTATATACACCAAAACTACCTTTGGCAAAAAAATACAAATGAAAATAGTCAAACATATACAGAGATCAAATGTATTTATGATTTTCTTTTTCATATCAGTTGAAATGTTGAGTTGGTTCCTGCGTTTTCAAAGGTTTCAAACAGCGGTCCATTCAAAGACATCGTGTTGTGTTTACGTGATTAATAAAAATTTGTCTGGGCTGTGCCAAAGCGTGGTCGAGTTTGAGCGGGGAGGGAGGGGCGGGGGCCGGGGTTTTAGTCGTGGGGGCGAAGAGATTGGGGCGAATTGGCGGGGGACGGGGGGAACAGCTGCACGGTGGGTTTGAGCTTGTGTTTGGTTCGTTTGGATACTTTTATAAACTGTACAATAATGCGAAAAGAAGCTTTGTGCTAGAATGTGTAGGGTGTCCTGCTGTCCAGTTAGTTCATACCAATATTTTAAATAAAATGTTGTGTTTTCATATTTGCGTGTGCTCTTGCTTGTTTGATGATCGAAGTCGTATTTTTGATGATTTTAATCGTTATCTGGACTGTACAGACTCTCAATCACAAACCGAAAGAGCTTTTTGAACTAAGACAGGCATTGTTAAATTAAAATGACAAAAATGGATAAACTATTTCAAGTTTTCATAAATAATAGACTTTATTCAATCTTGAAGCTTCAAGTCATCACATTTGGTGCAATGGAAGTAATTGTTTGACTAGTCCTGTGTTTTTCAGCCTTTTTTGAGTCTTGGCACACTTTTTTTCTGTTGAAACGATTCTGCGACGCACACGACCAACTACAGTATTATGTTCAAGACGCTCCAAAACGATGAATTATTCTGATAAATTCATGTGTGAAACCATTAGCTCAAAATGTTCAAGGCAAAAACTCAAGGAGCTCTCGTGTTCCCCGGCAAACTGGCTGAATAAATAAATCACGACTAAATTCGACTAAAATAACTGTTAGTGGCAGTCTGACCACCACAACCCGAACACTGACCACCGAACCCAAACACTGACCACCGAACCCGAACACTGACCACCGAACCCGAACACTGACCACCGAACCCACAGCCTGAACTGCGACGCTCTCAAAAGAAGAAAAAGGATTTATCTGGATTGTTTAGACTCAGAGGTGGGTAATAGTACTCTGTTACATTTACTTGAGTAGTTTCGCACACTATACTTTTACTGCTTTTACTACTTGAGTAATATTTAGTGCGAAATGAACTTAATATGAACAACATAAGATTTGAACATTTGCACATTTTACCCTCAGACAGGGTTTATTGCCATTTTTGTGTCTATTAGGGCCATTTTAACACGCTCCAGAATCTTTACATTATTTATTTTCTTCTCAGTTCATTTTATATTAAGTCATAAATGACGTTTTAAATGTAATTTACGTCCATTATTAATGCATAATGATACTGTGTGTGTGTGTGTGTGGTGTACGCGCGTGTGCGCATGTATGTATGTATGTGTATATATGTATATGTACATATATACATACATACATACATACACACATATGTATGTATATATATATATGTGTATATATATACACACACACACACACACACACACACACACACACACGTATGTATGTGCATATATACACAATAAAATATAACCAACTTTAGGTCTTCAGAGAGTGCTGCAGCTCAGAGCTCTGACTTTTCAGATGTACATATGTAAAGTGTGTAACAGCGTCCTCTGGTGTTGCCTCAGTGTAAGTGCACCATCAGCACCCCCTGGTGTTGCCTCAGTGTAAGTGCACCATCAGCACCCCCTGGTGTTGCCTCAGTGTAAGTGCAGCGACAGCTCGGATCAGAAGTCGCTTCCTGACGTGGCGCGCCGCTAAAGGTCCACCGTTTCCTCCGTGGGGCGTCACGATTGGACAGATTAAACAAGTTTGTCGAGTTCGTGTCAAATAAATGTAAATTTAAAGCTGGTTGCGGCATGGAAAACAAGACTTTCCTGCAGCTGCATGTGAATAAAACGCCATCTTCTTCACCGCAGACAAACCACATGCGTCTCTGATAACTTACCGTTTAAACGAGGTAAGTTTCATGAAACAAATAAAACTTTTAACAAATGACGCATTGAAATATTTTCATTTGTTGTTCTGGCTTGTGACGCGAGGCTGTTTTATGCCCGTTTTCAGCCCAGTGACTGTAGCAGGGTGTTTGTGCCTGTATTTAACTTGATGTTGTTGCTTGTTGCGGGTGCACCTGACGCACGGCCGCAGGTGAGCGCGTGCCGACGCAGACATGCCTCGGGTCTCGGCCGCGGCGCTGCTCCAGCTCGCGCTGCTTCTGTCCGCTGTTCCTGCGCAGTATGTCATCTCCCGCTGGTACGGAACCACGACCACGCAGCGCTTCCACGCGACCACCAGGTACAGGACGGAAGTTAGTGGGCAGCGAGAGTGGTAGGCTTCTGTTTCAATGCATGCTAAATGGTGAAGCTATAAACAAACAAAAAATACTTTATTAAAAAAAAAAATCGAATCATGTCATATTTCTATTACCATTTATATAGAATCATTTCCACCTTTTCCTTTTTAAATGAACGGCTTCTTATATTAAACAACAATTCAACCCAATGCCTACACACTATTTTGATCAATTCAGTATCAATTTCAATCACAAACTCCCTTTTTGTTTTAGAAAATCGACCTTTATTACCATGTGCTCAAAGAATTGTCCAGATGCAATAGCAAAAACATTGTAAAACATAAACAAAAGAGCCATGGAACAACTGGATAAACTGCTGGGCCAGTTCTGATAGACCAAAAAGACCAAGATCAAATTTTGTATTGTATTTTCTATTTCGACACTTGTTCAAATGAGCATCTAGTGTCAACTCTAGTATCTGACTGAGTGCAATACAAAAGAAGTAAATGTGGCTGCTTCTTGGACACAGGCTACTCCGGATTTGGAAAGAGTGGAGTTCGTACCTGAATGGCACAGCATGGATGGAGTGGAGCGACCTGCAGTTCTCCAAAGTGATGTGAGTTCGCATCTGGAAAACCGATAAGCGTTTGTTGTGCTTTAACCCAATTGTTACAGCCAAACGTTTTTCTTTTTCTTTTCTTTCTTCAGGTCTTATTTGGGGTTTGAAAGTGCAACACAAGAGTCCACAACAAAGCCGCCAGTTAATATAATGCTTATAGATAACGACCAAGGATATTTTGGAGGTAAAGTACTATAAAACCCTCATAGATGTTTGAACAGTGGCTGTGTTGTAGAAGCGTATGACACCCTGTGTTATAGTCTAATTATAGTCACTCCCAAATGATTAGCATACCAATCTATTGCCAACAACTTCACTCAAACGAGTCCATATCTATTAATATTTAAGCAAGGAAAGAATTACACTCAGACAAACATGACTCATGAAGGGATTAACTCTTGACGCTCGACGGGAGACATCCGTGAGAGGCAGAGAAATATATTTTTTGTATATATTGATGCATAAAGTTGTTAATAATAATATATAATTAAAAGGTGCACCATGAAAATCATTCCTTTCTGATTTTAAGGATTTTGTGAGGCCCTTTCCCCATTCAAAAGATATAATACTTTGGATTTTAAGTGCTGTCAAATCTTTCAAATCAGGAAGGACTCATGCCTGAAACCCCTGAAGATCATTTGGTATAATTGTAAATATACAGTAAACTATGGCTGCTTAATGCTGGCTTTGTAACATTTGTACTTCCTTGTTTCAGGCTGTTTTCAGTTATAGTTAGAATACAAGTTCTGCTTTCGCTCCTCACTCCTCGCGTCTCTTTCGTTACTTGACCGTTTAGCCTCTGCAGAGCCTCCACCATCTGAGTTTAAGCAGCTCCAGAGCTTAAGCCGCAGCAATTAGCCACAAACTGCAGCCGCCACGCCTCAAAAACTGACGAGAAAACCCGCGGCGGCGCACGTGCACTTAAAATCAGCATATTTCATTTAATACGACATGGCCCAGTCCTGGTTGAGGGCCGTCTGACATTTGCTCGTCTCCATGGAGATGTTATCGTTTTTGCCTGAATGTATCCACAGCTAAATGCATTTATTCCCGTGGAGAAAATCGGATCAAGTTACAGGTCAGAGCTGTGGAAAGGAAAGGTAGCACGTGGATAAATGCAAGACGTATGCGTTTAGTGGAATACTGTTGAACATTCCAGGTAAAGCGGCCAGTCTGCTAGAAAAGTTGCTTTCTACAAACACTGAAAATAGAGTCAGGGTCTAATAATCTACTCAAATTCATGGTGCACTTGGGCTGTGAGACTAATTGAATTAATTAATCAAACTGTTGATTAATTATTGCAATAAAAAAGGTGTTGTAATTATCTAGAACACCAAATTATTTTGTGGAGCAAAGCCACACAAAAAAGTGTTAGAGAATTGCCAATTTTGATATATTTTCTCTAGTCTACCTGATATTTTTCACAATATTGAAATAATCGTGATTTCAATTATGAGCCAAATAATCTTGACTCGTATTGTGAACCTTTTACGTGTCACTTTTACCTCCGCTGAAGTCTCTCCTCGCTCCCCAAACACAGCCTCTAAGACGGTCCGTGCGCCCCGGCCTCCGTACGTGTTCCTGCGGGTGGGAGAGGTCGTCATGGAGACAAGTGTTCACATGGTTGGCGTGGTGGTCAGCTGGGACCCCGAGCGCCGAGCGCCGGCAGATTGGGTGGACCGCACGTACGCCAACTCAGAGGTGAGGATCCAGGACTCTGCACAAGCTTTTCACTTTGTCTTTGGAAGTTACTGTATTTGAAATGATATTCAGATCTCCAAGGGGCATTTTTAGAAGACTAAACTTACATAGGGGGGCCGATGTTGCCCTTGTTGTCTTCAGTGCATCAGATTTGTCTAAAATGGCTGTATGTTTTTTTAAATAATGCAACAAATGTATTTTATATCTCAGAATAATATTTGTTTAATAATTATACAAAAATGAAATGTGAATTTGTGAACAATGGATTTAATGTATTTAATTTTCAATATCCGCTAGGGCTGCACAATAAATCACAACAAAATAAAAATCACAAACTGTAAACTACAAAAACATGCTAACTCCTTTTTGGACCTTTAAATGTTCCTATTCCAGTCTTTTCTCAAATACTAATGCGCCTGGATGTACTTGAAATGAGAATTCTACTTTTCATACATAGATTTAAAATTTAATTGCAATAATGAGGGGAAAAAAAGACATTTAGATTATTTTCTATAAATGTGTAACACTAGTATCAACACACACTGGTTATCGGTCACAGCAGAAAGACGAATACTATTTTATTTTGCCTTAAAGTGCGTATGACAGGGTTTTATCATTTTTTTTATTTGGTGTATTTATACCTTTTGTACATATAGTTTTACACCAATCAAGTAGGTATTTGTGGAGAAAACATTGAAAAATCTGTTGAAAATTACAGGAAGTGACATCACACTAGGGACACTCATTCCAGTCGAAGTTTGTGCATAATTTGCATAAAGAAATAACTTTTTTTAAACTATTTTTAAACATTAGTTCTTATATTTCTTAGACATATTCACAAAATATGTATCCAAGCTTTTCATATGTCTGCTCCCGCGTAAAATATCATGTCTCCCCATTTGAATGCGTAATAAAAACAGATAATTTCCACGGGGACGTACAGAAATCATCCCAGAAGTCCCTCTAAACATTAATTCAACAAAATAAATTACATTTTTATTTGTCAAATAAAAAGAAAAATCACATTAGATGAGTTTTTTGCCCAGTGTTTGCTCGGTAATTTCCTAGTGTGATGTCCATCCATCCATCCATCCATCCGTCTTCTTCCGCTTTATCCGGGGCCGGGTCGCGGGGGCAGCAGTCTAAGCCGGGACTCCCAGACTTCCTTATCCCCAGACACTTCCTCCAATTCCTCCGGGGGGATCCCGAGGCGTTCCCAGGCCAGCCAAGAGACATAGTCCCTCCAGCGTGTCCTGGGTCTTCCCCGAGGCCTCCTCCCGGTGGGACATGCCCGAAACACCTCCCTAGGGAGGCGCCCAGGAGGCATCCGGAACAGATGTCCGAGCCACCTCAGCTGGCTCCTCTCGACGTGGAGGAGCAGCGGCTCTACTCCGAGCTCCTCCCGTGTGACTGAGCTCCTCACCCTATCTCTAAGGGAGCGCCCAGCCACCCTGCGGAGGAAACTCTTTTCGACCGCTTGTATCCGCGATCTTGTCCTTTCGGTCACTACCCAAAGCTCATGACCATGGGTGAGAGTAGGAACGTAGATTGACCGGTAAATCGAGAGCTTTGTCTTTCGACTCAGCTCCTTCTTTACCACAACAGTCTGATGCAGCAACCGCATCACTGCGGACGCTGCACCGATCCGCCTGTCAATCTCACGCTCCATCCTTCCCTCACTCGTGAACAAGACCCCGAGATGCTTGAACTCCTCCACTTGGGGCAAGGACTCCCCTCCCACCAGGAGAGGGCAAGCCACCTTTTTCCGGTTGAGAACCATGGCCTCAGATTTGGGGGTGATGATTCTCATCCCAGCTGCTTCACACTCGGCTGCAAACCGTCCCAGAGCATGTTGCAGGTCCAGGTTTAATGGAGCCATCAGGACATCATCATCTGCAAACAGCAGAGATGAGATCCTGTGTTCTCCAAACCGGACCCCCTCCGCCCCCTGACTGCGCCTAGAAATTCTGTCCATAAAAACAATGAACAGAACTGGTGACAAAGGGTAGCCCTGGCGGAGTCCAACACGCACTGGGAACAGGTCTGACTTACTGCCGGCAATGCCAACACACAGCTCCTGCTCCGGTCATACAGGGACCGGACAGCCCTGAGCAAAGGGCCCCAGACCCCGTACTCCCGCAGCACCCCCCAAAGGGCACCCCGTGGGACACGGTCGAAAGCCTTCTCCAGATCCACAAAGCACATGTGGACTGGTTGGGCAAACTCCCATGAACCCTCGAGCACCCGATGGAGAGTATAGAGCTGGTCCAGTGTTCCACGACCAGGACGAAAACCACTCTGCCCTCCTGAATCCGAGGTTCAACTATCGGTCGGATTGTCCTCTCCAGTACCCTGGAATAGACCTTACCAGGGAGGCTGAGGAGTGTGATCCCTCTATAGTTGAAAACACACCCTCCGGTCCCCCTTCTCGAACAGAGGGACCACCACCCCGGTCTGCCAGTCCAGAGGCACTGTCCCCGACCGCCACGCGATGTTGCAGAGACGTGTCAACCAAGACAGTCCTACAACATTCAGAGACCTTAGGTACTCGGGGCGTATTCTCATCCACCCCCGGAGCTCTGCCACAGAGGAATTTGCCAACAACCTCAGTGACTTCGGCTTGGGTGATGGATGAGTCAGTCAGCCTCCGAGTCCTCAGTCCCTCAGGAGTCCCACAGGCCAAAGAAGCCTGATGAGGCCTCCTTCTTCCGCCTGACGGCATCCCTTACTTCTGGTGTCCGCCACCGGGTTCGGGGGTTTCTGCTGCGACAGGCACCTGAGACTTTGCGACCACAACTCTGAGCAGCTGCATTAACAATGGAGGTCGAGAACTTGGTCCACTCGGATTCAATGTCCCCAGCCTCCCCGGGATCTGGGAGAAGCTCTCCCGGAGGTGTGAATTGAAGACCCTGCTGACAGCTGGCTCCGCAAGACGTTCCCAACAGACCCTCACTATACGCTTGGGCCTGCCAAGTCTGTCCGGTTTCCTCCGCCGCCAGCGGATCCAACTCACCACCAGGTGGTGATCGGTTGACAGCTCCGCCCCTCTCTTTACCCGAGTGTCCAAGACACACGGCCGGAGGTCAGATGACACGACAACAAAGTCGATCATTGACCTCCGGCCTCGGGTGTCCTGGTGCCACGTGCACTGGTGGACACCCTTGTGCTTGAACATGGTGTTCGTTATGGACACTCCGTGACTAGCACAGAAGTCCAATAACTGAACACCGCTCGGGTTTAGATCGGGGAGGCTGTTCTTGCCAATCACCCCTCTCCAGGTGTCACTGTCGTTGCCCTCGTGGGCGTTGAAGTCCCCTCAGTAGAAC